>CAKLBY020000310.1:0-599792 GCA_921007115.2 Peronospora matthiolae
ACAACGTACGGATTCGATTGAAAGAAGCTTAACCACTCCATCACCGTGTTCATTGCAACATCTGACCGACCCAACCGTAACAACAGCACAATACACGAGACTCGAACAACAACGAACAAGCCCACGACTCTGTACTGACAAAGAAATCTCGTATCTCTCTCTTGTTTTGTAGGTATGACAAGCACGTTACTGGCGAGCAGATTCAGACTGACTGGTAGATTTATACTGACCGGCGTGGCAGCGCACGAGTTGAAAGAGGGTGACACCCCCGTGGGGCTCGAACCCACGACCACTGGCTTAAAAGGCCAGCGCTCTACCAACTGAGCTAGACGGGTGGTTCCGTGCACACCTTGCAGCAACTTAACAACACCATAGTGGCAACCGTGCGTGGTAAAGACTGTGTGAAGCACGTGCTGCAATACCAGTGCATGTTGCTCAGTGTTCTACGAGTCAGCCTTTACTCGGCTCCTCCGTCCGGGCGGACTCGAATCCACAACGTACGGATTCGATTGATAGAAGCTTAACCACTCCATCACCGTGTTCATTGCAACATCTGACCGACCCAACCGTAACAACAGCACAATACACAAGACTCGAACAACAACGAACAAGCCCACGACTCTGTACTGACAAAGCAATCTCGTATCTCTCTCTTGTTTTGTAGGTATGACAAGCACGTTACTGGCGGGCAGATTCAGACTGACTGGTAGATTTATACTGACCGGCGTGGCAGCGCACGAGTTGAAAGAGGGTGACACCCCCGTGGGGCTCGAACCCACGACCACTGGCTTAAAAGGCCAGCGCTCTACCAACTGAGCTAGACGGGTGGTTCCGTGCACTCCTTGCAGCAACTTAACAACACCATAGTGGCAACCGTGCGTGGTAAAGACTGTGTGAAGCACGTGCTGCAATAGCAGTGCATGTTGCTCAGTGTTCTACGAGTCAGCCTTTACTCGGCTCCTCCGTCCGGGCGGACTCGAATCCACACCGAACGGATTCGATTGAAAGAAGCTTAACCACTCCATCACCGTGTTCATTGCAACATCTGACCGACCCAACCGTAACAACAGCACAATACACAAGACTCGAACAACAACGAACAAGCCCACGACTCTGTACTGACAAAGAAATCTCGTATCTCTCTCTTGTTTTGTAGGTATGACAAGCACGTTACTGGCGAGCAGATTCAGACTGACTGGTAGATTTATACTGACCGGCGTGGCAGCGCACGAGTTGAAAGAGGGTGACACCCCCCGTGGGGCTCCACCCCACGACCACTGGCTTAAAAGGCCAGCGCTCTACCAACTGAGCTAGACGGGTGGTTCCGTGCACTCCTTGCAGCAACTTAACAACACCATAGTGGCAACCGTGCGTGGTAAAGACTGTGTGAAGCACGTGCTGCAATAGCAGTGCATGTTGCTCAGTGTTCTACGAGTCAGCCTTTACTCGGCTCCTCCGTCCGGGCGGACTCGAATCCACACCGAACGGATTCGATTGAAAGAAGCTTAACCACTCCATCACCGTGTTCATTGCAACATCTGACCGACCCAACCGTAACAACAGCACAATACGCGCGACTCGAACAACAACGAACAAGCCCACGACTCTGTACTGACAAAGAAATCTCGTATCTCTCTCTTGTTTTGTAGGTATGACAAGCACGTTACTGGCGAGCAGATTCAGACTGACTGGTAGATTTATACTGACCGGCGTGGCAGCGCACGAGTTGAAAGAGGGTGACACCCCCCGTGGGGCTCGAACCCACGACCACTGGCTTAAAAGGCCAGCGCTCTACCAACTGAGCTAGACGGGTGGTTCCGTGCACTCCTTGCAGCAACTTAACAACACCATAGTGGCAACCGTGCGTGGTAAAGACTGTGTGAAGCACGTGCTGCAATAGCAGTGCATGTTGCTCAGTGTTCTACGAGTCAGCCTTTACTCGGCTCCTCCGTCCGGGCGGACTCGAATCCACAACGTACGGATTCGATTGATAGAAGCTTAACCACTCCATCACCGTGTTCATTGCAACATCTGACCGACCCAACCGTAACAACAGCACAATACGCGCGACTCGAACAACAACGAACAAGCCCACGACTCTGTACTGACAAAGAAATCTCGTATCTCTCTCTTGTTTTGTAGGTATGACAAGCACGTTACTGGCGAGCAGATTCAGACTGACTGGTAGATTTATACTGACCGGCGTGGCAGCGCACGAGTTGAAAGAGGGTGACACCCCCCGTGGGGCTCGAACCCACGACCACTGGCTTAAAAGGCCAGCGCTCTACCAACTGAGCTAGACGGGTGGTTCCGTGCACTCCTTGCAGCAACTTAACAACACCATAGTGGCAACCGTGCGTGGTAAAGACTGTGTGAAGCACGTGCTGCAATAGCAGTGCATGTTGCTCAGTGTTCTACGAGTCAGCCTTTACTCGGCTCCTCCGTCCGGGCGGACTCGAATCCACACCGTACGGATTCGATTGAAAGAAGCTTAACCACTCCATCACCGTGTTCATTGCAACATCTGACCGACCCAACCGTAACAACAGCACAATACACAAGACTCGAACAACAACGAACAAGCCCACGACTCTGTACTGACAAAGAAATCATCGTATCTCTCTCTTGTTTTGTAGGTATGACAAGCACGTTACTGGCGAGCAGATTCAGACTGACTGGTAGATTTATACTGACCGGCGTGGCAGCGCACGAGTTGAAAGAGGGTGACACCCCCCGTGGGGCTCGAACCCACGACCACTGGCTTAAAAGGCCAGCGCTCTACCAACTGAGCTAGACGGGTGGTTCCGTGCACTCCTTGCAGCAACTTAACAACACCATAGTGGCAACCGTGCGTGGTAAAGACTGTGTGAAGCACGTGCTGCAATAGCAGTGCATGTTGCTCAGTGTTCTACGAGTCAGCCTTTACTCGGCTCCTCCGTCCGGGCGGACTCGAATCCACAACGTACGGATTCGATTGAAAGAAGCTTAACCACTCCATCACCGTGTTCATTGCAACATCTGACCGACCCAACCGTAACAACAGCACAATACACAAGACTCGAACAACAACGAACAAGCCCACGACTCTGTACTGACAAAGAAATCTCGTATCTCTCTCTTGTTTTGTAGGTATGACAAGCACGTTACTGGCGAGCAGATTCAGACTGACTGGTAGATTTATACTGACCGGCGTGGCAGCGCACGAGTTGAAAGAGGGTGACACCCCCCGTGGGGCTCGAACCCACGACCACTGGCTTAAAAGGCCAGCGCTCTACCAACTGAGCTAGACGGGTGGTTCCGTGCACACCTTGCAGCAACTTAACAAGACCATAGTGGCAACCGTGCGTGGTAAAGACTGTGTGAAGCACGTGCTGCAATAGCAGTGCATGTTGCTCAGTGTTCTACGAGTCAGCCTTTACTCGGCTCCTCCGTCCGGGCGGACTCGAATCCACACCGAACGGATTCGATTGAAAGAAGCTTAACCACTCCATCACCGTGTTCATTGCAACATCTGACCGACCCAACCGTAACAACAGCACAATACACAAGACTCGAACAACAACGAACAAGCCCACGACTCTGTACTGACAAAGCAACATCGTGTCTCTCTCTTGTTTTGTAGGTATGACAAGCACGTTACTGGCGGGCAGATTCAGACTGACTGGTAGATTTATACTGACCGGCGTGGCAGCGCATGAGTTGAAAGAGGGTGACACCCCCCGTGGGGCTCGAACCCACGACCACTGGCTTAAAAGGCCAGCGCTCTACCAACTGAGCTAGACGGGTGGTTCCGTGCACTCCTTGCAGCAACTTAACAACACCATAGTGGCAACCGTGCGTGGTAAAGACTGTGTGAAGCACGTGCTGCAATAGCAGTGCATGTTGCTCAGTGTTCTACGAGTCAGCCTTTACTCGGCTCCTCCGTCCGGGCGGACTCGAATCCACACCGAACGGATTCGATTGAAAGAAGCTTAACCACTCCATCACCGTGTTCATTGCAACATCTGACCGACCCAACCGTAACAACAGCACAATACACAAGACTCGAACAACAACGAACAAGCCCACGACTCTGTACTGACAAAGAAATCTCGTATCTCTCTCTTGTTTTGTAGGTATGACAAGCACGTTACTGGCGGAGCAGATTCAGACTGACTGGTAGATTTATACTGACCGGCGTGGCAGCGCACGAGTTGAAAGAGGGTGACACCCCCCGTGGGGCTCGAACCCACGACCACTGGCTTAAAAGGCCAGCGCTCTACCAACTGAGCTAGACGGGTGGTTCCGTGCACACCTTGCAGCAACTTAACAACACCATAGTGGCAACCGTGCGTGGTAAAGACTGTGTGAAGCACGTGCTGCAATAGCAGTGCATGTTGCTCAGTGTTCTACGAGTCAGCCTTTACTCGGCTCCTCCGTCCGGGCGGACTCGAATCCACACCGAACGGATTCGATTGAAAGAAGCTTAACCACTCCATCACCGTGTTCATTGCAACATCTGACCGACCCAACCGTAACAACAGCACAATACACCCGACTCGAACAACAACGAACAAGCCCACGACTCTGTACTGACAAAGCAACATCGTGTCTCTCTCTTGTTTTGTAGGTATGACAAGCACGTTACTGGCGGGCAGATTCAGACTGACTGGTAGATTTATACTGACCGGCGTGGCAGCGCACGAGTTGAAAGAGGGTGACACCCCCCGTGGGGCTCGAACCCACGACCACTGGCTTAAAAGGCCAGCGCTCTACCAACTGAGCTAGACGGGTGGTTCCGTGCACTCCTTGCAGCAACTTAACAACACTATACTGGCAACCGTGCGTGGTAAAGACTGTGTGAAGCACGTGCTGCAATAGCAGTGCATGTTGCTCAGTGTTCTACGAGTCAGCCTTTACTCGGCTCCTCCGTCCGGGCGGACTCGAATCCACAACGTACGGATTCGATTGATAGAAGCTTAACCACTCCATCACCGTGTTCATTGCAACATCTGACCGACCCAACCGTAACAACAGCACAATACACGCGACTCGAACAACAACGAACAAGCCCACGACTCTGTACTGACAAAGCAATCATCGTATCTCTCTCTTGTTTTGTAGGTATGACAAGCACGTTACTGGCGAGCAGATTCAGACTGACTGGTAGATTTATACTGACCGGCGTGGCAGCGCACGAGTTGAAAGAGGGTGACACCCCCCGTGGGGCTCGAACCCACGACCACTGGCTTAAAAGGCCAGCGCTCTACCAACTGAGCTAGACGGGTGGTTCCGTGCACTCCTTGCAGCAACTTAACAACACCATAGTGGCAACCGTGCGTGGTAAAGACTGTGTGAAGCACGTGCTGCAATACCAGTGCATGTTGCTCAGTGTTCTACGAGTCAGCCTTTACTCGGCTCCTCCGTCCGGGCGGACTCGAATCCACAACGTACGGATTCGATTGATAGAAGCTTAACCACTCCATCACCGTGTTCATTGCAACATCTGACCGACCCAACCGTAACAACAGCACAATACACGCGACTCGAACAACAACGAACAAGCCCACGACTCTGTACTGACAAAGCAACCTCGTATCTCTCTCTTGTTTTGTAGGTATGACAAGCACGTTACTGGCGGGCAGATTCAGACTGACTGGTAGATTTATACTGACCGGCGTGGCAGCGCACGAGTTGAAAGAGGGTGACACCCCCGTGGGGCTCGAACCCACGACCACTGGCTTAAAAGGCCAGCGCTCTACCAACTGAGCTAGACGGGTGGTTCCGTGCACTCCTTGCAGCAACTTAACAACACTATAGTGGCAACCGTGCGTGGTAAAGACTGTGTGAAGCACGTGCTGCAATACCAGTGCATGTTGCTCAGTGTTCTACGAGTCAGCCTTTACTCGGCTCCTCCGTCCGGGCGGACTCGAATCCACAACGTACGGATTCGATTGAAAGAAGCTTAACCACTCCATCACCGTGTTCATTGCAACATCTGACCGACCCAACCGTAACAACAGCACAATACACGCGACTCGAACAACAACGAACAAGCCCACGACTCTGTACTGACAAAGCAATATCGTGTCTCTCTCTTGTTTTGTAGGTATGACAAGCACGTTACTGGCGGGCAGATTCAGACTGACTGGTAGATTTATACTGACCGGCGTGGCAGCGCACGAGTTGAAAGAGGGTGACACCCCCGTGGGGCTCGAACCCACGACCACTGGCTTAAAAGGCCAGCGCTCTACCAACTGAGCTAGACGGGTGGTTCCGTGCACACCTTGCAGCAACTTAACAACACCATAGTGGCAACCGTGCGTGGTAAAGACTGTGTGAAGCACGTGCTGCAATAGCAGTGCATGTTGCTCAGTGTTCTACGAGTCAGCCTTTACTCGGCTCCTCCGTCCGGGCGGACTCGAATCCACACCGAACGGATTCGATTGAAAGAAGCTTAACCACTCCATCACCGTGTTCATTGCAACATCTGACCGACCCAACCGTAACAACAGCACAATACGCGCGACTCGAACAACAACGAACAAGCCCACGACTCTGTACTGACAAAGCAACATCGTGTCTCTCTCTTGTTTTGTAGGTATGACAAGCACGTTACTGGCGGGCAGATTCAGACTGACTGGTAGATTTATACTGACCGGCGTGGCAGCGCACGAGTTGAAAGAGGGTGACACCCCCCGTGGGGCTCGAACCCACGACCACTGGCTTAAAAGGCCAGCGCTCTACCAACTGAGCTAGACGGGTGGTTCCGTGCACTCCTTGCAGCAACTTAACAACACCATAGTGGCAACCGTGCGTGGTAAAGACTGTGTGAAGCACGTGCTGCAGTACCAGTGCATGTTGCTCAGTGTTCTACGAGTCAGCCTTTACTCGGCTCCTCCGTCCGGGCGGACTCGAATCCACACCGAACGGATTCGATTGAAAGAAGCTTAACCACTCCATCACCGTGTTCATTGCAACATCTGACCGACCCAACCGTAACAACAGCACAATACACAAGACTCGAACAACAACGAACAAGCCCACGACTCTGTACTGACAAAGAAATCTCGTATCTCTCTCTTGTTTTGTAGGTATGACAAGCACGTTACTGGCGAGCAGATTCAGACTGACTGGTAGATTTATACTGACCGGCGTGGCAGCGCACGAGTTGAAAGAGGGTGACACCCCCCGTGGGGCTCGAACCCACGACCACTGGCTTAAAAGGCCAGCGCTCTACCAACTGAGCTAGACGGGTGGTTCCGTGCACTCCTTGCAGCAACTTAACAACACCATAGTGGCAACCGTGCGTGGTAAAGACTGTGTGAAGCACGTGCTGCAATACCAGTGCATGTTGCTCAGTGTTCTACGAGTCAGCCTTTACTCGGCTCCTCCGTCCGGGCGGACTCGAATCCACAACGTACGGATTCGATTGAAAGAAGCTTAACCACTCCATCACCGTGTTCATTGCAACATCTGACCGACCCAACCGTAACAACAGCACAATACACGCGACTCGAACAACAACGAACAAGCCCACGACTCTGTACTGACAAAGCAATATCGTATCTCTCTCTTGTTTTGTAGGTATGACAAGCACGTTACTGGCGGGCAGATTCAGACTGACTGGTAGATTTATACTGACCGGCGTGGCAGCGCACGAGTTGAAAGAGGGTGACACCCCCCGTGGGGCTCGAACCCACGACCACTGGCTTAAAAGGCCAGCGCTCTACCAACTGAGCTAGACGGGTGGTTCCGTGCACTCCTTGCAGCAACTTAACAACACTATACTGGCAACCGTGCGTGGTAAAGACTGTGTGAAGCACGTGCTGCAATACCAGTGCATGTTGCTCAGTGTTCTACGAGTCAGCCTTTACTCGGCTCCTCCGTCCGGGCGGACTCGAACCCACAACGTACGGATTCGATTGACAGAAGCTTAACCACTCCATCACCGTGTTCATTGCAACATCTGACCGACCCAACCGTAACAACAGCACAATACGCGCGACTCGAACAACAACGAACAAGCCCACGACTCTGTACTGACAAAGCAATATCGTATCTCTCTCTTGTTTTGTAGGTATGACAAGCACGTTACTGGCGGGCAGATTCAGACTGACTGGTAGATTTATACTGACCGGCGTGGCAGCGCACGAGTTGAAAGAGGGTGACACCCCCGTGGGGCTCGAACCCACGACCACTGGCTTAAAAGGCCAGCGCTCTACCAACTGAGCTAGACGGGTGGTTCCGTGCACTCCTTGCAGCAACTTAACAACACCATAGTGGCAACCGTGCGTGGTAAAGACTGTGTGAAGCACGTGCTGCAATACCAGTGCATGTTGCTCAGTGTTCTACGAGTCAGCCTTTACTCGGCTCCTCCGTCCGGGCGGACTCGAATCCACAACGTACGGATTCGATTGAAAGAAGCTTAACCACTCCATCACCGTGTTCATTGCAACATCTGACCGACCCAACCGTAACAACAGCACAATACACAAGACTCGAACAACAACGAACAAGCCCACGACTCTGTACTGACAAAGCAACATCGTGTCTCTCTCTTGTTTTGTAGGTATGACAAGCACGTTACTGGCGGGCAGATTCAGACTGACTGGTAGATTTATACTGACCGGCGTGGCAGCGCACGAGTTGAAAGAGGGTGACACCCCCCGTGGGGCTCGAACCCACGACCACTGGCTTAAAAGGCCAGCGCTCTACCAACTGAGCTAGACGGGTGGTTCCGTGCACTCCTTGCAGCAACTTAACAACACCATAGTGGCAACCGTGCGTGGTAAAGACTGTGTGAAGCACGTGCTGCAATACCAGTGCATGTTGCTCAGTGTTCTACGAGTCAGCCTTTACTCGGCTCCTCCGCTCCGGGCGGACTCGAACCCACAACGTACGGATTCGATTGATAGAAGCTTAACCACTCCATCACCGTGTTCATTGCAACATCTGACCGACCCAACCGTAACAACAGCACAATACACGCGACTCGAACAACAACGAACAAGCCCACGACTCTGTACTGACAAAGCAATCTCGTGTATCTCTCTCTTGTTTTGTAGGTATGACAAGCACGTTACTGGCGGGCAGATTCAGACTGACTGGTAGATTTATACTGACCGGCGTGGCAGCGCACGAGTTGAAAGAGGGTGACACCCCCGTGGGGCTCGAACCCACGACCACTGGCTTAAAAGGCCAGCGCTCTACCAACTGAGCTAGACGGGTGGTTCCGTGCACACCTTGCAGCAACTTAACAACACCATAGTGGCAACCGTGCGTGGTAAAGACTGTGTGAAGCACGTGCTGCAATACCAGTGCATGTTGCTCAGTGTTCTACGAGTCAGCCTTTACTCGGCTCCTCCGTCCGGGCGGACTCGAATCCACAACGTACGGATTCGATTGAAAGAAGCTTAACCACTCCATCACCGTGTTCATTGCAACATCTGACCGACCCAACCGTAACAACAGCACAATACGCGCGACTCGAACAACAACGAACAAGCCCACGACTCTGTACTGACAAAGCAACATCGTGTCTCTCTCTTGTTTTGTAGGTATGACAAGCACGTTACTGGCGGGCAGATTCAGACTGACTGGTAGATTTATACTGACCGGCGTGGCAGCGCACGAGTTGAAAGAGGGTGACACCCCCCGTGGGGCTCCACCCCACGACCACTGGCTTAAAAGGCCAGCGCTCTACCAACTGAGCTAGACGGGTGGTTCCGTGCACTCCTTGCAGCAACTTAACAACACCATAGTGGCAACCGTGCGTGGTAAAGACTGTGTGAAGCACGTGCTGCAATACCAGTGCATGTTGCTCAGTGTTCTACGAGTCAGCCTTTACTCGGCTCCTCCGTCCGGGCGGACTCGAATCCACAACGTACGGATTCGATTGAAAGAAGCTTAACCACTCCATCACCGTGTTCATTGCAACATCTGACCGACCCAACCGTAACAACAGCACAATACACGAGACTCGAACAACAACGAACAAGCCCACGACTCTGTACTGACAAAGCAATATCGTATCTCTCTCTTGTTTTGTAGGTATGACAAGCACGTTACTGGCGGGCAGATTCAGACTGACTGGTAGATTTATACTGACCGGCGTGGCAGCGCACGAGTTGAAAGAGGGTGACACCCCCCGTGGGGCTCGAACCCACGACCACTGGCTTAAAAGGCCAGCGCTCTACCAACTGAGCTAGACGGGTGGTTCCGTGCACTCCTTGCAGCAACTTAACAAGACCATAGTGGCAACCGTGCGTGGTAAAGACTGTGTGAAGCACGTGCTGCAATAGCAGTGCATGTTGCTCAGTGTTCTACGAGTCAGCCTTTACTCGGCTCCTCCGTCCGGGCGGACTCGAATCCACACCGAACGGATTCGATTGAAAGAAGCTTAACCACTCCATCACCGTGTTCATTGCAACATCTGACCGACCCAACCGTAACAACAGCACAATACACAAGACTCGAACAACAACGAACAAGCCCACGACTCTGTACTGACAAAGCAACATCGTGTCTCTCTCTTGTTTTGTAGGTATGACAAGCACGTTACTGGCGGGCAGATTCAGACTGACTGGTAGATTTATACTGACCGGCGTGGCAGCGCACGAGTTGAAAGAGGGTGACACCCCCCGTGGGGCTCAAACCCACGACCACTGGCTTAAAAGGCCAGCGCTCTACCAACTGAGCTAGACGGGTGGTTCCGTGCACACCTTGCAGCAACTTAACAACACCATAGTGGCAACCGTGCGTGGTAAAGACTGTGTGAAGCACGTGCTGCAATACCAGTGCATGTTGCTCAGTGTTCTACGAGTCAGCCTTTACTCGGCTCCTCCGTCCGGGCGGACTCGAATCCACAACGTACGGATTCGATTGATAGAAGCTTAACCACTCCATCACCGTGTTCATTGCAACATCTGACCGACCCAACCGTAACAACAGCACAATACACGCGACTCGAACAACAACGAACAAGCCCACGACTCTGTACTGACAAAGCAACATCGTATCTCTCTCTTGTTTTGTAGGTATGACAAGCACGTTACTGGCGGGCAGATTCAGACTGACTGGTAGATTTATACTGACCGGCGTGGCAGCGCACGAGTTGAAAAGAGGGTGACACCCCCCGTGGGGCTCGAACCCACGACCACTGGCTTAAAAGGCCAGCGCTCTACCAACTGAGCTAGACGGGTGGTTCCGTGCACTCCTTGCAGCAACTTAACAACACTATAGTGGCAACCGTGCGTGGTAAAGACTGTGTGAAGCACGTGCTGCAATACCAGTGCATGTTGCTCAGTGTTCTACGAGTCAGCCTTTACTCGGCTCCTCCGTCCGGGCGGACTCGAATCCACAACGTACGGATTCGATTGAAAGAAGCTTAACCACTCCATCACCGTGTTCATTGCAACATCTGACCGACCCAACCGTAACAACAGCACAATACACGCGACTCGAACAACAACGAACAAGCCCACGACTCTGTGCTGACAAAGCAATCTCGTAACTCTCTCTTGTTTTGTAGGTATGACAAGCACGTTACTGGCGGGCAGATTCAGACTGACTGGTAGATTTATACTGACCGGCGTGGCAGCGCACGAGTTGAAAGAGGGTGACACCCCCCGTGGGGCTCGAACCTACGACCACTGGCTTAAAAGGCCAGCGCTCTACCAACTGAGCTAGACGGGTGGTTCCGTGCACTCCTTGCAGCAACTTAACAACACCATAGTGGCAACCGTGCGTGGTAAAGACTGTGTGAAGCACGTGCTGCAATACCAGTGCATGTTGCTCAGTGTTCTACGAGTCAGCCTTTACTCGGCTCCTCCGTCCGGGCGGACTCGAATCCACACCGTACGGATTCGATTGAAAGAAGCTTAACCACTCCATCACCGTGTTCATTGCAACATCTGACCGACCCAACCGTAACAACAGCACAATACACACGACTCGAACAACAACGAACAAGCCCACGACTCTGTACTGACAAAGCAATCATCGTATCTCTCTCTTGTTTTGTAGGTATGACAAGCACGTTACTGGCGGGCAGATTCAGACTGACTGGTAGATTTATACTGACCGGCGTGGCAGCGCACGAGTTGAAAGAGGGTGACACCCCCCGTGGGGCTCGAACCCACGACCACTGGCTTAAAAGGCCAGCGCTCTACCAACTGAGCTAGACGGGTGGTTCCGTGCACACCTTGCAGCAACTTAACAACACCATAGTGGCAACCGTGCGTGGTAAAGACTGTGTGAAGCACGTGCTGCAGTACCAGTGCATGTTGCTCAGTGTTCTACGAGTCAGCCTTTACTCGGCTCCTCCGTCCGGGCGGACTCGAATCCACACCGAACGGATTCGATTGAAAGAAGCTTAACCACTCCATCACCGTGTTCATTGCAACATCTGACCGACCCAACCGTAACAACAGCACAATACACAAAACTCGAACAACAACGAACAAGCCCACGACTCTGTACTGACAAAGCAACATCGTATCTCTCTCTTGTTTTGTAGGTATGACAAGCACGTTACTGGCGAGCAGATTCAGACTGACTGGTAGATTTATACTGACCGGCGTGGCAGCGCACGAGTTGAAAGAGGGTGACACCCCCCGTGGGGCTCGAACCCACGACCACTGGCTTAAAAGGCCAGCGCTCTACCAACTGAGCTAGACGGGTGGTTCCGTGCACACCTTGCAGCAACTTAACAACACCATAGTGGCAACCGTGCGTGGTAAAGACTGTGTGAAGCACGTGCTGCAATAGCAGTGCATGTTGCTCAGTGTTCTACGAGTCAGCCTTTACTCGGCTCCTCCGTCCGGGCGGACTCGAATCCACACCGAACGGATTCGATTGAAAGAAGCTTAACCACTCCATCACCGTGTTCATTGCAACATCTGACCGACCCAACCGTAACAACAGCACAATACACACGACTCGAACAACAACGAACAAGCCCACGACTCTGTACTGACAAAGCAAATCTCGTATCTCTCTCTTGTTTTGTAGGTATGACAAGCACGTTACTGGCGGGCAGATTCAGACTGACTGGTAGATTTATACTGACCGGCGTGGCAGCGCACGAGTTGAAAGAGGGTGACACCCCCCGTGGGGCTCGAACCCACGACCACTGGCTTAAAAGGCCAGCGCTCTACCAACTGAGCTAGACGGGTGGTTCCGTGCACACCTTGCAGCAACTTAACAACACCATAGTGGCAACCGTGCGTGGTAAAGACTGTGTGAAGCACGTGCTGCAGTACCAGTGCATGTTGCTCAGTGTTCTACGAGTCAGCCTTTACTCGGCTCCTCCGTCCGGGCGGACTCGAATCCACACCGTACGGATTCGATTGAAAGAAGCTTAACCACTCCATCACCGTGTTCATTGCAACATCTGACCGACCCAACCGTAACAACAGCACAATACACACGACTCGAACAACAACGAACAAGCCCACGACTCTGTACTGACAAAGCAATCATCGTATCTCTCTCTTGTTTTGTAGGTATGACAAGCACGTTACTGGCGGGCAGATTCAGACTGACTGGTAGATTTATACTGACCGGCGTGGCAGCGCACGAGTTGAAAGAGGGTGACACTCCCCGTGGGGCTCAACCCACGACCACTGGCTTAAAAGGCCAGCGCTCTACCAACTGAGCTAGACGGGTGGTTCCGTGCACACCTTGCAGCAACTTAACAACACCATAGTGGCAACCGTGCGTGGTAAAGACTGTGTGAAGCACGTGCTGCAATAGCAGTGCATGTTGCTCAGTGTTCTACGAGTCAGCCTTTACTCGGCTCCTCCGTCCGGGCGGACTCGAATCCACACCGAACGGATTCGATTGAAAGAAGCTTAACCACTCCATCACCGTGTTCATTGCAACATCTGACCGACCCAACCGTAACAACAGCACAATACACGCGACTCGAACAACAACGAACAAGCCCACGACTCTGTACTGACAAAGAAATCTCGTATCTCTCTCTTGTTTTGTAGGTATGACAAGCACGTTACTGGCGAGCAGATTCAGACTGACTGGTAGATTTATACTGACCGGCGTGGCAGCGCACGAGTTGAAAGAGGGTGACACCCCCCGTGGGGCTCCACCCCACGACCACTGGCTTAAAAGGCCAGCGCTCTACCAACTGAGCTAGACGGGTGGTTCCGTGCACACCTTGCAGCAACTTAACAAGACCATAGTGGCAACCGTGCGTGGTAAAGACTGTGTGAAGCACGTGCTGCAATAGCAGTGCATGTTGCTCAGTGTTCTACGAGTCAGCCTTTACTCGGCTCCTCCGTCCGGGCGGACTCGAATCCACACCGAACGGATTCGATTGAAAGAAGCTTAACCACTCCATCACCGTGTTCATTGCAACATCTGACCGACCCAACCGTAACAACAGCACAATACACAAGACTCGAACAACAACGAACAAGCCCACGACTCTGTACTGACAAAGCAACATCGTGTCTCTCTCTTGTTTTGTAGGTATGACAAGCACGTTACTGGCGGGCAGATTCAGACTGACTGGTAGATTTATACTGACCGGCGTGGCAGCGCACGAGTTGAAAGAGGGTGACACCCCCCGTGGGGCTCGAACCCACGACCACTGGCTTAAAAGGCCAGCGCTCTACCAACTGAGCTAGACGGGTGGTTCCGTGCACACCTTGCAGCAACTTAACAACACCATAGTGGCAACCGTGCGTGGTAAAGACTGTGTGAAGCACGTGCTGCAATAGCAGTGCATGTTGCTCAGTGTTCTACGAGTCAGCCTTTACTCGGCTCCTCCGTCCGGGCGGACTCGAACCCACAACGTACGGATTCGATTGATAGAAGCTTAACCACTCCATCACCGTGTTCATTGCAACATCTGACCGACCCAACCGTAACAACAGCATAATACGCGCGACTCGAACAACAACGAACAAGCCCACGACTCTGTGCTGACAAAGCAATCTCGTGTCTCTCTCTTGTTTTGTAGGTATGACAAGCACGTTACTGGCGAGCAGATTCAGACTGACTGGTAGATTTATACTGACCGGCGTGGCAGCGCACGAGTTGAAAGAGGGTGACACCCCCCGTGGGGCTCGAACCCACGACCACTGGCTTAAAAGGCCAGCGCTCTACCAACTGAGCTAGACGGGTGGTTCCGTGCACACCTTGCAGCAACTTAACAACACCATAGTGGCAACCGTGCGTGGTAAAGACTGTGTGAAGCACGTGCTGCAATAGCAGTGCATGTTGCTCAGTGTTCTACGAGTCAGCCTTTACTCGGCTCCTCCGTCCGGGCGGACTCGAATCCACACCGAACGGATTCGATTGAAAGAAGCTTAACCACTCCATCACCGTGTTCATTGCAACATCTGACCGACCCAACCGTAACAACAGCACAATACGCGCGACTCGAACAACAACGAACAAGCCCACGACTCTGTACTGACAAAGCAATCATCGTATCTCTCTCTTGTTTTGTAGGTATGACAAGCACGTTACTGGCGAGCAGATTCAGACTGACTGGTAGATTTATACTGACCGGCGTGGCAGCGCACGAGTTGAAAGAGGGTGACACCCCCCGTGGGGGGCTCGAACCCACGACCACTGGCTTAAAAGGCCAGCGCTCTACCAACTGAGCTAGACGGGTGGTTCCGTGCACACCTTGCAGCAACTTAACAACACCATAGTGGCAACCGTGCGTGGTAAAGACTGTGTGAAGCACGTGCTGCAATAGCAGTGCATGTTGCTCAGTGTTCTACGAGTCAGCCTTTACTCGGCTCCTCCGTCCGGGCGGACTCGAATCCACACCGAACGGATTCGATTGAAAGAAGCTTAACCACTCCATCACCGTGTTCATTGCAACATCTGACCGACCCAACCGTAACAACAGCACAATACACAAGACTCGAACAACAACGAACAAGCCCACGACTCTGTACTGACAAAGCAACATCGTGTCTCTCTCTTGTTTTGTAGGTATGACAAGCACGTTACTGGCGGGCAGATTCAGACTGACTGGTAGATTTATACTGACCGGCGTGGCAGCGCACGAGTTGAAAGAGGGTGACACCCCCCGTGGGGCTCGAACCCACGACCACTGGCTTAAAAGGCCAGCGCTCTACCAACTGAGCTAGACGGGTGGTTCCGTGCACACCTTGCAGCAACTTAACAACACCATAGTGGCAACCGTGCGTGGTAAAGACTGTGTGAAGCACGTGCTGCAATAGCAGTGCATGTTGCTCAGTGTTCTACGAGTCAGCCTTTACTCGGCTCCTCCGTCCGGGCGGACTCGAATCCACACCGAACGGATTCGATTGAAAGAAGCTTAACCACTCCATCACCGTGTTCATTGCAACATCTGACCGACCCAACCGTAACAACAGCACAATACACAAGACTCGAACAACAACGAACAAGCCCACGACTCTGTACTGACAAAGCAACATCGTGTCTCTCTCTTGTTTTGTAGGTATGACAAGCACGTTACTGGCGGGCAGATTCAGACTGACTGGTAGATTTATACTGACCGGCGTGGCAGCGCACGAGTTGAAAGAGGGTGACACCCCCCGTGGGGCTCCACCCCACGACCACTGGCTTAAAAGGCCAGCGCTCTACCAACTGAGCTAGACGGGTGGTTCCGTGCACACCTTGCAGCAACTTAACAAGACCATAGTGGCAACCGTGCGTGGTAAAGACTGTGTGAAGCACGTGCTGCAATAGCAGTGCATGTTGCTCAGTGTTCTACGAGTCAGCCTTTACTCGGCTCCTCCGTCCGGGCGGACTCGAATCCACAACCGAACGGATTCGATTGAAAGAAGCTTAACCACTCCATCACCGTGTTCATTGCAACATCTGACCGACCCAACCGTAACAACAGCACAATACACAAGACTCGAACAACAACGAACAAGCCCACGACTCTGTACTGACAAAGCAAATCTCGTATCTCTCTCTTGTTTTGTAGGTATGACAAGCACGTTACTGGCGGGCAGATTCAGACTGACTGGTAGATTTATACTGACCGGCGTGGCAGCGCACGAGTTGAAAGAGGGTGACACCCCCCGTGGGGCTCGAACCCACGACCACTGGCTTAAAAGGCCAGCGCTCTACCAACTGAGCTAGACGGGTGGTTCCGTGCACACCTTGCAGCAACTTAACAACACCATAGTGGCAACCGTGCGTGGTAAAGACTGTGTGAAGCACGTGCTGCAATAGCAGTGCATGTTGCTCAGTGTTCTACGAGTCAGCCTTTACTCGGCTCCTCCGCCCAGACGGACTCGAATCCACACCGAACGGATTCGATTGAAAGAAGCTTAACCACTCCATCACCGTGTTCATTGCAACATCTGACCGACCCAACCGTAACAACAGCACAATACGCGCGACTCGAACAACAACGAACAAGCCCACGACTCTGTACTGACAAAGCAACATCGTGTCTCTCTCTTGTTTTGTAGGTATGACAAGCACGTTACTGGCGGGCAGATTCAGACTGACTGGTAGATTTATACTGACCGGCGTGGCAGCGCACGAGTTGAAAGAGGGTGACACCCCCCGTGGGGCTCGAACCCACGACCACTGGCTTAAAAGGCCAGCGCTCTACCAACTGAGCTAGACGGGTGGTTCCGTGCACACCTTGCAGCAACTTAACAACACCATAGTGGCAACCGTGCGTGGTAAAGACTGTGTGAAGCACGTGCTGCAATAGCAGTGCATGTTGCTCAGTGTTCTACGAGTCAGCCTTTACTCGGCTCCTCCGTCCGGGCGGACTCGAATCCACACCGAACGGATTCGATTGAAAGAAGCTTAACCACTCCATCACCGTGTTCATTGCAACATCTGACCGACCCAACCGTAACAACAGCACAATACACAAGACTCGAACAACAACGAACAAGCCCACGACTCTGTACTGACAAAGCAACATCGTGTCTCTCTCTTGTTTTGTAGGTATGACAAGCACGTTACTGGCGGGCAGATTCAGACTGACTGGTAGATTTATACTGACCGGCGTGGCAGCGCACGAGTTGAAAGAGGGTGACACCCCCCGTGGGGCTCGAACCCACGACCACTGGCTTAAAAGGCCAGCGCTCTACCAACTGAGCTAGACGGGTGGTTCCGTGCACACCTTGCAGCAACTTAACAACACCATAGTGGCAACCGTGCGTGGTAAAGACTGTGTGAAGCACGTGCTGCAATAGCAGTGCATGTTGCTCAGTGTTCTACGAGTCAGCCTTTACTCGGCTCCTCCGTCCGGGCGGACTCGAATCCACACCGAACGGATTCGATTGAAAGAAGCTTAACCACTCCATCACCGTGTTCATTGCAACATCTGACCGACCCAACCGTAACAACAGCACAATACACAAGACTCGAACAACAACGAACAAGCCCACGACTCTGTACTGACAAAGCAATCATCGTGTCTCTCTCTTGTTTTGTAGGTATGACAAGCACGTTACTGGCGGGCAGATTCAGACTGACTGGTAGATTTATACTGACCGGCGTGGCAGCGCACGAGTTGAAAGAGGGTGACACCCCCCGTGGGGCTCGAACCCACGACCACTGGCTTAAAAGGCCAGCGCTCTACCAACTGAGCTAGACGGGTGGTTCCGTGCACACCTTGCAGCAACTTAACAAGACCATAGTGGCAACCGTGCGTGGTAAAGACTGTGTGAAGCACGTGCTGCAATAGCAGTGCATGTTGCTCAGTGTTCTACGAGTCAGCCTTTACTCGGCTCCTCCGTCCGGGCGGACTCGAATCCACACCGAACGGATTCGATTGAAAGAAGCTTAACCACTCCATCACCGTGTTCATTGCAACATCTGACCGACCCAACCGTAACAACAGCACAATACATAAAACTCGAACAACAACGAACAAGCCCACGACTCTGTACTGACAAAGCAACATCGTGTCTCTCTCTTGTTTTGTAGGTATGACAAGCACGTTACTGGCGGGCAGATTCAGACTGACTGGTAGATTTATACTGACCGGCGTGGCAGCGCACGAGTTGAAAGAGGGTGACACCCCCCGTGGGGCTCCACCCCACGACCACTGGCTTAAAAGGCCAGCGCTCTACCAACTGAGCTAGACGGGTGGTTCCGTGCACACCTTGCAGCAACTTAACAACACCATAGTGGCAACCGTGCGTGGTAAAGACTGTGTGAAGCACGTGCTGCAATACCAGTGCATGTTGCTCAGTGTTCTACGAGTCAGCCTTTACTCGGCTCCTCCGTCCGGGCGGACTCGAACCCACAACGTACGGATTCGATTGATAGAAGCTTAACCACTCCATCACCGTGTTCATTGCAACATCTGACCGACCCAACCGTAACAACAGCACAATACACGCGACTCGAACAACAACGAACAAGCCCACGACTCTGTACTGACAAAGAAATCTCGTATCTCTCTCTTGTTTTGTAGGTATGACAAGCACGTTACTGGCGAGCAGATTCAGACTGACTGGTAGATTTATACTGACCGGCGTGGCAGCGCACGAGTTGAAAGAGGGTGACACCCCCCGTGGGGCTCGAACCCACGACCACTGGCTTAAAAGGCCAGCGCTCTACCAACTGAGCTAGACGGGTGGTTCCGTGCACTCCTTGCAGCAACTTAACAACACTATACTGGCAACCGTGCGTGGTAAAGACTGTGTGAAGCACGTGCTGCAGTACCAGTGCATGTTGCTCAGTGTTCTACGAGTCAGCCTTTACTCGGCTCCTCCGCCCAGACGGACTCGAATCCACAACGTACGGATTCGATTGATAGAAGCTTAACCACTCCATCACCGTGTTCATTGCAACATCTGACCGACCCAACCGTAACAACAGCACAATACGCGCGACTCGAACAACAACGAACAAGCCCACGACTCTGTACTGACAAAGAAATCTCGTATCTCTCTCTTGTTTTGTAGGTATGACAAGCACGTTACTGGCGAGCAGATTCAGACTGACTGGTAGATTTATACTGACCGGCGTGGCAGCGCACGAGTTGAAAGAGGGTGACACCCCCCGTGGGGCTCGAACCCACGACCACTGGCTTAAAAGGCCAGCGCTCTACCAACTGAGCTAGACGGGTGGTTCCGTGCACACCTTGCAGCAACTTAACAACACCATAGTGGCAACCGTGCGTGGTAAAGACTGTGTGAAGCACGTGCTGCAATAGCAGTGCATGTTGCTCAGTGTTCTACGAGTCAGCCTTTACTCGGCTCCTCCGTCCGGGCGGACTCGAATCCACACCGAACGGATTCGATTGAAAGAAGCTTAACCACTCCATCACCGTGTTCATTGCAACATCTGACCGACCCAACCGTAACAACAGCACAATACATAAAACTCGAACAACAACGAACAAGCCCACGACTCTGTACTGACAAAGCAACATCGTGTCTCTCTCTTGTTTTGTAGGTATGACAAGCACGTTACTGGCGGGCAGATTCAGACTGACTGGTAGATTTATACTGACCGGCGTGGCAGCGCACGAGTTGAAAGAGGGTGACACCCCCCGTGGGGCTCGAACCCACGACCACTGGCTTAAAAGGCCAGCGCTCTACCAACTGAGCTAGACGGGTGGTTCCGTGCACACCTTGCAGCAACTTAACAAGACCATAGTGGCAACCGTGCGTGGTAAAGACTGTGTGAAGCACGTGCTGCAATAGCAGTGCATGTTGCTCAGTGTTCTACGAGTCAGCCTTTACTCGGCTCCTCCGTCCGGGCGGACTCGAATCCACACCGAACGGATTCGATTGAAAGAAGCTTAACCACTCCATCACCGTGTTCATTGCAACATCTGACCGACCCAACCGTAACAACAGCACAATACACAAGACTCGAACAACAACGAACAAGCCCACGACTCTGTACTGACAAAGCAACATCGTGTCTCTCTCTTGTTTTGTAGGTATGACAAGCACGTTACTGGCGAGCAGATTCAGACTGACTGGTAGATTTATACTGACCGGCGTGGCAGCGCACGAGATGAAAGAGGGTGACACCCCCCCCCCGTGGGGCTCGAGCCCACGACCACTGGCTTAAAAGGCCAGCGCTCTACCAACTGAGCTAGACGGGTGGTTCCGTGCACTCCTTGCAGCAACTTAACAACACTATACTGGCAACCGTGCGTGGTAAAGACTGTGTGAAGCACGTGCTGCAATAGCAGTGCATGTTGCTCAGTGTTCTACGAGTCAGCCTTTACTCGGCTCCTCCGCCCAGACGGACTCGAATCCACAACGTACGGATTCGATTGATAGAAGCTTAACCACTCCATCACCGTGTTCATTGCAACATCTGACCGACCCAACCGTAACAACAGCACAATACACGCGACTCGAACAACAACGAACAAGCCCACGACTCTGTACTGACAAAGAAATCTCGTATCTCTCTCTTGTTTTGTAGGTATGACAAGCACGTTACTGGCGAGCAGATTCAGACTGACTGGTAGATTTATACTGACCGGCGTGGCAGCGCACGAGTTGAAAGAGGGTGACACCCCCCCGTGGGGCTCGAACCCACGACCACTGGCTTAAAAGGCCAGCGCTCTACCAACTGAGCTAGACGGGTGGTTCCGTGCACTCCTTGCAGCAACTTAACAACACCATAGTGGCAACCGTGCGTGGTAAAGACTGTGTGAAGCACGTGCTGCAATACCAGTGCATGTTGCTCACTGTTCTACGAGTCAGCCTTTACTCGGCTCCTCCGCCCAGAGGGCGGACTCGAATCCACAACGTACGGATTCGATTGAAAGAAGCTTAACCACTCCATCACCGTGTTCATTGCAACATCTGACCGACCCAACCGTAACAACAGCACAATACACGCGACTCGAACAACAACGAACAAGCCCACGACTCTGTACTGACAAAGCAACATCGTGTCTCTCTCTTGTTTTGTAGGTATGACAAGCACGTTACTGGCGGGCAGATTCAGACTGACTGGTAGATTTATACTGACCGGCGTGGCAGCGCACGAGTTGAAAGAGGGTGACACCCCCCGTGGGGCTCCACCCCACGACCACTGGCTTAAAAGGCCAGCGCTCTACCAACTGAGCTAGACGGGTGGTTCCGTGCACACCTTGCAGCAACTTAACAACACTATACTGGCAACCGTGCGTGGTAAAGACTGTGTGAAGCACGTGCTGCAGTACCAGTGCATGTTGCTCAGTGTTCTACGAGTCAGCCTTTACTCGGCTCCTCCGTCCGGGCGGACTCGAATCCACAACGTACGGATTCGATTGATAGAAGCTTAACCACTCCATCACCGTGTTCATTGCAACATCTGACCGACCCAACCGTAACAACAGCACAATACGCGCGACTCGAACAACAACGAACAAGCCCACGACTCTGTACTGACAAAGAAATCTCGTATCTCTCTCTTGTTTTGTAGGTATGACAAGCACGTTACTGGCGAGCAGATTCAGACTGACTGGTAGATTTATACTGACCGGCGTGGCAGCGCACGAGTTGAAAGAGGGTGACACCCCCGTGGGGCTCCACCCCACGACCACTGGCTTAAAAGGCCAGCGCTCTACCAACTGAGCTAGACGGGTGGTTCCGTGCACTCCTTGCAGCAACTTAACAACACTATACTGGCAACCGTGCGTGGTAAAGACTGTGTGAAGCACGTGCTGCAATAGCAGTGCATGTTGCTCACCTTTCCGCGAGCCAGCCTTTACTCAGCTCCTCCGTTTGGGCAGACTCGAAGCTACAACATACGGATTCGATCAACAGAAGCTTAACTACTCCACCACCGTGTCCATTGCAACATCTGGCCGACCCAACCAAAACAACAGCACAATACACGCGACTCGAACAACAACGAACAAGCCCACGACTCTGTACTGACAAAGCAACATCGTGCCTCTCTCTTGTTTTGTAGGTATGACAAGCACGTTACTGGCGGGCAGATTCAGACTGACTGGTAGATTTATACTGACCGGCGTGGCAGCGCACGAGTTGAAAGAGGGTGACCCCCCCGTTGGCTCAAACGCACGACCACTGGCTTAAAAGGAGCACTCCATGACCAACTCTCGTTTTTCTTTAGCAGACGAGAGATATGTACGGTCACTCGGCGTAGTCGCCCGAGTACTTGCGCAAGTACGCCGCTAATTTAATGAACTTACGAAGTCCCTTGACGTCGATTGGCACAGGCCATTTGCTAATCGCTTTGATCTTTTCCGGATCAGGGCGTACGCCGTTTTTACCCACGATGCAGCCAAGAAATGGTATTTCGTTCGCTGCGAAAAAACACTTCTTGAGGTTCGCGAACAACTTTTGCTCTCGCATTAGTGTAAATGCCTTCCGGACGTGGATTCTATGAACCCCCACGTCCGTCTTTTTATTCATAGCCCGGCTATGGACGAAGCCATCGTCGGCGTAACTTAGTACAAAATATCGCACCGATCGCAACAGATTCGTAACACATCTGTTGAACGTTGTAGGGGCGTTACTTATCCCCTGTGGAGTCTATAGCCACACCCAGAGCATACCAATGGGGGTGCTCACTGCTTTGTACGGGATGTCCCGCTCACGCATGAGGATCTGATAGAAGCCCTCCATCAGATCCATGGACGAGAAGATGGTATTTTTTGCCATACCATCTATGATGACATCTTTCCTTGGTATCGGCTTCTGAGCCGGTACCATTGCAGCGTTCAATTTGTAAAAATGAGTGCACTATCCGCCCGCTCCTGTGGCCTTTCGCACACAGAAGATCGGAGAGCTGTGTGGGGATGTTGATTCCCTCACATGACCAGCAGCTAAGCGATCGGCAAAGATTTTGTCGATCAATGTGACCTGTTCACGTGGCAGTGGCCACTGCTTCATGACACAGTATATCGAACCAGGTTTCAGTTCGATCTCATGCCGAGTGCCTTTGTTCTTAGGCAGCTCGCATGGCACGGATTCAGGGAAAACATCTCTGAATTCAACTAAATCCTTACAAATAAAATGTCTTCAAAGACTCCCAAAATTGAGACGTGTATCGCTCGATTCGGGTCTTCTCATCAAGGACACTCTCATCCATCGATGAGCTACTGAGAAACCGTGCGTTCTCAGCAAACACTTGTGCCAACCAAATATCGGCGACGTACTCGTCCTCTGTGACTAGTACACAGATCTGCTTCATCTTGTTACTACGAAGATCTCGCAAGAATCTTTTAGATTCTAGCGTTGGCAACTTGTATACCTAAGAATCTGACTTCAGAGGTGCAACCAAATCAAGAGTGTAAGCGCCTACACTTGATCCGTCATTCACCATGACAGTCAAGGTCTCGGTGATTTCCTGGAAAGACACATCCGCAGGTGGTTAAGGATCCACACCCTCAACATAATTCTCTCGGGCGTTATCACTCTCAGGAACGCTGGAGCTTTCTTTCACTACGTGTTCTGACTGTGGGTGCACTACCACAGTCACATCCTCTTCGATCGACTCTCTTTCAGTCGATCGGGTTTGCTCTACGATCGACTTTCAAATAGTCGCTTCAACGTGTTATTCATCCTAAACAACACTAATTTCTCTTCTTGGATGCATTACTCTTGGTGTGCATCCGTGTTCAGGTCCACTTGATCTCTTCGAGTGGTGAACCTTCGGCGCAGCCTGTGTCTCTACATAGGTGCCGGAAGCTGGTTCCACAGAGTAGTGGCCTATTACACTGGTATCTTGTCCAGACACGACCGTACCACAAGTGAGTCCATCGCACTCACACGCAGTACTCCACTCGCTTGTGGACGCTCAAGACGTAAACCGATGGCCATCTGATGAACAAACATCAGGCATCTTCGCGGATCGATGCTGCCAGATGATCCATGGCTGGTATTTTCTAAGCCATGGCAGACCGAGCATGACATCAAAATTGTCATTTAAATCTAGTACGATAAATTCATCATCGTACTGCTTTCCTTCCAGCGTGTAGTGGATTCCTACTACACGTTTGTTTACTGTAACAGATGCGCCTGTAGCAAGGCACACCATCATACTCGTCGTAAGGAACTCTCGCTCAACATAGTTGAGCCTACTATCCCGTAGCGACTGGCGTCGAATAAAACTGTTCGACGCTCCACAGTCAACTAGGGCGCGAAGTGACACACCACTTGTCACTTCAATCTTCAATGTAATGAGGGACACCTCATGACTAGGGGCAGTAACACACAGCGACTTTGTGTTTGGAGCAATCTTCGTCAATAGCCCTGTACATTCTCTTGACGTGGCTGGATCAGCAGGGTGCTCCGCCCCTACTGACCCTGTTCGTTTTTTGGCGGTCCGACTTGCTGTCGCGATATAGCGACATGGTCGGACCCACACCTTAGACCTTTTTCTGGCTTATGGTAGTCATCATGTCCTGTCTTTGAACGTGTTGCAGTGCTCGGGACGCTACACGCATAGGCGTAGTGTCCAATCTTCTGACAGCGATGGCATCTTTCCGCTCGCTTGTGACTCAGAGAGCGAGAGTTCACGCTCTCGATGTAACAGAGGTCCATAGGTTTGGGACATCCTGCTTATTGTCGTCTGGCGGGACGACAGTTTGACGAGTTAGCCTGAGACTGTCTCAGGCTGAAGTCTTCTTGTTGCGCATACGCTATCGCCTTTTTCAGCGTATGGAAGTCCTCTAAAAACACGTAGGTCTTCACCGGCCCATATACAAGGCCGTAGATGAACACCTTGATGAGCGTGTGCTCATCAACAGGGTTTTTCGTGACGATAGTCTTAAGGTAGCGTAGGTGTTGTGCGTAGGCAAGCACGTCACTCTTACCTTGCTTGAGCCATAAGAGTGCAGAGCGTTCTCTGAACTCGGCTCTCGGCGGCTTAAATGTCTCTTTAAGCCGATTCTTCAAGATCTTCAACGACTCAAAAACGCTTAATTCGTGAAGCTTGATCCCTAAGGCCCAAGTCTTTGCTCGTCCTGTCAAATTTGACAGGACGAAGGTGACTTGCATCTCGTCACCCTCGATGTGACGGGTCCTGATGGCATCGTCTTACTCGACGAACCATCTTAAAAGGGAAACTTCATCGATTCCCTTGTACCTTGAGTTATCAATCTTCAAGGTCTCGGGTCGACGCATGTGCGTCGGCCCGCCCATCGACTGATGAGAGCCTTGCTGTTGTAGCAAAGCTATCTTCCGTCTTAAACGGAAGTTCTCCTTGTAGGAACTTGTTGATAGCAGCATGTTTCTGGTCTCTGCTTTAAGACTCCAACATACCACTGATGGCGGGTTCGCCCACGAGCACACTCATTGGGGTTGACTACTTCCCATTCTGAGTCACTATGATGGGAGTAGCCTTCACGTGTAACGTGAAAGCTATAGTCTTTTACGTCCAACATGTTTATGTTGGATGGACACTAAGTAGTTGTTGGACGGACTAAGAAATTGCTACTAGTTGTAACGGGGAACCCTTTGTTTGGGGTGCCGCAAAACTTCACGTACACTAGTAAGTGCAGAGGAAGCTAATTTACTCAACAACTAAGTCGAGTAAAGGGTAGAAAGAGAGCTATAGTTAATAAAGTTAATATGAAAACATAATTTCAGTCTTTATCGAGCTTCATTAAATTACGTTGTCGTATGACAACAACCTGCTCACCACTCATTACGATCGTCAAGCAGCGATTGGTGGTAACCTTGGTTGATGAGTCTTTATCAACCAATCTTTGAGCAGCGCATGAACATCATTCTTAAAGGGGATGACACTCCTTCAATGTTATCCATCTCAAATTAAATTGGTCGGGCATTGTTACGCTAGACAATCTACCTATTGACACCGTTTGGTGTCAAAATCATGTAATGGACCACCCCTTTACAAGGCTTCTCCACCCCAACACAATCTTCCGGCTCTTACGGTCTCGGTTGGGTGCTCACTGCATGACGCAATGGAGAAAGGGGTAACGGCAAGGACACTTGCTAGATAATCTCGAGACTCTTCGACAACTTGACGATATATACCCAAAGACTCTTCCGTTTTGCAGCTTCGTGCCACCGATGGCGTCGTTGCGACATTGGCGGGTGCGCTGGCGACCCTTTGCTAAAGTTACCTCAGAACCGACATCCTGGAGCGACATTAATGTTTTACAGTGAACACATACGGAATCAAGCAGCACGGACATCTCCTCATTTAGAATTTGCTCTCCATCACTCAGTTTCGTGTCTCCAAGAAACCAAGATCGGCGACGCCACCCTGCTTTCGACCTCCATGTTCCATCTTGACTCAAACTATCAACACAAGGTCTTTGTCAATGAACCCGATTTCTATCTCCGCCGGCCGATGCGGGGGACGATCAACGGGGTGGTTACTGTGCTCCGCTCTGACCTTCCGCGTTTCGACTCAGCGGCTGAAGTCACCCATCTCACAGTCGATGGGCGCTATCTTGTCGTGCGCGTGATTGTTGAAGGTTTGCCACAATACCTTCACAACGTGTACGCACCAGTGGATCGCCAGGAGAAACACAAGTTCTTCTCGAGTTTGGCAACGAATGAATTTGTAATCCGAGCAACCCATCTTGGGCTGGGGGATCTCAGTACATCCCTGGACCCCGACTCGACCCGTCGACTCTGGACCTGTGTTATGACCTAGGTCGGTCCAACTGCCTTGAATGGATGGCCAAGCTTGGTGTTGTTGACGCTTGGCGGATCTACTTCGCAACTAAGCGAATTTTCTCAGGTATACTGCTCCGCAAGAACCGTCTGAATTACATTTCGATGTCGGAGTCCTTCTCGAACCATTTTTAAGAAAACGCTCGGTATTCGCTTCCCCAACATGCCGACGCCTCCAAGACGCTCATACTGATGAGAAGGATCGGACATCTCTTGATTTTGCCGCTGGCTGGTCGATCGAAAGTTCGTGTGCTGATGACCCTGAACACGTTAATGCCGCCATGCTGTATGAACACAATTTTGACTCGCACGAGCCGTAATAACCAAGATGCTGCATTTGATTTCCTAACCTCAGATTACAGAAAACTATCAAATTTTACAATCTGCTTCAAACGTGTTTCCATTTTAAAGTAGTGAAGGTGAATCAGTTGCTTTCGGCGAACACCAAGTGCATGTTCTAAATATTTTTGGAACGCTGGGGGTCTGAGCTGGGAGATCCCAAAATTTTGACTGTCCGGGCTCCTATTACAGATGCTTAATTACAAAAGAGGCTTTTTGTCACAGTAGTTCTGTCTATGTCTTCCCTAGACCGCGACATGTCATCGCCATAATAATTGTTGAGGACTTGGCAGCCACCATCCGCCACGCGCGCGACTTCGACACCTGGACTAGACCTTTTAACTGCTGGTTCCTGCTAGGCCTATCCGGATGCCTTCGACGAGTGCCTAAGTATCGTTTTTCGAGTATTTCTCCACCGAGAATCGCTTCCCTGTAACGGGGTGAATCGTTACATAACAATTTATAAGAAATTGTTAATAGAATATAACTATAAGAGTTATATTCTCAGAATATTGTCATAAGGACAAATATTCTGTTGCACTTACAAGTAGTTCCTAATTGGTTGATATAGGCCATTATATCAACCAACGAAGACGCGCCACGACAGACGCACGCAATGAGTGGTGAGCAGATAACTGATTTACACATTTGTATTTAGACATAGTTAGATGAAGATAAATAGTGACTTATTGCAGACATTAACTATTATAAATACAGTTCTACTTTTTACTTTAACCAAGTACTCGCTTCTTCTTACCGTCTTCCTCTGCACGTACGAGTGTACGTGAAGTTACGAGGCACCGCCTTATTCTGTCATCAGAATAAGTAGCTTGTACTGTCACCATTACAAGCTTCAGGGTGCCCCGTTACACCTGGTAGCACTTCGTAGTCCGTCCAAGGACCGCGTTCACATCCAACATGAATATGTTGGATAATGAAGATGACCAAAGCTTTCACGCTACGCGTGACGGCTACTCCCATTTGAGCGATGTCGAATGGGATGCGGTTGAACGAATGGGTTCGACCATGGGCATCCATGCTGTTAGCGTCATGCTAGAGGCTCTCAACAGAGATGCTCAACATGCTACTATCGCCAAGTTTATTCAAAATGAACTTGACGCTGAACGCGAGAAAGTAGCCTTGCTTCACCAACAAGGTTCTCAACAAGCAGAGTTGTTGAGAGAACAGGGTGCTCAACAGTTTGAACTGTTGAGACAGCAGCAGGCTGCTGCTGGCGGGTCGATGCACTCGCGTCGACCCGAGACTTTGAAGATTGACATCTCCAAGTATAGGGGGGTCGAAGAAGACTCCCTCTTGAGATGGTTCGTCGAATTGGATGACGCCATAAGGGCGCGTCGCATCGACGACGGGGATATGCAAGTTGCATTTGCCCAATCAAATCTGGCAGGACGTGCCAAGACTTGGGCTTTGGGGCTCAAGTTGCACGACCCATATGCGTTTGGGTCGTTGGAAGTCTTTAAGTCGCGGCTCAGACAAACGTTTGAACCGCCTAGAGCTGAGTTCAGGGCTCGAACCGAACTCTTGAAGCTCAAGCAGGGCAAGCGTGATGTGCACGCTTACGCTCAACATATACGACATCTCACGAGTTGTATAAGTTCCAATCCGGTGGATGAACACACGTTGGTTTCGGTGTTCATGCAGGGTCTTGCGGATGGTCTCGTCAAGACTCACCTGTTCCGGCTTGAACTAGATTCACTAGAACAAGCCATTTCCATTGCGGAGCAGGAAGACTTCAGTCTGAGACAGGCTCGCGCCAGCTCGACATCATATCGTCAACCGAGACGATATGACAACGAAGGTCCAGAGCCGATGGAACTCTGTTATGTAAAGAGCGAGAAGGCTCGCTCTACAGGCTACAAGAAGTTGCAGAGATGCAACAGATGTCAAAAGACAGGACACTACGCTTACGAGTGTAGTGCCCCTCGTCCAGTGTCTCGCAACACTGGGCGTAGTGACCGTCCACCCATGAGAAAGGGGCAGGGACGAGGGTCCGCAGTTGGTGCAAAGACGCAACAACGGGACGGACCGTCAAAAAACGGACAGGATCAGTAGGTGCGGAGCACCCTACTGGTCTAGCAACGTCAAGAGAATTTGTAGGCCTCTTGATGAAAGCTGCTCCCAACACACAAACGTTGTGCGTTGCTGCTCTAGGTAATGAGGTCTCACTCATTACCTTGAAACTCGAAGTGACGAATAAGTTGTCCCTTCGAGCTCTAGTCGATTGTGGGGCGTCCAACAATTTTGTGCGACGCCAATCGCTAGAAGATGGTCACTTTAAATTCAGTGAATGTGTCACACCTCCTACGAGGATGACGGTACGTCTTGCGACAGGCGCATCCGTAACCGTCATGAAGCGTATAGTGAAGATCCACTATACGCTAGAAGATACCCAATATGACGATGACTTTATCGTATTGGATTTGGATGACAAATTTGATGTCATCTTTGGAATACCGTGGCTCAGAAGGTACGAACCACGGGTAAACTGGCAACATCGGACAGTAACGATGCCTGCCGCTTGTTCATCAGATGGCCATCTGATGAACGTTTTGGAGCGTCCACAAGCGTGTGGATGTACTACGAGTGAGTGAGATGGCCTCACTTGTGGTACGGTCGTTAGTACGACTACACAAAACCTTAGTGTACCAAACGGCTACACTTCGGAGCAAAGTTCCGGCGGCTGTGAGGAAACACAGGCTGCGCCGAAGGTCCACCACTCGAATAAGTCGGGTGGACTGGGACAAAGATGTATCCCTAGCGGGGAACATCTAGAAGAGAAACAATCGATCGCTCAGGTTAAGCGAAACGATAATCCTAGATCGACTGGAGAGTCTTTCGTAGAGGATCTCGCTGTGGTTGCGCAACCCCAGCTAGAGGAAGTAAAGGGAATAAGTCCCAAGATTACAAATACGGCGGAAATAAGTTCCCCGAAACCCGCGGGAATAAGTCCTTCGAAGCCTGAGGGAATAAGTCCCCAGGAAATGACAGAGACATTGAATGTCATAGTCAATAACGGATCAAGTGTAGGCGCTTATACACTTGATCTGATTGCGCCTCCGAAGTTAACTTCGGAGATCACTCAGTTGCCAACGCTCGAACACAAAGGTTCTTGCGTGATCTGCGTAGTGGCAAAGTCAAGCAGATCTGCATACTCGTCGCTGACGACGAGTGTGTAACCGACATAAGGTCAGCAACAGTGTTTACAGAGAACGAGAGAGTTCTCAGTAGTTCATCTATGGACGAGAGTGTCCTAGATGAAAAGACACGAATTGAACGATATGACTCCCAATCATGGGAATGGCTCAAGAAAAATCCTCTCTATGAAGATTTGGTTGAATTCAAGGATGTATTCCCTGAAACTGTTCCGTGCGAATTACCGAAGGATAAAGGTATTCGACACGAGGTCGAGCTTAAACCAGGCTCGAAGTACTGTGTCATGAAGCAGTGGCCACTGCCTCGTAAACAAGTACTTGCGATCGACAAGTTCTTTGCCGATCGTTTAGCTGCGGGCCATATGAGGGAATCAACTTCCCCACATAGCTCTCCGACCTTCTGTGTGCGAAAAGCAACAGGAGGGTGGCGGATAGTGCACGCGTTCAACAAATTGAACGCTGCAACGGTACCGGCCGAGACGCCGATACCGAGGAAGGACGTAATCATTGATGGTATGTCAAAGAGTACCATATTTTCATCCATGGATTTGATGGATGGCTTCTATCAAATCCTTATGCGGGAACGGGATATACCCTATACCGCAGTTAGCACGCCTAGCGGCATGCTCTGGGAATGGCTAGTAATGCCACAAGGGCTCAGTAATGCCCCTGCCACGTTCAACAGATGTGTATCACATCTGTTGAGACCAGTACGAGAATTCGCGCCGAGTTATTTCGATGACGCATTCATCCATAGTCGAGCTATGGATGGAAAGTCGGACGTTGAGGTTCACAGGTACCACGTCCGACAGGTTCTTACAATCATGCGAAAGCATCAATTGTATGCTAACCTCAAGAAGTGTATATTTGCAGCAAGCGAAATACCACTTCTTGGGTGCATCGTTGGTAAGAACGGTGTACGTCCTGATCCCGAAAAGATCAAGGCGATCACCGACTGGCCTGTGCCGGTTGATGTCAAAGGTCTTCGAAAATTCCTTGGGCTAGCGGCGTATTTGCATAAGTATTCACGCAATCACGCCGAGATGACTGTGCACCTCTCTCGTTTGTTGAAAAAGAACGAGAGGTGGTTATGGAACGCTGAATGTCAGCGCTCCTTTGAGGGTATCAAGCAGAGCTTGATACAATCCCCAGTCCTAGCAATAGCCGATCAGGACAGGCCATTTCATGTGGTCTGTGATGCCAGCGATTTCGCAATCGGCTGTGCATTAATGCAGTACGATCTTGAAGGCGTTGAACGCGTCGTCTGCTATCAGTCGCGTCAGCTGCAACCAGCTGAGCGGAACTATCCAGTGCATGACAAGGAACTCCTTGCCATGAAGTATGCACTCGCGAAGTTCAGAGTCTATCTATTAGGAGATAGACCCTTCGTTGTTTACACTGACCATGCGTCATTACGCACGGCAGTGAACAGCCCGCACCTTTCACAACGAATGGCGCGGTGGTTGTCATTCTTTGCAGAATACAACTTTACGGTCGAGTACAAACCAGGACGACTTAATGTCGTCACTGATGCACTCTCACGTCGTCCCGACATTGAAACAGTCGCGAAACCCAACAGTGAGACAGTCACTGTTGCGGTTATGACGTCCTCAGTCCCATCTACAACGTTGTATGATGATGTGAGGCGGGCATACGCCCAAGATGGTGAGATTGTGAAGTTGTTGACACATCTTTCCCAACCATCCCGAGAATCGTTGAAACGATTGTCGTCTGCGTATCGATCTGCATCAGATCGATACACTACTCGTAACGGTTTACTGTATTATACAGCCGTTTCTGGTGACACACCACGTGTTGTCATTCCAGATGATACTGATCTGCGTTTGCGGATCATGTTCGAGTATCACGATGCTCCTATAGGAGGACATCGTGGCCGAGAGAAAGCATATATCACGGTAAGTCGAGACTTTTACTGGCCCCGCCAGTATCAGTTTGTGCGAAAGTATGTTCGCGCATGCGAAGTCTGTCAACGAGTGAAGTCAAGTCCTTCACTGCGTGCACCTTTACAGCCTCTACCGGTTCCGGCTGAGTGCTGGGAATCCATCTCAATGGATTTCGTCTTCGGGTTACCCAAAGACGCACGCGGGAATACGGGTATTCTCGTATTTGTTGACAGATTCAGCAAAATGGTACACCTTGTGGCTGTACCAGAGACAATCACGGCAAGTGGCTGTGCTTGTGTCTTTATCGACACCATCTTCCGACTTCATGGGTTGCCCCGTGAACTCGTATCAGACAGAGATCCACGATTCACTGCTGATTTCTGGCGTTCCGTGTTCAAATCACTCGGAACGCGCTTGAAGGTGTCGACATCTGATCATCCAGAGTCAGATGGTCAGACGGAACGTGCCAATCGTGTCCTTGAAGAGATACTTCGAGGATACGTACACTCCTTTAAGAGTTGGAGTGAGTTTTTGCCAATGGTAGAGTTTGCCATCAACAACTCGGTGCATGCGTCCACGACACATGCACCGTTTTACGTGAATGGCTTGCGCCATCCGCGTGTACCCACCTTACTAGAGTGTAACTCTGGTTTAAGGGGGGGAGGGACTCGCGCGAGCAAAAAACGAATTGGTTCACGCTCACCACGCTCTGACGAAGAGGTCATTGCGTTTGATGCCGATATCGACAACATCGATATCGAAGAAGATGATGCCAGTGAAGCGAGGAATCCCTCACTGACGAAACGATTGATTTCGCTGCAGTGCACTCACAGCGCACTGAAGCTAACGAGTCAGCAGATGAGTTCATACTGGCTCGTGAAACGGTAGTCCGTTTTGTGCAAGACTCCATCGCCGAAGCGGTGGATAAGCAAAAGCAAAACGCTGACAAGAATGGAAGGGTAAACACTCTTTTATTTAATAAAGGTGACTTAGTCCTACTGTCTACGGTTAATCTACCAAAGCATGTAGTGACTAACTTGGGTAGCAGTAAACTACTACCCAAGTACATTGGCCCATTTCGTGTATTGCACCGCCTAGGCAATGCATACACGATCGAGTTACCACGTAAGATGCGAACGCATCCCACGTTTTACGTTGGTCGGCTTAAGCCGTACCATCAGTACGCTGCTTCTTCCGATGAAGAACGCCCTTGCGCTCTAGCATCTCGCAGAGAGCCTTGTGCTCCCGATGGTGGGCATCAACAAGGGTCTGAAGAGCAGCTATCTCATCCCGAGACCGATCAGCAATCCCACGAGCTACCCTTAGCTCGTCACGAAGAGATGTCAGAGATCTCTCGTTCTCAAGCTGAGCAAAGGCAAACTCAGCTCGATGCTTCGAGACAGTGTCCGCCAGTTGGAGACGCCTATTCCACTCATGCTCGAGATCGTCGCGTAACCCTTGCGTTACGCGATCAAAGAAGTTCTCGGGAACACACCGATCCACATGATCGTGTGGAGAGCGTCTTTCCTCCTCCTCCACCTCCATTAGAGGACTCTCGCGGTGGCCAGCGCTATCTAGTTGAGCAGCTGTTGAACCACCGCGACGTGAACGGACGTCGGACAAGTTATCTCGTCCGGTGGCGCGGCTATCCCCCGTCCTGGGATTCTTGGGAGCCCCGCTCCCAACTGATGATCGACGTACTGGGTCTGGTTGAGCAGTACGACGCGGCACATCCTGTGCCGCAGAAGGACCGCCGGAGAAAATCTTCCCGGCACGGTCGTAAAGGGATTTCAGGTTGTCAATCCCTTCGTACATCTCAGTAGAGACACGTACGCGCCACCACGGGCTGGTAAGGAGGTAAGCCTCCTTAGGTGCTCGTGCAGAGTTGTTCACACAGCATGGGCACGAGTCTCCCCAAGAGAGGCAGGGTAATCCTTTCTCCCTTGACAGACGATGCAGCTTATAGCGTGCACCTGTCGGGGTTCGCTTTTCAAACTTATCACGAGCTTTGATAAGTTTGTCGTTCCAAGCGTCACGACCTACATCCTCGAGGTTATGGATGTAGGCGTTCCACGCCTGAAGTAGTGAGGGACCATCACGTTTGTGATTCCCACTGTACCATCGATGTCTAAAGAAAGCATCGATGAAGAATTCATGTTCAGCGCGATACTTTTTCGCGCTGGGGTCAAGGTGATGGATCCTTGACGAATCGAACAATTGTGTTCGATAACGATCACTCGTCGTCGCCGACAAGTGATCCATGACGGATTTAGAAGGCATCCATGCCTTCTTCTCAGGAGCGAGACGCAACACACTGCGATCCCGCTCTTCCTGCGATGTGCCGACAGAAGTACTGGCACCTCGTTGCGAAGTGGTGTCCATAGGAGAACCGACACCACTGTTAGCGCCCGAGTCTCGCGACCTCGAGCGCCTACGCTTCGGTGATGGTCCATCTGATTCATCAGATGAACCAAAGATGCTACGACGCATAGCATCATCCATGCCACGCTTGGCAGGCGGTTTGGATTCAATCGCCGTCGATACGGATCCGTCTTCCGTATCAGAAGAGTATGAGACACCAAGCTCATACTCTGTGAAGACATGAGTGTCTTCATGACTAGCGCCTGCATCACCAGGTGACACAGGCTGAGTCGCTTCAGCAACCGATGAGACATCAGTTGCTGTTGTTTCTGCTTCGGCGTCCGCACAGAGACGTGCAGACGCGCTCTCGGCGGCCTTGCTCGCGCATCGCATGGGCTTGTTAACCATGCGATGAGATGTTGGAAAGTGGACGCGGACCAACAAGTGCAAACCCTGTCCCAAATGATTTGGGACGAGTATCCATTTAGTCAATCAGTCACTAAAGAAACTGATGGTTAAGGGGGGGGGTGATGTAACGGGGTGAATCGTTACATAACAATTTATAAGAAATTGTTAATAGAATATAACTATAAGAGTTATATTCTCAGAATATTGTCATAAGGACAAATATTCTGTTGCACTTACAAGTAGTTCTTAATTGGTTGATATAGGCCATTATATCAATCAACGAAGACGCGCCACGACAGACGCACGCAATGAGTGGTGAGCAGATAACTGATTTACACATTTGTATTTAGACATAGTTAGATGAAGATAAATAGTGATTTATTGCAGACATTAACTATTATAAATACAGTTCTACTTTTTACTTTAACCAAGTACTCGCTTCTTCTACCGTCTTCCTCTGCACGTACGAGTGTACGTGAAGTTACGAGGCACCGCCTTATTCTGTCATCAGAATAAGTAGCTTGTACTGTCACCATTACAAGCTTCAGGGTGCCCCGTTACATTCCCTGTCTCAGAGAAAGTCGACAGTGGTTTTGCTTCACAAGAAAGTTTCCTTAAAGCTACCTTCCGATTGGAACTAGTGCAAATTGATGTAAAGATACTGTCAAAGACGCTTTCGCATCGCCTTCAGCAGCTCATCTCCGATTTAATCCTCCCTAACCATAAAAAATTCGTTAAGAAAAGATCTATTTATTACCACATAAGTTCTCAAACCAATCTTCATGACTTATCTACCGTCGGGAAGACGAAGCGTACGCGCAATTTCTCGAGGTCTATAAAGTCTTTAATCAAGTCAATGGGGATATCATGATTAGCTTGCGTGGGGGCATGGGCTTTTGGTCAACATTTTCTCGCAGGGTCCGGCTTCTTTTTACGGACTTCAAGCCCATTTTATGGATCAACAAGAACAACCAACCGACGTTTTTTTTAATCGTGGTGCAAAGATCGGAGGTACGCTGTCTGCTATCCTTTCTTCTTGACCATAGTTCCTGTTTGCAATCTCTTCCGTTACCACGACGAGCATGAGGTGTGTCTGATGCAGATCATTCTGCCACCGGCAAGCTTTTTTGCCGAAAAATTCACTTTAATGAGCAGCTCGGTCGCGCGCTTAAAAAACCGGCTGCTTCTTGTGAAGGATTGATTTAACGCCACTTAACGGTAAAAATACCAACTTGTCGAAGTCTGCGCTTCTCGTGCTCAACTAAAATCTTGAATTTTATCTTGTTCCAGGTATGCAAGCTCTCAGTCGGATATAAACGATGAAATTCCCTAGCATCTTGTCCGAAAATCTTTAGCAAATACCGCAATCAAATATTCCTTTTTTAGATTCTCTACGTAGGCTATAAAATGTTGCATCTACGGGCGAGAACACTTCGGGGCCTTATACTGGTGACCCAGACTATGCTCCTTTCTCTTTTGGAGCTTTACACCAGAATTTGTCCGTACCAAAGATCACATTGCAGCACTATCAATCGATGATGAAACAGTTCGTATGAAGCCGTATATATGACTAAGCGTCAGCTTACGCTCAGCTAACTCTATTGCGTTTCTCGACAAGTGCCTCGGCGATGGGGGTCGGCGGTCGAGACCTCCTGAAATCATCTCAAGCTTTTACGTCGTAAACTAAGTTTGCGGCTCTTTCGCGGATAAGAGATAGAAGCAACACGGAATTCGACGACGTACAGCTCTGAGATGCTTCTTCTGCCCATCCCGCCACGGGTCGGCGGCACGCCTTGAATTCTTTTCCATCTCCTACTTCGATTTTTTGACATGATTAATAAGGGGCTGGATACTGCATGGTGTAATGAGACGGGGCGACTGGATTATTCCTTCAGGTAGATGTATTACGTGGCATGAATTCCCTCTAAAAAACTGCGCTTGGTATGGCTTTTTATAAACTATCTGGTTTCACGTCGACCGGACTTTCCATTTTGAACAATCACCTCGGAGGCGACCATTGATCTACATTGACGTTGCATCGTTATTGTCTTTATAAGGCAACGGAGATTCCGGATACATGTGTCCTGCGTCTTTGGATTACGGTATCTTCTAAATTTTATCCGCGCGGGCGAGGCTTGACCATAGCAGCATGTGTCCTTCCAGAGTTTCTTGGACTACAAGCTCGCATCTGTGACACTACGGACACAGGTTTAATTGCTGTGCGCACTAGGTACCATATCGATTCTAATAGCGGAGTGCATTGGTGCAACATGGCTTATCACACCACCTTTTCCAAAAGAGCAGCGTGTCTATCCCCATCTTGGGTTATATAGTGGTGGTCAAGAGTACTGCATCCCATATATCCCAAAGATTATGCTCTTCTTAGCGTGACATCGACATAACCAGTGCTGATTAAAGCGCATCCGATGTTGCTCCACTCGCCTTGTGTCAATTTTAAGCAGGTTCAGGAATCGTTTTGACCCTACAGTATCTCCGGCGTATCCTGTTGCCGGTAAACGCAACTTGTAATTTCGTCTGGCCTTCCGGCTGCTACCACTTCGTTCTCGGTTCTAGTTTCTCGAAGTGTCCGACCCTAGCATTCGTAACTGCGTCCGAGCGAATTGTGATGCAATCAAGACTGAGTGGCACTTGTTTTTTTAGTGCGGACCTGCCATCCAACTGTGGACCCAAGTCCATCACCTTGTGTAGCTTTTATTGACGTTGCGGGCTTCTTGGTTAATCATTGAAATTTATTTACAGCCACGAATGTGTGCCCAGCGAAGACAAAGCGTTGGGGCCTCGCTTGACGTATGGCATACAATTCAGAAAGTGACGCTTCGTTTCCTTCAAAATAAATCGCATCGCTATCTTCATGATGGAAGATAGACGGGAACTACTGCCCGATCATTTTCAGCGATCCTTGCAACTTCTTGCGCCTACTTCCAAAAAAGCTTTCGATGCCGGTATGATACCGATAAGCAGCAGATCCAGCACGAAGTACTGACAGCTTTGAAGCATCATACCAGGTTTGTGACTTTGAACGCACTAACACGGCCATGGTGTGCGTTCGGCATCGTGGTCGGTAACTTTAGGGCAATTAACGTGCCATTCTGTGCAGTGTTTACTCCCTGCGACGCTTTAAAGTCTTCGCACGACACGTACGTGGTCGAAATAGCGGCTATTTTCCGTGTTACCGTCTTGTGCACTGTCAAAGACAGAAACTTCAACACGCCGCCGCTACAGGATCTGGTGGGCGGATGTAGCGGAGCTACACAGATCCATAAGTGAGAAGATGACTGAACGCTCTACGAGCAACTTAGTTCTAAAAAACTAACGACTTTACGAGTCAACGAGTTTTACAGCTTCAGGTCCCTGTTCCAGGTAACCTAACGATTCAGTGAATTCGACTGAACTCAGTGCTCAAGAGTAGCTACCTCAAGGAAGTGTTGCTAACTTTTAGTGATCAGTGACCAACGATCAAGACGGCTCGCAAGCCCCTTGTCTTTTAGATCAAAATGGGAACTGATCTTATTAATGTTAAAACCTGTAGAATATCTTAATCCTACACAAAGATCTTTCGTACCTAATGGATGAAACTCGCCAACCCCTACAAACCGATAAGATATTCTATGTCACCTTCCTAGGGGTACCATCAGGTATGTGACACACCTGGTACAAAGTACCCTTTTACGTGCAGCCCCGTTACAGCGGGTCTTATACTAACGGGGAAAACCAGCACGCGATGGGATTCCGGGGTGGAGCGATTGGCACCACTGACCTGGTCCAATCCATCAAAAGTTAAACAAACGATTTTGTCAAAACAGTAAAAGAGAGGTTTTACTATATGGACCACAGCCACGTACACGTGGCAGAGCGGGGTGGCGTTGGCGTAGAGGGCATCGTTTCCTCGCATTATCCGACGCTAATATAGACGATTCCATCGACTTCTAACTACATCAACGAAAGACGTACCATTAAGTGCGTCAGTTGTTGGCAGACATTCACCACGTGCTTCCAACTTCGTGTTTCATATGTATCTTTTTTTAATGAGTACAAGTAGAGACGAAAGAACAATTTACATAGATCAAAAGCAGAACAGAGCACAGCTAATTGACGGCAGTTAGCTTCTTCGTACCTATCTATAGCTAGGGCACTAATTATTTAAACGTAGATTAAGAAGTCATGTGTCTGATTTTATTGTATTAAATATAATCTATTAACTAAGGCAGACGGGTGGTTCCGTGCTCTGCTTGCAGCAACATAGAAATCGTGAAACCGGCGAGCGTGCGTGGTATACGCTGCGAAAATAATTTTTTTTAATGCCAGTGACTCTTTGTGCACCTTTATTCGATTGAACCTTTTTTATCCGCCTGGGTGGACTCGATCCCACAACCTAAAGATTTGATGGAGAGCAGCTCAACCGCTTCACCAGCGTGTCCGTTACAGAATGTGTCCGAACAAACTAAACGACAGCACAAAACGCGTGACGTGAACAGCAAGACGAACGTCTACAGCAATCCATTCGAACCTACATTTTGACTTCATTGCAGTATCTTATTGTAGTGATGGACTCGTGCCAAACGATCATCATGTGGCGCCCGGCAAAAAATGTATTTGCTAAGGTTTCGACCAGTTTGCGTAGTCTCAAACGAAGTGACTCGTCGCTTTTTTGTAAAAAAAGCTTAATAAAACAACTAGAAGAGATGGTGTTGGAGTGATGTCTACGAAAATATGATCTTGAGTATATTGATCATTAAAGCTGGGAATTTTATAAGTGACTCTTGTGGCAGCGCAAGATCTCAAAGAGTATTGTGTAGGCTGGATCCTAAATCTTCTACGCACTACCTCTACGCACACTTCCTAAGAAGCTGTTTTATCGTTTTTTTAATGTAAACTATGGTTCGGTTCGCCGTCTAACAACTGGCTCACCGATAGATGGATGATTTTGCTTCGTGTGTCCTTGATAAGATGTTGCCTTCTCCAGCAAACTTCTGACAGTAAGATCGAAAGTACACGACTTTAATATGTGATAGAATGTATGGAAATATAGATGGATAATGGGTGCAAGAAAAAAATTGGACGCGCATCAATGAGACGTGGTCTGGATACAGCGCTTGAACTTAATGCAAGCGCGTTCATGACGTGCTTTAATAATACCATTCAATTAAGTCAAGAATCGACTTTAATCGTTTTTTTGACACACATTTTAAGGCAGCTACGCAGTTTTTGTACCATTTCTACACAGAAGATATTGGTGCGTACCGTACTAAGGACTTTTATAGACCTTTCGTGACTTTACATGGGAAGTCTTGTGTGACAGCTTGAACCGTTGCGTTTTAAAATTTGTGTACTTCTCGACGATTACACGTATTTGAAGCGAAATGAAGCTTTTGGACAAAAAGGGGCACTTGTGACTTTTACCGACACAGAACAAGTTAGAATTCACCACAGTTTTCAAATATCGACAAGCTGCTCACATACACTTCGCGTGCAAGAAAGAAAATGGAAAATCTTACCAGAAGGTAAATGAACTGAAGGTACAAACGTACAAAGTCAAAATACGTGTGTCTAACTGTTATTTCTAACTTCATGATATTAGACGAAATCTACGTATGATATTTTTTTCTTACCAGTATGTGCGAACGTTCAGAAACGATTGAATTGGTAGCCTGTTCAAATAAGAATTAGTTAATGGTGTTTTTGTGCAGCATTATTACCTAGTTAGAATGAATATTCAACATAATCAACCGAATATTGCAAAACTCGGTGCTGCCAGGCCGTTCAAGTTTGCCCGTATCATCTCAGTAGGGCCTGCTATAGTTCGACGACCGGCAGCAACAGAACCTTTTAGCATAAACACCTCTTAATGAACTGAATACGGATGACTAATACTATTTACTGCTTGCAAATTGCCAACAGCGTGACCTTCTTTGGTGCCACATAGCCTTTAAAGATAATATAGAGCTATCTTCAATTTGATGCACAATACCGTTCGCCACACTCGCTTTATTTTAGGTTTAACAAATTCAATCCATTTTTGTAGAAGTCTACGTGGGAATTAAAGGAAATGGATTCAACGGTCCCCTTCAGTCAACACTAATAAAGCGGGGCGTATGGGAAGCGAGTTGCTTTATTTGCCCATCGTCTGTAACGCGATTATTCTGAGGACACGCAGATGCTTGTTGAAGCGCACAAAGATGTTCTTAAATATAGCATATTGAGTCATCAATTGCTAACCATCGCAAGGACTACGGCAATTTTTAGATTCAGCCACCATCGATGCAAAGTTTGATGATATCGCTTGATGTCAGTGTCGTCAGTAAACGACACATCCGTAAATTATTACAATAAGCTTAGCATGCTACTACCCCTAGTCGTCTTCTTTAGCTTCCTGCTTCTCATCTCCCCTTAACATTTCTGACAGGTCCTTAACATCATTTTAGTCGAATCTTTACATCGCTTTGCTTGATAAAGCGCTCTGCATACTCCTAAATTTATACTAGTGCTTATTGAGTGCATGCTTGTTCATTGCTGATAACTTCACAAAATCGTAACTCAGTTTTTCCATTTGGATTGCGCCGTGTTCGTTTAGGCAACTTTAATTAGGGGCCCCACCCTGTGCAATGGTTATCCCAGCACCAGTCGAATAATGTGCCCTTCTTAAAAACAGTTTCCTAGACCTTCAAGACCAAGCCACAATACAGAAAAACGCGTTCAGACACACAAATTTTGAAAATTGCCACAGAAAGTTTCCTACTAAGCTTTATCCTCTTGAAGAGGCATGAACCCCCAACAACCAATTGCCGAAGGCCTCCTGGACTTGCTGGGACCCTATGATTAAGATAATAACACGCCCGTCGCATGGCAAGATACGCGCGAGCAGGAAAGAGATGTGTGAGACCTACCGAGAGGAAAGAAGCAGGTTTTTATAATTTGTAGGCGTACGGGCTGTGCTTTGAAAAACGAAATCATGTGAAAGCTGTACATCTGTTTTGAACCTGCTATCAAATCTGTGTGTTGTACTGTAATCGTTGGGTAGACATGTCAAGGATTTTATTTAACTCGACGAACTATAGACTAATTCTTAGACCTTAGTACATTTGTCAATGATGATACTACATCGATTAGACCGGCGACAATGAAAATGAAATGTGATATCGCTTCAGGTTGATGCCAAAGATAGTGCATCAAAGCTATTGCGCAAGATAGTCCATAAAACGGTTACACATTTATTATAATTTCTAAGTATTGTGTTTCTTAAACAATTTAGTATCTGTAGTTTTAAGCAGCACTATAAGCTAATAAAGTTGTAAAGGTGCCAAGTCATTCGAAAAGGTGACCTTATCGTAGTTGTCAACACCAGCCTAATCCCTAGGGACCTATATTTGTGACTTTGTTATCTTCACTCGATGCTTTCATTGTTTGAGATGGAAATGAATCGTATTAATCATTTGCTTTGATAGGTGAAAAATGTACGGCAACACATATCGATTGAGTGTGGAATACAAAAAAGTATGGCAATCACCGATCAGCGAAGGAGAGATCAAATAGAGCATTTTAAAATTATTAGAAGTGAACGTAGGATTCCAAAAAAGCGGATTGAAATGATTTAAGTTCAAGATTTGATCGAGACAAGCTAATTTTGAAGTGTCTATATTATCTTAGTGAGGAGGCTAACAAAGACTCGCTGTAAAGTATTGACAGTATGAAGCGCCAAGATTGCACTAAGCAGTTGCACTCAAACCAATAGGCAGTCAAGCGTGCGTTTATACAAAGTGATACGCTGAATAAGTATCTACCTGCACATCACACGGGAAAATAACCTTGATACAAAGCTCAGCAGCATAAGCATGCTGATTTCCATTCTATTGGCTTTTACTATGCCGACTGGTTCTTCCGTCCGCGGATAGTGCGTTAGGTTGATTACGTAACGGTGCTTCATTTCATGCATAAGGTTTACCCTCCGCCACCAAATCCACAACCGTAACCACAGCGAAGACGTCCTTATAAGAAAGCTAATTTGCTGTTACACTACGAAAGCACTCGGTGCTTCTCTCTGTGATGTGCCTTCCTCTGCCAAAGGTTGATCCTTGTCATAATGTTCGACAGGGCCTATCACATTCTACAACAGTTGCGAGCGAGTTTTCAAACACTTCGCCAAAAACGGATAGCCGTGCCACCATACGAGTTAGCTCGTCCTACGTCTTTTCAGACCGCACTGTGATAAATTGCGTTCCATGAGGAAGCGTCGGGAGCTGTGCAAATTAACAACTAGATAAATTAGAGGGGAAAACAAATTCTCCGATGGATCCGCATCAACGATATGATGCTGAGAGTCAACTCGACCGCGTAACGTGTAAGTTGCGCTTTCCCCTTAAAATATAAAAGGGGCAGGCGCCTTGATTTGCTTTGAAATGTGAACTGTCTAAACTCAGGTAAAAGAAGGACAGGATAGAGCATACCTTTGATTAGCTTACGAATGATCAGGAATGTCATTCTCTTCGCGACTTAATGATTGAAGCTCGTCAGGATATCTCTCGGCTTCGCGGGCAGACATACAAGCTTCAGAAGCGGTACGATGAGCAGCACCGGGAGCACAAGTATCTGTTGGAGATTCTTGATCACAAGGGATTTCATAATTGCCAGAAGTCCCGAACTAGTGATACAACCTAGGCGACCGGCGTAAAATGTAGGATGCTTGCGTATATGATTCGGCTGCTAAATCGTGTAGGCGTTGCCTAGGCGGCGAAGCACACGAACAGGACCGATAAACTCGGGTCGTTACTTGTTTACACCCACGTTACTCACCATATTTTAAGGTAGGCCTTCCTTAAATAGCAGGACTAAGTAACCCTCATTTTAAAACAACATTTTCCCTTCCATTCTTGTCAGCGGTTCGTTTTTGTCGATCAACCGCCTCTGCGATAGATTCATGTTCAAATCGGACAGCAGTTTAGTGATCCAGCATGAGTTTATTTGCTGACTCACTGTCGTTAGCCACAGTGCTCTTGGAGCGTAGTGCAGCAAAAACACTTGTAGCCTCTGTATTTAGTTTGTTTTGTTGGAACGCGCTAGGCGTGATCTTATTTCACTGGAATCAAGTATCATCATTATTAAGAGGATCTTTGATGTTGCCCTTCTTATCTTTACCGCAATTGACACTATTGAGATAGACGTCAAAATTGGTGTCCGCATTGTCAGCACGTGACGAGTGAGAGCTACATTATTGTTCACTAAGATAAGTCGCTCTTCCCCTTAAAATGAAATTGAACTACAAAAAAATGGGTCGACGCAGATGGCTTAATCCATTCACAAATTAAGGCGTGTGCGTCTTCGACATGTGTACTGAGTCGTTAAAGTAAAACACTACCATCGACATGAACTGTCTCCGATTTGCAAAAGAATGGACGTAAACACAAGTGATCTCTTTGAGGACAAGATTGGAGCGTTCTGTAGACCATCTGTTTAAAATGATCAGCTGTGGACTCCCTTGAGCGCAATTTAAGTGTTTTAAACACTAAACGTTAGAACTCAGCTTTGAATCACAGAACCCGGTCGGACAAGAGCTCACGAGGCAATTCATGAAGGCGAAAGACCGTGTCCATAAAATTACGATCACAATCAGATGCGTTGATAGGATTAGGTACAGCAATTAAATTCATTAGCTTGCTGCATCTATCAACGAACACAAGAATATCATAATTCTTGTGGGGATCTGCAGGGAATCCATAGACGCAGTCCATTGATACTGAATCAAGTAAACCTGCCTGGACGGGCCGAGGCTGCAACGGGGTATGAAGAGAAGGACTATAATCTCCTCGTTGAGTAATCTCACAGGCCCGAATTTACATGCGCACAAACTGACACTGGCGGGGACTGTCATAGTCGTGGGTCACGTTAAACTTGTCTTTTCACAAATACAATTTCCACCGACAGGTGCGTTGTGGTATTTATACATGATACGCAATCGCAATTCATCACGATTTGGTACAAAGACATGAGGCATTTCTCCGGCAACAGCTAGAAGGTTAGAGTCATTAGCTTCAAACTGTTTATATATCCATAGAGCATCGATACACAGATAATCTAATTAGAGACTCTTCTCGAACCGTCGCGAAAGATGATGCATAAAAAGTACCACCCTTGGGTCACACATCTTTCGTACGTCTTCCAATAGGGTTGGGGACGAGGCAAGAGAATTTAAGACCGCAACAGTGGTCGGACCAGTGTCGGGTTGTGCAGCCGGTTAGAAATCGGGCCGACGCCAGAGTGCTTCAGCGATGACATAAAGACGTCCTTCCTGCTACTCGATGGAAAATTCAAACTCCGAAAATATTGACAGCCACCTCGCCATCCACTGTAAGAGGTGTGTCTTTGTAAGGTCGTGCTTAACGAAGCATGATCCGTAAAGAGCATAAGGAGGGTATCGCCTAGCATATTCACTGTGAATCAAGTCAACGCGTTCTTCATTGAAAAGTGACGTGTAGTTGCGTTCTGCTGGCTGCAGAGGGAGTAAATGATAACTGAAGACACTTTCCGCATCGTCTGCATCGTTCTGCAATATTGGACAGTCAATTGCAAAGTCACTGGCACCACAGACCACATGAAATGGCCCGTCTTGGTTTTAAATTGCCACAACTAACTATCCTATTTAAACTTTTCTTGATGCGAATGAAGGAGTGCTGACAAGTGGCCTTGCGTGCCCACTTCTCTTATTTTATCGATAAACGAGAGATGCAATCATTCACCTCGGTGGAATTGTGCGAAAATTCGTGAAATTACGCCGCTAAGTCAAGGAACTTTCGAATTCCTCTAGCAAGTATTGGCACTGACCGGTCGGCGATCGCTTCAATCTTTTCCGGATCATTTCGGATGCCGTGCTTACTTACGATTTAACCAGGAAAAGGTAGTTGGCAAGCAGGAGATAAATACTTTTTGAAGTTGGCCTACAACCAGTGTTCGCACATGAGTGTAATAACGTTCTGGACGTAACGTCGGTGCACTTCCACATCCGTATTTCCGTCCCTAGCCGGAATACGGACGAGTAGATCATAGAACTAGCTGGGCGCAAATTCTCGTACGATTCTCCACAGTTTTCACGCATTTGTTGAATAAATCAGGAACATTACTTAGTCATTAAGGATACTATTCACTCCCGAATCATACCGCTTGGGGGTGCTCACTGCAGTAAAGGAAATGCACCTTTCAAGCCACAGTGAGTGAAACTCCCAATTCATCATCCATATTCTATACAACAGGTAGACAACACCCGGACTTTTTTTGATAAGGATCAGTTAAATTCCTTTTTTATGCATGGATAAAAGAACGGTACCCTCGCCATAACATCAAAAATGACATCTTATCTTGCTTTAGGCACATGAGCAGGTACATTTGCAGGATCCAGCTTGTTAAAAGGATAAAAATCCACATAACCCGATTTATCTCTGCGCACACGGGGTCGAAGAGCTGAATGAGGAGGTCGGCTCCTTAAGTGATTTGCAAAGAACTCGTCAATTGCTAGTGCTTGTTGACGAGGCATGGCCATTTATCATGCTTCAATTTTTCAAACCCGGCTTCCGTATATCACACGACGGCTACAGAGGCAATTGCTTGAAGTGATTCCTACAATTGAAATTGATATCACTCGATCAGAGTCTTCCTGCAACGGCCAATCTCGTTTATGATATGCTACTGAGAACTCTTTTTTTTCACGACGAAGACTATTGCCGATAGGATATCTCTGAATTTCTCATCGTTAGCGACGATTAAGCACATCCGCATGACTATTCCGCTACGCAGATCACACAAAAACCGCTTTTAGTTCAGCAGAGGCAATTGAGAGATCTTCCGAAGTTAACTTCGGTGGCGTAAATAGATTCAGTTTAGCTACATAAGTTTGATCCATCGTTCACCAGGACATTCAATGTCTCTTTAACATCATGAAAACTTATTTCCACAGTCTGTTGGGGACGTGGTCCCTCAACTCTAGCCTCTTAGGCTAGCCAATCTCCGTATGGACAAATGCTGGCAATTAGCTGGTATTAACTGAGTATAACCAGTCAAGCGAACATCCGTGCCCGGTCTGCTGGACATTCTGAGTGGTGGGCTTCGGCGCTTCATTCTTTTCTATTTGGTCTATAAAAACTAGCTACACAGTGTGATACGCAGTCACATCGCAATCTTTTTTAGTCTTTCTGAAGACTGAATCACACGTCAAAACATTGCACTTAACCGTAGTACATCCATTGGTGGTAGACACTCCAAAACGTTCACCAGATGGCTGCCTTTTGAACAATCTACAGGCACAACGACAGGTTCGTCGATTCCAGCTGACTTTTGGCTCATGCCTTTGGAGCCACAACTAATCAAGGAAAGTATTAGACTTGTTGTCCAATTCCGTTACGGTAAAATCATCTTCATCTTATTTTTATACTGTGTACAGGTAATTACCACTACACCTTTCGTCGCCGCCAGGTATCCGCCTGTCGCGGGCATACCTTTATCCTTACTGGTGAGATGTTGCGCTCAGAATTTTACATCTTGCCGCCATTTAGTCACTGGCGTCGCACAAGTTGTCCGACGCCCCACAATCGTCTAGGGCTAGAAGTGTCATTTCGTGTGGTGCCACAATCTCTAAGATAATGGGCGAAACATCATTACCAGATGAAGTGACACGTAATAATTGCGTGCTTGAAAAATTCTTGTCAAACCTACTGCATTTCAATCGAAATTGCTGGATCAGTATGGAGCCAAGCACTTACTGACCTCGAAATTTTTACTGTTCATTACTTCGTTGCGTTTTTGCAGCTGTGTCAAACGCACGCCAGGGATCCAATATGGCTTGGCGATTAATGTATTATGCGGTACATGATAACGCTTCCCAGGCACTGCAATTATAAGCATAGCGCCGTGGCTTTTGACATCGATTGCATCTCTGCAATTTCTTACAATTGGTACCACGCAAATTTGTCTTCTCAGCGTAGCAGAGGCCCATCGATTCCACGCCTTCAATCTCTTGCTGCCTCGGGAGACTATAGATATACCTACTTGATATAGATTTATTCACGCTAAATTTATTATTTTGCAATTCAAATTGATTCTTTTAGAGCATTGTGGTAAAGTGATGGACTGTGAGCTCGGTATTTGTGTGGTAAAGTGATGGAACGGTTAGACAATGACTGGAAGCCTGGAGAAGATCATGTTAAGTAAAGATTGAAATGTATACAGGCCGGCCAGATATTGCATATCAGCTACACGTGCAGGGGGCTATTCGGTTAAGTCGATCGAGATCGGGAGATTAAAGCTTGGCTTCCGGATAAGGAGCAAAATGTAGTCGACCAATGGTGGGAAGATGGCCGTTCAAGCATACGCCACCGCTAAATAGCCAAATGAGATGACCCCGCGCTTCATCGCCATCTGAGTATGTAAAAAAGGGGACCGAGATCGAGGGACAGAAAGTAGTGGATCACAATCAGGAGACCGCGATCCAGAGTGGGCCAACTAATTTGGAAGTTATGCAAATTAAATTGGAAGGGAGGTGACACGTGGCAGCACGTACTGACCTCCGGGGTTAGCATAGTCATAGTTTAGAATTTGGTTACTACGCATTAACATAGTTCAATTTGCTTCTAAACACATTTGTATCGCTATTCTTCGGGGCGTTATATCTGGTCTCCCGACATCAGAGAACTTTTGTACTACTAGCGAGATGATCACTCATGGGGCTATTTGGCCATAGTTCAATAACTCTCAACACTCTTCAACTACGATCAGACGAGGAAACCTTACTGGTTGAAGCTCAAAATCGCGAGACGGCTCAAGTGGCCAAAAGTCTAGAGACTTAAGTACCCCATTTTCGGCACAAGGCGATCAAGGCTGATCGCGGCAACTCTGAGAGAGCGCCAACCAATAACACACGACCCGGTGAGGAAAATTACTAGCTCTACACCAAATCCTACAAGGTTCATGTTCGGAATCGATAATAATTCACCTAGAAAAATGAAACTCGCCCTGCCGATGGGTGCACAAGGTGAGGTTAAAGCAAGTGCAAGCGCAGGCGGAGTACACCATCCGATAGTCGCTCATCTGGACACCAGTGGAGAGTGAAGATTGCCTCTGAGAGCAAGAGAACCTCACTCAAAGCATTTTCAAACTTTCATCGGAAGAGGTCGGTCTTGAATGGAACGTACGTGAGACCCTGCATGAATATCGTAATGAACAGTTGTTCACTAGGCTATTTGCTGAAATGCAACTAGTGCGATGACGCATGTACTAGATGTATGAGTGTACTTCATGTTTTTCTTGTTTAAGTTTGAGGATGTCAGAGAAAGTTCTTAACTCATCTTGTGGCGGTTCAAAGGTTAGTTTGAGCCGAAATTTGAAGACCTATAACGACCCAAAGAAATATGAGTCGTGAAGCTTGTGGCCCCAGGGCCAAGTCTTCGCGCGTCCTGCCAAGCTCGAATCAACAAATGTGACCTGAATTTGGTCGCCGACGATGTTACAAGCCCTACTGGTGTCATCCAGCTCAACAAAAAAATTTAGCAGGTAGTATCATTAAGAAAATTTGTAATTGGGGATGTCAATATTCAGCAATTCGGGTCAACGTGTGGATGTCGACCCGGTAGCAGCAACCTCCTGCTGTCTCAACAGCTCGAACTGGTGAGCACTCTGTTTTTTCAATAGATCTTACTTTTGTTGATGAGACCCATTTTAATGAAGCTAGACTAATTTTCCCGGTTAGCGTCAAATGCATCCTGAATGAGCTCGTGGCGTGTTTCCAGTCTGGACCCAGAGCGAACAGCACGCGCCTACGGGTTCTTACATTATCGTCGAAACCTACTGTTTTTTTGGCGGCATCCCATTTTATTAGAACCAAATTATAGTAGCTGTCATGCGTTAGATGGAAGTTTTCACTTCAAACCATACAAAGTATATAAAGTCGTTGGATGGGAGTCTTTCGCATCATCATCAAACATGTTCATATTTGTTGAACGGACTACAAAGTGCTCTAGCTGTAATAGGGTCACAATCGCTTGTAATGTGTGGTAGAGTGGCAATCGCTCATTTTATGAGGCGATCCCGACTCGCCACTGGTGCTCAGACGACCGACTATCGTAAAGGGTACTCCTTTTTTGTGCCTTCAGTTTCCTTCCTCACCATGTGTAACCGTCGGCAGGGCGGGATGCACTCTTCTTGGTGGACTCGTGTCGAAAGAAAATTGACTGTGTTGCGAATGGGGTTTGTGGTCTCACGGAAACCTTTACACGATCACGGGTATGCTCGTAGTTTACTTGGTGTAAGCCATCTCGGTCTAAACGAGATTGCCTTGTCCACTAAGTGGATTCTTGATACGCGAGCTTTCTGATTGCTCAAGCCGTTTCGCGATCTTGCGCCTTGTCCTTTACGTTCTTGCTGCGTCCAATCGCAGTTGGGATTTTCTTGTGAATTCTTGACCCCCATCCAAAAATGTTTTGGGATAGCACTTGATTACAGTTTGTGTGGCTTTCTTGACGTCGAGAGGACAGTATTCCAGCCCAGAAGGGAACTCGACTCGTGTAATTATAAGCAAACACAATTTTGTTCAATGTCAACCAACCAAAATTTAAAACTACGAATGTGCCTGTCTGTAAGTGAGGATATGCTGCCACGTGTGCTCTACATCCCGTAGATCGTTCCTTCGCACATGTGGTCCACTTCCGATAGATCATTGATCCCCTTTACCAATCGTCGATTTCCTTGGGTGGTCATCGATCTCACTGATCGTTGATCTCCTTGGGTGGTCATCTATTTAACCAATCGTTGATCTCCATGGGTGGTCATCGATCTCACTGATCTTCAATCTCCTTGTTTGATCATCTTCTGATCAAGCGTCAATCTCCTGATCGTCGATCACTCCAAGACCGTGTTTACCGCCAACTTTTCGGTCATCTCCCCGGCGTTAAACAACTTATGTGTTCCCGATGTAGGTTTCTTGCCTCGATCTTGGCACTTAATGTTCAATACCGTTGCTTTGATATTTGATCGCGGTATTGCAATATTCACACTCGGTATCGTGGTATTCGGTCTTGATATGGCGATATTCGGTCTAAATATTGCACAGCTTAACAGCCAATCGATTGTTCTCACTAAAATGTCGCGGTTGAGATCACTCCAAACAATGATCGCCCCCGACTGCTTCAATCAGCTTTACTGCACTGTCACAGTAGTAGATTTTTAATTGTGTGAACACAGAGTCAGGTGGTGCCTCGGAACTTCATGTACACGTATCGTGTAGAGGAAGGTTTCAATGTAAGATGGTGGTAGAAGTAGAACTGTTTTAATATTATTGATCTCCTTTTATTACATCCTGTTTATCTTCCTTGAACGATGCCTAAATACACCGTGTATTGTTACTACCAGCTTCCACTCATTGCGCTATTTCGTCGTGGCTCGGATTGATTAGTTGATGTCATCACTTAATATTAACAAATCAACGTTTTATTACTCCGGTATCACAAAATATCTGTTAATCTGATATTTTTATTACGATGTCTGTCTTAACAAAAGGTTAAGCCCAAAAGTGAAGCTATTAGTGAGTGCGCGAGGTAGTATGTGTAACGGGGTAGCCTGGTACGTGATATTGACACCAAATGGTGTTAATAGGGATATTGTCTAGCGTGACAATATCCTACTAATATCATCCGAGATGGATAATATGAAATTTTTTTATCCCCTTTGAGGATGATATTCATGCGCTGCTCAAAGATTGGTTGATAAAGACACATCAACCTTAGATTACCACCAATCGCTGCTTGACGCGCGTGATGAGTGGAGGGCAGGTTGTCGTCACACGACTACGTAGATTAGTATCGCTAGATAAAGATTAAAGTTATGTTGATACCTTAACAATATCAAATACAGTTCTCTTTTTACCCTTACTTAAACGAGTCGTTGAGTAGATTAGCTTCCTCTGCACGTACTAGTGTACGTGAAGTTTCGTGGCACCCCAAACAAAGGGTGTCCCGTTTCACAAAAAAACTCACAGCAGTCAGTATAGCCATATAATTTAAGTTTTTCGGTCGAGCGTGACTCACCTATTATTTGGTCCACAGTTAGGCTCAACGATACAATGTTGCTGGTGTCATTCAGGACCACGTCGTCGACTTCAAATGACCGCTTTTCTAAATAAGCTGCAGCCGATGACATGCCACTAATCTTCGTCAATGACCTAATTGATCACAAAATCCTGAGCCAATGACATGCAGCCAAAAAAGGTATATTGGGTGTCACGGAACTACAAAACATAGGCAGGATAACGAAAATGTAACTTTTTCTCGAGTTGTCCCCGAGTCATTTCGCTGCTGTGGTGCACATTTATGCGTATAACTAAATAACGCTTCATGATTGGACTGAAATTTAAGCTATACTGACTGCTGTAACTGCTCTAAGCTACTTCAAAATAACACCGATGTCGTTCCTGATTGGCACCTGTTGCAACACTGCCTAGCATTGGCTGTCGTGTCTGCAGCGAGGTGTAGCAGGATAATGGCGCAAACAAACCTCTGGAAGCTCGTTCATCCAGCCAACCAAAGCGATATTATCTTGCGGTAGATGACTGTAGAGAATGACTACTTGAGCGTCAGTAGCAACAAAAAGCTCCGAAAAGTGGAAGTAATTGAGCGTGAGAGCTGGGGCCAGCGCAGAATTTAAACTCCAGATCCTTGCACGGAAAGATGCAACATTCTTCGTATTTACGAAGCAAATGGCGAAGTTATTCCTAACAAACGCTCTTGTCTCGTCTGATGTTCAGCATTCCACTGAATCGTTCCTTTACATCTGCACGTTCCAGAAATCCGTTTGAACGTCGTGCCTGAAGATGTACGACTCAACGAAGCCTGGGTCCGTGACAGTCGACGTCTGATAGTTGTAGATTAGCGCCTTGCGCTCTACTTTCGGGTCCTTAAAGTGCAACGCGTTCTTGCGAGCTTCGTCAATGAAAAAGTTTGCAAAATACTGCCCAGCCGCAACGCCTTCACGTGAGTGGTCTACAACCTCGTACGGAGTTCCGTCAAGGTACTCTCCATACTCGAACATGTTCTTCTCAGGATGGAACTGCACGGCGTAGATTGGGTATTCTTTGGCTTCATAAGCCGATATGAACTCAACCCCTTGTCGATCCATATTCGTCGCAAGCACCGTGTAAAGGTCCGTGAGGGACGTGTACTGGTTGAACTTGTCCGGGGTGATGCCCTGCTCGTGGTTGTTCATAGTGATGGGCTTGTCCTTGAGCAACGAGTAGAGCTCAGGACTAGCCTGACGGAACATACGACTAGTCGGCGCTTTATCCGTAAAGTTTAGGGGTAGACTGATGTTCGAAGAGTCGAATCCGCTATCCAATGAGTCCGCATCTTTCGTTGTAAGTTGCACGAGCCACTCCAAACCCAGACAGGTGCCCCAGACGGGGAAGTATACATCTTTATCATTAAGTTCGATTGCCAATCGGAACAGCCACTCGGCACGGTCATTGACAGTGGCCGCACCTCCAGGGAACAAGAGACCATTGAGTTGCGGCAGCAGCTGCTCTAGGTATACTTTGGGCGCGTTATACCGAATGGGAACCACGCGGCCACCCGCACTTTCGATCCACTTGACGTACGACGCCGCGATGTATTCACCATGACGAGAAATTGGATGCGCAAAGATACCGATGATCGGACCACGGGCACTGGGGCCGGCGAGGGAGAAGCTCAAAGCTACAGAGCAGACGAGTGACAAGATCGACTTGAACTGCATGCTCATGATTTAGATGTGTGGATGTGCAAGGGGATCCAGTGAAGAGACACGGACATCATTTGGGATGTGCAAGGGGGTCCAGTGAAGAGACACGGACATTTGATTGGCTAGGTTTCGGAACCGGCTTTGTCCAGTAGAATCGAGTGAAACGAGCAAGTCACGAGGTCATCACGTTTCAAGTGGACCAAAGCGGTAGTTGGTCCTTCGATTCGTAATCAAACAGCAAGCAACTTCTAATAAAGTGTGACAATATGTTAGACGCTTACTACTTACGTACAGCCCTGCTTCACAAGATCTATCGAAGGCGCTTTGTTCCTTCGATCCAGATTGATCTTTCTCGCCGTGCTTGCATTGGTGGGCCTGGCTGCGAACGAATGTGGTCTATCCAGCGCAGAGCTGACATACCAAATACAACCCACCAAACGGTGAACGGTTTGCGTGCAATAGAATGTACTTGGTTATGAAATGCTTTCAGCTCATCTGGTGCAGCGTATGATGAATAGTGATGCACTGCAAGCGGAATAGTATCGCTGTATTCACCAAGCGATTCAATCATAAATAAATAGGAAAGGGCAAACGTACCGGTCACGAGTGGGTTATTGTACCGGCGATCAATTTGGTCAATCAAAATGTGACTCTCAAATCTTAATCTGCATACCAATCTGAATCAAATGATTCCATCCTAAGGCTGATATACCTACTCTACTTCGATTTTTAATCGGATTTGCCGTCATGGCAATTTCTAGCAGGCCATAAGCTACAAAGCGAAAGTTCAGAAAGCGGAGTGGATTCAGGTACGCCAACAATGCCTGAATAGAATCGATGATTTGACGCAGTAATAATCTTGAGAGGCACACTACACTTGCTTCATGCGCACATCACCAACGGTGTCGGTACCATCAGTACAGCCAACATCAACAGCATAAACGTCAAGGGAGGCCTACCTAAGGCATATTTAGACAAGTCTTCAACGACAGTGAACTATCAAAGGCGTTATAATAGCTAGAAAAGAAAACACGATAAACATGTTGATCGGCGTCAATGTAGCGGGAGTGTATAAGTATTCTATAATCAAGGCAATCGGTGATCTCTGCGTCTCCTCCATCATCATTTTCTTTGTAACCCAACACCATCCAGCAAAAAATGCGATTAAAAGTGGGAATCAGGGTAAGTATGTCAAAAAGGATGGCACCGTAAAGTGGATTAGGCATGACAATCGAGATCGTTGAATAACTTTTTTTTTGATTGGCCTAAAATGATCACGGGTGCAATCACCAATTTATATCGGTACGTAAAACCTTCTAACTTTTTATATTCATCCTTCGACTATCTGCGCAAATCACCGCAGCTGTTGTTAGCCATTCCACACAACCTTGATGCATTCTCGATCGGGAAAATCAGTTTTATCTTCCTCTGAATGATCACGTCCAGGCACAAGAAACTTTGCGTCATCTAATGCGCAGAAAACGACCCTTACAATGGGTCTTGGCTACACGATTGCGTACATAGAATCTCACTGTGATATCGTTAATGAACTGTTTGCTGTACGGAGTATCTGGTATTGTACAGGCAACGAATTCGAACGGTTGTCTGCTGTTGTACCTCAAACTTGGACCATCACACAGTATCGGACCTCTATGCCTCATAACTATATCTGCATCTCAGACACACCTGCGACTCGCTATAATCGGTTAACTTGTAGACACACGAAATCGCATCCGGTATTCATGACCTTTTTGCAAGTGTTAGGTAATGCGGGTCAGTATACACGCATTCGATGGCAGGTGGTCGCACTCTACGTCAGTCGCCATTTTCATGGACTTTCTCAATCTCACGGGCCAATGATGTCGTGTTACGACATCGGACATGGCGTTTCAACGCTTTCTGCCTCGCTGGCTGAATGGCCGAAACAGCTAGGACACCGCAATTTCTGTATACACCTGGCGTTTCTAGTGGTAAGCGTCGCAAGCCACCCCGATACGTAAAGGACACAAACGTGCTCCTGATCTACGCTATTTTACTGAAAGGTTTCTGACTTTGCTCGATCCGTCTGTGTTCTTCTAGAGTGGACCCGAGCTAAAAGCCTATCTTTGCTGTCGCATGAACACGTTCAGGCTGCCTGTCCTGTCATCGATTGCTTGCTCTCGAGACAGCAAATGCGGTCTTCTGTTTCGTGCCCCGAGGCTTTAACGTGGGCTGTGGTCCGACGACCACCATACGCGTACCAACGGACGCTGGTTCCGGTGAAACTCGTCAAGGCCACCCTTCGAGCTCATGGATTGTCCTCCGATTCAATCAACAGCTCGCAGTAGTCGTAGAAGTGTAAAAGAAGTTGCAATTTCTGGCTCATCGAGGACGTAGTATCGTCCCTTCGATTGAGATTAACCCAGCCCCTATCGTCACGGTTGGAATGGCATGTGAACGTCGTCGTCGCCGATTCTGTATAAGTCACTGTCGGTATGGCGAGACTCGGACGGTCACGATAGTACGTTAAGCTGTATCTGTGCATAAGGTGGTCACCACGCGCGCCGGGAGAGGTTTCGATAGGCTCTCTTGTGCTCTCTCCCTATAGCAAGAGTGGCAGATGGTGTACGCAGACGGTTTTATCCACCGTAGAGTGTTAACCTTACCAGCGGATGGGACGGACCAAGCGATCTGCAACGACTGGACGTTTCAACCTGTTCCGTCCTGTCTGTCATGGACCAAGCGATCTGCAACGACTGGACGTTTCAACCTGTTCCGTCCTGTCTGTCATGGACCAAGCGATCTGCAACGACTGGACGTTTCAACCTGTTCCGTCCTGTCTGTCTGACGGTTCCGTGTTACAGACAAAACGCAAGCACGAGAGCAAAGTCAAAACAGCTTTTCCAATTGGCTAAAAAGCCCTCACGGGGTCCGCCGTCGTCTGCCCTCGGGCAATTGCTTCAGCCGTCGCCGACTCATGTCGCGTTCATACCGGAGAAACCGCTCAAAAGCTGATAACCCAAGCAGCATCTTTCTATTTCTATTTCGTCACCCACGCCGACCTTCCCCATGAGCGCTTACTGGCACGAAGGGACGACCGACCCGCTCGAGCATTTCCACCCATCGATCAGCGCTGGACCTTTGGACGCTTCCGACCTCGATGACGTCGACTTTTCGTCGGAGTTTGACGTCGTAGAGCGCGTCACGGACGCTGACATTTACGAACCTGAACCCTCTCCGTTCTTTACAGTCTACAGTCCTCCTGCCGCCTCCTCTTCAGCTCCTGCTCCATCCAAGGTACCGGAATCTCGCTCGATATCGCAACGGATGCTGCACTTGTTGCAGCGACATCGTGGAAAAAAGAGCCGCGCAGCTGCTGCTTCGCTCTCGCCATTGCCATTGGGAGCTTTGGAGCGGAGCGTCGAGGACTCGATATTGGACTCACGGTGCTCTCCCGTGAACAACAAGATGCCACGGTCGAGCACGGACAGAGTGGCGGAAGCTGATCTGCTGTCTTCCCGCTCGGGGACCTCGTGCACGGACCGACTGGAAGCGAGGATTTCCCAGAGTTTTCTCATCAGACGCGAGAGCCAGTTTAAACTTTTGGACATGGAAGACAGTCAGGACGTGTCGCTGCTGTACTCGGGAAGGAGGACGTATCCGGCTGAATCCGTGACGCAATTGGATCACGCAAGACGGTCTAATCCTGACTGGAGTTCCCATCCGGTTTCGTCTCCGGAGACCAAAATGATGAAAGTGCTGGAAAAAGAACGCGCTTCGAGGATGTTTAGTGCTCCTTCACAGTCGAATCCGACGCTTTCTACACGTGCTAAGAAAGACAATGGCGTTAGATTTCACTTTCGAAGGGGAGCTCCAGTGGATAAGAACGACATGTTGGACGGCCGAATGGGGACCTTGGTTCTTAACGGCGATCGAGTACACGCTGAGGTTGAGACAGCGTTGGTGAAAGCGCAATCAGTGAAGCGTGTGACGGACGTGGAGTACACGACGCTAGCTTCGCAACTTGCAGACATTGAGTCATTCGTAGATGGCATGGAGAGGTGCATCGGGACACCGTCGTTTTTGGCGCTCTCTGCAAATGTGCTGAACGAGATGAAACTGCTTATGGAGACGACCCAGCAGATTCGTGCAAGCGGAACGACGCTGATTTTGGCACACGTGGGCAACCACCAGAACGTGGACTTTGCGCAGGCTCTTCGACGCCTGGTAGCGAGAGCAGCGTCGGTTCAGAAGCGCATTAGTATGCTCCTGGATGCTAGTTATGGCGTCAAGCGCTAGTGCCTGGTTGTCTATGGTCGACCAGCAGTGAGCAGTTCTGTAGTGGCGTGTACCACCGCGTTGCTCCGTATCAAGCTACGGCGTAAGTACCGTGCTTTCTTTTCTGATCGGCATTATCTACTTGACGAGCAAACTGGGTGCGATAAGGCGACCTGCTTCTTGCAGTCTGTGCTGCCGTTTGAAGACGTTAGTGGCGGGTCGTTTTGGCAGCATGTTTGCTCGATTCTTTATGAGGGAGACGTAGGACGTCTATTTTTATTCACGTGTAGAAGTTTGCATTTCTATTCAAGCCATGTATGATGTATCCCCAGCTGCACGATAGTAAACAGCACATCAGACGATGTAAGTTGTTGAAAAGAGGTCGATCTCGAATTTCCACCAAACAATACAGTAATAATGGGTTTGCCAGCCAGTATTTGGAAACACTTTGAGGTGCACCAGTTCTTTTTACGCATTATGCAGTGCCCAAGCTTCTAATCGATCTCGTATGACCTGTCCAATGTCCCCTCGTCTTGCAGTCGATACAACTCTAAAGCAACTGCAGATTGTAAGGAGATCGATGTAAGCTATCGATTTCACGCTTCAAGATACCACGTCGACAGTGACTTTTAATCTGCATTTACCTGCTTTCGATAGCTTTGGTGTTTCAGATCATTAAATGACAACCCACGTTACAAAATGCAAGCACTTACTGCTAGGAGCTCAAAAGATCGTAAGCAATTGAGTCGGCCGTGCTTGCATGGAGAAATGCGGAACACGGAAACAAGGAAATCGTTATCTCTTTTGTTGCAAAGGTTACCTTATTGTGCGTTATGCAGACTGCAAGATGGTAGCGGACAGATTGATGTGGCCACTTCAGGTAGGTCTTGCTTGGAGGCTGACAAGATGTGACCTAAACGGGCAACTGCACAGCTCCATGATCGAATTCGCAGGCCATTCATGCGGATACACGTCGGTGCGGATATTCCTGTGCTGTTTCTATCGGGTGTGGATCAAGTACGTGACTTGCGTTTTGAGAACCTGAAGTCCTAGGCACAAATTCACCTCGACCGAACGTCGGCTGTCACGTGCAGAAGGAATGTAACAAGTTGGCAAGGAATACATCTCGTTGAAAAAAACGTCTTCGAATAGCACGTACAGATGAAGTTAGTAAACCTCGGCCAGCACAAACTGCATCTTTTCGACCGATGAAGACACGACTTTAACGGTGCATTTTCCAGATCTCAGGTGCACATCGCCCCCAGTGTTCAGTGAAACTAAGCTTGTGGTATCGTTTTCCTCGTTATTCACAGCCGTGGCGACTTGCGCTTCACAGTCGTCCAGCGCCAGCAACACTGCTTCAGTCGGCAAGTCAAGTGAAATTTTGCAGCTCGCGTGGTCCTTAGCTTGCAATGTGATGCGGTACACGCGGCATTCTGGCTCGTTTTTGAGTAGCTCAATGCCTTTACCAGAGTGTAGCGGAAACTGCCCATTCGGCACGATGTCGACCTTCTCTTTGAGGAGCTCAATTTCAATGAGGAATGCGGGCAGCTCTTTCGTAGTCGCGATGTGGATCAGTTTGTCAATGGTGTGGTCACGACAGAAGACAGCACCTTTTTTCTGGACTAATGGCCGAGGTTGTTGGCCATAAGGCTGCTCAATCACACTAAGCGGTGCCATCACCACGTAAATTCCGTACTTTAGATGCTGGTGCCACTGACACGTCGTGTAAGGAGGAAACTCTGCACACACGAGACGCATGGTTCGAGTGCACCATCGCTGCTTGTGAAGTGGCTCGAAGTTGACGAGAACGTAGTCAATGTCCGGCTCAGTGTCGTCTCCGCGCATCTTAGAGTCCATCGTACAGCGTTTTCCGTGTCTTGGCGACAATGTCCTGGTATGTTTGCAAAGCGATCGTGATACAATTTCGAAGTCTAGATGAGTTCCAATTTGCTATTTTGAATGACCGCGGAGACCAGTCCGTTACGATACCGTGCCACTGTGGTCAAGCGACTGCGATATCACATGGTCTGCTAACAGTTATTTCGACTTGGACTGACTAGGTCACTCGTTTCGCTTCAACGGTACCATCGCTAATGACGCTTCTCACCGCTGTTTGTTTGGAAGCGTAAGAAAAGTAGAGAGCAAAAGGCTGCACCTGACGACGCAAGCCAGAAGAAAGACATTTCGTCGGTCTGCCGAATGCCATCGCCACCTTCAGCGCGCACACAAATTACTGCCGATAACCAGACCTTCCAGCGGAAAAGTGACTACTATTTCTCAGCCATCCGGCGCGACGAGTAAGGGCCTTAGTAGGCATGTGCGACATTTGTGCGGCCAAATGGTCCGTCTTATGGTCAACAAAGCACTAACTCTTTGGTCTTACACATCGTGACTCCATACACTTGAGAGTGCGCGAGATTATGGAAAATGCAATGCTCTTGCTCTCCTTGAAAAAGCTTTGATGCATGATGAGTAGTGGCGCTTCGTGAGTAGTGATGAACGTGCGATAATTTGTCTTATTGTGGCCACGGCAAGGAGAAATGGAAGCCGGCACTTTGGTTCAGTGGACACGACAGGGGCCACACTGTCACAACATGCGGTGCCATGAGAACGCGTATGATGTTCTGTGCCGCAGTACAGATATCTGCGATGACAACTACACAGTGCTGCTGAAGTCCACCGACACCGGATCTAATGTCTGACTCGGTCCCTGAGATCCTATATCGCCACTTGGGAGCTTCACTGCATGTATGCACAGCGCATTGTGCAAGCGATTCGCATCGTCGAATAATTTTGTTTGCGATACTTTCTGCACTTCTTGTGTAGCGTGTGATGCAGTGACATTCGTGTCAAGACCCCTAGTGTGTCTGCCTATCAGCAGTACTATTCACCCGCGTTTCGGATGCCACACGCAAGAGCTCGACCTAATGTGGCACCAGGTAGCTCGAGTAGAGATTTTTTATTCCCCAGATCGCATCTTCACATGAGATGACTATGTCTCTTCATACGCAGACTGCTGGTCGCACTATCAACTATCCTGGTAACCTCACCCTGTATTTGGATGAGCTAAAATTGCTTGAATGCTCGGCATCTCGTCTACCATTCCATTCACATTCGAAAAGTCGGCCTGTAACGGATACAATTAGTGTGTGCGTGTTGTCAATCGACAGAGTACGCATCACGTACCTCTTTGAGATGAAATTCACTCGCTGCGAAGCCTGCAGCGGCGTTTTTGGACGAACTATTCGAGTTCTTGACCCTCCGAGAGGCTGGACGGGAGGGCGCAGTGATCCACCTGTAGCCATAACACGTAAGGAAACAATCAAATACTTCTCTGCGAGACGAGCAACGCACCGATTTGGGGTCTAGAAAAGTGGTCGAACATGCCAACATTTGGCCTCTGGATCGTCCGTGCTGTTTCAGGAATCCCCATATTCCCCATAGGATTACGCATCGACGAGCTAGGCGCTTCCACTGCATAAGGTCTGGTCATCGGTCTCATCGAAGGACGGCTAAATTGGCTGGCTTGCGAGACAAGTGGACCACCGTCCTGATGTAGCATTCCCATCGTAGAACGGGTAGGTGATGGGAGTTGCCGAGAACCTGATTGTGATTTGAGTGTCTTGCACTATAGTATCAAACGCAGAGTTAGAGTATCGTCTATCGCTTTGCGATTTGTGCCGAGGACTCACCATTTTTTCCCAGTTCCGGCATTTTCGCGACTTCTCTTTGTATGCCTGAGGGACAAATGTCATGCTATAAGCTCCTCAAAACCGAGTACATGAAACACACGATCCAGTATTACCTCGCGAAGCTCGTCGTTTGAGCTCGTCAGAGTTTGCATCTTTGACTTTGTCTCACGAAGTTCTGCTTCAAGCTGGTCGGTGTAAGTCTTCAGCTGAATATACTTTTCCCCATGTTGAACTTGAAACGTCCTTTGTTCCTCGGCTGCGGTGCATTTTTTTCATTCACGCTTTAAGCCACTGCCTGCTCCATTTATCCCTATTCAACAAACCTTGTTGACGTCTAATTTCTTCCTGTTCAGTCAAACACAACATGAGGGACTACTGAACACATCAAAAGCCTGAAAATAGCCGCTCACCTGTCTACTCAACAATCAGTCAGTTTGACGATGCTAATCAGCGCATTGCACAAAACTTACCTGAATGAGTCTTGTGCCAGCTGGAACTACAGTGGAAACAATCGTCAGCAATTCGAAACCTAGACCACATGCCTGGGCTGCCTGCATACCAAGATAAAATCTGCAGAAACGCTGTCAGATTTTATACTTCTGGAACGAGCTGCGACTGTGCGTACCCAATGCTTGCTGAAAATGCTCTGTACAGAATGGACACCAACAGTGAGCGACTAGTCAATGTTCTACATGCTTTACGATCACAAATATTTCCGACCGAAGCATGACGATGGATCGGCCATCATTTCTTCCCAAATGGCCTACTCAGAAAACGGTAAAGTGTTAACAGAGCTTCCAATGACTGTAGATTATCTGCATCACAACAACCTCCGTCCTCTGCTCACATACACACAAGCAGCTCATGTTATAATCATTGAATTGTACAGAATCAGCGTCAACTTCTCGTACTTTGGGGTCTGCAACGCCATGGATCGTCCTGTAACACTGTCAGTAACTGAACATTCAAACAACATCCACGTGCTTCTCGAATGTCAAGTGTACGTTTCAGAGATCCCGCCACGTCTTTTCCATCCGAACGGAGTCAAAACGCAGTCAGCTATCGACCACTTTTATCCAGCAAGCAGCACTGCACACAGTAAAGCCTACGCTTGACTCAGATCTGCAAACATGCACACAAAAACACGGAGTACATTGCTTAGTCTAGTCAACGAAATGTCGCCATATGCGCAGCTACACGGCCTACCGACTTGACAGGCAGGACACTCGAGTCGCCCCTGTCCGAAGTGTTTGTAGGCGCATTTCTCCTGCAACACACCAGGCACTAACATCAGCACGGATCACCCAACCTGACTACCAAAAGACACTGCAGCCTACACAGAACAAGTGACCGCAGCTTGTGCGGTAGCACGTCTCGGCCGACTGCGCGTCAGGCAGAATGGGCTCCCAGCACGCGTTGCAGCGCAACTGCGGACGCACGCGCGATTCCGAGAGAGAGGATACATCGCCTGCGCCGTCCATGTCCCCCACCGTCGACGCCGCTTGTCTCTGTCCTCGATTCCGCATGCTCGACGTGTCACTCATGCGGCTATCATCATCCATCGCGAACACTTGTGCAATGCGGAAAGCAGTGCGGAAACGAAGAGTGATGGTCACTTCAACTTGCACTTGCGGCGCTTCCATCGTGTTTCTATGCGCAGATTTCTATTCGTAAGAAACTCCATCATTTCTAAAGCCGGTTTCTACATGGCAAACGTCATTGCCGCCGAGGACGACTCGAACGGATGGCATGAGGTCGAGCAGACGCTGACGGCTCTGGAGCTGCCATCCGTTCCCCCGACATCGGACCCACAGCGACTTCTGGGATATGTACTTCACATTCTTCCAAAATACACTGAGATGGAGATGCTAGTGACGCACCTGCGACTGTACGCATCGACGCTGGAGCAAGATATGGAGCAGGTCAAGAGCCACGTCCGGCTGCTGACACGTGAATCGAACGCGGAGCGAGAGAAGAAGCAGTTTCTAGAGCGATATGCTGCACAGGTGGTCAAGGAGCGCAATGATCTGCTGCACTCGAGAGGGTCCTCGAAGCAGAAGAAGGCATCGCCAGGCTCGCACTTTGTATGGCACAATTGCTGCAAGAAAAACGCTAGCCACGCTATGGACTTGTCGCCGTCAATTTTGGCTTTTCGAGGCGAGAAGCTGCAGGAAGCAATGAAGAAGGTGGAAGCATTGGAGGGAGAAGTGCATAACCAGGAATTGCTGCGACGAGAGCTCAACTTTCTATTGAAAAAGACGCAACGAGAACATGACAGCAAAGTGTCAGCCGACCGTACACATATCCATCACCTGGAGAAGCAGATTCTACAACGGTCGACTTTGCACTCGAGTCTGGAGAGAAAGCTGTATGAAGTCGAGTCGGTGCTCGCCCGACTTGACAAAACAAAGGAAGAAGAGCTAAATACTGTCAACAATCGTGTTAAAGAGGCGGAAGCTCGAAACAAGGGTTTAATGGAAGAAAATGCAAGTTTGCACGTGCTGGTAAAGAGGTTGGGTGATGAAAGGGATGACGTGACGCAGTTGTTGAAGCAAACAACCGAGTCGAAGGATCTTTTTGCAAAGCGAATTGACACGCTTTCTGAAAAGTGTCGCGCGTTGGAGTCGGAAGTAGAAGCCTTGCGATCTGAAATTGAAGTGCTGCAAACTAAGGATATTAACGATATTCGCACACAGTATGCTGCTCGAATTAGCCGACTTCAGCGAGACAGAGCCGCATGCGAGGAAGCATTACACCAAGAGATTGACCGGTTGAAGCAAAAGTTGACAAAGCGTGACGAGTCGCTTGCGCAGGCGTGTAGATCACATCAATCTACAAAGGAGGTGAGCTCCGAGGACCGTCCCGTGAGTCAAACCAGTGGCTTGGAAATCGTTTCTGATTGTGGTAATGGTTCGAAATGGAGTGATGGTATTTTCGGCGACGACCGACGTTTTGATATGCATGGAGTAGAGCTCTCATTTTCCAGGAGCGATTTGCCGGAATCGCATCTGTCTCTTGACTTGTCATATTCTTCGTCTAGGCACAGCGCTTTACAAAAGGAAGCTGAGGCTATCGAAAGCAGCGCATCGAATCAGCACTACAAACAACTTTCATCTTGTCGAAGTTACACCAGTTCTAGCAAGCAAGGATTCTCAAGGGCGCTTGAGTCAATTTCGAGAGACCTTAGTACGTCGTCCAACGAGAACGACAACCAGTCACGTAACCATGGGGCGGACGTAAATGCATTCGATGAGCCGTTCGACTGGGAGATGTTTATTGACAGCGTTTCCGAGATTTCCGTCTTACGAGATGAGCGCAAGACGATGCCTTTTGTCAACGACAGTATTTCTGAGATTTCGCTTGAGCAAGATGGCAACACACCGTGCCATTCATCATCATCTATTCCGAGGCACTCGGACCTTGATGTTAGCGCAACACGTCACGATGATAGCTTCCTGAGAGTCCCCGGCTCCAGTTTTGATGCGGCATCTCCTGCTCGCGCCGACAATTTGACAGCTAAGCAGTCTGAAGTCAATTCAGAATGCGATCGCTCTTCCGATGCAAAGGATGATCGATCTGTATGTAACCGAAGTAGACATGAGTCGGAGCGCGACGAGGAAGGAAAAAGATTGGACGCAGATGGCGTTGATCTCACCCAGGAGCGGCGCTGTAATCGGAATTCGGGTAGAAGGACCGAGCAGGAACAATCTGGTGACTGCCAAGAAAGTGTTATGGAAGGAGTGGCCGCAGAAAATAGCTTCGCTCATGACATCTACCAGATACTGAATGGGTTGGAGCAGAAGCGGAAAGAAGAGGAGCAAAAGGCTTCACAGGCTGAGCAGGCTTTGTTAGACTTTCAGCAACTACAGCAGGACTTTCAGGCCTTGCAGGTCATTCCTGCCTCAACAAACGAGTCGAGATGAGTGGTGACTGCTCTTGGCATGCTAAGGCTACGGGTATCGCGTGAGTTAAATGAGCGACGTCGGTCCAGTCGTGTCCTTGATCTTGTGATCAGCTGGTTGTGGACGGGCTTCGTAAACGCACTCAACCACGCCGTGACGCCACTGAGCCACGAGACGAAAGTAACAGCTGAGTATCACATGACAAGCATCGATCGATCCAGTGCCACCAGTGCACGCACCTTTTTGCTTTCACCTTTGAGCCCAATATAATAGATCTTCGTTTCATCTCCTCCGTAACTGCCCTCAATATAGAGCGTCACGTTGCTGACACCTTGAAACTTGCGCACCCTGCAACAACTTTGAGCAATTCCACTCACCCACCTCGCAAAGGATACACGACATCAATCAACGTACTGGAGCGGATAGTCGATACTAGCCAAGTCATCCTCTACCAGGTCCAATCGCTGTTGTGCCGGCAGCTCATTTGCATTGGAAAAGTCAATGTCTTCTCGATTCGTGAACCTATCCATCGTCACCATAACCACGTGAGATATCCTTCACAACAAGACCCCGATGAATAAAGCCGTTTCGTACAGTTTGACTGCATTAGGATGCGTCCCGTCACCCACACAGCCTGAGATACAAATGGACTTGATACTAACAGCCTCTGTAAAGGGAATATAGAGAATCATCTCCGGATCGCTGTCGTTACTGGCTAAAAAGCGCGACCGATCTTGACGTTCGTGGAATGGTTTGAACGGGTTTGCAGCAGCCAGCGGATCCAGCGCATTGAGAACGCGTAACTTGCTGGTATCAATGTAAGGGTATAAAGAGTCACCATTGGCGTCTTTTGCTTCCTCGTCGTGGTCGTGATCATGGCCGTGGTTATGGCCGTGGTTATGGTCACCACCGAGTGCCGAGTGAGCGTCGTGGCAGCTTCGCATCGCGAAAAGAGCTTGTCGAATAAAAAGTGGCTCGGATTGGCTGAAAAGAAGTGTCGGTACACGCGCAAAATGGAGTGCGTATGTGTAGCCATTACGAGTCCCAACAATGGCGTGTTTGACGAATGTATTTCTCCTGTGAACCAGACGTTTGTGGCAGTAGATGGTGGCGACACGTTCACGATTGGACTTGTGGCTCCCAGTGGAGACGTGGTTGGATGGGGTCGTGCATTCTATGGCGAGTTACCGACTAAACCTGTCGAGCAGTGTCAATCGGTGGCTTGTGGCTCGAATCACGTCTTGGCACTGACTGTCACGGGTCAAGTAATGGCGTGGGGATGGAACCGATTTGGTCAAGTCACAACGGTATCAACCGATAAAATTGTGCGCGATCCAATAGTTGTGCAGTTCTCTCTTGGGATGGAGGTTGCACTTCCTGTGCAGATTACCGAAGTAGCAGCTGGAGGGATGCATTCGCTTGCAATTGACTCTTGTGGACGTGTCTGGGCGTGGGGATCCAATACGTACGGACAGCTGGGCATTGGCTTGAAAACGGAGCAGCTTTGTGCGCCACGATGTGTAATGCTACCGTTAGGTGTCCGTGTCCACCACATTGCTGCAGGATGGGCGCACAGTGCATTGATCTCGACGGTAGGAGAAGTATTCACTTTCGGTTGGGGGCTGTACAACCAGCTTGGCCACGGGTATACTCGGGATGAGCCTTTGCCTGTTGCCGTTGATGCTCTTCATGGGATCGATAGTGACGTCGTGCAAGTTGCATGCGGCAACTGGCACACAGCAGGTGAGACGTTGCTTGATTATATCAGGCTGCTGGGATATCATCTACTTGAACGCTGATGACTGTCGTGCATCTAGCTTTGACAGCATCCGGCGACATGTACACGTGGGGGTGGGGAAGAGACGGGCAACTGGTGCGTTCTGGATGCAGCTTGCCACTGCGATGTATGATGTATGTACTGACGCTGCCTCGCATACAGGGCCATGATCACTCTATTACAACGCAAGTGCTCCCCCGCGTAGTAAATGTGTTATCGAGTATAGAAGCCCAGGACGTGACGGCTATTGCATGTGGCAGCCGCTTGACCATCGCACTGCTCCAAGACGGCTCTGTCCAGTGGTGGGGCTTATGGTCAGCAGAAGACGTATCGCCCAGCATCGTAACACGCCAGAACTCAGCGCTGCATCGAGGAGGGTACGTACCTCAAGATGGACGGCGTGTTTGCAAGGTAGCAGCTGGCAACTCGCACGCGATTCTTTTGCTTAAGAATAGAGAGCACGAAGAAACTGAGCAGATACTGACAACGTGTAACAATGGAATGTTGTATTAAGCAACAAACATTTTCACGGCATCGGGCTACAAGGACTCGGTAGTAGAGAAACTGTTTATAGTCGATAAAGCTCCACCATGGATCCATCCAGCCTGTCAAGGGCGTTGATAGTACGGAGTAGTAGAGCTCGTTTCGAAGAGTTCGATTTACATGACAGTGCAGCCACAGACTCCACAGGCACCCGCCGACTCCTCGGGCTTCTTCTCTTTCTTCTTCTCCTCCTTGGACGTCTTCCACTCCTCCTTCATCTTCTTCCCCTTGGCCACACTGTCGTTCTTGTAGCCCTCCACAGTGCTCGTGACTTTGGCCGTGAGGTCCTTTGCGTCCTCCACCACGTGTCGCGCCTTGTCCTTGACCTTGTCAGCAGCTCCAGCGTTCGCCTTTGGTGCAGCGTTCCATGCCACGTGTTCTTCCTTCTTCGCGTGCTTTGTGGCAGCTACGGGTTTGGACGCGCGCGGGGGCTCTTGGCCAGGCACGGGAGCAGCGTTCCAGGGTGAGTCCGACATCGTCCGAGTCTTTTATGTGCCTGCGTGGGGGTGCGAATCGACGAATGAGCTCGAAGATCGAAGGACGAACTGATTTAAATTGAGGTGGACGACACTGCTCAAGTCGATTCGGAAGCCAATCGGAAGAGGAACAGGGTTTGACAAAATTTGGAAAAAGCAGAGTCGATTGGTTCACGCAGTCGGGAGCTGATGGGTTTACTTTTTACTATGACCGAAAGTCCATGTCGGGTTCACGCGACAGCGGATATTCTGCTGACTTTTGCGACACTTTTGCCTCAAAGAGCGGGTCCACGAATCAGCGTGCCACTGAAGGTCGAGCACATTACTGGATACTGCAGCCGCCACATGTGCCGCACGCTCCAGGTGCATCAGCCGGTCTACTAACGGCCGCCTCCACCATCGGGATCTTCTTTGGTTTGGCCACACTGTTGACCTCGTAGCTGGCTACACCATCGAACGCGTTCGCGATGGCCTTCTTATCAATCTTGGCGTCCTCAGCCATAGCTTCAGTGGTAACGACAGCCTCCTTAACGGCCGCTACAGGCGTCGCCTTGGTCACATTCTTTGGCTCGTTATCAACAATGACGTGCTTCTGGACCAACTCTGCTTCCTTTGCGGGCTTTGTCGGCTTATCCACCACGGCAGCTTTCATCTCTTTTTGTGCTGGAGCCGCATTCCACGCCGAAGATGATGGCGGCGTTTCCTTCTCTGCCTCGACAACAACCTCCTTGACGGCTGCTATAGGCGTCGCTTTGGTCACATTCTTTGGCTTGTTATCAACAATGACGTGTTTCTGAACAGACTCTGCTTCCTTTGCGGGCTTCATCGACTTCTCCACAACGGCAGCTTTCATCTCTTTTTGTGCTAGAGTCGCATTCCACGCCGAAGATGATAGCGGCGTTTCCTTCTCTGCCTCGACAACAACCTCCTTGACGGCTGCTATAGGCGTCGCTTTGGTCACATTCTTTGGCTTGTTATCAACAATGACGTGTTTCTGGACCAACTCTGCTTCCTTTACGGGCTTTGTCGACTTCTCCACCAAGGCAGCTTTCACCTGCTCCTGTGCTGGAGCCGCATTCCACGCCGAAGATGATGGCGGCGTTTCCTTCTCCGTCTCAACAACAACCTCCTCAGCATGGGGCTTAACACTCTCATCAGTCAATTCAAACTTCTGCTCGATCGTATCCACCGCGGCGAGGGCGACCTCTTTCAGTACTTTCACTTGAACAGGCGCAGAATTCCATGTGCTAGTTGACGGGGCATCTTCTGCAACATGAACTTCCGCCATCGGCTTGGATGCTGCCGCAATGGGTTCAGAGGTCTCCACCACAGGTTCGCACGACTCCACAATAGGTTCGGACGACTCCGCAATTGGTTCTGGCGTCTTCACTACCGGAACAAGGGTGGCTACCTTTGCTGGCGAAACTTCCTCCCGAACAGGAGTTGCAGCACAATCATTGGCTTCGCTCGTTTTGTTTTGCACAGGTGCCACAGTCCATGCACTTGCTGCTTCCAAAGAGGCTTTCTTGGCGTAAAGTGGCTCCTCATCCAATGCAACTACAGCGGTATTTACCACCGACTCTACTGTTCCTGTCACATTCCCGGGCTCCTTCAAGACAGTATCTACCTCGGTTGCGACAGAACGGATCTCCTCTTGAACGGACTCAGTGGTCCACGAGCCGTCCGATGTCGCGACGGAAGTTCCCTCATCTGCTGTCTCGTTGTGCAGAACAACAAACTCATCGACCATCGGAGCAGGTGCTTCTCGAACTGATTTTACAGCAACCGGTGAATCGCCGAGAGATTCATCCGACACTTCATCTTCCTCCACAATGGTGACCTCTTCTGATACAGATTCTATCACAACAGGCGTCGATTCAGCTCGTGCATGGACAGGTGCAGTTGTCCATGCGCTTGCAGACACTTCCTGCAAAGCTTCTACTCCGGTCGAGTCGTCTTCAGCCTTTTCCTCCACTTCATCCTCCTTCTTATTCACAATAGACTCCTTCACTTCTTCAGCGTCTTCTTCCACAACAGGAACACGGACATCCTTCACCACTGCAGACGTTGCCTTCTTGACTTCCTCCGCAGCTACAGGAACAGCAGACGTCCACGCCGACCTTGACACTGTCTCTTTGGCCTCAGCAACAGGGGACACCGTCCATGCCGATGATGGTGCAGCAGGCTTCTCTGCTTCTTTTGCAGGCTCAAAGGCCGCAGCAAAGATGGGGGTCGTCCCTTTTTTGCTCGGTAGCCCTTCTGCCATAGCGTAGCTGGCCGTATCTGGCTCGGGCTCTGTCTCCGTGGGCGACGACGAAGACGTGACGGGAGATTTAAACGGGTTGCTCGTCTGAAAAGGAGACACGGCCCACGGACTGGCCGACTCGGGACTTGAGGCGGGCGCCACATTCCACGGACTGCTGCTATTCTCGGAGCTCATACTGCTGGGCGATTGGAACTCTTGGTGTGTTTGTACACTGCAAACATCCATCCAAGAGACACAGAGATGCACACCCGTGAGTATTATCGGACGTCAAAAGAGTGAGATGGAAGCGACTGACACTGCTACACTTGGAAAGCGTATACAGTAGACCCTTCGCGCCTCGTCTGCTATCACCCGCGTGTGCTGCGTCTCTAGAAACGACTTGGAACACGCGTTTAAGCTGGAGCAACCTACCTGCTAGTGGCGGGGAACGATGAGGCAATTTGGATCGCTCTTCCCTTTTGTGCGTCTGATGCTCTGTGGGCGAAGCGCTTGAGGGTGCACTGGGGATTGTTAAAAATGACTTCTTGGGGTTCCTAACTCACCGAGCGGCTGCCACTTACTCTCTTACCCATTTTTCGGTTTTTCTGGTGAGTTCGGACGGAGAAATCAGGAGGCTTGTATTAGAAGCTGATATGGCCTCAGTCCGACTCAGTGGTTTCAACGGGACCATACCGCAGCCAGTGCAGACTATACGTAGCCCTGATTTGAAAGAGTATCCGTGGTCTGATGCTTATTTATACTTTTAGCACGCGCTTGTACAACGATACTTTTAGCACGCGCTTGTACAACGATACTTTTAGCACGCGCTTGTGCAGCGATACTTGTACCATGCGCTTGCCTAATGAACACGTTTTATGGAATATGCTTGTCGAACACACAGATGGGTGCGCACCTTACAACGGCAGCATGATTGAGTGGGCACGTTTTGACTACTGTGCTATTTTGCCAGAAAAAAGGGTCGGTTTCGCCACATGCTTTTTGTTTTCACGCAAGCAAGCAATGACCTGAATTGCCTCTCCCGCTTCCCGATTTCTACTGCGTAACGACTGCTGCTTTAGAAATACGAGTGTTGGAAGGAGAGAAAGCATAGTTAACAACTTCATACATTAAAACGCACGCCAGAAGCATTTCGGCACCCCGCCGGGGACCTCATTAGTGGTTTATCCAGTCGAGAAGTGAGATCTTTCTGTATCCTGCGCTACCCAAACTAAGAGCCTTCTAGAAATTAGTGTAACAACACAGATCACCCGCTATAACTACCAAACCTGGCATTAGACCCTGAATGGAGTGTCCGCAATGACAACTCCACTCCCAACACTCCCCGTCGAGGGCCAAGTTGTAACGGGGTGCCCCAGTTACATGATAAAATACATGCGGTAATTATCAAGTATGTATATTATGGTGGGGCAAACATAATATTCTCACAATACTATTCTAATAGGTAATATTGCCTCGCAGATGTAACACACTGCTCTTCGGTTGATGTAGGATCGAGCTATCAACTAATTAAGTCTAGCCACGACAGAAGCATGCATGGAGTGGTGTGCGGACACTTATACTTCATGTTCGTATTAGACATAGATAAATGTAATGAAATAGGGTTTTATTATAAGGAGCAGCTATGCTAAAACAGTTCTACTATTTGTCTTTACGGACTCCTCTTACTCCGTTTATCAATCTTCCTCTGCACGAACGTGTACGTGAGGTAGTCGGACGCACACATCCTTGCACTGTCAGCAGTGCAAGGTTTAGTCAAATAACTGATTAAGGTGTGCCCCGTTACACAAGTTGCTGGCCTCTTTTTCGATCCTCGTCGTAAACCCACGAATTCCCTAAAATGAATCTCCTTTCGAGAGAGCTTTTCACGGTCATTTGGCACCTTCTGGGCGAGTATGTAACGGAGTGAGCCTGTTACATGTAATAAACCCTTGATACTTGTTAACTTGAACATTATCATAAAGGTCGATAATGTTCGTGAATATTTCTGCAAGGGGTAACATTTGAAAACACTCACCAGTTGGCTGATTTGATAACCATCTCAGCCAGCTATAACAGTTCAATCAACAATGGACGCGCACAAAGAGTGGTAGGCAAGGCGTAAGCATCCAGTTCTATGGATAAGTTCGATTAGTTAGTAATAGTGTAATGGGGTGAGCCTGTTACTACAAATTGATACGAATGTATCAATTTCAATAAATATCGATTTGGATAAAATTCAATCAGCATCACTCGTGAAGACGTGATGCTGGCGGAAAACTACGTCTAGGGTAATATTCTGGGTTGCTCCACTTTCAGTTGATGTAGTGTCTACAGCAACTAAATTTATCACCATTCGCTACTGGACGCGCACAATAGGTGGTGAGCAAGAATCGACATAGAAGATTATAGTTTAATCTAGTTAGATCAAGACAAAGATGATTTACAAAGAAACTTATCTATACTAAATACAGCTCTACTTTTTCCTAAACAAATCTCTTATTCTGTTTACTTCGATGCGCTTCCTCACGCCTCTTGTGCGTGATATCAGGAGCACACATTCTTGTGTTCATTCAAAACACCAACTTATCAGTAATCTAGTAAGGTCGTGCCTCGTTACACATGGTAGCTCTTCGTATTCCGTCCATCGATCACAACCACCCCGTTTGACATGAACTTGGTAAATGAGGAGGAGAGCTTTCAAACGCCACGCGAAAAAAAGTCTTCATTGAAGTGACATTCAATGGAGTGAGGTAGGACGTTCAAGTTCAACCGTAGGAGAACCCGCCATTAGCGCCATGTTGGAGTATCACGACAGAGACCAACGATATGCCGCTATAGCCAGATTCATTCGAAATAAGCTTGTCGCTAGAAGTGGTAAAGTAGCCGGACTTTACCAGCAAGGCTCTCAAATAGCCAAAAAGTTGAGAGAACTTGGTGCTCAACATACAGAGCTGATGAGACAGCAGCAATTCAATGCAGCTGTGGGACGGACGACAAACACGTGTCGCCTCGAAACCTTAAAGGTTAATATATCCTGTACAGAGAAGTCGAGCAAGACTTGCTATTGTTATGATTCGTCGCACTAAACAGATCCATAAAGGTACATCGCATCGACAATAAGCATATGAAATTCAAATTTACTCACACCCACTTGTCGTGAATTGCTAAGACTTGGGCCTCAGGACTGGAAATGAGCGACCCGTATGCTTTTGAGTCGCTAAAATCCTTTATAACCTGGATCAAACAGACGTTTGAGCTGCCACGAGGTGGGTCCAGGGCTCGATCAGGGCTTCTGAACTCAAGCAGAGAAGGTGTGATGTGCACGCTTGAGATCAACTTATCCTACTTCTCACGAGTAGCATAACTGCTACCCTAGTACATGAACACACGTTGATTACTGTGTTCATGCAAGGTATCGCAGATGGGCCCGTCAGGAACCACTTGTTCCGCTAAGAATTGGATATGCTTGAACAAGCACTCTCAGCTGCATAACAGGAGGACTTTAGCATGAGCCTGACTCATACTAGCTCCGGATCTTATTGGCTACCGAGACGTCAAGAGACTGGAGGTCCAGAACCACTGGACCTCCGTTATGTTTAAAGTGATGTATTCCGCCCTTCAACAACAAGCGATTGCAGAAGTGCAATTACTGCCTGAAGTTAGGACAATACGCCTACGAGTGTAGTGCCCACACACAGTACCAAGCAATACTGAGCGAAATGATCGACCATTTGCCAAAAAGGGCAATAGGCGTAGGTCCAACGCTGTTGCGAAACCGCAACAGTGAAGCGACCATAAAAAATGGTCGGGGTCAGTAGAAGCGGAACGCCCTACTTATTAAGCAACATCAAGAGAATTTGCAAATCTTTAAACGAAAGTTGCTCCAGATACACAATCATTGTGTGTATCTGCATCTAATGATGAGATATTACACATCACCTTGAAGTTTCAAGTGACAAATCATTTCTCAATTCTTGCTCGAGTTGACTGTGGGGCGTCTAACAAATTTGTTCGTCGTCAGTCACTCGAAGGTCGTAGACTCAAGTTCTTCAAGCGAGACATCCTTTTAACCGAGGTGACGGTGTGCCTTGTCACAGGCACTTCAATGGCCTTTAAGAAACGTGCAATAAGGATATACTACTTGTTGGAGGGATAACAGTAGGATGATAATTTCATCGTGCTGGATCTGGAGGACAAATTTGGTGTCATCCTGGGATTAGCTTGGCTTAGAAGGTATGATATAAGAGTGAGCTGGCAGCATCGATCCATGAAGATGCCTGCTGCTTGTTCATCAGATGGCCATCTGGAGAACGTCATGGAGCGTCTACAAGCATGTCGATGTGCTTTGAGTGTGTGCAACGGAATCACTTGCGGTATGGTCGTTAGTAAGACAACAAAAGACCTCATTGTAGCTGATTCCTACACTGTGGAGGAAGCTCCCGGTGTCTGTACAGAAGTACAGGCAATTCCGAAGGTCCACCACTCGAATAAGTCGAGTGGATCGAGAAGTGGATGCATGCCTAGCAGGCAGCATCTTTGGAAAAAGGGACCGGCTGCAACCAAAGGGCAACACGCTCATCCTAGCTCGACTAGAGAGTAGAACGTAGAAGATCAGTAAGTGACTTTGTTTGCACAGACACAGTCAGAATATGTCAAGGTATAAGTCTTCACGTACTTGAGGGAGAAGTTCCTCAAGAAGCTAATGGTGAGGTAATGAGACCTCATCAGCCTGAGGTAAAAAGTCTCCGGCAGAACAAATTCCAGGAGGAAACCGATACATTGAATATCTTGGTCAATGACGATTCAAGTGTAGGTGCTCATACACGTGTTCTTATCGCGCCTCCGAGGTTGACTTCGGAGGTCACTCATCTGCCAACGCTAGAATCGAGGCGTTTATTGAGATATTTGGTGTGGTGAAGCGAGTATTCGAAAACGATGAGCTCAAGGGTTGATGAGCCGAATGGACATGGGATCTCGCTGCCGGGAAAGGGACCGGAAACTTGGGGCCACAGGTAAGGAGCGGTTAAGGTTACTTCGAGCTAAATCAAACCGACCACGGTACCAGTTAAACGGTATTGATATGAATCGTTCTTAACCACTCGTCGGTCGGCCCTGGTCTCCCAATGTGGACCTCGGTCACTCGTAGGCCGACCTGGTCACCCATAAGTCGACTTGGCTATTAAGGTCTGGTGGTCCTGGCCAATTATCATAGCGAACCCAGGTGCAAGGCAAGGATAGAGTAAAGAATTTAAAGGATAGAACGATATCAAATACTACTCAACTTGCGGTCCAAGTAGCACGACGCGTCGTACGCTAAGAAACTTGCTAGTCTTCCGACCTGCTCCGGGGCAGGGATATGTTTAGCCCACCCGTCGAATAGACAGTTGTCAGTAAGACACAAGTGCAACTAGAACCCCAGGAAGTATACTGGCCTGTGGGTTCGTAGAGTAGCACCCCCCCCACTCAAGCCTGCTATAGGAAGCGGACTCCATATCTTAGAGGTAAGGGATAATAATCGTAAAGGACATGAGATTCGCACCTCTAAGAAAAATAAAGGACAGGTGCTACCAGCACCTGGGACAACTGTTTTTATGATCACTTTCGATTAAGTCGATCGGGTGGCCGCCTACACTGGACCCCGACTGACGTACATCCTCTCGCCCCCAGGTTGACCTCTATCAAGGCCGACGCCTACAATCATCACCAAATCCTCCGAAGAGTGAAATCTGCCAGCCGACGGGTACACATGGTGAGTCAAGGTCCACAAGTGGCATCGGGGTACTCACTCCGACAGCCGGCAGTCCGTCACAGTGAGCGGTTTGAGGTCTTGTCAAACAGTTTTGACGACACACTCCACCACATTCGCTTCTTACTCTTCCGTTTTTGTGCTGTCGTGACGAACATGTCCTGGAGGGCATGCCACCACGGACGCATCGCAGACGTACTCTGAACACGAAACGGGGAAAAAGTTTCCAAGAGGTGAACAGATAGGCATCACGACAAGAAGAACAGATGTATCTGTTGGAGCATAGATTTGAAAATGCAAAGTCCGTTCTAGAGACTACAGCATTCTGCGAGCCAAAAACATCATGAATCTTGCGCAGGGAGGCTGTGGTAATGCTGTAAGCATCATACTAGGATTTACTTAAATTTACGCAGCATTGTGTGCACTTGTTCTTTACAGCAAACGCTTTCACAACACCTTGAGCTAAAATCAGCGGTCCGAAATGTGATGCATACTGCTTTCTCGTCTCTTTACAATCACCTTGATGTTCCTACGTATCATCGTCATGGCGTCAACGTTTATACCTGTAGCTTTGAAGCTACGAATCAGTGTTTAGTAGTACTAGGCATACCATAATGGGGCACTGGTCGCTTGTACTGTCATAGTACACGCTACTCACACTGAACACAGAGCTAGGTGGTGCTTCGAGACTTTACGTGCACGCGTCGTGCAGAGGAAGAGTTCAGCACGAGAAAAGGGTAAAAGTAGAACTGTATTTAGTTTTGTTAAAATCTCCTGTCAATAAATCCTATTTAGTCTTCATTTAACTGTGTCTAAGTACACTCACGTGCTGTAACTATCTGCTCACCACTCATTGCGTTTTTCTGTGGTTGTAATGGGGTGAATCGTTACATAACAATTTATAAGAAATTGTTAATAGAATATAACTATGAGAGTTATATTCTCAGAATATTGTCATAAGGACAAATATTTTTGTAGCACTTACGAGTAGTTCCTAATTGGTTGATATAGGTCATTATATCAACCAACGAAGACGCGCCACGACAAACGCACGCAATGAGTGGTGAGCAGATAGTTGATTTACACATTTGTATTTAGACATAGTTAGATGAAGATAAATAGTGATTTATTGCAGACATTAACTATTATAAATACAGTTCTACTTTTTACTTTAACCAAGTACTCGCTTCTTCTTACCGTCTTCCTCTGCACGTACGAGTGTACGTGAAGCTACGAGGCACCGCCTTATTCTGTCATCAGAATAAGTAGCTTGTACTGTCACCAGTACAAGCTTCAGGGTGCCCCGTTACACCTGGTAGCACTTCTTAGTCCGTCCAAGGACCACGTTCACATCTAACATGAATATGTTGGATGATGAAGATGACCAAAGCTTTCACGCTACGCGTGACGGCTACTCCCATTTGAGCGATGTCGAATGGGATGCGGTTGAACGGATGAATTGAATCATGGGCATCCATGCTGTTAGCGTCATGCTAGAGGCTCTCAATAGAGATGCCCAACATGCTACTATCGCCAAGTTCATTAAAAATGAACTTGACGCAGAACGCGAGAAAGTAGCCTTGCTTTACCAACAAGGTTCTCAACAAGCAGAGTTGTTGAGAGAACAGGGTGCTCAACAGTTTGAACTGTAGAGACAGCAGCAGGCTGCTGCTGGCGGGTCGATGCACTCGCGTCGACCCGAAACCTTGAAGATTGACATCTCCAAGTATAGGGGAGTCGAAGAGGACTCCCTCTTGAGATGGTTCGTCGAATTGGATGACACCATAAGGGCGCGTCGCATCGACGACGGGGATATGCAAGTTGCATTTGCCCAGTCAAATCTGGCAGGACGTGCCAAGACTTGGGCACTGGGGCTCAAGTTGCACGACCCATATGCGTTTGGGTCGTTGGAAGTCTTCAAGTCGCGGCTCAGACAAACGTTTGAACAGCCTAGAGCTGAGTTCAGAGCTAGAACCGAACTCTTGAAGCTCAAGCAGGGTAAGCCTGATGTGCACGCTTACGCGCAACATATAAGACATCTTACGAGTTGTATAAGTTCCAATCCGGTGGATGAACACACGTTGGTTTCGGTGTTCATGCAGGGTCTTGCGGATGGTACCGTCAAGACTCACCTGTTCCGGCTTGAACTATATTCACTAGAACAAGCCATTTACATTGCGGAGCAGGAAGACTTCAGTCTGAGACAGGTTCGCGCCAGCTCGACATCATATCGTCAACCGAGACGATATGACAACGGAGGTCCAGAGCCGATGGAACTCTGTTATGTAGAGAGCGAGAAGGCTCGCTCTACAGGCTACAAGAAGTTGCAGAGATGCAACAGATGTCAAAAGACAGGACACTACGCTTACGAGTGTAGTGCCCCTCGTCCAGTGTCTCGCGACACTGGGCGTAGTGACCGTCCACCCATGAGAAAGGGGCAGGAACGAGGGTCCGCTGTTGGTGCAAAGACGCAACAATGGGATGGACCGTCAAAAAACGGACAGGATCAGTAGGTGCGGAGCACCCTACTGGTCCAGCAACGTCAAGAGAATTTGTAGGCCTCTTGATGAAGGTTGCTCCCAACACACAAACGTTGTGCGTTGCTGCTCTAGGTAACGAGGTCTCACTCATTACCTTGAAACTCGAAGTGACGAATAAGTTGTCCCTTCGAGCTCTAGTCGATTGTGGGGCGTCCAACAATTTTGTGCGACGCCAATCGCTCGAAGATGGTCACTTCAAGTTCAGTGAATGTGACACACCTTCTACGAGGATGACGGTACGTCTTGCGACAGGCGCATCCGTAACCGTCATGAAGCGTATAGTGAATATCCACTATACGCTAGAAGATACCCAATATGACGATGACTTTATCGTATTGGATTTGGATGACAAATTTGATGTCATCCTTGGAATACCGTGGCTCAGAAGGTACGAACCACGAGTAAACTGGCAACATCGGACAGTAACGATGCCTGCCGCTTGTTCATCAGATGGCCATCTGATGAACGTTTTGGAGCGTCCACAAGCGTGTGGATGTACTACGAGTGAGTGCGATGGCCTCACTTGTGGTACGGTCGTTAGTACGACTGCACGAAACCTTAGTGTAACAAACGGTTACACTTCGGAGCAAAGTACCGGCGGCTGTGAGTAAACACAGGCTGCGCCGAAGTCCACCACTCGAGTAAGTCGAGTGGACCGGGACAAAGATGTATCCCTAGCGGGGAACATCTAGAAGAGAAACAATCGATCGCTCAGGTTAAGCGAAACGATAATCCTAGATCCACTGGAGAGTCTTTCGTAGAGGATCTCGCTGTGGTTGCGCAACCCTAGCCAGAGGAAGTTGAGGGAATAAGTCCCAAGATTACAAATACGGCGGAAATAAGTTCCCCGAAACCCGAGGGAATAAGTCCCCGGGAAGCCGAAAAAATAATTCCTTCGAGGCCTGAGGGAATAAGTCCCCAGGAAATGACAGAGACATTGAATGTCATAGTCAATAACGGATCAAGTGTAGGCGCTTATACACTTGATCTGATTGCGCCTCCGAAGTTGACTTCGGAGACCACTCAGTTACCAGAGCTCGAACATAAAAGTTTCTTGCGTGATCTGCGTAGTGGCAAAGTCAAGCAGATCTGCGTACTCGTCGCTGACGACGAGTGCGTAGCCGACATAAGGTCAGCAACAATGTTTACTGATAACGAGAGAGTTCTCAGTAGTTCATCGATGGACGAGAGCGTCCTCGATGAAAAGACACAAGTTGAGCGATATGACTCCTAATCGTGGGAATCGCTCAAGACAAATCCTCGCTCTGAAGATTTGGTTGAATTCAAGGATGTATTCCCTGAAACTGTTCCGTGCGAGTTAACGAAGGATAAAGGTACTCGACACGCGGTCGAGCTTAAACCAGGCTTGAAGTACTGTGTCATGAAGCAGTGGCCACTGCCTCGTGAACAAGTGGTTGCGATCGACAAGTTCTTTGCCGATCGTTTAGCTGCGAGCCATGTGAGGGAATCAACTTCCCCACATAGCTCTCCGACCTTCTGTGTGCGAAAAGCAACAGGAGGGTGGCGGATTGTGCATGCATTTAACAAGTTGAATGCTGCAAAGTGTACCGGCTCGGACGCCGATACCGAGGAAGGACGTAATCATTGATGGTATGTCAAAGAGTACCATATTTTCATCCATGGATTTGATGGATGGCTTCTATCAAATCCTTATGCGAGAACGGGATATACCCTATACCGCAGTTAGCACGCCTAGAGGCATGCTCTGGGAATGGCTAGTAATGCCACAAGGGCTTAGTAACGCCCCTGCCACGTTCAACAGATGCGTATCACATCTGTTGAGACCAGTACGAGAATTCGCGCCGAGTTATTTCGATGACGTATTCATCCATAGTCGAGCTATGGATGGAAAGTCGGACGTTGAGGTTCACAGGTACCACGTCCGACAGGTTCTTACAATCATGCGAAAGCATCAATTGTATGCAAACCTCAAGAAGTGTATATTTGCAGCAAGCAAAATACCACTTCTTGGGTGCATCGTTGGTAAGAATGGTGTACTTCCTGATCCCGAAAAGATCAAGGCGATCACCGACTGGCCTGTGCCGGTTGATGTCAAAGTTCTTCGAAAATTCCTTGGGCTAGCGGCGTATTTGCATAAGTATTCACGCAATTACGCCGAGATGACTGTGCACCTCTCTCGTTTGTTGAAAAAGAACGAGAGGTGGTTATGGAGCGCTGAATGCCAGCGCTCCTTTGATGGTATCAAGCAGAGCTTGATACAATCCTCAGTCCTAGCAATAGCCGATCACGACAGGCCATTTCATGTGGTCTGTGATGCCAGCGATTTTGCAATCGGCTGTGCATTAATGCAGTACGACCTAGAAGGCGTTGAACGCGTCGTCTGCTATCAGTCGCGTCAGCTGCAACCAGCTGAGCGGAACTATCCAGTGCATGACAAGGAACTCCTTGCCATGAAGTATGCACTCGCGAAGTTCAGAGTCTATCTATTAGGAGATAGACCCTTCGTTGTTTACACTGACCATGCGTCATTACGCACGGCAGTGAACAGCCCGCACCTTTCACAACGAATGGCGCGGTGGTTGTCATTCTTTGCAGAATACAGCTTTACGGTCGAGTACAAACCAGGACGACTTAGTGTCGTCGCTGATGGACTCTCACGTCGTCCCGACTTTGAACCAGTCGTGAAACCCAACAGTGAGACAGTCACTGTTGCGGTTATGACGTCCTCAGTCCCACAACGTTGTATGATGATGTGAGGCGGGCGTACGCCCAAGATGGTGAGATTGTGAAGTTGTTGACACATCTCTCCCAACCATCTCGAGAATCGTTGAAACGATTGTCGCCTGCGTATCGATCTGCATCAGATCGATACACTACTCGTAACGGTTTACTGTATTATACAGCCGTTTCTGGTGACACACCACGTGTTGTCATTCCAGATGATACTGATCTGCGTTTGCGGATCATGTTCGAGTATCACGATGCTCCTATAGGAGGACATCGTGGCCGGGACAAAACATATCTCACGGTGAGTCGAGACTTTTACTGGCCCCGCCAGTATCAGTTTGTGCGAAAGTATGTTCGCACATGCGAAGTCTGTCAACGAGTGAAGTCAAGTCCTTCACTGCGTGCACCTTTACAGCCTCTACCAGTTCCGGCTGAGTGCTGGGAATCCATCTCAATGGATTTTGTCTTCGGGTTAACCAAAGACGCATGCGGGAATACGGGTATTCTCGTATTTGTTGACAGATTCAGCAAAATGGTACACCTTGTGGCTGTACCAGAGACAATCACGGCAAGTGGATGTGCTTGTGTCTTTATTGACACCATCTTCCGACTTCATGGGTTGCCCCGTGAACTCGTATCAGACAGAGATCCACGATTCACTGCTGATTTCTGGCTTTCCGTGTTCAAATCACTCGGAACGCGCTTGAAGATGTCGACATCTGATCATCCAGAGTCAGATGGTCAGACCGAACGTGCCAATCGTGTCCTTGAAGAGATACTTCGAGGATACGTACACTCCTTTAAGAGTTGGAGTGAGTTTTTGCCAATGGTAGAGTTTGCCATTAACAACTCGGTGCATGCGTCCACGACCCATACACCGTTTTACGTGAATGGCTTACGCCATCCGCGCGTACCCACCTTAATAGAGTGTAACTCTGGTTTAAGGGGGGAGGGACTCGCGCGAGCAAAAACCGATTTGGTTCACGCTCATCACGCTCTGACGAAGAGGTCATTGCGTTTGATGCCGATATCGACAACATCGATATCGAAGAAGATGATGCCAGTGAAGCGAGGAATCCCTCACTGAAGAAACGATTGATGTCGCTGCAGTGCACTCACAGCGCACTGAAGCTAACGAGTCAGCAGATGAGTTCATACTGGCTCGTGAAACGATAGTCCGTTTTGTACAAGACTCCATCGCCGAAGCGGTGGATAAGCAAAAGCAAAACGCAGACAAGAATGGAAGGGCAAACACTCTTTTATTTAATAAAGGTGACTTAGTCCTACTGTCTACGGTTAATCTACCAAAGCATGTAGTGACTAACTTGGGTAGCAGTAAACTACTACCCAAGTACATCGGCCCATTTCGTGTATTGCACCGCCTAGGCAATGCATACACGATCGAGTTACCACGTAAGATGCGAACGCATCCCACGTTTTACGTTGGTCGGCTTAAGCCGTACCATCAGTACGCTGCTTCTTCGATGAAGAACGCCCTTGCGCTCAAGAATCTCGCAGAGAGCCTTGTGCTCCCGATGGTGGGCACCAACAAGGGTCTGAAGAGCAGCTATCTCATCCCGAGACCGATCAATAATCCCACGAGCTACCCTTAGCTCGTCACGAAGACATGTCAGAGATCTCTCGTTCTCAAGCTGAGCAAAGGCAAACTCAGCTCGATGCTTCGAGACAGTGTCCGCCATTTGGAGACGCCTGTCCCGCTCATGTTCGAGATCGTTGCGTAACCCTTGCGTTACGCGATCAAAGAAGCTCTCGGGAACACACGGATCCCCATGATCGTGTGGAGAGCGTCTTTCCACCTCCTCCACCTCCATTAGAGGACTCTCGCGGTGGCCAGCGCTATCTAGTTGAGCAGCTGTTGAACCACCGCGATGTGAACGGACGTCGGACGAGTTGTCTCGTCCGGTGGCGCGGCTATCCCCCGTCCTGGGATACTTGGGAGCCCCGCTCCCGACTGATGATCGACGTACCGGGTCTGGTTGAGCAGTACGACGCGGCACATCCTGTGCCGCAGAAGGACCGCCGGAGAAAGTCTTCCCGGCACGGTCGTAAAGGGATTTCAGGTTGTCAATCCCTTCGTACATCTCAGTAGAGATACGTACGCGCCACCACGGGCTAGTAAGGAGGTAAGCCTCCTTAGGTGCTCGTGCAGAGTTGTTCACACAACATGGGCACGAGTCTCCCCATGAGAGGCAGGATAATCCTTTCTCCCTTGACAGACGATGCAGCTTGTAGCGTGCACCTGTCGGGGTTCTCTTTTTAAACTTATCACGAGCTTTGATAAGTTTGTCGTTCCAAGCGTCACGACCTACATCCTCAAGGTTATGGATGTAGGCGTTCCACGCTTGAAGTAGTGAGGGACCATCACGCTTGTGATTCCCACTGTACCATCGATGTTTGAAGAAAGCATCGATGAAGAATTCATGTTCAGCGCGATAGTTTTTCGCACTGGGGTCAAGGTGATGGATCCTTGACGAATCGAACAATCGTGTTCGATAACGATCACTCGTCGTCGCCGACAAGTGATCCATGACGGATTTAGAAGGCATCCATGCCTTCTTTTCTGGAGCGAGACGCAACACATTGCGGTCCCGCTCTTCCTGCGACGTGCCGACAGAAGTACTGGCACCTCGTTGCGAAGTGGTGTCAATAGGAGAACCGACACCACTGTTAGCGCCCGAGTCTCGCGACCTCGAGCGCCTACGCTTCGGCGATGGTTCATCTGATGAATCAGATGAACCAAAGATGCTACGACGCAAAGCATCATCCATGCCACGCTTGGCAGGCGGCTTGGATTCAATCGCCGTCGATACGGATCCGTCTTCCGTATCAGGAGAGTACGAGACACCGAGCTCATACTCTGTGAAGACATGAGTGTCTTCATGACCAGCGCCTGCATCACCATGTGACACAGGCTGGGTCGCTTCAGCAACCGATGAGACATCAGTTGCTGTGGTTTCTGCTTCGGCGTCCGCACAGAGACGTGCAGACGCGCTCTCGACGGCCTTGCTCGCGCATCGCATGGGCTTGTTAACCATGAGATGAATTGTTGGAAAGTGGACTCGGACCAACAAGTGCAAACCCTGTCCCAAATGATTTGGGACGAGTATCCATTTAGTCAATCAGTCAATAAAGTGACTGATGGTTAGGGGGGGGTGATGTAACGGGGTGAATCGTTACATAACAATTTATAAGAAATTGTTAATAGTATATAACTATGAGAGTTATATTCTCAGAATATTGTCATAAGGACAAATATTCTGTAGCACTTACGAGTAGTTCCTAATTGGTTGATATAGGCCATTATATCAACCAACGAAGACACGCCACGACAGACGCGCGCAATGAGTGGTGAGCAGATAATTGATTTACACATTTGTATTTAGACATAGTTAGATGAAGATAAATAGTGATTTATTGCAGACATTAACTATTATAAATACAGTTCTACTTTTTACCTTAACCAAGTACTCGCTTCTTCTTACCGTCTTCCTCTGCACGTACGAGTGTACGTGAAGTTACGAGGCACCGCCTTATTCTGTCATCAGAATAAGTAGCTTGTACTGTCACCAGTACAAGCTTCAGGGTGCCCCGTTACAGTGGTGGCTCGACTTGATTTAGTTAATGTCCTTACTCTGTATCAACCAATGAGCAGTGCATTACTTCTGCATCACAAAATTACCGGCTAAGCTAATATTGTGAGAATAATCTGTTTGTCTTAACAGAATAGTCGTACTTGATACTAACCTTGTCAAACTATCATGTAAAGGAGGCACCCCGTTGCACATACATTGCTAAGCTCACACTTGTCAAAGCGAATGAATTCGATATTCCGACCCGATGGCTCCTACTATAAAGGCTGTCGATTGATTCAGATAAAGCTCGATCCCCAACGGTGTGTACTTGGCTACAGCTTGAAGACCAAATGAATTACTGGCTGCGCTGTTGATGGTACAGCAAGACAAGACTACAAAGTTGCCAGGAATCTGGTCGTTTCGGCTTTATTCGGTACCCTCACTCGTATCATAGTAATTAGTTATCCCCCCCTCCCCTCGATCGACCAGCTATTTCCGATGGCGTGATGTTGTGCTGTTTAGCTCGACAGTGGTAGTACAGTATGCATTCAGGTGTAAATCCTGGAAAGATGATACGACAATTTCGTTACGACGCATCGTTCATTCCAGAAATATGGTCGAAATTTACTTCTCGATCAATGTGCTTGTTCGGGAATCTATCTCTTAAAGTAACGCTTTAATGTAGCATCTCGGAGGATTCTAGGCACAGCGGAACAATCGTCTCAGTACCACCGGTAGGTTGGTTTTTCCACCTTAGAACAAATAAGTTGCCAGAGCTCCGCTGACAGCAGTAGTCACCAGCGTAGACACGACGTTCACCTGCTCGTTGCTCAGCCACTTGCGTCCGCAAATATGCTCGACACGTGGTGTCTCATCACAGATCTTGCGCGTCGTTCGATCATAGTGCGTCGCTTGCAACGTCGCACCAAGTACCGAGTCAAGCGCGGAGCCAAAGAGACCGGTCATGGCGCCCAGCGTGACGACTTGAAGCTGGGCCGTGCCTGACAAGAGACTCATAGCAAAGTACAGAGCTCCGATGAAAGCTCCTCCGAGTGCTGATACAGCGAGGCCCAGTACGGACACGCCTCCGTTAGTACCAGGCGGCACGCTTTTCCACGTCGTGATAAGTCTCGGCTCACTTTTGCTCAGCACGCCGAGCTCTGAGGCCCACGTGTCAGCCGCACAGCAGGCGTAATGTCCAATATAGCTGGCCAAAAGGAAGCTTCTTTCCGGAGCACTCTCAAAATCAAGAGCCACGTCGTCGTGTCCGAATCGAACGACGAAGTAGACGGCAATGAGAGTGGCTACTAGACTGCACGCCAGCACTTGCCGAGCTGACCGCTGGCCGCCCTGCTTATAATTGGCGTCCAGCTGCTGTTTGACACTAGCCCGTACCTTGGTAAGCTTGCTCCCAGAGAAGTAGAAGCCCAAGAGCAGGACACCTACAGTGGATCACGAAGAGGAAGATAGCCGTGAGAAACTTAGGCGGCGCTGAGACGGATGTGCGTATTGGTATTATACCGAAGCGATAGCCGGACGCGAGCGTGAAAAAGCCTACGAAACAGGCAGCTGCCGCGCCTGAGACATCCAGCGACTGCTTCTTTAGACCGCGGCGACCGAGCCATCCAGCGAGTAGAGCTGCCACTACTACCCGTGACAGAGGCACCAGCATCTTTTTGTATCGGCAAATCGGCACACACAATCCCAAGGTGGTGATTCCTGATCTGATACTCAACCTAGCACGAATTCTAGGCCATCCTATTTCCCACTACTTATTTTCAATCATAAACTCGAAAACTAGAGCGAGTTTGGCGCGGCTGTTTGAGTATGTTATGCACAAAGCTGTCAAATATCCCTGAATCTGGTAAATGGTCCTATTTTGGCATCAGGTGTCGTTTTGCAGTCGATTGGGTGAATAGTCAACCTACAAATCAGCCAACTGTGTAGTGCGATATCAAACTGAGGGGATTTTACCATGAATCTGAGGAGAGATTTACGATTCTGAATATGAGTGCGTCATATTTATTATAAGTAATTTGCTCAGACAGCAACCTAAGAAATAGAGTCGAGCTACCACACTTGATCATGAATATGACGTTTACAGCCCGATGCTACTCCTCGTGTTCCTTGTCGATTGGGTCACCAGGACGTCGCATTAAGAATCCCACATCTTGACTCTACATTGCCCCATCACAGACAGCTAAGTAGAACAGGAGTCACTAGCTAGCGATAGATGTGATCTTGTGGATGGCCGCTATATCGTGTAAACGGGACGAGCTGCGTACTACGCGAGCAGCTTTGCTCTTGTAATGATTACATCGAGCAACGGTGGTGTCGAATTCACCTGGAGGCAATACAAAGTTTGGATCATTTACAACAAGCAAACAAAAACATGATGAGAACACGAGAGAATGATACCATTGAAACTTAAGTGGCGTAGTAAAGCCATCTCGCAGCGGCGCGAGGCTCCAAAGGAAGAATGCACGTACAACCCTTCTTCGTCTTCTTCTTCGTCATGACAGCAAACAACATCAAACCGCACTGTGACCAAACAGCTGCAGCCTTCGTAGACCCCTTCAGCACTCACAGCAACAGTGCACCACCTCATCTTCCTCTCGACATTACACGTCCACGGGCTTGCCCTTGGATGCGAAGTCGTCGTAATATTCAACGACCTTGTCCCAGTTGGCAACGTTCCAGAACGCCGAGATGTACTCGGGGCGACGGTTCTGGTACTTGAGATAGTACGCGTGCTCCCACACATCGAGACCGAGGATCGGGATGAGTGGCTGGTCCACACTGGGCATCAGCGGATTGTCCTGGTTAGGCGTCGACGTGATCGCTAGCTTCCCGTCGGCCTTGACACCAAGCCAGGCCCAGCCAGAACCAAAGCGCGATGCCGCCGCCGCGTTAAACTCTTGCTTGAGCTGGTCGAGCGAGCCGAAGTCTTCGTCGATGCGGGTCTTGAGCGCACCGTGCGGGGCCGTGTTCGTCGTACCTGGCGCGGTCATCCACGTCCAGAAGAGCGAGTGGTTGTAGTGGCCGCCGCCATTGTTGCGCACCGGGGCCTCCGTGGCCGACTGCACGACTTCAAGGATCGACTTGCCCTGGAGAGCAGCGCCCTTGTCGGATGCAATGTACTTGTTGATGTTGTTCACGTAAGCCTGGTGGTGCTTCGTGTGGTGGATGTTCATCGTGTCCGTGTCCACAAACGGCTCCAGCGCGTTGTATGCGTACGAGACCTTGGGTAGCTCAAATGACATTTTTGAGTGGCAGGATCAGGGTTGAAAACTGCTGAGGCGTGCCGTTGGTGAGATGTCTTTCGGACCAGGTAAATTGTCGAATGAGAGATCGAAGAATGGTTCAATGGCTCATTGGATCAGTTGGATACAATCTTGGGAAGATGGTTTTGGCCAATGGGATGTCCGGCAACGTTGAAGTGCTTGTAACGTCGTCATCGGTTTTTACGTGGCTTCGTGGCTTTGTGCGGTTAAATACTGTTTATCCTCGGTATTCGCTTGCGTAGTGTGTCTTCTGTGACTACTTTTGACTGGAGCTCCTCGCATTGATCGACCTGACGGAGCTACTGCTTTAGCATGGACGCACAGCAGCCGACGACTGCGTTGAGGCTTGAACCGGTGTCAGACTTGGCAGTCGCTGCGCAGTATGCAGATGCTGAGCTGCACTCCGTGATGGCGCAATTTGAGAGCTCGGCAAGCGTGGGTGAGACGCTGCCACAATTAGCCACTGAACCTACAGTCATTGAAAACGATTCGGACGATAATGACGACAGCTCAGACGATGACGACGTCAAGAAGGAGCAGGATGAGCAACGGGAGATTGAGAATGCCAAGGAGCGTGCCGCAGATGCTGCAGACGAGAGCTTAAGTGACGAAGAGGACGAGGACCCTGCTGCATTGCGGGCAGAGATCGAAGCGGCTTTGGCGGAGGAAGAAAACAAGATGAGCGACCCGTTGAAGACGGAGAACGAGGTGTCGGCTGTGCTGGTGCGGACGCCAGGAGTCGAGCTGACCGCGGACTGTCCCATTGTCAAGTGTGGCACGATCTTGAACGTGAGTGTGCCCGGTCTTATGATGACCATCAAGTCGACGGCGAACACAAAGTTGCTCGATGAAGGGAGTGTCTTGTGTCTTGAAGATCGTACGGTCCTTGGGTGTGTCGATGAGGTGTTTGGTCCAGTGCTGATGCCCATGTATCTCGTTCGGTTCGAGACGGAAGCCTCGATGCCCGAGACAGCCACCAAGGATGCCACTGTTTTCTACGCGACAGAGCACACGACGTATATTGACCCCGAGATGATCAAGGATATAGGCACAGATGCTTCAGAAATTTTTGACGAAGATGCTGATGATACCGAGTGTTCGGATGAAGATGCTGAGGCGACTTTAGAGCGGGGTGATAGAAAGCGCAATCGCGGTAATGCGCAAGTCACTGGAAACGAAGTCACTGGACCTAACGGTGAACGCGGTGAACGTGGCGGACGAGGAGAACGTGGCGGACGAGGTGAACGTGGATACCGAAGCGGACGTGGCTATCGAAGTGGACGTGGAGGAAACTTTGTTGACTATCAGGCTCGGCAGGATGCTTCGCCTCGCGTAGATCGTGGTAGCTATGGCCAGCAAGCGCCAGTGATTGTGAAGCCTGGTATGGCTTCTTTTCCTGCGAGGCAGACGCAGCGTTACGGAGGTGTAACGAATTATACGCAGCCAGGCGGTTTTGGCGGTGCAAGGCCACCAGCGGTGTACGGACAAACAAATTACACGGCCCCACAAGGCAACGGGGTGCCTCTGTCTCCGATGTCTGGGTATCACGGACAGGGTTGGCCGCAGGAACAGCAAGCGCGACCTCGTGGATACTATGAGCCACCTCCTCCTTTGCACTACAGTGCTCACAGTCTGCCCTCGTACTCCCCACACGCTCAGTCTGCCCATGGTCCGTACCAGTGGTATCCCCAGCCACCAGTCACGGCGTACGCACAGCCGCACCAAGCACCTGGCCTACCGTACGGCCGACCTCATCCACCACAGTACCACCAACCACCACCTCCACCGCTCCCTGCAAACTACGATGCAAATGGCCAGCAGCTGCCACCACCACCACCACCGCCGATGCGACAACCTTACGATCAACGGCGTTATTAGTCGAGATATAGATGCTGAACCTGTTGCGGTTATTCAACGCTCCTTTACCGACTTTCTGGATTGTGTACTGGACTCGATACAACAACAACCTACACAGATGCTTCATGGATACAGTCAGCACTCTTTACAACCTCAGTTGATGGATCCAGCGTACAAGCAGTACTGGTACCTAGCTTGGAGATGTGACTGTAACGCTCGCGATGAGACCGTTCCTCATCACCTCGAAGATGCATCCTGGTGCCGGTGAGTAACACAAGGTCGAACCAAACGGGTGAAGACCCAAACCGTTGTCGTGAATGATAGGCCGCAGGTCCGATTCCTCTCCGAACATCAAGCGGATATCCTTCCACTACATGCGCAATACAGCTTTTGTTAAGACACGCCCTGATCTCTCCGGAGCAATCATAAGTGGCATACCGGTGTTTGAGGTGTGATTGCCAAGCTAGTAGGTTTTGAAAACCCAGAATTCTGGAGTAGAGTAAGGGACTCTACGCTGAGCCTGAAGTTGCACTTGTTGTAGGCGCCAAAGTCGGGGTGCCTGTTGTGACCATCGAGACGACCACGATGAGATGAATGAGTCGCACAAGGTCAGCAAATGGAATTTACAGATGTCTTACCCCAGCGCGTTGGTCTTTAGTATCACTTTCGACGCGCGATGCATCGAGTCGTACAGAACGTCCAGTCCTAAGTGAGGGTAGTTGTGGAAGTAGTCACTGACTAGACCACCAGCGATAGTCGATCTACCAGCCCATGAAATCGAAGTAAACTTAGCACTCACTACATACACACAATAGGCAGAACAAAACATACCCGTCATCTGGGTCTTCTGCTTTTCGAAAGACAGACACCGGGGCACCAAGCTCGCTTATCACCTCCTGCCATGCAACAGATAGTAAATGTATGTGGTAAACATGACAAGCGTGGCATCGGCTGTAGAACCTGAGGCGACCACCCGAGCTGAATACGCTGCTTTCGGCCAGTAAAATAGAGCGATGTGTTCTCTTCGCTAACCTCGACCTCGATTTCTTCAAAATAGTGCCTAATGTAGCAAGCACAGTAAGCCCTAGGTTCCATCGTGCTGGACGCAGGATCCACGAATCGTACTTTTTCGTTGGAGCTGGGAGTCCAGGCGACCGATAATCTCCACCCACAAACACCATGAGTCCGGTAGCTGCTGGCGTGGCACCGTTCTTAGACACACACACGATCCGCGATGAGTGAATTCCAAATAACCAAAACAAATGATGCTGACTTCCGCACCGGAAACTCGATCGGTAAGTCAGTGCCGTTCTGGTATAAATCGCGAAACTCTGTTGGGATCGGAAATTTAACACAGCCACCTTCGTAGCCCAAAATGTAGCTCTGCAGGTCACGGTTTACGAGAAAGTAATTCGGAATAACGCGTAAGGGATAGCACAAAATAGAGGGCACCACGAAGAGAATCCAACCTGCCCAGCAGCTTCGTAGTGGCCTGGGAACGTCGGCCCGAACAACTGCAGCATGTGATGTATCGTACACATAAGAGTTAGGGCACGACTATTGACCGCATGACAGGAATACACGATCTACGTACATTGTAGACAGACATGAAGGTGGCAGCGATGTCCCCGCCAAAAATCACAACGCGGCCGAATTTCAGGGCCACGCGATTCACATCGTAAAATTCAATCAATTTGAGTATCTGTCGCACAGAGTCGAAGTGCAGCTGTACATATTATTAAGCGATAGCAAAAAAAAGGGTGTATAGTTAAGTAAGTATACACCACAATAAGAAAGCAAAAGCTTCCTAACTCGAAATCCGTCTTCGGCAGAATCGACGACTACGTCGCGTTTGTAGGGAGCCACAGCATCATATGAGATCTCAAAAGGACGGACAGGAAGGCGGCTTTTTAGTGCGTGCAGCACCTCAGCGATGCTAGCTCCAAGGCGGAAAGGCCCGACGCCTACGCCCAACTCGATGCGCCACATTTCGCGGATCATTTTCGCGATCGACTTTTTTTTTGGGTACTTAGAGTGTTATTGTCCCAGTGTGTAGGATTGTGTGAGAGTTCAAGTGTGGGCACCACTTCAACATGTGAAAACAAAGGCAGCTACGGCGGCGAGAATCGAACATTACATGCTACGAATTACGGTCGAGACAATTTAAATTCATCCACACGGGATCCACTCTCTCTTTTTTGATAAAATACTATTCGTGAAATTATTCAGAGATAAAAAAAAGCATCAGCAGCAGAGTTCCAAATCGACGCTTACCGCACCCACACACAGGCTACAAACTGTGGGCGGGTGGGCAGAGCCCACCCACGCCCTCCCAAATTCTTTACCCAATTTATCAACCGATTTATACTGCCCAACAAGCCTCTTACACTGTAATAAATAAAGTTATAACAAACTATAGTGCTAAATAAAAATTAGGCTTGCGGCGTCGCGCCCACCCACGAATTGTCCGTTGCACCCATACCCATAAAAACAATAGGCGTGGGTGGTCGCGGACGTTGGCGTGGGTGTGGGCGCCCAATTTGAAACTCTGATCAGCACACGTTCCGACCTGTAAAAACACATTAAGAGCTTTACTTAAAGCAAAGCTCGTTTTGATGACGGATTGCATCGGCATCGCCCTTCATCACGACCACACTCTCAGGCCCAATACTTGTTAAAATGGCTTCAAGAATGACACATTCCGGTAGCGATATCACAAATTCACTTTAGATGAGTCAAAATTGAGCTGGCAAGAGAGTAGGAGGCAGACAATGCCAGCAAATGTCAGCAGGCAGCCAAACAAAGACCAAATGATGAAAGGGTTTGACGGATATCTAGAGCATGTCAGTATGACCAGCAATGCGCGTTAAAGTTATTGCCGGGTAGATCCTCAAACTACTCTACCCTGCTGATGGACCGGCCATGTTCCCACATGGCTGGCCGGAATCGTTCAAAAGCAGCCTCGCATTCGTTTCTTGCGTTGCATTCGAAAGAGCGACAGTGATGTTACCACAACATCTTGAAGCAACTTTCATTCGTGCGCAGATGCGACTGATGTAACGGGGTGAATCGTTACATAACAATTTATAAGAAATTGTTAATAGAATATAACTATAAGAGTTATATTCTCAGAATATTGTCATAAGGACAAATATTCTGTAGCACTTACAAGTAGTTCCTAATTGGTTGATATAGGCCATTATATCAACCAACGAAGACGCGCCACGACAGACGCACGCAATGAGTGGTGAGCAGATAACTGATTTACACATTTGTATTTAGACATAGTTAGATGAAGATAAATAGTGATTTATTGCAGACATTAACTACTATAAATACAGTTCTACTTTTTACTCTAACCAAGTACTCGCTTCTTCTTACCGTCTTCCTCTGCACGTACGAGTGTACGTGAAGTTACGAGGCACCGCCTTATTCTGTTATCAGAATAAGTAGCTTGTACTGTCATCAGTACAAGCTTGAGGGTGCCCCGTTACACCTGGTAGCACTTCGTAGTCCGTCCAAGGACCGCGTTCACATCCAACATGAATATGTTGGATGATGAAGATGACCAAAGCTCTCACGCTACGCGTGACGGCTACTCCCATTTGAGCGATGTCGAATGGGATGCGGTTGAACGAATGGGTTCGACCATGGGCATCCATGCTGTTAGCGTCATGCTAGAGGCTCTCAATAGAGATGCCCAACATGCTACTATCGCCAAGTTCATTCAAAATGAACTTGACGCTGAACGCGAGAAAGTAGCCTTGCTTCACCAACAAGGTTCTCAACAAGCAGAGTTGTTGAGAGAACAAGGTGCTCAACAGTTTGAACTGTTGAGACAGCAGCAGGCTGCTGCTGGCGGGTCGATGCACTCGCGTCGACCCGAGACTTTGAAGATTGACATCTCAAAGTATAGGGGGGTCGAAGAGGAATCCCTCTTGAGATGGTTCGTCGAATTGGATGACGCCATAAGGGCGCGTCGCATCGACGACGGGGATATGCAAGTTGCATTTGCCCAGTCAAATCTGGCAGGACGTGCCAAGACTTGGGCACTGGGGCTCAAGCTGCACGACCCATATGCGTTTGGGTCGTTGAAAGTCTTCAAGTCGCGGCTCAGACAAACGTTTGAACCGCCTAGAGCTGAGTTCAGAGCTCGAACCGAACTCTTGAAGCTCAAGCAGGGTAAGCGTGATGTGCACGCTTACGCTCAACATATACGACATCTCACGAGTTGTATAAGTTCCAATCCGGTGGATGAACACACGTTGGTTTCGGTGTTCATGCAGGGTCTTGCGGATGGTCCCGTCAAGACTCACCTGTTCCGGCTTGAACTAGATTCACTAGAACAAGCCATTTCCATTGCGGAGCAGGAAGACTTCAGTCTGAGACAGGCTCGCGCCAGCTCGACATCATATCGTCAACCGAGACGATATGACAACGGAGGTCCAGAGCCGATGGAACTCTGTTATGTAGAGAGCGAGAAGGTTCGCTCTACAGGCTACAAGAAGTTGCAGAGATGCAACAGATGTCAGAAGACAGGACACTACGCTTACGAGTGTAGTGCCCCTCGTCCAGTGTCTCGCGACACTGGGCGTAGTGACCGTCCACCCATGAGAAAGGGGCAGGGACGAGGGTCCGCAGTTGGTGCAAAGACGCAACAACGGGATGGACCGTCAAAAAACGGACAGGATCAGTAGGTGCGGAGCACCCTACTGATCCAGCAACGTCAAGAGAATTTGTAGGCCTCTTGATGAAGGTTGCTCCCAACACACAGACGTTGTGCGTTGCTGCTCTAGGTAATGAGATCTCACTCATTACCTTGAAACTCGAAGTGACGAACAAGTTGTCCCTTCGAGCTCTAGTCGATTGTGGGGCGTCCAACAATTTTGTGCGACGCCAATCGCTAGAAGATGGTCACTTTAAATTCAGTGAATGTGACACACCTCCTACGAGGATGACGGTACGTCTTGCGACAGGCGCATCCGTAACCGTCATGAAGCGTATAGTGAAGATTCACTATACGCTAGAAGATACCCAATACGACGATGACTTTATCGTATTGGATTTGGATGACAAATTTGATGTCATCCTTGGAATACCGTGGCTCAGAAGGTACGAACCACGGGTAAACTGGCAACATCGGACAGTAACGATGCCTGCCGCTTGTTCATCAGATGGCCATCTGATGAACGTTTTGGAGCGTCCACAAGCGTGTGGATGTACTACGAGTGAGTGCGATGGCATCACTTGTGGTACGGTCGTTAGTACGACTGCACAAAACCTTAGTGTACCAAACGGTTACACTTCGGAGCAAAGTACCGGCGGCTGTGAGGAAACACAGGCTGCGCCGAAGGTCCACCACTCGAATAAGTCGGGTGGACTGGGACAAAGATGTATCCCTAGAGGGGAACATCTAGAAGAGAAACAATCGATCGCTCAGGTTAAGCGAAACGATAATCCTAGATCGACTGGAGAGTCTTTCGTAGAGGATCTCGCTGTGGTTGCGCAACCCCAGCTAGAGGAAGTAAAGGGAATAAGTCCCAAGATTACAAATACGGCGGAAATAAGTTCCCCGAAACCCGCGGGAATAAGTCCCCGGGAAGACGAAGGAATAAGTCCTTCGAAGCCTGAGGGAATAAGTCCCCAGGAAATGACAGAGACAATGAATGTCATAGTCAATAACGGATCATGTGTAGGCGCTTATACACTTGATCTGATTGCGCCTCCGAAGTTAACTTCGGAGATCACTCAGTTGCCAACGCTCGAACATAAAAGGTTCTTGCGTGATCTGCGTAGTGGCAAAGTCAAGCAGATCTGCATACTCGTCGCTGACGACGAGTATGTAACCGACATAAGGTCAGCAACAGTGTTTACTGAGAACGAGAGAGTTCTCAGTAGTTCATCTATGGACGAGAGTGTCCTAGATGAAAAGACACGAATTGAGCGATATGAGTCCCAATCATGGGAATCGCTCAAGGAAAATCCTCTCTATGAAGATTTGGTTGAATTCAAGGATGTATTCCCTGAAACTGTTCCGTGCGAATTACCGAAGGATAAAGGTATTCGACACGAAGTCGAGCTTAAACCAGGCTCGAAGTACTGTGTCATGAAGCAGTGGCCACTGCCTCGTGAACAAGTACTTGCGATCGACAAGTTCTTTGCCGATCGTTTAGCAGCGGGCCATGTGAGGGAATCAACTTCCCCACATAGCTCTCCGACCTTCTGTGTGCGAAAAGCAACAGGAGGGTGGCGGATAGTGCACGCGTTTAACAAATTGAACGCTGCAACGGTACCGGCTCAGACGCCGATACCGAGGAAGGACGTAATCATTGATGGTATGTCAAAGAGTACCATCTTTTCGTCCATGGATTTGATGGATGGCTTCTATCAAATCCTAATGCGGGAACGGGATATACCCTATACCGCAGTTAGCACGCCTAGCGGCATGCTCTGGGAATGGCTAGTAATGCCACAAGGGCTCAGTAATGCCCCTGCCACGTTCAACAGGTGTGTATCACATCTGTTGAGGCCAGTACGAGAATTCGCGCCGAGTTATTTCGATGACGTATTCATCCATAGTCGAGCTATGGATGGAAAGTCGGACGTTGAGGTTCACAGGTACCACGTCCGACAGGTTCTTACAATCATGCGAAAGCATCAATTGTATGCAAACCTCAAGAAGTGTATATTTGCAGCAAGCGAAATACCACTTCTTGGGTGCATCGTTGGTAAGAACGGTGTACGTCCTGATCCCAAAAAGATCAAGGCGATCACCGACTGGCCCGTGCCGGTCGATGTCAAAGGTCTTCGAAAATTCCTTGGGCTAGCGGCGTATTTGCATAAGTATTCACGCAATTACGCCGAGATAACTGTACACCTCTCTCGTTTGTTGAAAAAGAACGAGAGGTGGTTATGGAACGCTGAATGTCAACGCTCCTTTGAGGGTATCAAGCAGAGCTTGATACAATCCCCAGTCCTAGCAATAGCCGATCCGGACAGGCCATTTCATGTGGTCTGTGATGCCAGCGATTTCGCAATCGGCTGTGCATTAATGCAGTACGACCTTGAAGGCGTTGAACGCGTCGTCTGCTATCAGTCGCGTCAGCTGCAACCAGCTGAGCGGAACTATCCAGTGCATGACAAGGAACTCCTTGCCATGAAGTATGCGCTCGCGAAGTTCAGAGTCTATCTATTAGGAGATAGACCCTTCGTTGTTTACACTGACCATGCGTCCTTACGCACGGCAGTGAACAGCCCGCACCTTTCACAACGAATGGCGCGGTGGTTGTCATTCTTTGCAGAATACAACTTTACGGTCGAGTACAAACCAGGACGACTTAATGTCGTCGCTGATGCACTCTCACGTCGTCCCGACTTTGAAACAGTCGCGAAACCCAACAGTGAGACAGTCACTGTTGCGGTTATGACGTCCTCAGTTCCATCTACAACGTTGTATGATGATGTGAGGCGGGCATACGCCCAAGATGGTGAGATAGTGAAGTTGTTGTCACATCTCTCCCAACCATCTCGAGAATCGTTGAAACGATTGTCGTCTGCGTATCGATCTGCATCAGATCGATACACTACTCGTAACGGTTTACTGTACTATACAGCCGTTTCTGGTGACACACCACGTGTTGTCATTCCAGATGATACTGATCTGCGTTTGCGGATCATGTTCGAGTATCACGATACTCCTATAGGAGGACATCGTGGCCGAGAGAAAACATATCTCACGGTAAGTCGAGACTTTTACTGGCCCCGCCAGTATCAGTTTGTGCGAAAGTATGTTCGCGCATGCGAAGTCTGCCAACGAGTGAAGTCAAGTCCTTCACTGCGTGCACCTTTACAGCCTCTACCAGTTCCGGCTGAGTGCTGGGAATCCATCTCAATGGATTTCGTCTTCGGGTTACCCAAAGACGCACGCGGGAATACGGGTATTCTCGTATTTGTTGACAGATTCAGCAAAATGGTGCACCTTGTGGCTGTACCAGAGACAATCACGGCAAGTGGCTGTGCTTGTGTCTTTATTGACACCATCTTCCGACTTCATGGGTTGCCCGTGAACTCGTATCAGACAGAGATCCACGATTCACTGCTGATTTCTGGCGTTCCGTGTTCAAATCACTCGGAACGCGCTTGAAGATGTCAACATCTGATCATCCAGAGTCAGATGGTCAGACGGAACGTGCCAATCGTGTCCTTGAAGAGATACTTCGAGGATACGTACACTCATTTAAAAGTTGGAGTGAGTTTTTGCCGATGGTAGAGTTTGCCATCAACAACTCGGTGCATGCGTCCACGACACATACACCGTTTTACGTGAATGGCTTGCGCCATCCGCGTGTACCCACCTTACTAGAGTGTAACTCTGGTTTAAGGGGGGGAGGGACTCGCGCGAGCAAAAACCGATTTGGTTCACGCTCATCACGCTCTGACGAAGAAGTCATTGCGTTTGATGCCGATATCGATAACATCGATATCGAAGAAGATGATGCCAGTGAGAGTGCGGAAGCCCTCACTGAAGACAATGATCCCAGTGAGAGTGCGGAAGCCCTCACTGAAGAAAAGGTTGTTGTTGCTGCAGTGCGCTCACAGCACACTGAAGCTAACGAGTCATCAGATGAGTTCATACTGGCTCGTGAAACGGTAGTCCGTTTTGTGCAAGACTCCATCGCCGAAGCGGTGGATAAGCAAAAGCAAAACGCTGACAAGAATGGAAGGGCAAACACTCTTTTATTCAATGAAGGTGACTTAGTCCTACTGTCTACGGTTAATCTACCAAAGCATGTAGTGACTAACTTGGGTAGCAGTAAACTACTACCCAAGTACATTGGCCCTTTTCGTGTATTGCACCGCCTAGGCAATGCATACACGATCGAGTTACCACGTAAGATGCGAACGCATCCCACGTTTTACGTTGGTCGGCTTAAGCCGTACCATCAGTACGCTGCTTCTTCCGATGAAGAACGCCATTGCGCTCAAGCATCTCGCAGAGAGCCTTGTGCTCCCGATGGTGGGCATCAACAAGGGTCTGAAGAGCAGTTATCTCAGCCCGAGACCGATCAACAATCCCACGAGCTACCCTTAGCTCGTCACGAAGAGATGTCAGAGATCTCTCGTTCTCAAGCTGAGCAAAGGCAAACTCAGCTCGATGCTTCGAGGCAGTGTCCGCCATTTGGAGACGCCTATTTCGCTCATGCTCGAGATCGTCGCGTAACCCTTGCGTTACGCGATCAAAAGCTCTCGGGAACACACCGATCCACATGATCGTGTGGAGAGCGTCTTTCCTCCTCCTCCACCTCCATTAGAGGACTCTCGCGGTGGCCAGCGCTATCTAGTTGAGCAGCTGTTGAACCACCGCGACGTGAACGGACGTCGGACGAGTTATCTCGTCCGGTGGCGCGGCTATCCCCCGTCCTGGGATTCTTGGGAGCCCCGCTCCCAATTGATGGTTGACGTACTGGGTCTGGTTGAGCAGTACGACGCGGCACATCCTGTGCCGCAGAAGGACCGCCGGAGAAAGTCTTCCCGGCACGGTCGTAAAGGGATTTCAGGTTGTCAATCCCTTCGTACATCTCAGTAGAGACACGTACGCGCCACCACGGGCTGGTAAGGAGGTAAGCCTCCTTAGGTGCTCGTGCAGAGTTGTTCACACAACATGGGCACGAGTCTCCCCAAGAGAGGCAGGGTAATCCTTTCTCCCTTGACAGACGATGCAGCTTGTAGCGTGCACCTGTCGGGGTTCGCTTTTCAAACTTATCACGAGCTTTGATAAGTTTGTCGTTCCAAGCGTCACGACCTACATCCTCGAGGTTATGGATGTAGGCGTTCCACGCCTGAAGTAGTGAGGGACCATCACGTTTGTGATTCCCACTGTACCATCGATGTCTGAAGAAAGCATCGATGAAGAACTCATGTTCAGCGCGATAGTCTTTCGCGCTGGGGTCAAGGTGATGGATCCTTGACGAATCGAACAATCGTGTTCGATAACGATCACTCGTCGTCGCCGACAAGTGATCCATGACAGATTTAGGAGGCATCCATGCCTTCTTCTCGGGAGCGAGACGCAACACATTGCGGTCCCGCTCTTCCTGCGATGTGCCGACAGAAGTACTGGCACCTCGTTGCGAAGTGGTGTCCATAGGAGAACCGACACCACTGTTAGCGCCCGAGTCTCGCGACCTCGAGCGCCTTCGCTTCGGCGATGGTTCATCTGACTCATCAGATGAACCAAAGATGCTGCGACGCAAAGCATCGTCCATGCCACGCTTGGCAGGCGGCTTAGATTCAATCGCCGTCGATACGGATCCGTCATCCGTATCAGGAGAGTACGAGACACCGAGCTCGTACTCTGTGAAGACACGAGTGTCTTCATGACCAGCGCCTGCATCACCAGGTGATACAGGCTGAGTCGATTCAGCAACCGATGGGACATCAGTTGCTGTAGTTTCTGCTTCGGCGTCCGCACAGAGACGTGCAGACGCGCTCTCGGCGGCCTCGCTCGCGCATCGCATGGGCTTGTTTACCATGCGATGAAATGTTGGAAAGTGGACGCGGACCAACAAGTGCAAACCCTGTCCCAAATGATTTGGGACGAGTATCCATTTAGTCAATCAGTCAGTAAAGTGACTGATGGTTAAGGGGGGGGTGATGTAACGGGGTGAATCGTTACATAACAATTTATAAGAAATTGTTAATAGAATATAACTATGAGAGTTATATTCTCAGAATATTGTCATAAGGACAAATATTTTTGTAGCACTTACGAGTAGTTCCTAATTGGTTGATATAGGTCATTATATCAACCAACGAAGACGCGCCACGACAAACGCACGCAATGAGTGGTGAGCAGATAGTTGATTTACACATTTGTATTTAGACATAGTTAGATGAAGATAAATAGTGATTTATTGCAGACATTAACTATTATAAATACAGTTCTACTTTTTACTCTAACCAAGTACTCGCTTCTTCTTACCGTCTTCCTCTGCACGTACGAGTGTACGTGAAGTTACGAGGCACCGCCTTATTCTGTTATCAGAATAAGTAGCTTGTACTGTCATCAGTACAAGCTTGAGGGTGCCCCGTTACAACTGAAGAGATGCTTGAGACTAGTCTTCGTTTGAATGCAAGTAAGGGCTACTCCAAAAATGTTTTGTTTGATGTGCACTTTCCAAATGGAAGTCGTTTTGGGTATTAGGCTGGGGCATCCACGGTACGAAGGAGTAACCAACAAAGAGTAAAAAAAAGTAGATCGTTGTATCTGTCTTTTGCTGCGACTGCAAGAGCGACACGCTTCCTCTTCAGATCATCGAGAATCGAGCGCGTCCTTAGCTATCAATCGTTGGGGCCTTGGATGTGAATGTCAGCTCAGCGACAAAGTTTGGATCATAGAAAACTACCTGAAGTGTCCGCTAAGGGATTTTGGCCGCTGTATAAATTCATAGCAGGCGCCGACAAAATGCCAGCAGGATTTGTGCTACCATCGCTCGACACCTGCAACTCTCACGCCCCTGATTGTAAACTTCCTGATCAAACTACTTTTTGCGAAACAAAAACAGCTACCTGCCTTGACGATCAAGCGTATGTAAGCAAATAATCAACTCGCAACGTTTGGACTCACTACTGCCGCTACTTTTACGCCTCTGCACCAGGCGTGTAACGGGGCACCCTGAAGCTTGTACTGGTGACAGTACAAGCTACTTATTCTGATAACAGAATAAGGCGGTGCCTCGTAACTTCACGTACACTCGTACGTGCAGAGGAAGACGGTAAGAAGAAGCGAGTACTTGGTTAAAGTAAAAAGTAGAACTGTATTTATAGTAGTTAATGTCTGCAATAAATCACTATTTATCTTCATCTAACTATGTCTGAATACAAATGTGTAAATCAGTTATCTGCTCACCACTCATTGCGTGCGTCTGTCGTGGCGCGTCTTCGTTGGTTGATATAATGGCCTATATCAACCAATTAGGAACTACTTGTAAGTGCTACAGAATATTTGTCCTTATGACAATATTCTGAGAATATAACTCTTATAGTTATATTCTATTAACAATTTCTTATAAATTGTTATGTAACGATTCACCCCGTTACATCACCCCCCCCTTAACCATCAGTCACTTTAGTGACTGATTGACTAAATGGATACTCGTCCCAAATCATTTGGGACGGGGTTTGCACTTGTTGGTCCGCGTCCACTTTCCAACATCTCATCGCATGGTAAACAAGCCCATGCGATGCGCGAGCAAGGCCGCCGAGAGCGCGTCTGCACGTCTCTGTGCGGACGCCGAAGCAGAGACAACAGCAACTGATGTCCCATCGGTTGCTGAAGAGACCCAGCCTGTGTCACTTGGTGACGCAGGCGCTGGTCATGAAGACACTCGTGTCTTCACAGAGTACGAGCTCGGTGTCTCGTACTCTCCTGATACGGATGACGGATCCGTATCGACGGCGATTGAATCTAAGCCGCCTGCCAAGCGTGGCATGGACGATGCTTTGCGTCGCAGCATCTTTGGTTCATCTGATGAGTCAGATGAACCATCGCCGAAGCGAAGGCGCTCGAGGTCGCGAGACTCGGGCGCTAATAGTGGTGTCGGTTCTCCAATGGACACCACTTCGCAGCGAGGTGCCAGTACTTCTGTCGGCACGTCGCAGGAAGAGCGGGACCGCAATGTGTTGCGTCTCGCTCCAGAAAAGAAGGCATGGATGCCTCCTAAATCCGTCATGGATCACTTGTCGGCGACGACGAGTGATCGTTATCGAACACGATTGTTCGATTCGTCAGAGATTCATCACCTTGACCCCAGCGCGAAAGACTATCGCGCTGAACATGAGTTCTTCATCGATGCTTTCTTCAGACATCGATGGTACAGTGGGAATCACAAACGTGATGGTCCCTCACTACTTCAGGCGTGGAACGCCTACATCCATAATCTCGAGGATGTAGGTCGTGACGCTTGGAACGACAAACTTATCAAAGCTCGTGATAAGTTTGAAAAGCGAACCCCGACAGGTGCACGCTACAAGCTGCATCGTCTGTCAAGGAAGAAAGGATTACCCTGCCTCTCTTGGGGAGACTCGTGCCCATGTTGTGTGAACAACTCTGCACGAGCACCTAAGGAGGCTTACCTCCTTACCAGCCCGTGGTGGCGCGTACGTGTCTCTACTGAGATGTACGAAGGGATTGACAACCTGAAATCCCTTTACGACCGTGCCGGGAAGACTTTCTCCGGCGGTCCTTCTGCGGCACAGGATGTGTCGCGTCGTACTGCTCGACCAGACCCAGTACGTCAACCATCAATTGGGAGCGGGGCTCCCAAGAATCCCAGGACGGGGGATAGCCGCGCCACCGGACGAGGTAACTCGTCCGACGTCCGTTCACGTCGCGGTGGTTCAACAGCTGCTCAACTAGATAGCGCTGGCCACCGCGAGAGTCCTCTAATGGAGGTGGAGGAGGAGGAAAGACGCTCTCCACACGATCATGTGGATCGGTGTGTTCCCGAGAGCTTCTTTGATCGCGTAACGCAAGGGTTACGCGACGATCTCGAGCATGAGCGGAATAGGCGTCTCCAAATGGCGGACACTGCCTCGAAGCATCGAGCTGAGTTTGCCTTTGCTCAGCTTGAGAACGAGAGATCTCTGACATCTCTTCGTGACGAGCTAAGGGTAGCTCGTGGGATTGTTGATCGGTCTCGGGCTGAGATAACTGCTCTTCAGACCCTTGTTGATGCCCACCATCGGGAGCACAAGGCTCTCTGCGAGATGCTTGAGCGCAAGGGCGTTCTTCATCGGAAGAAGCAGCGTACTGATGGTACGGCTTAAGCCGACCAACGTAAAACGTGGGATGCGTTCGCATCTTACGTGGTAACTCGATCGTGTATGCATTGCCTAGGCGGTGCAATACACGAAATGGGCCAATGTACTTGGGTAGTAGTTTACTGCTACCCAAGTTAGTCACTACATGCTTTGGTAGATTAACCGTAGACAGTAGGACTAAGTCACCTTCATTGAATAAAAGAGTGTTTGCCCTTCCATTCTTGTCAGCGTTTTGCTTTTGCTTATCCACCGCTTCGGCGATGGAGTCTTGCACAAAACGGACTACCGTTTCACGAGCCAGTATGAACTCATCTGATGACTCGTTAGCTTCAGTGTGCTGTGAGCGCACTGCAGCAACAACAACCTTTTCTTCAGTGAGGGCTTCCGCACTCTCACTGGGATCATTGTCTTCAGTGAGGGCTTCCGCACTCTCACTGGCATCATCTTCTTCGATATCGATGTTATCGATATCGGCATCAAACGCAATGACTTCTTCGTCAGAGCGTGATGAGCGTGAACCAAATCGGTTTTTGCTCGCGCGAGTCCCTCCCCCCCTTAAACCAGAGTTACACTCTAGTAAGGTGGGTACACGCGGATGGCGCAAGCCATTCACGTAAAACGGTGTATGTGTCGTGGACGCATGCACCGAGTTGTTGATGGCAAACTCTACCATCGGCAAAAACTCACTCCAACTTTTAAATGAGTGTACGTATCCTCGAAGTATCTCTTCAAGGACACGATTGGCACGTTCCGTCTGACCATCTGACTCTGGATGATCAGATGTTGACATCTTCAAGCGCGTTCCGAGTGATTTGAACACGGAACGCCAGAAATCAGCAGTGAATCGTGGATCTCTGTCTGATACGAGTTCACGGGGCAACCCATGAAGTCGGAAGATGGTGTCAATAAAGACACAAGCACAGCCACTTGCCGTGATTGTCTCTGGTACAGCCACAAGGTGTACCATTTTGCTGAATCTGTCAACAAATACGAGAATACCCGTATTCCCGCGTGCGTCTTTGGGTAACCCGAAGACGAAATCCATTGAGATGGATTCCCAGCACTCAGCCGGAACTGGTAGAGGCTGTAAAGGTGCACGCAGTGAAGGACTTGACTTCACTCGTTGGCAGACTTCGCATGCGCGAACATACTTTCGCACAAACTGATACTGGCGGGGCCAGTAAAAGTCTCGACTTACCGTGAGATATGTTTTCTCTCGGCCACGATGTCCTCCTATAGGAGCATCGTGATACTCGAACATGATCCGCAAACGCAGATCAGTATCATCTGGAATGACAACACGTGGTGTGTCACCAGAAACGGCTGTATAGTACAGTAACCCGTTACGAGTAGTGTATCGATCTGATGCTGATCGATACGCAGACGACAATCGTTTCAACGATTCTCGAGATGGTTGGGAGAGATGTGACAACAACTTCACTATCTCACCATCTTGGGCGTAAGCCCGCCTCACATCATCATACAACATTGTAGATGGAACTGAGGACGTCATAACCGCAACAGTGACTGTCTCACTGTTGGGTTTCGCGACTGTTTCAAAGTCGGGACGACGTGAGAGTGCATCAGCGACGACATTAAGTCGTCCTGGTTTGTACTCGACCGTAAAGTTGTATTCTGCAAAGAATGACAACCACCGCGCCATTCGTTGTGAAAGGTGCGGGCTGTTCACTGCCGTGCGTAATGACGCATGGTCAGTGTAAACAACGAAGGGTCTATCTCCTAATAGATAGACTCTGAACTTCGCGAGTGCATACTTCATGGCAAGGAGTTCCTTGTCATGCACTGGATAGTTCCTCTCAGCTGGTTGCAGCTGACGCGACTGATAGCAGACGACGCGTTCAACGCCTTCAAGGTCGTACTGCATTAATGCACAGCCGATTGCGAAATCGCTGGCATCACAGACCACATGAAATGGCCTGTCCTGATCGGCTATTGCTAGGACTGGGGATTGTATCAAGCTCTGCTTGATACCCTCAAAGGAGCGTTGACATTCAGCGTTCCATAACCACCTCTCGTTCTTTTTCAACAAACGAGAGAGGTGTACAGTCATCTCGGCGTAATTGCGTGAATACTTATGCAAATACGCCGCTAGCCCAAGGAATTTTCGAAGACCTTTGACATCGACCGGCACAGGCCAGTCGGTGATCGCCTTGATCTTTTCGGGATCAGGACGTACACCGTTCTTACCAACGATGCACCCAAGAAGTGGTATTTCGCTTGCTGCAAATATACACTTCTTGAGGTTTGCATACAATTGATGCTTTCGCATGATTGTAAGAACCTGTCGGACGTGGTACCTGTGAACCTCAACGTCCGACTTTCCATCCATAGCTCGACTATGGATGAATACGTCATCGAAATAACTCGGCGCGAATTCTCGTACTGGCCTCAACAGATGTGATACACACCTGTTGAACGTGGCAGGGGCATTACTGAGCCCTTGTGGCATTACTAGCCATTCCCAGAGCATGCCGCTAGGCGTGCTAACTGCGGTATAGGGTATATCCCGTTCCCGCATTAGGATTTGATAGAAGCCATCCATCAAATCCATGGACGAAAAGATGGTACTCTTTGACATACCATCAATGATTACGTCCTTCCTCGGTATCGGCGTCTGAGCCGGTACCGTTGCAGCGTTCAATTTGTTAAACGCGTGCACTATCCGCCACCCTCCTGTTGCTTTTCGCACACAGAAGGTCGGAGAGCTATGTGGGGAAGTTGATTCCCTCACATGGCCCGCTGCTAAACGATCGGCAAAGAACTTGTCGATCGCAAGTACTGTTCACGAGGCAGTGGCCACTGCTTCATGACACAGTACTTCGAGCCTGGTTTAAGCTCGACTTCGTGTCGAATACCTTTATCCTTCGGTAATTCGCACGGAACAGTTTCAGGGAATACATCCTTGAATTCAACCAAATCTTCATAGAGAGGATTTTCCTTGAGCGATTCCCATGATTGGGACTCATATCGCTCAATTCGTGTCTTTTCATCTAGGACACTCTCGTCCATAGATGAACTACTGAGAACTCTCTCGTTCTCAGTAAACACTGTTGCTGACCTTATGTCGGTTACATACTCGTCGTCAGCGACGAGTATGCAGATCTGCTTGACTTTGCCACTACGCAGATCACGCAAGAACCTTTTATGTTCGAGCGTTGGCAACTGAGTGATCTCCGAAGTTAACTTCGGAGGCGCAATCAGATCAAGTGTATAAGCGCCTACACATGATCCGTTATTGACTATGACATTCATTGTCTCTGTCATTTCCTGGGGACTTATTCCCTCAGGCTTCGAAGGACTTATTCCTTCGTCTTCCCGGGGACTTATTCCCGCGGGTTTCGGGGAACTTATTTCCGCCGTATTTGTAATCTTGGGACTTATTCCCTTTACTTCCTCTAGCTGGGGTTGCGCAACCACAGCGAGATCCTCTACGAAAGACTCTCCAGTCGATCTAGGATTATCGTTTCGCTTAACCTGAGCGATCGATTGTTTCTCTTCTAGATGTTCCCCTCTAGGGATACATCTTTGTCCCAGTCCACCCGACTTATTCGAGTGGTGGACCTTCGGCGCAGCCTGTGTTTCCTCACAGCCGCCGGTACTTTGCTCCGAAGTGTAACCGTTTGGTACACTAAGGCTTTGTGCAGTCGTACTAACGACCGTACCACAAGTGATGCCATCGCACTCACTCGTAGTACATCCACACGCTTGTGGACGCTCCAAAACGTTCATCAGATGGCCATCTGATGAACAAGCGGCAGGCATCGTTACTGTCCGATGTTGCCAGTTTACCCGTGGTTCGTACCTTCTGAGCCACGGTATTCCAAGGATGACATCAAATTTGTCATCCAAATCCAATACGATAAAGTCATCGTCGTATTGGGTATCTTCTAGCGTATAGTGAATCTTCACTATACGCTTCATGACGGTTACGGATGCGCCTGTCGCAAGACGTACCGTCATCCTCGTAGGAGGTGTGTCACATTCACTGAATTTAAAGTGACCATCTTCTAGCGATTGGCGTCGCACAAAATTGTTGGACGCCCCACAATCGACTAGAGCTCGAAGGGACAACTTGTTCGTCACTTCGAGTTTCAAGTAATGAGTGAGATCTCATTACCTAGAGCAGCAACGCACAACGTCTGTGTGTTGGGAGCAACCTTCATCAAGAGGCCTACAAATTCTCTTGACGTTGCTGGATCAGTAGGGTGCTCCGCACCTACTGATCCTGTCCGTTTTTTGACGGTCCATCCCGTTGTTGCGTCTTTGCACCAACTGCGGACCCTCGTCCCTGCCCCTTTCTCATGGGTGGACGGTCACTACGCCCAGTGTCGCGAGACACTGGACGAGGGGCACTACACTCGTAAGCGTAGTGTCCTGTCTTCTGACATCTGTTGCATCTCTGCAACTTCTTGTAGCCTGTAGAGCGAACCTTCTCGCTCTCTACATAACAGAGTTCCATCGGCTCTGGACCTCCGTTGTCATATCGTCTCGGTTGACGATATGATGTCGAGCTGGCGCGAGCCTGTCTCAGACTGAAGTCTTCCTGCTCCGCAATGGAAATGGCTTGTTCTAGTGAATCTAGTTCAAGCCGGAACAGGTGAGTCTTGACGGGACCATCCGCAAGACCCTGCATGAACACCGAAACCAACGTGTGTTCATCCACCGGATTGGAACTTATACAACTCGTGAGATGTCGTATATGTTGAGCGTAAGCGTGCACATCACGCTTACCCTGCTTGAGCTTCAAGAGTTCGGTTCGAGCTCTGAACTCAGCTCTAGGCGGTTCAAACGTTTGTCTGAGCCGCGACTTGAAGACTTTCAACGACCCAAACGCATATGGGTCGTGCAGCTTGAGCCCCAGTGCCCAAGTCTTGGCACGTCCTGCCAGATTTGACTGGGCAAATGCAACTTGCATATCCCCGTCGTCGATGCGACGCGCCCTTATGGCGTCATCCAATTCGACGAACCATCTCAAGAGGGATTCCTCTTCGACCCCCCTATACTTTGAGATGTCAATCTTCAAAGTCTCGGGTCGACGCGAGTGCATCGACCCGCCAGCAGCAGCCTGCTGCTGTCTCAACAGTTCAAACTGTTGAGCACCTTGTTCTCTCAACAACTCTGCTTGTTGAGAACCTTGTTGGTGAAGCAAGGCTACTTTCTCGCGTTCAGCGTCAAGTTCATTTTGAATGAACTTGGCGATAGTAGCATGTTGGGCATCTCTATTGAGAGCCTCTAGCATGACGCTAACAGCATGGATGCCCATGGTCGAACCCATTCGTTCAACCGCATCCCATTCGACATCGCTCAAATGGGAGTAGCCGTCACGCGTAGCGTGAGAGCTTTGGTCATCTTCATCATCCAACATATTCATGTTGGATGTGAACGCGGTCCTTGGACGGACTACGAAGTGCTACCAGGTGTAACGGGGCACCCTCAAGCTTGTACTGATGACAGTACAAGCTACTTATTCTGATAACAGAATAAGGCGGTGCCTCGTAACTTCACGTACACTCGTACGTGCAGAGGAAGACGGTAAGAAGAAGCGAGTACTTGGTTAAAGTAAAAAGTAGAACTGTATTTATAGTAGTTAATGTCTGCAATAAATCACTATTTATCTTCATCTAACTATGTCTAAATACAAATGTGTAAATCAGTTATCTGCTCACCACTCATTGCGTGCGTCTGTCGTGGCGCGTCTTCGTTGGTTGATATAATGGCCTATATCAACCAATTAGGAACTACTTGTAAGTGCTACAGAATATTTGTCCTTATGACAATATTCTGAGAATATAACTCTAATAGTTATATTCTATTAACAATTTCTTATAAATTGTTATGTAACGATTCACCCCGTTACAATGCGTCCGGATGACAAGTTGCATAATCCAGGAATTATGATATTGGGTAAGCATTTACGTAGTGACACCACCACATTTGATCCGTTAGTCCAACAGTCCATCTAATGCACTAAGTGCAGTGTCATCTTTTGATACTAAATCGTGCATGTTACATGCGTTAGTAGAAGAGCTAGAGGAACGGATCCATCAACTTTTAGTGTTGCAACTCGAAGGACATTTACAACCTAGTCGACAATATTTTGCTGAGAATAAGGTAGCTTCATGCCGGTCATTCAGAACGTGATCAACATTGTCTTGCTATATCGGTGTAACGGGGTGAATCGTTGCATAACAACTTTTAAGAAATTGTTAATAGAATATAACTATTAGAGTTATATTCTCAGAATATTGTCATAAGGACAAACATTCTGTTGCACTTACAAGTAGTTCCTAATTGGTTGATATGGGCCATTATATCAACCAACGAAGACGCGCCACGACAGACGCACGCAATGAGTGGTGAGCAGATAACTGATTTACACATTTGTATTCAGACATAGTTAGATGAAGATAAATAGTGATTTATTGCATACATTAACTATTATAAATACAGTTCTACTTTTTACTCTAACCAAGTACTCGCTTCTTCTTACCGTCTTCCTCTGCACGTACGAGTGTACGTGAGGTTACGAGGCACCGCCTTATTCTGTCATCAGAATAAGTAGCTTGTACTGTCACCAGTACAAGCTTCAGGGTGCCCCGTTACACCTGGTAGCACTTCGTAGTCCGTCCAAGGACCACGTTCACATCTAACATGAATATGTTGGATGATGAAGATGACCAAAGCTTTCACGCTACGCGTGACGGCTACTCCCATTTGAGCGATGTCGAATGGGATGCGGTTGAACGAATGGGTTCGACCATGGGCATCCATGCTGTTAGCGTCATGCTAGAGGCTCTCAATAGAGATGCCCAACATGCTACTATCGCCAAGTTCATTCAAAATGAACTTGACGCTGAACGCGAGAAAGTAGCCTTGCTTCACCAACAAGGTTCTCAACAAGCAGAGTTGTTGAGAGAACAGGGTGCTCAACAGTTTGAACTGTTGAGACAGCAGCAGGCTGCTGCTGGCGGGTCGATGCACTCGCGTCGACCCGAGACTTTGAAGATTGACATCTCCAAGTATAGGGGGGTCGAAGAAGACTCCCTCTTGAGATGGTTCGTCGAATTGGATGACGCCATAAGGGCGCGTCGCATCGACGACGGGGATATGCAAGTTGCATTTGCCCAGTCAAATCTGGCAGGACGTGCCAAGACTTGGGCACTGGGGCTCAAGTTGCGCGACCCATATGCGTTTGGGTCGTTGGAAGTCTTCAAGTCGCGGCTCAGACAAACGTTTGAACCGCCTAGAGCTGAGTTCAGAGCTCGAACCGAACTCTTGAAGCTCAAGCAGGGTAAGCGTGATGTGCACGCTTACGCCCAACATATACGACATCTTACGAGTTGTTTAAGTTCCAATCCGGTGGATGAACACACGTTGGTTTCGGTGTTCATGCAGGGTCTTGCGGATGATCCCGTCAAGACTCACCTGTTCCGGCTTGAACTAGATTCACTAGAACAAGCCATTTCCATTGCGGAGAAGGAAGACTTCAGTCTGAGACAGGCTCGCGCCAGCTCGACATCATATCGTCAACCGAGACGATATGACAACGGAGGTCCAGAGCCGATGGAACTCTGTTATGTAGAGAGCGAGAAGGTTCGCTCTACAGGCTACAAGAAGTTGCAGAGATGCAACAGATGTCAGAAGACAGGACACTACGCTTACGAGTGTAGTGCCCCTCGTCCAGTGTCTCGCGACACTGGGCGTAGTGACCGTCCACCCATGCGAAAGGGGCAGGGACGAGGGTCCGCAGTTGGTGCAAAGACGCAACAACGGGATGGACCGTCAAAAAACGGACAGGATCAGTAGGTGCGGAGCACCCTACTGATCCAGCAACGTCAAGAGAATTTGTAGGCCTCTTGATGAAGGTTGCTCCCAACACACAGACGTTGTGCGTTGCTGCTCTAGGTAATGAGATCTCACTCATTACCTTGAAACTCGAAGTGACGAATACGTTGTCCCTTCGAGCTCTAGTAGATTGTGGGGCGTCCGACAATTTTGTGCGACGCCAATCGCTAGAAGATGGTCACTTTAAGTTCAGTGAATGTGACACACCTCCTACGAGGATGACGGTACGTCTTGCGACAGGCGCATCCGTAACCGTCATGAAGCGTATAGTGAAGATCCACTATACGCTAGAAGATACCCAATATGACGATGACTTTATCGTATTGGAATTGGATGACAAATTTGATGTCATCCTTGGAATACCGTGGCTCAGAAGGTACAAAACACGGGTAAACTGGCAACATCGGACAGTAACGATGCCTGCCGCTTGTTCAACAGATGGCCATCTGATGAACGTTTTGGAGCGTCCACAAGCGTGTGGATGTACTACGAGTGAGTGCGATGGCCTCACTTGTGGTACGGTCGTTAGTACGACTGAACAAAACCTTAGTGTACCAAATGGTTACACTTCGGAGCAAAGTTCCGGCGGCTGTGAGGAAACACAGGCTGCGCTGAAGGTCCACCACTCGAATAAGTCGGGTGGACTGGGACAAAGATGTATCCCTAGCGGGGAACATCTAGAAGAGAAACGATCGATCGCTCAGGTTAAGCGAAACGATAATCCTAGATCGACTGGAGAGTCTTTCGTAGAGGATCTCGCTGTGGTTGCGCAACGCCATCTAGAGAAAGTAAAGGGAACAAGTCCCAAGATTACAAATACGGCGGAAATAAGTTCCCCGAAACCCGCGGGAATAAGTCCTTGGGAAGACGAAGGAATAAGTCCTTCGAAGCCTGAGGGAATAAGTCCCCAGGAAATGACAGAGACATTGAATGTCATAGTCAATAACGGATCTAGTGTAGGCGCTTATACACTTGATCTGATTGCGCCTCCGAAGTTAACTTCGGAGATCACTCAGTTGCCAACGCTCGAACATAAAAGGTTCTTGCGTGATCTGCGTAGTGGCAAAGTCAAGCAGATCTGCATACTCGTCGCTGACGACGAGTGTGTAACCGACATAAGGTCAGCAACAGTGTTTACTGAGAACGAGAGAGTTCTCAGTAGTTCATCTATGGACGAGAGTGTCCTAGATGAAAAGACACGAATTGAGCGATATGACTCCCAATCATGGGAATTGCTCAAGAAAAATCCTCTCTATGAAGATTTGGTTGAATTCAAGGATGTATTCCCTGAAACTGTTCCGTGCGAATTACCGAAGGATAAAGGTATTCGACACGAAGTCGAGCTTAAACCAGGCTCGAAGTACTGTGTCATGAAGCAGTGGCCACTGCCTCGTGAACAAGTACTTGCGATCGACAAGTTCTTTGCCAATCGTTTAGCAGCGGGCCATGTGAGGGAATCAACTTCCCCACATAGCTCTCCGACCTTCTGTGTGCGAAAAGCAACAGGAGGGTGGCGGATAGTGCACGCGTTCAACAAATTGAACGCTGCAACGGTACCGGCTCAGACGCCGATACCGAGGAAGGACGTAATCATTGATGGTATGTCAAAGAGTACCATCTTTTCGTCCATGGATTTGATGGATGGCTTCTATCAAATCCTTATGCGGGAACGGGATATACCCTACACCGCAGTTAGCACGCCTAGCGGCATGCTCTGGGAATGGCTAGTAATGCCACAAGGGCTTAGTAATGCCCCTGCCACGTTCAACAGATGTGTATCACATCTGTTGAGGCCAGTACGAGAGTTCGCGCCGAGTTATTTCGATGAAGTATTCATCCATAGTCGAGCTATGGATGGAAAGTCGGACGTTGAGGTTCACAGGTACCACGTCCGACAAGTTCTTACAATCATGCGAAAGCATCAATTGTATGCAAACCTCAAGAAGTGTATATTTGCAGCAAGCGAAATACCACTTCTTGGGTGCATCGTTGGTAAGAACGGTGTACGTCCTGATCCCGAAAAGATCAAGGCGATCACCGACTGGCCGGTGCCGGTCGATGTCAAAGGTCTTCGAAAATTCCTTGGGCTAGCGGCGTATTTGCATAAGTATTCACGCAATTACGCCTAAATGACTGTGCACCTCTCTCGTTTGTTGAAAAAGAACGAGAGGTGGTTATGGAACGCTGAATGTCAACGCTCCTTTGAGGGTATCAAGAAGAGCTTGATACAATCCCCAGTCCTAGCAATAGCCGATCAGGACAGGCCATTTCATGTGGTCTGTGATGCCAGCGATTTCGCAATCGGCTGTGCATTAATGCAGTACGACCTTGAAGGCGTTGAACGCGTCGTCTGCTATCAGTCGCGTCAGCTGCAACCAGCTGAGCGGAACTATCCAGTGCATGACAAGGAACTCCTTGCCATGAAGTATGCACTCGCGAAGTTCAGAGTCTATCTATTAGGAGATAGACCCTTCGTTGTTTACACTGACCATGCGTCATTACGCACGGCAGTGAACAGCCCGCACCTTTCACAACGAATGGCGCGGTGGTTGTCATTCTTTGCAGAATACAACTTTACGGTAGAGTACAAACCAGGACGACTAAATGTCGTCGCTGATGCACTCTCACGTCGTCCCGACTTTGAAACAGTCGCGAAACCCAACAGTGAGACAGTCACTGTTGCGGTTATGACGTCCTCAGTCCCATCCACAACGTTGTATGATGATGTGAGGCGGGCGTACGCCCAAGATGGTGAGATAGTGAAGTTGTCGACACATCTCTCCCAACCATCTCGAGAATCGTTGAAACGATTGTCGTCTGCGTATCGATCTGCATCAGATTGATACACTACTCGCAACGGTTTACTGTATTATACAGCCGTTTCTGGTGACACACCACGTGTTGTCATTCCAGATGATACTGATCTGCGTTTGCGGATCATGTTCGAGTATCACGATGCTCCTATAGGAGGCCATCGTGGCCGAGATAAAACATATCTCACGGTAAGTCGAGACTTTTACTGGCCCCGCCAGTATCAGTTTGCGCGCAAGTACGTTCGCGCATGCGAAGTCTGTCAACGAGTGAAGTCAAGTCCTTCACTGCGTGCACCTTTACAGCCTCTACCAGTTCCGGCTGAGTGCTGGGAATCCATCTCAATGGATTTCGTCTTCGGTTTACCCAAAGACGCACGCGGGAATACGGGTATTGTCGTATTTGTTGACAGATTCAGCAAAATGGTACACCTTGTGGCTGTACCAGAGACAATCACGGCAAGTGGATGTGCTTGTGTCTTTATTGACACCATCTTCCGACTTCATGGGTTGCCCCGTGAACTCGTATCAGACAGATATCCACGATTCACTGCTGATTTCTGGCGTTCCGTGTTCAAATCACTCGGAACGCGCTTGAAGATGTCGGCATCTGATCATCCAGAGTCAGATGGTCAGACGAAACGCGCCAATCGTGTCCTCGAAGAGATACTTCGAGGATACGTACACTCCTTTAAGAGTTGGAGTGAGTTTTTGCCAATGGTAGAGTTTGCCATTAACAACTCGGTGCATGCGTCCACGACACATACACCGTTTTACGTGAATGGCTTGCGCCATCCGCGTGTACCCACCTTACTAGAGTGTAACTCTGGTTTAAGGGGGAGAGGCTCGCGCGAGCAAAAACCGATTTGGTTCACGCTCATCACGCTTTGACGATGAGGTCATTGCGTTTGATGCCGATATCGACAACATCGATATCGAAGTAGATGATGCCAGTGAGAGCGAGGAAGCCCTCACTGAAGAAATGATTGATATTGTTGCAGTGCACTCACAGCGCACTGAAGCTAACGAGTAAGCAGATGAACTCATACTGGCTCGTGAAACGGTAGTCCGTTTTGTGCAAGACTCCATCGCCGAAGCGGTGGATAAGCAAAAGCAAAAAGCTGACAAGAATGGAAGGGCAAACATTTTTTTATTTAACGAAGGTGACTTAGTCCTACTGTCTACGGTTAATCTACCAAAGCATGTAGTGACTAACTTGGGTAGCAGTAAACTACTACCCAAGTACATCAGCCCATTTCGTGTATTGCACCGCCTAGGCAATGCGTACACGATCGAGTTACCACGTAAGATGCGAACGCATCCCAGGTTTTACGTTGGTCGGCTTAAGCCGTACCATCAGTACGCTGCTTCTTTCGATGAAGAACGCCCTTGCGCTCAAGCATCTCGCAGAGAGCCTTGTGCTCCCGATGGTGGGCATCAACAAGGGTCTGAAGAGCAGCTATCTCATCCCGAGACCGATCAATATCCACACGAGCTACCCTTAGCTCGTCACGAAGAGATTTCAGAGATCTCTCGTTCTCAAGCTGAGCAAAGGCAAACTCAGCTCGATGCTTCAAGACAGTGTCCCCCATTTGGAGACGCCTATTCCGCTCATGCTCGAGATCGTCGCGTAACCCTTGCGTTACGCGATCAAAGAAGCTCTCGGGAACACACCGATCCACATGATCGTGTGGAGAGCGTCGTTCCTCCTCCTCCACCTCCATTAGAGGACTCTCGCGGTGGCCAGCGCTATCTAGTTGAGCAGCTGTTGAACCGCCGCGACGTGAACGGACGTCGGACGAGTTATCTCGTCCGGTGGCGCGGCTATCCCCCGTCCTGGGATTCTTGGGAGCCCCGCTTCCAACTAATGATCGACGTACTGGGTCTGGTTGAGCAGTACGACGCGGCGCATCCTGTGCCGCAGAAGGACCGCCGGAGAAAGTCTTCCCGGCACGGTCGTAAAGGGATTTCAGTTTGTCAATCCCTTCGTACATCTCAGTAGAGACACGTACGCGCCACCACGGGCTGGTAAGGAGGTAAGACTCCTTAGGTGCTCGTGCAGAGTTGTTCACACAACATGGGCACGAGTCTCCCCAAGAGAGGCAGGGTAATCCTTTCTCCCTTGACAGACGATGCAGCTTGTAGCGTGCACCTGTCGGGGTTCGCTTTTCAAACTTATCACGAGCTTTGATAAGTTTGTCGTTCCAAGCGTCAAGACCAACATCCTCGAGGTTTTGGATGTAGGCGTTCCACGCCTGAAGTAGTGAGGGACCATCACGTTTGTGATTCCCACTGTACCATCGATGTCTAAAGAAAGCATCGATGAAGAATTCGTGCTCAGCGCGATAGTTTTTCGCGCTGGGGTCACGGTGATGGATCCTTGACGAATCGAACAACCGTGTTCGATAACGATCACTCGTCGTCGCCGACAAGTGATCCATGACGGATTTAGGAGGCATCCATGCCTTCTTTTCTGGAGCGAGACGCAAGACATTGCGGTCTCGCTCTTCCTGCGACGTGCCGACAGAAGTACTGGCACCTCGCTGTGAAGTGGTGTCCATTGGAGAACCGACACCACTATTAGCGCCCGAGTCTCGCGACCTCGAGCGCCTTCGCTTCGGCGATGGTTCATCTGATTCGTCAGATGAACCAAAGATGCTGCGACGCAAAGCATCGTCCATGCCACGCTTGGCAGGCGGCTTGGATTCAATCGCCGTCGATACGGATCCGTCATCCGTATCAGGAGAGTACGAGACACCGAGCTCGTACTCTGTGAAGACACGAGTCTCTTCATGACCAGCGCCTGCGTCACCAAGTGACACAGGCTGGGTCTCTTCAGCAACCGATGGGACATCAGTTGCTGTTGTCTCTGCTTCGGCGTCCGCACAGAGACGTGCAGACGCGCTCTCGGCGGCCTTGCTCGCGCATCGCATGGGCTTGTTAACCATGCGATGAATTGTTGGGGAGTGGACTCGGACCAACAAGTGCAAACCCTGTCCCAAATGATTTGGGACGAGTATCCATTTAGTCAATCAGTCACTAAAGTGACTGATGGTTAAGGGGGGGTAACGGGGTGAATCGTTACATAACAATTTATAAGAAATTGTTAATAGAATATAACTATAAGAGTTATATTCTCAGAATATTGTCGTAAGGACAAACATTCTGTAGCACTTACAAGTAGTTCCTAATTGGTTGATATGGGCCATTATATCAACCAACGAAGACGCGCCACGACAGACGCACGCAATGAGTGGTGAGCAGATAACTGATTTACACATTTGTATTTAGACATAGTTAGATGAAGATAAATAGTGATTTATTGCATACATTAACTATTATAAATACAGTTCTACTTTTTACTCTAACCAAGTACTCGCTTCTTCTTACCGTCTTCCTCTGCACGTACCAGTGTACGTGAAGTTACGAGGCACCGCCTTATTCTGTCATCAGAATAAGTAGCTTGTACTGTCACCAGTACGAGCTTCAGGGTGCCCCGTTACAATCGGCCTGCACGGCCACATGAAGGAGATAATTACAGACCAGAGAAATTCCTAACTAAACCTGCTTTTACAAAAAGCCTGGAGTCAAGCTCCCAAGCACCTAGTTTGACGACAGCACAGTTTATTTAGATATACAACTATCGCATCTCTAATAATTTGGAGTTGCATCAACTGAATATTCAGCATTCATGCAACGGGGTGACCCTATTACATGTAATTAACCCTTGATGCTTGTTGGTTAGAACATTATCTCAAAGGATGATAATCTTCGTGAATATTACCGTATGGGTTAATATTAAAAACACTCATTAATTGTCTGACACGTGTCATCATATCAGCCAGCTCTACTGTAGGGGTCCAATCAACGATGGACGCGCACAATCAGTGGTGAGCAAGACTTTAAATTACATTTTTGTTGATAAATCTAATTAAGCTAGGAGTAAAACATAGGTCATTGGGCAGGACTTAATTGTATTTAATACAGTTCTACTTTTACCAGCAACTAGTCAGTTCCTAGTTGCTTTCCCTTCCTCTGTGTAGTTTACACAGGTAGCGAGGCACCACTCACATTGTTTTTGGTGAGAGAATCTCCACACTTCTTGTCCATTGTGTTGCTCCGGCGCCCCGATACGCCTGGTAGCACTTGGTAGTCCGTCCAAGAACCACAAACCCCGTTAAACATTAACATGTTGGACGATGAAGGCAAAGACATCTTTCGCGTCACCCTTGGAAGTTACTACTGTACGATTGATGTCGAATGGAGTACGGTCAAACGAATAAGTTCGAATGTTAGCGAAGAAGCTGTCTGGTCTATGCTATCCTCAAGGTATAGGAGCCAGAAGCATTCTATAGTCGCCAGTTAATTACAACGAGAGCTTGACGCGTCGCGAGATGAAGTAACAATTTGCGTATGCACGGTCACCATCAGACTGAGCTTCTGAGACAGCAACAGTCTTAGTCAGCTACTGCAGCGTCGACGCTCACGTGTCGACGCGAGTCTCTAAAGTTAAAAGTCTTCAAGTACCAAAATTCGAAGAAGACACCCTGAAAAGATGGTTCCTTAAAAGAAAAATGCCAATAAGGCTCACCACATCGACGACGAGGAAATGCAACTTGCGTTTGCCAAGTTATTTTTTTAGGGCGTACCAGAACTTGGTCTCGGATTCTTCAATTGCACCATCTAAGCGTGTTTGGATTGTAGGAGGTCTTTAAGACTGCTCCGCCAAACGTTTGAGTCGCTAAGGGCTGAGTTCAGGAATCTTCCAGAGCTTTTGACGATGATAAAGTTAAGCGCGACATTCATGCTAACGCTCAGCACGTTTGTAACCTTGCAAGTTGCATGTTGGCAAGCCCTGTACGTGAATTTTGCTGATCAGGATATTCTTACAGAGCATTACAGATGGTCTTGTGAGAAAAAACCTGTTCCGCATCGAGTTGAAATCGCTTATGGAAGTGATTACAATCGCGGTGTACAAGGACGTTAGTGTAAGACAGAATCGCACTGGCTTAAATCCCTTATAGTCCTCTTAGACGAGCTGAGCCGGTATACATAGAACCAACGGACCTCTGCAGTGTAATGAATAAGAGACTTCCTTTCAGACAGTAAACAATTGAAAAGTGCAATCGCTACAGAAGTTAAAGCACTTCGCCTGCGAGTGTATTGCTTCACGCCTAGCGTCCCGAAACACTGAGCAAAGTGATCATTTGTCTGCTAAGAAGGGCAACGAACGCGGTTCAGACGCTGTTGCGAAGTCTCAACAGCGTGGCGGGCCGTAAAAGGGGGTCGAGGTCAGTAGGGACATACCGCCCTACTGATCCAGCAACCCCAACAGAATTTGCAAACCTATTGATGAAAGTTGGTCCAGACATACAGTTCTTGTGTTTTTCTGCACTTAGTGATGATAAACCTATCATCACCTTGAACTTTGAAGTGGTAAAAAATGTCACTTCTTGCCTTAGTTACATGTGGGGTGTCGAACATCTATGTTCGTAGAATGTCGCTAGAGTATCGCAGGCACAATTTCGTAGAGTGCGATATTTCTCATACTAGGCTGACGATGCGCAAAATGCGCATCTATAGCTGTGATTAAACGTGTAGTGTGACTTCAATACACCTTAGAAGATTGATAGTACAATGAATGTGCATCGTAATTGATTTAGGTGACAAATTCGATTTCATCCTCGGGTTAGCCTGGCTCAGATGGTATGATCCGAGGTTCGGCGGCAGCATGGACCGTGAAGATTCCTGTCACTTGCTCTCAAATGTCCATCTGATTAACGTCTTAAGGCGTTCACAAGCATATGAATGTAATGCGGGTGAGTGCGATGGCCTCACTTGCGGTACGATCGTTAGTAAGAGTACACAATATCACTGATTGACAACCAATCTTACTCTAAGGGAAGCTGCCTGCGGCTGTGCGGATGCACTAGCAGCGTCGAAGGTCCACTACTCGTACAAGTCGATTGAATCGGGAAATAGGTGTACACCTAGCGGGATCGGCTGGAGAGACAGTCGTGGAGGACCTAGCTATCGTAGCGCAGCCACATCTATAAGATGTCGAGGGAATAAGTCCTGACGTACTTAAAGAAAGAATCTCTAAAGTGTTACAGGCTGAGAGAACAGGCTTTCAGCAATCTGAGACAGCAACTTCTCAAAAAAACCGAGACTTTGAACATCTTAGTCAATGACGGATCAGTCTTAGGCGCTTGTGCGATTGATCTGATAGTGCCTCCATAGTTAACTTTGTAGATTATTTAATTGCTAGTGATCTGCGTAGTGGCAAGGTCAAGTAGAGCTAAAAAAATGATCGCAGAAGATGATTATGTGAATGAATTTTGTTGGCAACTTAATTTGCTAACAAAGAACAAGATCTCAGCATCTGATCGATGAAAGAAATTATCCTCGATGAAAAGACTCGTAGTGAGCGATACACGTTATAATTCTGGCACTCCTTTAAGGCATATTCTTTTTTTAAACATTTGATCGAATTTGAGGACGTGTATCCTAAATTCGTACCATGCGACATGCCTAAGGATAAAGGCAATCGACAGGAAATCGAGCTCAAATCAGGGTCGAAGTACTTTGGTTTATAGCAGTGATCACTGCCTCGTGAACAAGCGTTTGCGATAGACAAGTGCGTTGCCGATCACTTAGCTGCGGGTCATGTGAGAAGGACGACTTTTCCTCACAAATCTCCGACCTTCTGTATGCGAAAGGCCATAGGAGGGTGACGTATATTGCACGCGTTCAACAGATAAAATGCTGCAACGGTACCGGCATAAACGCCGATACCAAGGAGGGACGTCATCATAGATGGTATGGCAAAAAGTACCATCTTTACGTTCATGGATCTGATGTATGGGTTCTATTAGATCATTGTGTGTAAACGGGACATTCCGTACACGGAAGTAAGCACCCGAGCGAATGCTAGGGGAATGTATAGTAATGCCACAAGGGCTCAGCAAAGCCCCTGCTATATTCGACAGATGTGTGAAAAAATTGTTGAGACTGGGGCTCGACTTCGCACCGATTACTTCAACGAGTTGTTCGTCCATAGCCGGTACATGCGCGGATCGATGGACATTAAATTCACATTACACACGCTCTTCATATCCTTAAACTCGTGCGCAATTGCATGCTGTATGCCAACCTTAAGAAATGTATATTCGATGCTAGCAAAATCCCACTCCTTGGGTGCATCGTGGAAAAAATTGGCGTACGCCCTGATCCAGATAAGATTAAAGTGATTGCCGAATGGCCTGTACCAGTCGAATTTTATGGGCTTGAAAAGTTCCTAGGTCTAGTGGCGTAATAACACGAATTTTCGCGCAAGTACGCAAAGATGACCGTTTTCATCTCTCGTCTATTAAAAAAATGGAACTGGTCACAGAACATTGGTTGTCAGCGCTCCTATGAAGGAACCAAGAAGATCTTGCTGTAACTGCCTACCTTGGTAACTTAAGACCAAGACAGATCATTCCATGTGGTCTGCAACGCCAATGTTTTTACAATCGGCTGCGCTTTAATGCAGTAAAATGCGTACGGCTCAGAACGCGTCGTCTTTTATCAGTCGCGTCAGCTGCTAGCAGCTGAGCGCAACTAACTGATGCATGACAAGTAGCTCATTGCAATGAAGTGTGCAATGGCTAATTTGAAATTATGTCTGCTAGGTGATGTACCCCTCGTTTTTAATATGGACCATGCGTCATCAAGTACGGTTTTAGACCACTATTATCGCAAAGAATGACAAGGTGTCTGCCCTTTTGTGCGAAGTTTAACTTCTCCGTCAAGTACGAACACGATCGCCTGATTTTCGTCTCTGATGCACTGCTACGCCGACCCAATTTAGAGTTGGATGCGCAAACCGACAGTAGAGATAGTCTCACTATTGAATCACTATCATCTGGTGAATACTTTATTAAAATATCTCAAAGATTTACCCATCTTGTGTCAATCTTACGCGGGTCGATACACACCACGCAACGGGTCGCTGTATTTTATAGCCGTTGCTGGCGACACCTCGTGCCAAAGTTTCTACTCATGATTTTTTTATTTGTGCATCTTGTATAAGTGCAATGATGCACCACCTAGTGAGAATCGTAGGAGTGAGAAGACTTATTTCACGGTTCGTTGCAATTTCTACTGGCTCTGCCTGCATCAGGTCGTGCGCAATTACATTCGTGCTTGTGAAGTAAGCCAGTGGGTGAAGCCTGGATCTTAATACCATGCGTCACTACAGCCTCTACCGATCCCGGCAGAGTGCTGCATTTCGTCTAAATAGACTCCACCTTCGGTTTTTTCGACGAAGCTTTAAGTTAAATGATACCTCTGTGTTCGCAAAACGTATCAGCAAGATTTACCATCTTGCTGAAATTAACAAGTCGATATTGGCACATGGTTGTGCCCGTGTCTTCATTGGCACGAAATTCCGACTCCACGGTCTACCCAGTGAACTATTCTTGTGATAAGTATACTCAGTTTAAGATAGAGTTTTGGCAATTCGTGTTTCGGTCCCTCGTAACACGTCTGGACATGTCTACTTCTGACCAACCCGAAAATGGTGGTCGGACAGAACGCGCCAACTGCACCCTCGAAGAGATACTCAAGTAAACATTAACATCAGTCACAGATTGGAGCAAATTTTGCTTGTTGTTGCTTTCCCAATCAGGAATTCGTGCAGGCATCGACAACGCGTACACCATATATTTGTAAATTGATAACACCGAATACGCCTACCCACCCATTAAGAGTGTGACTCTAGTTCAAGCGTGCAAAAACGTTTTGGCTCTTTCTCATCACGTTTAAAGGTAATCGACGACGCAAAAATTGCCGATGTCAATCTGAACGACATTAAAGCAGATTTTCTCATCAACTTTGACAACACTATTGAAGATGATAATGTATCTAAAATTGCCAACGCCTACATCAGCAAGGATAAGAAAACCCTAGCTGATGAAGAAGATGATCTTGTAGCTGTGCGCACAAGGTGCACGGCAACAAACCAAATTGATGCAGCAGAAGATACCCTTCTGGCACAAGAAGCAGTGGTCCGTTTTTTATAAAGACTCCATCGCTAAATCGGTGGACCGGCTGAAATGGAACGCTGACAAACTTGGAAGAGCAAACGTTCTTCTTTTTAATTTTAAAGACTTGGGTCTACAGTAAATTTACCTGAGCACGTAGCAACTACTGTGGGTAGCATTAACCTATAACCCATGTACATCGGCCCGTTTTGTGTACTACATTTAGAAGGCAGTGCATACATGATCGAGTTGCCTCGCGGGATGCGTTCTCAACCTGCTTTTTACTTTGTTCGTCTCCGCCCTTACTATCAGTACGATATCTCTTCTTCGGGTGAATCAGCCGCTGCGCTCAAGGACCTCCAGAATATTCTTATGGTCTCGAGCCAGTTTCTCAATCTGGCTCTGGAATACTTCATTCTGAATATGAACGTTACTCACTTCGTCGTGAAAGGCTTAAAGCTTCCGCTCTTTCTCCAATTGGTAGAACGCTAACTTCGATCGGCCGTCTGATCGATAAAGGTAGATGCATTGGACCCACGTCATTACAGGGGGACGCTTCCGGCTCTCTTGTTCGGTGCAATCACACATATCGTAAAACGTTTGCTAGAACCGACCAAACTCCGCCTGAAATCTTAACAAACCATTCGAAGTCGATTAATCCGCCCCCAACAAATTCGTTGGTGGACTCTCATGTCGGTCAAAGCTTTCACGTGTAGTGTTTATTAAACTACCACGACGTGAAGGTGCAGCAAAAGATTGATCTTGTTCGCTGGCGTGGCTATCCGCCTTCGCACCACGGATGGGCGCCTCGCACCCATCTAGTGATTAAAATTGAGAGTCTTGTCTAAAAGTACGACGAGACACATCCGATGGCTCAGAATTTGATCGGAAAACACGCGCCCATGTCTATGGCTGAGGGATTGCAGGTGAGCAAGTGCATCGCGAATCTAAGAAGAATTGTGCGCCCTACCCAGGGCAAAGAAATGGAGAACACACCTTTGAAGGCGTTGATTTTGATGTCGCAACAACACGGAAATGGGTGTCCACACGTGAGGCATTTGCTCCCTCACGAGAAAGATGATGCATAACTAATTTTTAAAACAGTTAAGGTTCGTTTCTCAAAGCTGACACGATCTGTGTCAAGTTTTCGTATCTAGGCATCGCGCTCAATGTGCTGCACATTGAGTATTAAGGCGTTCCATACCTGCAGCAACGACTTATGTCTAGCTCATTTTTTCCACTATACGAACGATGCTTAAGAAAATTATCGAGATACAAGTCCTCTTCAGAGCTTCATTACTAGCGCTGATGTCAGGCCGTCCAACAACCTCGCATCGAACAATGGATTATGGCGATGAAGAATTGTCTCTCCAGACAGGTACTTCACAGGCATTTCTGCTAAATCTCAAGGCTTGTGTTCAGGGGCCTAACGCATCACATCGCCATCTGGAGACTCCTGTGTGATTTTAACGGAAAAATTGGTACCACTAGAAATGTAATCACGAAGGTGCAAGTCATCACCACATTCTCTAGAAGGCGAATGCGCAGTAGCAGGAGCGGGGGAGGAGTCAGCATGCTCATCCTCCAACCTAAACCGACTCTGGTAGTGACCATGAGTCTACCACCCGATCGAGTCCTATTAAAGGCTCTTATTTGGACGTACAGACTTATACTCGGCGACCTAGGTGTCTTCTTCGAGTCGCACTCACCGTTCGACTCACCCGGATAGATATTATCCACTAGGGAGCCATCATCATTGGCAAGTAGTGAGTGACTCACCACGTGCGCCTGCGTGAACTGGTGCTGCAGGAAGAGTTGCAGCGTCAGTGTAACGGGGTGAATCGTTACATAACAATTTATAAGAAATTGTTAATAGAATATAACTATAAGAGTTATATTCTCAGAATATTGTCATAAGGACAAACATTCTGTTGCACTTACAAGTAGTTCCTAATTGGTTGATATAGGCCATTATATCAACCAACGAAGACGCGCCACGACAGACGCACGCAATGAGTGGTGAGCAGATAACTGATTTACACATTTGTATTCAGACATTGTTAGATGAAGATAAATAGGGATTTATTGCAGACATTAACTATGATAAATACAGTTCTACTTTTTACTCTAACCAAGTACTCGCTTCTTCTTACCGTCTTCCTCTGCACGTACGAGTGTACGTGAGGTTACGAGGCACCGCCTTATTCTGTCATCAGAATAAGTAGCTTGTACTGTCACCAGTACAAGCTTCAGGGTGCCCCGTTACACCTGGTAGCACTTCGTAGTCCGTCCAAGGACCACGTTCACATCTAACATGAATATGTTGGATGATGAAGATGACCAAAGCTTTCACGCTACGCGTGACGGCTACTCCCACTTAAGCGATATCGAATGGGATGCGGTTGAACGGATGGGTTCGACCATGGGCATACATGCTGTTAGCGTCATGCTAGAGGCTCTCAACAGAGATGCCCAACATGCTACTATCGCCAAGTTCATTCAAAATGAACTTGACGCTGAACGCGAGAAAGTAGCCTTGCTTCACCAACAAGGTTCTCAACAAGCGGAGTTGTTGAGAGAACAGGGTGCTCAACAGTTTGAACTGTTGAGACAGCAGCAGGCTGCTGCTGGCGGGTCGATGCACTCGCGTCGACCCGAAACCTTGAAGATTGACATCTCCAAGTATAGGGGGTCGAAGAAGACTCCCTCTTGAGATGGTTCGTCGAATTGGATGACGCCATAAGGGCGCGTCGCATCGACGACGGGGATATGCAAGTTGCATTTGCCCAGTCAAATCTGGCAGGACGTGCCAAGACTTGGGCACTGGGGCTCAAGTTGCACGACCCATATGCGTTTGGGTCGTTGGAAGTCTTCAAGTCGCGGCCCAGACAAACGTTTGAACCGCCTACAGCTGAGTTCAGAGCTCGAACCGAACTCTTGAAGCTCAAGCAGGGTAAGCGTGATGTGCACGCTTACGCCCAACATATACGACATCTTACGAGTTGTATAAGTTCCAATCCGGTGGATGAACACACGTTGGTTTCGGTGTTCATGCAGGGTCTTGCGGATGGTCCCATCATGACTCACCTGTTCCGGCTTGAGCTAGATTCACTAGAACAAGCCATTTCCATTGCGGAGCAGGAAGACTTCAGTCTGAGACAGGCTCGCGCCAGCTCGACATCATATCGTCAACCGAGACGATATGACAACGGAGGTCCAGAGCCGATGGAACTCTGTTATGTAGAGAGCGAGAAGGTTCGCTCTACAGGCTACAAGAAGTTGCAGAGATGCAACAGATGTCAGAAGACAGGACACTACGCTTACGAGTGTAGTGCCCCTCGTCCAGTGTCTCGCGACACTGGGCGTAGTGACCGTCCACCCATGCGAAAGGGGCAGGGGCGAGGGTCCGCAGTTGGTGCAAAGACGCAACAACGGGATGGACCGTCAAAAAACGGACAGGATCAGTAGGTGCGGAGCACCCTACTGATCCAGCAACGTCAAGAGAATTTGTAGGCCTCTTGATGAAGGTTGCTCCCAACACACAGACGTTGTGCGTTGCTGCTCTAGGTAATGAGATCTCACTCATTACCTTGAAACTCGAAGTGACGAATACGTTGTCCCTTCGAGCTCTAGTCGATTGTGGGGCGTCCAACAATTTTGTGCGACGCCAATCGCTAGAAGATGGTCACTTTAAGTTCAGTGAATGTGACACACCTCCTACGAGGATGACGGTACGTCTTGCGACAGGCGCATCCGTAACCGTCATGAAGCGTATAGTGAAGATCCACTATACGCTAGAAGATACCCAATATGACGATGACTTTATCGTATTGGATTTGGATGACAAATTTGATGTCATCCTTGGAATACCGTGGCTCAGAAGGTACGAACCACGGGTAAACTGGCAACATCGGACAGTAACGATGCCTGCCGCTTGTTCATCAGATGGCCATCTGATGAACGTTTTGGAGCGTCCACAAGCGTGTGGATGTACTACGAGTGAGTGCGATGGCCTCACTTGTGGTACGTTCGTTAGTACGACTGCACAAAACCTTAGTGTACCAAATGGTTACACTTCGGAGCAAAGTTCCGGCGGCTGTGAGGAAACACAGGCTGCGCTGAAGGTCCACCACTCGAATAAGTCGGGTGGACTGGGACAAAGATGTATCCCTAGCGGGGAACATCTAGAAGAGAAACGATCGATCGCTCAGGTTAAGCGAAACGATAATCCTAGATCGACTGGAGAGTCTTTCGTAGAGGATCTCGCTGTGGTTGCGCAACCCCATCTAGAGAAAGTAAAGGGAACAAGTCCCAAGATTACAAATACGGCGGAAATAAGTTCCCCGAAACCCGCGGGAATAAGTCCTTGGGAAGACGAAGGAATAAGTCCTTCGAAGCCTGAGGGAATAAGTCCCCAGGAAATGACAGAGACATTGAATGTCATAGTCAATAACGGATCTAGTGTAGGCGCTTATACACTTGATCTGATTGCGCCTCCGAAGTTAACTTCGGAGATCACTCAGTTGCCAACGCTCGAACATAAAAGGTTCTTGCGTGATCTGCGTAGTGGCAAAGTCAAGCAGATCTGCATACTCGTCGCTGACGACGAGTGTGTAACCGACATAAGGTCAGCAACAGTGTTTACTGAGAACGAGAGAGTTCTCAGTAGTTCATCTATGGACGAGAGTGTCCTAGATGAAAAGACACGAATTGAGCGATATGACTCCCAATCATGGGAATTGCTCAAGAAAAATCCTCTCTATGAAGATTTGGTTGAATTCAAGGATGTATTTCCTGAAACTGTTCCGTGCGAATTACCGAAGGATAAAGGTATTCGACACGAAGTCGAGCTTAAACCAGGCTCGAAGTACTGTGTCATGAAGCAGTGGCCACTGCCTCGTGAACAAGTACTTGCGATCGACAAGTTCTTTGCCAATCGTTTAGCAGCGGGCCATGTGAGGGAATCAACTTCCCCACATAGCTCTCCGACCTTCTGTGTGCGAAAAGCAACAGGAGGGTGGCGGATAGTGCACGCGTTCAACAAATTGAACGCTGCAACGGTACCGGCTCAGACGCCGATACCGAGGAAGGACGTAATCATTGATGGTATGTCAAAGAGTACCATCTTTTCGTCCATGGATTTGATGGATGGCTTCTATCAAATCCTTATGCGGGAACGGGATATACCCTACACCGCAGTTAGCACGCCTAGCGGCATGCTCTGGGAATGGCTAGTAATGCCACAAGGGCTTAGTAATGCCCCTGCCACGTTCAACAGATGTGTATCACATCTGTTGAGGCCAGTACGAGAGTTCACGCCGAGTTATTTCGATGAAGTATTCATCCATAGTCGAGCTATGGATGGAAAGTCGGACGTTGAGGTTCACAGGTACCACGTCCGACAAGTTCTTACAATCATGCGAAAGCATCAATTGTATGCAAACCTCAAGAAGTGTATATTTGCAGCAAGCGAAATACCACTTCTTGGGTGCATCGTTGGTAAGAACGGTGTACGTCCTGATCCCGAAAAGATCAAGGCGATCACCGACTGGCCGGTGCCGGTCGATGTCAAAGGTCTTCGAAAATTCCTTGGGCTAGTGGCGTATTTGCATAAGTATTCACGCAATTACGCCTAAATGACTGTGCACCTCTCTCGTTTATTGAAAAAGAACGAGAGGTGGTTATGGAACGCTGAATGTCAACGCTCCTTTGAGGGTATCAAGCAGAGCTTGATACAATCCCCAGTCCTAGCAATAGCCGATCAGGACAGGCCATTTCATGTGGTCTGTGATGCCAGCGATTTCGCAATCGGCTGTGCATTAATGCAGTACGATCTTGAAGGCGTTGAACGCGTCGTCTGCTATCAGTCGCGTCAGCTGCAACCAGCTGAGCGGAACTATCCAGTGCATGACAAGGAACTCCTTGCCATGAAGTATGCACTCGCGAAGTTCAGAGTCTATCTCTTAGGAGATAGACCCTTCATTGTTTACACTGACCATGCGTCATTACGCACGGCAGTGAACAGCCCGCACCTTTCACAACGAATGGCGCGGTGGTTGTCATTCTTTGCAGAATACAACTTTACGGTAGAGTACAAACCAGGACGACTAAATGTCGTCGCTGATGCACTCTCACGTCGTCCCGACTTTGAAACAGTCGCGAAACCCAACAGTGAGACAGTCACTGTTGCGGTTATGACGTCCTCAGTTCCATCTACAATGTTGTATGATGATGTGAGGCGGGCGTATGCCCAAGATGGTGAGATAGTGAAGTTGTCGACACATCTCTCCCAACCATCTCGAGAATCGTTGAAACGATTGTCGTCTGCGTATCGATCTGCATCAGATTGATACACTACTCGCAACGGTTTACTGTATTATACAGCCGTTTCTGGTGACACACCACGTGTTGTCATTCCAGATGATACTGATCTGCGTTTGCGGATCATGTTCGAGTATCGATGCTCCTATAGGAGGACATCGTGGCCGAGATAAAACATATCTCACGGTAAGTCGAGACTTTTACTGGCCCCGCCAGTATCAGCTTGCGCGCAAGTACGTTCGCGCATGCGAAGTCTGTCAACGAGTGAAGTCAAGTCCTTCCCTGCGTGCACCTTTACAGCCTCTACCGGTTCCGGCTGAGTGCTGGGAATCCATCTCAATGGATTTCGTCTTCGGTTTACCCAAAGACGCACGCGGGAATACGGGTATTGTCGTATTTGTTGACAGATTCAGCAAAATGGTACACCTTGTGGCTGTACCAGAGACAATCACGGCAAGTGGATGTGCTTGTGTCTTTATTGACACCATCTTCCGACTTCATGGGTTGCCCCGTGAACTCGTATCAGACAGATATCCACGATTCACTGCTGATTTCTGGCGTTCCGTGTTCAAATCACTCGGAACGCGCTTGAAGATGTCGGCATCTGATCATCCAGAGTCAGATGGTCAGACGAAACGCGCCAATCGTGTCCTCGAAGAGATACTTCGAGGATACGTACACTCCTTTAAGAGTTGGAGTGAGTTTTTGCCAATGGTAGAGTTTGCCATCAACAACTCGGTGCATGCGTCCACGACACATACACCGTTTTACGTGAATGGCTTGCGCCATCCGCGTGTACCCACCTTACTAGAGTGTAACTCTGGTTTAAGGGGGGGAGGGACTCGCGCGAGCAAAAACCGATTTGGTTCACGCTCATCACGCTCTGACGAAGAAGTCATTGCGTTCGATGCCGATATCGATAACATCGATATCGAAGAAGATGATACCAGTGAGAGTGCGGAAGCCCTCACTGAAGACAATGATCCCAGCGAGAGTGCGGAAGCCCTCACTGAAGAAAAGGTTGTTGTTGCTGCAGTGCGCTCACAGCACACTGAAGCTAACGAGTCATCAGATGAGTTCATACTGGCTCGTGAAACGGTAGTCCGTTTTGTGCAAGACTCCATCGCCGAAGCGGTGGATAAGCAAAAGCAAAACGCTGACAAGAATGGAAGGACAAACACTCTTTTATTTAACGAAGGTGACTTAGTCCTACTGTCTACGGTTAATCTACCAAAGCATGTAGTGACTAACTTGGGTAGCAGTAAACTACTACCCAAGTGCATTGGCCCATTTCGTGTATTGCACCGCCTAGGCAATGCATACACGATCGAGTTACCACGTAAGATGCGAACGCATCCCACGTTTTACGTTGGTCGGCTTAAGCCGTACCATCAGTACGCTGCTTCTTCCGATGAAGAACGCCCTTGCGCTCAAGCATCTCGCAGAGAGCCTTGTGCTCCCGATGGTGGGCATCAACAAGGGTCTGAAGAGCAGTTATCTCAGCCCGAGACCGATCAACAATCCCACGAGCTACTCTTAGCTCGTCACGAAGAGATGTCAGAGATCTCTCGTTCTCAAGCTGAGCAAAGGCAAACTCAGCTCGATGCTTCGAGGCAGTGTCCACCATCTGGAGACGCCTATTCCGCTCATGCTCGAGATCGTCGCGTAACCCTTGCGTTACGCGATCAAAGAAGCTCTCGGGAACACACCGATCCACATGATCGTGTGGAGAGCGTCGTTCCTCCTCCTCCACCTCCATTAGAGGACTCTCGCGGTGGCCAGCGCTATCTAGTTGAGCAGCTGTTGAACCACCGCGACGTGAACGGACGTCGGACGAGTTACCTCGTCCGGTGGCGCGGCTATCCCCCGTCCTTGGATTCTTGGGAGCCCCGCTCCCAATTGATGGTTGACGTACTGGGTCTGGTCGAGCAGTACGACGCGGCACATCCTGTGCCGCAGAAGGACCGCCGGAGAAAGTCTTCCCGGCACGGTCGTAAAGGGATTTCAGTTTGTCAATCCCTTCGTACATCTCAGTAGAGACACGTACGCGCCACCACGGGCTGGTAAGGAGGTAAGACTCCTTAGGTGCTCGTGCAGAGTTGTTCACACAACATGGGCACGAGTCTCCCCAAGAGAGGCAGGGTAATCCTTTCTCCCTTGACAGACGATGCAGCTTGTAGCGTGCACCTGTCGGGGTTCGCTTTTCAAACTTATCACGAGCTTTGATAAGTTTGTCGTTCCAAGCGTCACGACCTACATCCTCGAGGTTTTGGATGTAGGCGTTCCACGCCTGAAGTAGTGAGGGACCATCACGTTTGTGATTCCCACTGTACCATCGATGTCTAAAGAAAGCATCGATGAAGAATTCGTGCTCAGCGCGATAGTCTTTCGCGCTGGGGTCAAGGTGATGGATCCTTGACGAATCGAACAACCGTGTTCGATAACGATCACTCGTCGTCGCCGACAAGTGATCCATTACGGATTTCGGAGGCATCCATGCCTTCTTTTCTGGAGCGAGTTGCAAAACATTGCGGTCCCGCTCTTCCTGCGACGTGCCGACAGAAGTACTGGCACCTCGCTGTGAAGTGGTGTCCATTGGAGAACCGACACCACTATTAGCGCCCGAGTCTCGCGACCTCGAGCACCTTAGCTTCGGCGATGGTTCATCTGATTCATCAGATGAACCGAAGATGCTGCGGCGCAAAGCATCGTCCATGCCACGCTTGGCAGGCGGCTTGGATTCAATTGCCGTCGATACGGATCCGTCATCCGTATCAGGAGAGTACGAGACACCGAGCTCGTACTCTGTGAAGACACGAGTGTCTTCATGACCAGCGCCTGCGTCACCAAGTGACACAGGCTGGGTCGCTTCAGCAACCGATGGGACATCAGTTGCAGCGGTTTCTACTTCGGCGTCCGCACAGAGACGTGCAGACGCGCTCTCGGCGGCCTTGCTCGCGCATCGCATGGGCTTGTTAACCATGCGATGAAATGTTGGAAAGTGGACGCGAACCAACAAGTGCAAACCCTGTCCCAAATGATTTGGGACGAGTATCCATTTAGTCAATCAGTCACTAAAGTGACTGATGGTTAAGGGGGGGTAACGGGGTGAATCGTTACATAACAATTTATAAGAAATTGTTAATAGAATATAACTATAAGAGTTATATTCTCAGAATATTGTCATAAGGACAAACATTCTGTAGCACTTACAAGTAGTTCCTAATTGGTTGATATAGGCCATTATCTCAACCAACGAAGACGCGCCACGACAGACGCACGCAATGAGTGGTGAGCAGATAACTGATTTACACATTTGTATTTATACATAGTTAGATGAAGATAAATAGTGATTTATTGCAGACATTAACTATTATAAATACAGTTCTACTTTTTACTCTAACCAAGTACTCGCTTCTTCTTACCGTCTTCCTCTGCACGTACGAGTGTACGTGAAGTTACGAGGCACCGCCTAATTCTGTTATCAGAATAAGTAGCTTGTACTGTCACCAGTACAAGCTTCAGGTTTGCCCCGTTACAGTCAGCGTAAATAGCATTTTCTGTCTTCAAAAGCTAGGCATAGTCAAAAGCAGCTGGGTTAACACTCACAGCTGCTTATTCAGCAGCTTTCGTCGCGCATCACAAGGAGTTGCTCACTATGCGATAAAAATTCAGAAATGAATGGATCAGATCAAAACAAGTGCTTCCTTGTCCCTGATGTGGTGTAACAGTGAACACATCAATGTGACAGTGATTGAGTTACTATCGTTTAAAAGAGGGGGGTGATGTTTTCGGGTGAGCCTGTTGCACGTAATTAACCCTTGATACTTGTTGGTTAGAATGTTGTCATGAAGGATGATAGTGTTCGTGAATATACCGTATGGGTTAATATTTAAAAACACTAACCAATTGGCTGACACGTGTCATCATATCAGCCAGTTCTAGGGGTCCAATCAACGGTGGAAGCGCACATTCAGTGGTGAGTAAGACTTTAAATTACATTTTTGTTGATAAATCTAATTAAGCTAGGAGTAAAACATAGGTCAGTGAGTAGGACTTTAATTATATTTAATACAGTTCTACCTTTACCAGCAACTCGTCAGTTCCTAGTTGCTTTCCCTTCATCTGTGTAGTTTACAGAGGTAGTGAGGCACCACTCACATTGTTTTCGGTGAGAGTATCTCACACTGGTTGTCCAGTGTTTTGCTCCGGTGCCCCTTTACAATTATTGTCTACAACTAGACAACTCAATGTTTATCGCAGGTGAAGCTTTCGGCGAATTCATAGACTGTGCATTTAGAGCGACTCGATCTGTATGTGAGGTATCCTGCTGTACATGGATACTTGCATAAAAACACTTGCGCGTATATTTCAGACCGTGTAGATCATTTATTTGGCTCAGCATTCAAAATTTGGATACAGGTTTACGATGTTGATTGCTGCTAAACAATCGAGTGCAGGTTATGATCACGCTAAAGGTCTTTATTGAATGTTTGATACGAGAGTGCATTCAGGCCATGGTGTATGATCTACTGGTAGTACGAGATTATCAGATTTTATACGAAGCGGAGGCAAATGATAGTAACTATTAAGAGAACGGCCCTCGTTAGACGAACTGACAAACAGTGGGTCCTATACCGACACACGCACTAAATAAGTCGATGCTAAGATTGGCAAACGCATCTATGCGTTTTCAGCTTCGTGTGCAAGTACATCACTTGGATAAAGCATGTGCGTGGATCTGCCTGAAAGGGAAGCGGGATTAACGCAAGGTGCCAGAGTTACGCAGTGTTCTTGGTAAATTCTCTTAATACTTGTTCTTAGCAGGAAAGCCATCAACACGTTCCCCATCCATAGCTCTGCTCGATGCTTCATATTTCGTGCAAACGCTGGCCACGTAAATGCATCGGGCAAATAATCCTAGCATGCTAATCAAGCGTCATAAGATGGTGCAGTTGCTACAAACTTTATGATGTATGCATCTGGTGTCTGATGCAGCATTAGATAAACAGAATGGCAGTTCGTTGCGCTTAAGCGAAGAATTACAAACGGTGGACGTAGATGCTTAGAATGTAAAATACTTTGCACGCTATGATCATAAGATCATAACGATCGTGACGAAGACATCACACCCTCAAAAACAAGGCACGTTGTCAAGCTTACAGGAGAGCAAAGGATGATCGAGTCAAAATGGTCGTATACGCGAGAGGCGGTGCTACATACTTGTAGTCCATTTTACATCTCATTTTACGTACTTGTTGAGCTGCTATGTTTCTCGACTGACGCCAGTTCATAATTGCTTCACAATTTGCGACATAATACAGTGTTTACGAAGCACGCACTGCATAAATTTGATGTCATTAGAGGGTCTACGGCGGTGCTGACTGCTCATTCGTCCCGCAGGCTGAATCAATATGTATACAAATTGAATGTACCGATGCAATGCGGTTTGATTCGTGCAAAACACATGCCTGATTAGCTTGCGATGTGTAATAACAAGTATTGACCGATATGTATCACAGCTACTTTCGTCATGTTAAGAGCTGCGATGCTTTGCATATAGCGGTAAATGTGGCGAGGATATAACACGCTGACAAACGACTACATCTTTTGTCAAGTTGAAGCACAAGATGTGGTGAAAACAAAGTCAAGCGTTCGTCCACGAGTTGTGGCCGGACTTCCCAAGACTTTCATTGTGCCCAGTCGTGTGTCATCATTTTTACTACAATGCGTACAACGCGCGGTACACGTATGTAGCTTTTTAGTTTCTCTTCATCTCACATCAATAATCCAATCATTGAGGTACATCGACATACTTCAAAAACATGGCTCATAATTTATGTTTCTTCTTTCTTGCACAACTTCCCAATGACCGTTTACGTCGTGCATTCGGGCAAGAACAGGCAAGCGACGAAACGGATCGCCGGTAGCTTGAACTGCCACAGCACAAGATGCTTACTCTGAACACATAGTAAGGTGTTGACTCAAGACTCTAAGTATACGTGTTCTGGAGAGGAAGGTTCCAGCAATTGAAAGGGTTAAAAGTAAAAAATTGTTTTAGTTTGACTAATCTCTTGTTACTAAATCCTACTATGTCTTCATTCTACTGTGTCTAAGTACACTCGTGTGTTCTAACTATCTGCTCACCACCCTTTGCGCTCTTCTGTCGTGGCTCGGCTATCGGTTGACATCGTTAAATTACATCAGCTAATGAGCAGAGTATTGCCTCTGCAACACAATATTGCCTCTTGAGCCAGCATTGTGAGAATGTTGTGTTTGATCTAACATAATATTTGTGTTTGGGGTGTTTAACTTCTGTAAACCATCATGTAATTGAGGCAACCCGTAACATTCTCTCTCAGCTATCACTCACATTAGTGACTGATTGGTGAATGAGTGAGTTCTATGAGTAATCCTGGGATAGGGAAGCACTTGTTGGTCAATTATAAGCATTCCTTGCTTCCCTCGCATGGTCAACAAGTCCATGAGCTGCGCGGTAAAAGCTGCCGGAAATGCAGATGCAAGACTACGTTCTGCTTCCGCGGAAGAGGCAGAGGACTTTTATGCAGCAGGCTACAACCCGACTGCTTCTTCATCTAGTCGGCCTGCTGCAGGCACTGCTGTAGGCTCACGTTGTCGCGCACCGCGTGACCTTGAAAAATACGAGCTCGAGCACATATACTCAGGCGAGTCGGATGAAGACGCCGACTAGGAGTCGACAGCTGCAGTGAAAGATCCTGATGTGACCAAACCGGAGTTAATCAGGTCGGTTTTGCGGAGCACTTAAAGCCTCGTTGATCTTTGTTCCATCTTCGGTTTGTTCGACGAGTCGAAATCTCCGTCTCCAAGGCTTTATTATTCGCTTGATAGTGATCGAGGCGGTGGCAAGGGACAGTCAAAATGAAGCGACGGTAAAACGGTAGTGCGCCACAATAAAGGATAACGTTCTGGACGTGGTGTTGGGTTTTGTATTGATACCACGCAGAAAGCTATAGATCGTGATGTGCTGTTCTTCGCTTTAAAAGAATAAAGGTGTAATGCCGTAAACGCCTCTTCAGAGAATGGTGGATCGCTTGTCCGACTCGGTAAGAGATAGTCATCGAGTGATGATGTTTGATCCGTCAAAGATTCATGACCAGGTCTTTAGTGCGGGACAGCTTTTGCACTGAGCACAGTTGCTACATCGATATGTTATTGTAACATCGATGTGACGGCGGTAACCATAAACGTGATGGTGCCTCGCTGATCCAGGCATAAAAATCATTCATCTACAATGCTATAAGTGTCAGGCTCAATTCCTGGCCTGAAAAGATGACTCTATCTTGTAACAGATTCGAGAAGCGAAATTCTAGCGGTGCATCACAAACCGCATCGCTTTTCGAGAGAATCCGGGTTACCATGCCTCTCTTGGGGTGATGCGAGCCAAAGTTGTGGGAACAACTTGACGCGGGCTACGAAAGAAGCTTATCCAATGACCAATTGCCTGGTGGTGGTATTGCGTCTCGTCGAAGATTTACGAGGAAATAGCTAATTTGCGATCCTTCTACAAACTCGCTGGGCGTTCGTTCTGTAATGGACCTTCTACAGCATCGGATGTGCCTCGCCATAGTTCTCGACAAAGCCTGATACATACACCATCATCTCCACGCGAGGTACCCAGCTATATGCCGAGGGATGATAGACACACCACTGGACAAGGCAACTCGTACGACGTCCTTCCACATCGCGGTGATTGAACAGTTGTTCCTTGGAGAGCGTGAATCACCGCGAGTATCAATCAAATAGAAGATGTGAAAGAGGAACACATATTCTGACGGATTTGTTTTTCCATTCTGATACTGTGAGTCAGCTCGATTGCGTACCGTGTGAATTACGCGAAAACCTTGAACGTGAGAAAGGCAGGCGTCTGGATACGCTTGGCAATGTGAACCGTCTAAGCTTAGATGGAGAGAAAGAAAGGGCAAGGTATGTCTTTTCCCTAATGGCAAACGAGCGAGAACCGCGTTCTCTCCGCGGCGGGCTGACGGAAGCTTGTCAGGAAATCTCTCGACTTCACGGGGAGATATCTAAATTTCTATCCCGGGCTGAAGGCCAGCATCATGAGCACAAGTATATGATGCAGGTGCTTTAGCGCAAGGGCTTTCTTCGTCAAGAGAAGTCACGCACTGATAGTACGGCCTAAGGCGACAGACTTAGACTGTAGGGTTCGTGCGAGTCTTACGTGGCAGTTCAATCGTAATGCGTTGCTTAGGCGGCGTAGCAAATAAAATGTACCGATGAACCTGGGTAGTAACTTGTTAATTTCCACGTTAGTAACTTGTTAATTCCCACGTTAGTCACTTGTTGATTCTTATGTTAGTCCTTTGTGACAAGGAGGGTTTGTCGTAGATAGTAGGAACAAGTCGTATATATTAACAAAACAAGTTTTCCCTTACAATCTTGTCAGCGTTTCGGTTTTGTCGATCAACCGCCTCTGCGATAGAGTCTTGCTCGAAACGAACAACCTATTCTTGAACCAGTGTGACTTCACCTGCTGACTCACTGTCTGAAGCTGCAGTGCCCCTGGATAGTACTGTAGCAAGATCACTTATCGCCCCTGTAGGTGTGTCAGTGGAAGCAACAGGCGTGATACTAATTTGATCATTGTCGTTGCCAGTAAGATCATCATCATTATTTTTTACTCCTTTACTACTAGTCTTTGGTTATACATGTCTATTCGCTATGGGTTGAGTAACTGGTGTGGTTTTGTATAATTTTGTTTAGATATTGCATTACATGATGCGTACAATTTTTGCGAGACAATTTCAATATGTTTTAGTAAAGGATGGCTTTTTTGGGTATTTTAAATTATAAATACAACATTTATGTAAAGAATTTTACATCTAATTGAAAGTGAAATAAAATAATCAAATTTGATAAAAATGATGTAAAAGATAATTTTTTAGATCAAGGAGTTTCAACTTTAGAGGTACTAGAAATTTTCTTGATACGTACACATCAAAGTTTGTAATAAGTATTACTTCTTTAGCATCGAAGTCATAAAAAATTCAGCAAATCTATGATTTAATGGGTTTATTACGTAGAATCTATAGATAATATTTTAAATTAATTTTACGAAGAAACACAATTGGTTTTTTAACACTTCTAATAAATATTACGACTAAATCAAAACCACGAAATTAATTTTATCGTTTGAATTTTTTGAGCATAATAAAAACATGAAAGTAAAATTAATTGAACATTTTTAAATTCGATACTTGAGAAATCAGATGAATTTAAAATTCATTTTTATCAATCAAGGAAACTATCGAAATGTAACGTTAAAATTTTTTGATGTAAAAAAGTATCTAGCATAGATCTTTTTATCATATTCATTATTATATTTCATGTTCGTTTTAGAAATAATGAATTGTTGTACTTCTGTCTTCTTCACAAAAACCGATGTGATAGACATCGGCGTCAAACGTGGTGACCGCATCGGCAGCACGTGACGAGTGAGAGCCGGGTTGACGGTCACTCGAACAAGCCCCCTTAAATAAGGCTTTCACTGTAAAAAAGTACATAAGACGCGGATGGCGCAACCCATTCACGAAGGACGGTGAATGCGTCGTCGATGCATGGATCGAGTTGTTGATGGAGAAATTGACCAAGGGCAAGAATTTGCTCCCGTTCGTAAAGGAATTAATGTATCCCCAAAGTATTCCTCGAGAACGCGGTTGGCACGTCTGTCTGACCGTCTGTTCCGGGCTGGTCAGAGGTCGACATCTGGGGGCGCGTATCGAGTGTCTTGAACACGGATCGCCAGAATGTAGCAGTGAACCGCGGGTCTCGATTGGAGACGAGCTTGTGAGGCAACCCATGAAGACGAAAGATCGTGTCGATAAAAACACGTGCACATGCCTTTGCATTGATATATTCAGGTACAGCAACCAAATTTACCATTATACTAAATCTATCGACGAGAAAAAGAATACCTGTATTCTTATAGGGGTCTGCGGAGAATTTAAAGAAATAGTCCATTGAGACAAATTTCTAGCTTTCCGCCATAATGGGATAGGTTTGCAAAGGCGCACGAAGTAAAGGATTATGCTTCACTCGTTGACATACTTCGCATGCACATTCGTACTTGCGCACTAACTGAAACTGGCGGGGTCAGTGAAAGTCGCGGCTCGCCAAAAAATGACTTCTATCGACCGCGATGTCTACCGACAGGTGCATTTTAGTACTCGTCATGATACATAAACGCATATCACCAGGATCTGGTCCGATGACACGAGGTATGTCGCCAAAAATAATTCAATATTGAAGAAAGTCATTGCAAACTGTACATCTTTCTTATGAGGATTGGTGCACTGACGACAACTGTTTTGTGCTCTTTCGAATGGGTGCGAGAGATGAGGAATCAATCGCTCCATTCTTGGACCATACACCCTTCGAATGTCTTACAATAAAGTTAAAGACGAGACACTCAAAGTCATTACGGCGACAGTGTTTGAACCAGTGTCGGGTGGCGCATCTGTCTTGCAATCGGCCGGAGCGAAAGTACTTCAGCAACGAAGTTAAGTCGTCCTGGCTTATACGCGACGGGGAAGTTATAGTCCGCAATGAATGACAGTTATATCGCCATCCGCCAAAAGAGGTTTGGATTGTTTACGGTTGTGCGTAAAGACGCATGGTCCGTACAAACGATGAAGGGTCTATAACCTAGCAGATAAAATCTAAAAGTAGCCAGATCGTACTTTCTGGCAAGGCGTTCTTTGTAGTGGACGGAGTTGTTGCTTTCAGCTGGTTGCATCCAGAGTAAGTGGTAAAATAAGACACACTCCGCATCGTCTGAATTGTACTGCATTAATGCACAGCCAAATGCAAAGTTTATAGAAACCATAGTCTACGTGTAATGGTCTGACTTAGTCTGCAACTGCCAAAACTGGCAAACGTGTTCAAGCTTTGCTTGAAACCTTCGAAAGAGCGCCGGCAGTTGGCAATTTGTTCCCACTTCACATTCTTGTTCAATAAACGAGCGGTATGGACAGTCATCTCGGATGATTGCATAAACATTTATGCAAATGTGCCGCTAATGTGAGGAGCTTTTAAAGTCCCTTGACATCTGTAGGTGCCGGCCAGCCAGTGATCGGCTTAAACTTATCTGGATCGGGCTGGAATCCATTCTTGCCCACGATGAACCCAAGAAGTGGTATTTGGCTACGAGGAACATAAACTTCTTGAGGTTGGCGTACAAATTATGCTTGCGCATTAGTGTAACAGCTAGCAAGACGTGGATTCGGTGCACTTCCACATCCTTCTGTCTATCCATAGCCCAGATATGGTCGAGCACATCATCGAAGTAACTGGGCGCAAATTCTCGTTCACATCTCAACAGATTTGTCACACATCTGTTGAATATGGCAGGGGCGTTGCTGATCACTTGTGGCATTACTAGCTACTCACAGATAAATACTTCTTGTAATACTTGCTGCCGTTAACGGGATATCCCTTTTGCGTTTTTAGGATCTGATAAAATCCATCCGTCCTATTCATGAATGAAAAGCTGATACTTTTAGCCATACCATCGATGATGACATTTCCTCTAATAATTGATGTTGAGCCGGCAGGTGGTAGCATTCAAATTGTTAAGGACGTGTACTGTCCGCAACCCTCCTGTGGCCTTTTGCACAGAAGGTCGTAAATATATGTGGGGGGTCGATTCCCTCGACTGGTCAGCTGCTAAGCGATCTACAACAAATTTGCCGCTTGTACCTGTTTACGAGGCAGTGGCCATTGCTTCATGAAACAGTATTTCAACCCCGGTTTTAGGTCGTTTTAGTGACGAGTACCTTTGGCCTTAGGTAGCTCGCCCAGGACAGCTACTCGGAATACGTCCCTAGATACCTTCACATCACCATAGAGAGGATTTGTTCAGAGCGATTTCTAAATTGAAAATTTATTGCTCAAGTTAAGTCTTCTCATCAAGGACACTCTCGAACATTGATGAGCTAATGAGAAGTCGTCGTTCTCCGGAAAAGCCATCGCCGATCGGATATCACTGACATACTCACTCTTTTGCTACGAGTATGTAGATCTGCTTGACTTTGCCATCAGCAAATTGCGCAATAATCTCTTTGTTTCAGCGGAGGCAACTGAGTGACCTCCTAATTTAATCTTGTAGGCACTATCAGACTAAGCATATGGCTACCTATGCTGAAACGTCATTAATCAGGACAGTAGATGTCTCTTTATCTCATAGGAACTTAAAAAAATTATTCGTTGTATACCTATTACCTCAACTCTATCCTCTCGGACCTTTATACCGTATAGACAATTGCTGGCAATCGGTTGGTCATGAACTGGGTGTTGTCTATTAAAGAGGCAACTATGCTCGGTCCGCTCGACTTATTCGAGAGGTGGGCATTTGACGCTTTCTGTTAAATTAATTATATAGTCGCCGGGATCTTCCTCCACGATATGATAATTATACATTTTGTGATCTTGTGCAGACGTAGTAAAGACCGAACCGCACGTGAGGCCATCGCACCTACTCGCAGTACATCCACATGGTGTTGCAAGCACCAAGGTTAAACAAGCGGCGCAGCTTTTAATGTCAGAGGAAGACGTAACGCTTAGCGAGCAACTTAGTTCTAAAGAACTAGACTCAATGAGTCAACAAGCGTAAAGCTTATGGTACTTGTTCCAGGGGACCAAACGATTCAATGAATCGACAGCACGTAGTGCTCAAGAGTAACCAGCTACCCCAGTGAGGTGTTGATAACTCTTAGTGATCAGCGATAATCGATCAAAGACGCCACGCAAGGCACGTGTCTGTAAGATCAAAAGGGATACTAAAATCTAAATACATTTACATCTATAGAATGTCTCAATATAAGTAAGTACAACTAAGATCTCTCCTATCTAGCGGCTGGCACCAGTCAGCCCCTACAAACCTATAATTTTATATCTTTTTTTACTGGGATATAATCCGTGTGTCTAAGACTCAGGGTACCAGGTACCCAACTACGTGTGACTCCGTTACACATATCGACACTTCGTCGATGCCAGATAACTTGTAGCTCGTACCTCCAAGCCACGGTAAACAAGGATAACATCAAATTCGTCGTCCAAGTTCAAGACGATGAATTTATTATTGAATTGGACTTATTTCATGTACAGGTAATTCTCAATAAAAGTTTTATCAGTGTTACAGATGAGCCTGTATCGAGGCGTACCGTCATCCTCGTAGAAGGGATCTCTCGCTCGATGATTTGAGCTTGCTATCGTATATAAATTGGAGTTGTACAATTTGTTTGGCGCCTCGCTATCGACTAGGGATCGTCGTGACATGTCTTCAGCCACTTCCAGTATCAATGTAATAAGGTAAACATCATCGTTTGATACAGTAACACACAATGAGTGTGTGTTACTATAACTCTCATTAAGAGGCCTACAAATCCGCCTGACGTTGCTGGATCAGTTGGGTGCTCCGCACCTACTGACCGTGATAATCTTTGGTTGTCCGCTACGTTGTTGCGTTTTCGCAACAACGTAGGACCCTTCTTGGCTGCTTAACGGTAACTGTTTCCTACGGTTCGTGGTACCGCGTTCGGGGCACTGCATTCGTAAGAATAGTGCTTTGTCTTTCAACACCTTTTGAAAGCCTAAAATTTCATGTAAATGGTAACGCGAGAGCCTTCACTTTCAGCTTAACAGAGGCTCATCGGTTGTGCGCCTCCACGTTCCTGTCGCCTTGGGGGACGATAGGAGTTTGAGCTTTCGTGAGATTAATTTACGCTTGAATCTTATTATTCCACAAATTTAATTGCCTCTTTCAAGATATATATTCTATTCGGAAGAGATAGGTCCTGACTTGACCGTCTGTGAGACCCTGCATGAAAAAAATGATCAACGCTGTTCATTCGGCGGATTTGAAGTGATGCAACTCGTAATATGACGTACGTAATGAATTTACGAGTGTACAGCACGTTCGATTGTTCGAGTCTCAGGGGATCAGAGCGAATCCTGAACTCACTCGTGGTGCTTTAAATGCTTGTCTAATCAGAGACTTGAAAACTTCTATCGACTTAAAAACCGACATTTCTTGTAGATTGAAGCTCAAGGCCTCAGTCTTCGCAGGCCCTGCCAAGTTTGACTGAGAAATTATTCATCGACGATGTGTCGATCACTTGTGGTGTCATCAATCTGAACGTACCATCTAAATAGAGATTTTTTTTCTCTTTATATTTGGAGATATCAATCTTTATTGATTTGGGTTCATGTGAGTAATTCTACAGGGTGGAAGTAGCCTGATTCTATTTGAACAACTAGAACTGCTGATCACTCTGTTATCTCACAGCTATGTCTGTTGACACCCTTGTTGGTGAAATAAGGCTATCTTTTCGTTAAAAGTCAAGTATATTCTGAAAGAGCTTGAATATGGTGGCGTGCAGCCCGTTCTGAACCAGAGTGGAAAGCATTGCGCCTACGGCTTCTTGTCCTCTTGTCGAAATCAAGCGTTCGACAGAATCCCATTCAATTTGGCTTATATGGGAGTAGCTCTGGTACGTTGTATGGAAGTCTTCCCGCTTCATCATCCAACATGTTCATAGTCGTTGGACGGACTAAGAAGTGTTACCGGGTGTAATTGTTCACCGGTCGCTTGAGCTGTCACAGAACTTGCTGCTTACACTGAAAACAGATTAAGGTGGCACCTCGAGACTGCACGTACGCGCGTCATGCAGAGAAAGAGTCCAGCACGTTAAAGGGTTAAAAGTAGAACTGTATCTAGTTTAATTACTCCCCCGTCAATAAAATCTATTTAGCCTTATTCTACTGTGTCTAAATACAAACATGTATCGTAACATTCTGCTCAACACTCATTGCGTTCTTCTTTAGTGACTCGGCTATCGGTTTATATCGTTGATAGATGTCAACCAATGATCAGTCTATTTTTTCCGCAACACAACATTACCTCTTTCGCTACCATTGTGAGAATGTTGTGTCTGTTTTAACAGAACATTCGTACTTGGGGTATTTACCTTCTGTAAACTATCATAAAAACGGAGGCACCCCCGCTACAGCAAAAATCTCTTATAGGCCGGGAAACCGGTCCTCTTTCCCTGGTCGTAAAGTTTTCTATTTTGGGCCTAAACCTGAGGGGGATCAACTTGTACCGCGTCATCTACGGTAGGCAGTGGAGCTTGCAATCCGAAAGGTAAACACTAAAGTAACATCCCAGGTGTAGGAAATTCAGAGCGACAGCCCAGCACCACTAACAAGATTCTGTTCTCCTACATTCGCTGTACCGTGTTCGAACCCTTAAAGGGGATTTTCGTGTAAAGGCACGAAAAAATTTGAGTAGGTACGAAGTGTGGCACGGACTTAAAAAATACATGTGCTTGGGATGTGTAACGGGGCACCCTGAAGCTCGTACTGGTGACAGTACAAGCTACTTATTCTGATGACAGAATAAGGCGGTGCCTCGTAACCTCACGTACACTCGTACGTGCAGAGGAAGACGGTAAGAAGAAGCGAGTACTTGGTTAGAGTAAAAAGTAGAACTGTATTTATAATAGTTAATGTCTGCAATAAATCACTATTTATGTTCATCTAACTATGTCTAAATACAAATGTGTAAATCAACTATCTGCTCACCACTCATTGCGTGCGTCTGTCGTGGCGCGTCTTCGTTGGTTGAGATAATGGCCTATATCAACCAATTAGGAACTACTTGTAAGTGCTACAGAATGTTTGTCCTTATGACAATATTCTGAGAATATAGTTATATTCTATTAACAATTTCTTTTAGATTGTTATGTAACGATTCACCCCGTTACCCCCCCCCCCTTAACCATCAGTCACTTTAGTGACTGATTGACTAAATGGATACTCGTCCCAAATCATTTGTGACAGGATTTGCACTTGTTGGTCCGAGGCCACTCCCCAACAATTCATCGCATGGTTAACAAGCCCACGCGATGCGCGAGCAAGGCCGCCGAGAGCGCGTCCGCACGTCTCTGGGCGGACGACGAAGCAGAAACCGCAGCAACTGATGTCTCATCGGTTGCTGAAGAGACCCAGCCTGTGTCACTTGGTGACGCAGGCGCTGGTCATGAAGAGACTCGTGTCTTCACAGAGTACGAGCTCGGTGTCTCGTACTCTCCTGATACGGATGACGGATCCGTATCGACGGCGATTGAATCCAAGCCGCCTGCCAAGCGTGGCATGGACGATGCTTTGCGTCGCAGCATCTTTGGTTCATCTGACGAATCAGATGAACCATCGCCGAAGCGAAGGCGCTCGAGGTCGCGAGACTCGGGCGCTAATAGTGGTGTCGGTTCTCCAATGGACACCACTTCGCAACGAGTTACCAGTCCTTCTGTCGGCACGTCGCAGGAAGAGCGAGACCGCAATGTCTTGCGTCTCGCTCCAGAAAAGAAGGCATGGATGCCTCCTAAATCCGTCATGGATCACTTGTCGGCGACGACGAGTGATCGTTATCGAACACGGTTGTTCGATTCGTCAAGGATCCATCACCTTGACCCCAGCGCGAAAAACTATCGCGCTGAGCACGAATTCTTCATCGATGCTTTCTTTAGACATCGATGGTACAGTGGGAATCACAAACGTGATGGTCCCTCACTACTTCAGGCGTGGAACGCCTACATCCATAACCTCGAGGATGTTGGTCTTGACGCTTGGAACGACAAACTTATCAAAGCTCGTGATAAGTTTGAAAAGCGAACCCCGACAGGTGCACGCTACAAGCTGCATCGTCTGTCAAGGGAGAAAGGATTACCCTGCCTCTCTTGGGGAGACTCGTGCCCATGTTGTGCGAACAACTCTGCACGAGCACCTAAGGAGGCTTACCTCCTTACTAGCCCGTGGTGGCGCGTACGTGTCTCTACTGAGATGTACGAAGGGATTGACAACCTGAAATCCCTTTATGACCGTGCCGGGAAGACTTTCTCCGGCGGTCCTTCTGCGGCACAGGCGGATGTGCCGCGTCGTACTGCTCAACAAGACCCAGTACGTCGATCATCAGTTGGAAGCGGGGCTCCCAAGAATCCCAGGACGGGGGATAGCCGCGCCACCGGACGAGATAACTCGTCCGACGTCCGTTCACGTCGCGGTGGTTCAACAGCTGCTCAACTAGATAGCGCTGGCCACCGCGAGAGTCCTCTAATGGAGGTGGAGGAGGTGGAAAGACGCTCTACACACGATCATGTGGATCGGTGTGTTCCCGAGAGCTTCTTTGATCGCGTAACGCAAGGGTTACGCGACGATCTCGAACATGAGCGGAATAGGCGTCTCCAAATGGGGGACACTGTCTTGAAGCATCGAGCTGAGTTTGCCTTTGCTCAGCTTGAGAACGAGAGATCTCTGAAATCTCTTCGTGACGAGCTAAGGGTAGCTCGTGTGGATATTGATCGGTCTCGGGATGAGATAGCTGCTCTTCAGACCCTTGTTGATGCCCACCATCGGGAGCACAAGGCTCTCTGCGAGATGCTTGAGCGCAAGGGCGTTCTTCATCGAAAGAAGCAGCGTACTGATGGTACGGCTTAAGCCGACCAACGAAAAACCTGGGATGCGTTCGCATCTTACGTGGTAACTCGATCGTGTACGCATTGCCTAGGCGGTGCAATACACGAAATGGGCTGATGTACTTGGGTAGTAGTTTACTGCTACCCAAGTTAGTCACTACATGCTTTGGTAGATTAACCGTAGACAGTAGGACTAAGTCACCTTCGTTAAATAAAAAAATGTTTGCCCTTCCATTCTTGTCAGCTTTTTGCTTTTGCTTATCCACCGCTTCGGCGATGGAGTCTTGCACAAAACGGACTACCGTTTCACGAGCCAGTATGAACTCATCTGATGACTCGTTAGCTTCAGTGCGCTGTGAGCGCAGTGCAGCAACATCAACCTTTTCTTCAGTGAGGGCTTCCGCACTCTCACTGGCATCATCTTCTTCGATATCGATGTTATCGATATCGGCATCAAACGCAATGACCTCTTCGTCAGAGCGTGATGAGCGTGAACCAAATCGGTTTTTGCTCGCGCGAGTCCCTCCCCCCCTTAAACCAGAGTTACACTCTAGTAAGGTGGGTACACGCGGATGGCGCAAGCCATTCACGTAAAACGGTGTATGTGTCGTTGACGCATGCACCGAGTTGTTAATGGCAAACTCTACCATTGGCAAAAACTCACTCCAACTCTTAAAGGAGTGTACGTATCCTCGAAGTATCTCTTCGAGGACACGATTGGCGCGTTTCGTCTGACCATCTGACTCTGGATGATCAGATGTCGACATCTTCAAGCGCGTTCCGAGTGATTTGAACACGGAACGCCAGAAATCAGCAGTGAATCGTGGATCTCTGTCTGATACGAGTTCACGGGGCAACCCATGAAGTCGGAAGATGGTGTCAATAAAGACACAAGCACAGCCACTTGCCGTGATTGTCTCTGGTACAGCCACAAGGTGTACCATTTTGCTGAATCTGTCAACAAATACGACAATACCCGTATTCCCGCGTGCGTCTTTGGGTAAACCGAAGACGAAATCCATTGAGATGGATTCCCAGCACTCAGCCGGAACCGGTAGAGGCTTTAAAGGTGCACGCAGTGAAGGACTTGGCTTCACTCGTTGGCAGATTTCGCATGCGCGAACATACTTTCGCACAAACTGATACTGGCGGGGCCAGTAAAAGTCTTGACTCACCGTGAGATATGTTCTCTCCCGGCCACGATGTCCTCCTATAGGAGCATCGTGATACTCGAACATGATCCGCAAACGCAGATCAGTATCATCTGGAATGACAACACGTGGTGTGTCACCAGAAACGGCTGTATAATACAGTAAACCGTTGCGAGTAGTGTATCGATCTGATGCAGATCGATACGCAGACGACAATCGTTTCAACGATTCTCGAGATGGTTGGGAGAGATGTGTCGACAACTTCACTATCTCACCATCTTGGGCATACGCCCGCCTCACATCATCATACAACATTGTAGATGGGACTGAGGACGTCATAACCGCAACAGTGACTGTCTCACTGTTGGGTTTCGCGACTGTTTCAAAGTCGGGACGACGTGAGAGTGCATTAGCAACGACATTAAGTCGTTTTGGTTTGTACTCGACCGTAAAGTTGTATTCCGCAAAGAGTGACAACCACCGCGCCATTCGTTGTGAAAGGTGCGGGCTGTTCACTGCCGTGCGTAATGACGCATGGTCAGTGTAAACAACGAAGGTTCTATCTCCTAATAGATAGACTCTGAACTTCGCGAGTGCATACTCCATGGCAAGGAGTTCCTTGTCATGCACTGGATAGTTCCGCTCAGCTGGTTGCAGCTGACGCGACAGATAGCAGACGACGCTTTCAACGCCTTCAAGATCGTACTGCATTAATGCACAGCCGATTGCGAAATCGCTGGCATCACAGACCACATGAAATGGCCTGTCCGGATCGGCAATTGCTAGGACTGGGGATTGTATCAAGCTCTGCTTGATACAATCAAAGGAGCGCTGACATTCAGCGTTCCATAACCACCTCTCGTTCTTTTTCAATAAACGAGAGAGGTGCACAGTCATTTAGGCGTAATTGCGTGAATACTTATGCAAATACGCCACTAGCCCAAAAAATTTTCGAAGACCTTTGACATCAACCGGCACAGGCCAGTCGGTGATCGCCTTGATCTTTTCGGGATCAGGACGTACACCGTTCTTACCAACGATGCACCCAAGAAGTGGTATTTCGCTTGCTGCAAATATACACTTCTTGAGGTTTGCATACAATTGATGCTTTCGCATGATTGTAAGAACCTGTCGGACGTGGTACCTGTGAACCTCAACGTCCGACTTTCCATCCATAGCTCGACTATGGATGAATACGTCATCGAAATAACTCGGCGCGAATTCTCGTACTGGCCTCAACAGATGTGATACACATCTGTTGAACGTGGCAGGGGCATTACTAAGCCCTTGTGGCATTACTAGCCATTCCCAGAGCATGCCGCTAGGCGTGCTAACTGCGGTATAGTGTATATCCCGTTCTCGCATAAGGATTTGATAGAAGCCATTCATCAAATCCATGGACGAAAAGATGGTACTCTTTGACATACCATCAATGATTACGTCCTTCCTCGGTATCGGCGTCTGAGCCGGTACCGTTGCAGCATTCAACTTGTTGAACGCGTGCACTATCCGCCACCCTCCTGTTGCTTTTCGCACACAGAAGGTCGAAGAGCTATGTGGGGAAGTTGATTCCCTCACATGGCCCGCAGCTAAACGATCGGCAAAGAACTTGTCGATCGCAAGTACTTGTTCACGAGGCAGTGGCCACTGCTTCATGACACAGCACTTCGAGCCTGGTTTAAGCTCGACCTCGTGTCGAATACCTTTATCCTTCGGTAATTCGCACGGAACAGTTTCAGGGAATACATCCTTGAATTCAACCAAATCTTCATAGAGAGGATTTTTCTTGAGCGATTCCCACGATTGGGAGTCATATCGCTCAATTTGTGTCTTTTCATCTAGGACACTCTCGTCCATAGATGAACTACTGAGAACTCTCTCGTTCTCAGTAAACACTGTTGCTGACCTTATGTCGGTTACACACTCGTCGTCAGCGACGAGTACGCAGATCTGCTTGACTTTGCCACTACGCAGATCACGCAAGAACCTTTTATGTTCGAGCGTTGGCAACTGAGTGATCTCCGAAGTCAACTTCGGAGGCGCAATCAGATCAAGTGTATAAGCGCCTACACTAGATCCGTTATTGACTATGACATTCAATGTCTCTGTCATTTCCTGGGGACTTATTCCCTCAGGCCTCGAAGGACTTATTCCTTCTGCCTCTCCGGAGACTTGTTCCCGCGGGTTTCGGGGAACTTATTTCCGCCGTATTTGTAATCTTGGGACTTGTTCCCTTTACTTCCTCTAGATGGCGTTGCGCAACCACAGCGAGATCCTCTACGAAAGACTCTCCAGTCGATCTAGGATTATCGTTTCGCTTAACCTGAGCGATCGATTGTTTCTCTTCTAGATGTTCCCCGCTAGGGAGACATCTTTGTCCCAGTCCACCCGACTTATTCGAGTGGTAGACCTTCGGCGCAGCCTGTGTTTCCTCACAGCCGCCGGAACTTTGCTCCGAAGTGTAACCGTTTGGTACACTAAGGTTTTGTTCAGTCGTACTAACGACCGTACCACAAGTGAGGCCATCGCACTCACTCGTAGTACATCCACACGCTTGTGGACGCTCCAAAACGTTCATCAGATGGCCATCTGATGAGCAAGCGGCAGGCATCGTTACTGTCCGATGTTGCCAGTTTACCCGTGGTTCGTACCTTCTGAGCCACGGTATTCCAAGGATGACATCAAATTTGTCATCCAATTCCAATACGATAAAGTCATCGTCATATTGGGTATCTTCTAGCGTATAGTGGATCTTCACTATACGCTTCATGACGGTTACGGATGCGCCTGTCGCAAGACGTACCGTCATCCTCGTAGGAGGTGTGTCACATTCACTGAATTTAAAGTGACCATCTTCTAGCGATTGGCGTCGCACAAAATTGTCGGACGCCCCACAATCTACTAGAGCTCGAAGGGACAACGTATTCGTCACTTCGAGTTTCAAGGTAATGAGTGATACCTCATTGCCTAGAGCAGCAACGCACAACGTTTGTGTGTTAGGAGCAACCTTCATCAAGAGGCCTACAAATTCTCTTGACGTTGCTGGACCAGTAGGTTGCTCCGCACCTACTAATCCTGTCCATTTTTTGACGGTCCATCCCGTTGTTGCGTCTTTGCACCAACTGCGGACCCTCGTCCCTGCCCCTTTCTCATGGGTGGACGGTCACTACGCCCAGTGTCGCGAGACACTGGACGAGGGGCACTACACTCGTAAGCGTAGTGTCCTGTCTTCTGACATCTGTTGCATCTCTGCAACTTCTTGTAGTCTGTAGAGCGAGCCTTCTCGCTCTCTACATAACAGAGTTCCATCGGCTCTGGACCTCCGTTGTCATATCGTCTCGGTTGACGATATGATGTCGAGCTGGCGCGAGCCTGTCTCAGACTGAAGTCTTCCTGCTCCGCAATGGAAATGGCTTGTTCTAGTGAATCTAGCTCAAGCCGGAACAGGTGAGTCATGATGGGACCATCCGCAAGACCCTGCATGAACACCGAAACCAACGTGTGTTCATCCACCGGATCGGAACTTATACAACTCGTAAGATGTCGTATATGTTGGGCGTAAGCGTGCACATCACGCTTACCCTGCTTGAGCTTCAAGAGTTCGGTTCGAGCTCTGAACTCAGCTGTAGGCGGTTCAAACGTTTGTCTGAGCCGCGACTTGAAGACTTCCAACGACCCAAACGCATATGGGTCGCGCAACTTGAGCCCCAGTGCCCAAGTCTTGGCACGTCCTGCCAGATTTGACTGGGCGAATGCAACTTGCATATCCCCGTCGTCGATGCGACGCGCCCTTATGGCGTCATCCAATTCGACGAACCATCTCAAGAGGGAGTCCTCTTCGACTCCCCTATACTTGGAGATGTCAATCTTCAAGGTTTCGGGTCGACGCGAGTGCATCGACCCGCCAGCAGCAGCCTGCTGCTGTCTCAACAGTTCAAACTGTTGAGCACCCTGTTCTCTCAACAACTCTGCTTGTTGAGAACCTTGTTGGTGAAGCAAGGCTACTTTCTCGCGTTCAGCGTCAAGTTCATTTTGAATGAACTTGGCGATAGTAGCATGTTGGGCATCTCTGTTGAGAGCCTCTAGCATGACGCTAACAGCATGTATGCCCATGGTCGAACCCATCCGTTCAACCGCATCCCATTCGATATCGCTTAAGTGGGAGTAGCCGTCACGCGTAGCGTGAAAGCTTTGGTCATCTTCATCATCCAACATATTCATGTTAGATGTGAACGTGGTCCTTGGACGGACTACGAAGTGCTACCAGGTGTAACGGGGCACCCTGAAGCTTGTACTGGTGACAGTACAAGCTACTTATTCTGATGACAGAATAAGGCGGTGCCTCGTAACCTCACGTACACTCGTACGTGCAGAGGAAGACGGTAAGAAGAAGCGAGTACTTGGTTAGAGTAAAAAGTAGAACTGTATTTATAATAGTTAATGTCTGCAATAAATCACTATTTATGTTCATCTAACTATGTCTAAATACAAATGTGTAAATCAGTTATCTGCTCACCACTCATTGCGTGCGTCTGTCGTGGCGCGTCTTCGTTGGTTGATATAATGGCCTATACCAACCAATTAGGAACTACTTGTAAGTGCTACAGAATGTTTGTCCTTATGAAAATATTCTGAGAATATAACTCTAATAGTTATATTCTATTAACAATTTCTTTTAGATTGTTATGTAACGGTTCACCCCGTTACAGGATGCAGCAATTGCGTGCCTACCACGAAGTGTGTGTCACAAACGCGGATGACTTTACAATTTGACCTCATTACATGATATCGTAGAAGCACCGCATCAATGCGCTTATATTCATTTAATAAGTGCCGTAGTTACCGCGTCATATCAGAGCGCGCGTCCAGTATCTTGTCTTTAGCCAATCACTCTTTAGACTTATATTAAATTAGTCGAAATTAATCCTGTCTCTTCATTTTTAGTCTACTTGTGATGTGACTGTTGTGTGTTAGAGGACGGATAAATTGCATCCGCGCCACACGAAGCAGCAAACGTCTAGCTATCGTTGAGGGTTACGTAAGATGCACACTTTAACATCTCTGAATGCGAGAGAGGAAGGTAAAAATGCTTCCTTCCAGGTGCCTGAAGTTTTGTGAGGAGGTAGTTCATGGGAGCTGTAAGCCCTTTCTTACATTCGCCCTCACGCCGCATACCCATTCGCCGAGCGCAAATCCCAGTTCAACGAAGAGGACTCTCTAAATGCAACCCAGCTTGATTGCTATCCAAACGTGACTTTCTACGAGTTCCCCCGTGACGGCAGATGTCTCGAGCAATTAGAATGAGCCAGCGCGTCGACGAACGATGTAGCCACGGTAGATGATCAATAATTACTAGACATCAAAGATTAATCAAATTTACTACGAGTAGACACACTGACTCCCTCTATCCTCATCCTTGTACGTTTATCTAAAAGAAGATCTCATCCTAGTCACGCGCTTTATAAACTAGATTGCGCAGTTGGTGGCACTACTGATCACGTCCATGTATAACACCGGTGCTGACGCTTCAGTCAAATTATCAAGACCGTGGATAAGCAGATGGTGCGCGGCAGTTTAAACGAAGATGAGACCATAGTAATTAAATTGAGAACAGTGAGTACGAACAATGGCGAAGACTGTAGAGACGGTCAAGATTGACGATTTCAAATTTAAGAAGGCGAAAAAGAAGGCCAAGATCGAGCTAGAATCTGTTACGGCTAAGCGTAATCAAGCTAGGAAGAGCGGTTTCAATCCCGAAAGGAGGATTTTACTAAGCTGAGGGAAGCATTGTTGGCGGAACAAGCTTCTGCGCTGTAAATTTATTTTGGCAGATGCCTCAAAAAAATTTAGATGCTAAAAGGACGTAGGAGCTCATGGATGGAAAGAATAAGGCAAAGGGGAATGATTGGTTGCCACAAGTACAGCAGAGCTCACGATGATGGCGTTGCTGTGGTCATATTATGACTACGAGCGAGAAATGACCAAACATACGCTCGGTTTTGCTTAGGACAAGCTTAGTGAGCACGCAGACACGTTTTTTAAGGTGCAGATCACGATCGACGATGTCAAGAAGGACACCATGACGTAACGAGAAATTGTTATCAGGAAAACGTGGTGCTATAATTAAATTCAATCGGATTCAATTTCGGTCGATGTGCGCAAGGTCGTGAATACGCATATGGAAAAGCTCGTGTCGATTCTGCAAAAAGTAACAGTGACAATAATTAAAGAACTTGGTGTACTAGCGCAAGGCACTGCGTCATGCGAAGCGGGCGCTGATAGATATGGAAGCAAAAAAAATTGAAGAAACAAATATGTGGCGGCCTATGCACAAAAAGTGATAGACAGTGTGCTGATCAACTTTGATGTACCGCTGACGCTGTTTTGGACGCACTTGTTGTTGCATCTACTGTGGCAATTATTCACGACGACTTGTGTGAAACGGCTAGTGTCAGTGCTGGCCCTGATGCACCTTCAAATAGGTTTTAAAAGAGGCGCATGACAGATAGGCTCATTAATGATTCGGCTGGCTCATTGCTTTCGGTAGAGGGTCAAAAGAAATCATAGCTCAGATTTTTGTTGTTGTATTGTCAAATTACCAGTTTTTATCCTGAGGGTGATTTTTGGAGACCCTCTAACCAGAAGAAACCTCGTCGCGATAGCTCCATGTTACAATTACGATACTGTTCGCCACGCTGCGTTTGATGTCCGGGTATTAAATGGAATATGGCAAGGTGGGTATATTCTAGTACGTATCAATATCGATTGATATGGCGAAAAGAATCCAATCTTTTGGGCTCACGATGACATCCGGATTTGCGTTCGCCCGGACATTTAAAAGTCGCACTCGCCACGTTGAGGTGTCTTTTGGAATTTGTGGGAGAGCGCGCGCTAGCAAACTCAAAGTTAATTGTTGATTCGGTCACATCGAGCGCACTCACTTCCATTAAGGGCAATCCATTAAAGTTGTCGAACGGAGATTCGTGCGGACCAAAGTTGGGGGAAGCTCCGACTTGTCTCCGAGTGTCGCGTGGTACATTAAGACCGCTCGACGAAGATCTCGTGTACGAAAATCGGCATTTAGTCGTGCTCGTAGCAACTTACTTGCTAAAATGCAGATGTGTACGCATCAAGCGTGTAGTCGTCGACATGTATTCTAACCACGTTATTTTCGCACTGTAATCACCCCAGTCGTACTTGCTGCCCACCTCTTGGACCCAAGTAATATATTTCGTATCGTTGCTGCTCATCTCTACGAGCAGGTCACTACTGCTGATGCCGTGCAGAGTTCTTTGAGAAGCATCGGTGGATTGGTTCTATGTGTACAAAGTGGTGGTGAAGGATGGTGCTGCAGCTTAGTCCCAGCACATACTGTAGCGGTCCTCACCTTTGTGATGACTTTATATTGAGATAAGCTCTGACTGGACTAGAAGTCGGACGGATGCAAGCGCTGAATTTTGCAATTGTTGTGCGAACGATCGTTGCCGCATTATTGGTGCTGGTGCTAGGATCTCAAACACAGCTCTATATCCTTTTGACCTTGCATAAAAGCCCAGACTTAAAGTGTGGTAAACTCGTCGTTATACGGACATGTGTAATGTACTCACCATGCGATGCCACAAAAGATTATCACGGTGCATGGGATGTAAAAAGATAATTAACAGTTAGTTCAATCGGTTGTCATGGAGTCAGCCTGCACCCGATGTCGCACGCCAATCGGCATCACAAATTCAACGGGGTAGCCTATTACATGATATTTTTTACACCAAACGGTGTCAATAGCGAGAGGTCTAGTGTGACAATACCCTACAAATATTACCCGAGACAGGTAAAATTGAAGGTTAATTTCTTGGGATGATATTCACGTTGCTGCTCATAGATTGTTGATAAAAAGCATATCAACCAATATTACCATAAATCGCTGCTAGACGCGCGTAGTGGGTGGTGAGCAGGTTGTCGTCATACGACAATGTAGATAATGTAGTTAGATAAAGACTGAAATCATATTGATAGCTTAATTATAATAATCACATTTCTTTTTTTTATCTTTACTTAAACTAGTATTCTAAGTAAATTTACCTTCCTCTGCACGTACGAGTATACGTGAAGTTTCGTGGCTCCCAAGCTAAGGGTGCCCCGTTACATTGTAAATTCATGAGTTGAAGGAGGACAGTCAATACTGAAGAAGTGGATAGCAGTATCGATATGATGTCTTGCAACAATGCGTACTCGATTGTCCATGGCTTGCGATATTGAAAAGTCTACTATACGTCAACGCTTTGCAATTGAGCGCTCGACGCATTTAATCGTCTGTCAGGTAACTTTTGGTCATCGGTTTTGCAGAAGATATCACACCATGCATCGATAAAGTAACTACTATGCATGTTTTCATTTGCAATGAACATTTTCGACTAATCCTTTCGACCAGGCATCTGTTAAATATCAGAAGTCCCATTGGACCATAAAGTTGAGTGCATGAGTGCATTTAGCCAAGTTCATGGCATGCCATGCTCGCATAAAATGCAATCGATTCGTAACGATGACCGTGTATCGCATGCTAATGATTTTGACGCGCAGTGGCATCTTGCCCGTGCGCAGCCACCCTATCTTCCGGTAATGTCGAATTTTTATGAGAGCGATAGGTGCTTACGAAAAAGGCCTTCGAATTTGGTGCTTTCAGACCAAATTATACTTCATGAAGAAATTGAAAATTTGACCGAGAGCCAAAATACCATTAGAAACCTGTTTCTATTGCCACCAGAGGCAGACCCGTCGGATCATGTGGCTCAACTACGATATATACGTTAGCAGTTGAAAACGCTGAACTTCAAGGTGAGAGAGAATTAAATCTCAGCACTGTGGACTTGTCACCAAATAGGACACAATCGGCGTACATGCCCGAATTCATGCAATACATGATCTGCGCAACTTCATCTCACTCGTTTTAATTTTCATTTATCCAACACCTTCTAATTTCTCTTCCTCGCCTGATTTTTTGTACGTACTGAAGTCAGTGCAACGAATACGTGCTCTGTACGGACTTATCTGTACTCTATGCGTCTTATCTAGTCGTAATATGGGACTATGGGCGGCACAATACCTGTAGAACAAGAAATTGGAAATCTAATGTAGGCGTTATGATCGAGCTCTTCGTTGTCGTTTAAATTAAACAAAACAGACGCGTCTCTAGGTGATGTGAGGTCAGTGCAAATGGCATTGTTAGTGCAATAGCAAATGGGATTTCTCGCTACAAAATAGTTGCGTAGATTTCTGTCGTACTTGCAAGCACCCGTTGGAGTATTAAATACGATGGTTTGAGAATATTTTAAGCCATAAACAAATGTTGAACGCGGACACAGCACAAATGGTAGCAAGTAAGTTTATAGTCATAGTTGTGCTAAAGTCATATCAGCATCTCCGTTTCATTCTTGGTATGTGCACAAGCGAAAACCTTTAATTAAGAACTGACAAACTAGTAGCTTCGTCTTAATGCGGCACTCGTACCACACCTTCGATAAATGTGCTGTTCAGCTCGTTGTCACCTTCGTCTGACGTGTTCAGACCAACAATGCACAACAATAGTGAGCAAGCGTTCAATAAACTCAAAACGTTCCAGACGCACCTATGTCATGTCTCTGGTACGCTTTCTCGAGTTCCTTCCATCGATTATGGCGATCTTGAGCAAAATCTCGGCCGCGAGAGACTTCCAAAAGATGGCTTCTTGACAATCTTGTTCAGCATAACCGCTTACTGGTTATCATCGTGATCAATCGAATAGTCTTCTCGATTTCTTGTGCAATTTCAGCCTAAAACGTAGGTGCTTAAAATGGCTGTATTAGTGCATTTCTCATCTCCTTTGCAAATTAAGGTAACTCGCAATAATACTTTCCTATTTTAAATGCCCTGCAGTCAAATATTTTGCAAATAAAATTGCTCCACCTCCTGCGGTTCATGCAACGAATAGATACACTCTCACTGTTTACTTTGTGTAAGTTGCCCACCCCATTAATACCTGACATCATGATGACATTATCTTGTCCTGAAGATCCCTTTTCTTGCTGAGCAAAGAATCTTCCAAATCGAGTCGATTGCCGACATCCTTGGTTCGCGCCAGCAGTGCTTACATCTTGGCGAGTTCATCTGCATTTCTTGCCATACTAGTACATGATAAAGTATAATTTTGCTGGAGCGGAAGTTAAAATTTAGTCAAATCAGGAAAAATTGAGTTATCAATACATTCCATCAAATGCGACAATATGCCCTGTGTCATGTGATTAAGCTCGATAGTTTTTTGAGTTGCTGAAACGCAACCGGTATGCGATTTGTGAGTACCGGGATGAAGGGGGATAGTAAAAAGTGGGTGAGTATATTTAACTAACTATTTTCCATACAATTGTTTACATGAGGTCTAGTTTGGCATTGGTCCCGAGCTCGGCACCGACTTTTCCATCTCATCAGATAAGGTTACTGCTGAGTGGAGAATAGATCCGTGTAGATAATGTTTGCCAGCGTGAACTCATTCAGCAGAGCAGTTGATGTGATAATAGTAGTAACAACTACTCAATGCTGCGATACGCTGCACTTAAACACGTTTTGCATTATGTAACCTGCCTCATTCCAGCAACTTCAACTCGCGTACAGCGTCCGTAACCCCACTATTGAATCCCTTTCTGTAGCACACAAAGCCGGACAGCCGTGATCGGACCAGCACGATGTGCACGCATCCAATCAAGTCACAACAACCTCTTCTTCGCCTGATTATCTACCCCCTAATAGTCATAACTGCCCTTTTCCATCACAATTGAGAAGACAAGCTGTCCTTTCGCGGGGTAGGGCTCACTCCGAATTTTCTCGCTCTATGCAGGAAACGAACGACTCCACTGACGAGGCCGAAGGACCGTCCGCAACAACTACACACAACCACTTCTATACACATCCAATAAACTGTACTCTGTACACATCCAATAAACTGTGCTCTGTACACACCCAATCGACTGTACTCTATACACATCCAATAGACTGAACTACAATACGGACGAACGCCTCCATCCGCCAACGCCTCGGACCTCTGTTCTTCCTCGCGTCACTCTTACGAGCACTGATGAAGACGTTGCTGGGTCTGATATGTACGACCAGTCTTGCGGTATCAACGCACGCAGCAGCAAGTTGCTCGGAATGCAACGGTCAGACGTGTATACTTGACGGCACGTCGACGATTTTAACCGGTGGCGCGACTTCGCTCGTCGTACAATTTTGCAATTACGATCGTACAACCGAACAAGGTTCTTCGTACGCACTGCGTCTGGGGGCGTCCTCGCTTCCTGGCTGTGATACCAGCAACGCGACACTTCCTACAGTCGCGTCGCTCGTTGCAGCCGACGGATGTACGCTGGACAATTGTGCCGTCACGATTCACTTTGCATCGGCTTTGGATTGGGCAATTGTACGACCACAAGTGGACGGCCAACGGAACACATTAACAGCTCAGTTACTCACTGGAGGCAATACGAACGTCGTGACAATCGCGACGCTCGACTCACTGGCGCCTGCTGTCGTCAATGGCGGCGCCACGGGTGTTTCTGTGTGTGCACGAGCGCTGGCAGTCAGTGGCTCGAGGTTCTCGAGTGTCGAGCATTGTAACGTCGTACAGATTTGCAGGGGGCCGAGCGGTAGTGCAATTTGTACGACCGGTTGGAGACATACGGATGCGCGGGTCCAAGACGTTCAGTGCAGTGGTGAAGCTTGTACAGGCAAAGTCAAGTGGACTCAGCCCTTGCCCTGTGACGGCAGTGTCGGAGACGCTACGTCGCTGATTCTCAGTGTGACTGTCGCCAGTACGAGCATTGAGGCCTCGCCCCTTGCTAATGTTGGCTACATGGTTGCTCCGACGTTCAACATCTCGGCAGTCAGTGGCTTGGACGTGGGGAGCGCTGACGTGGTGTTGAAGACCGACACGTTTTGTGATGACGCGAGTCTCTCGCTCAATGTGTCAATGGAAAATGCTAGTGATGACGTCGTTTCGAGTGACGCGGTGATTGATGTACGCAGCGTGAACACAACGACGAATGGAACAGTGATTGTCCAACTAGCGTCGCCATTGAGCAGCGACTTGGTGAGCGACAACGTGCAGCTGTCGCTGTCGCAATGTGGCGTATCATCTTTGGGGTTGTTTCCGGTGGGAGAAAACTTGGGCGACTTTACTGCCGTGTCGACAGGCTCGACGGCCGATGCAAACGAAGGTGGAACAGGAACAGGTCCCGTTGGATCTGTTTCGACGCAGGAGATGAATGTCTCGGCTGGGCTTTCCAATAGCATTATTGTCGGTGCTGTGATCGGTGCCGTGGCTCTCGCAGGCTTCATGTTTGAATATATCTATCACAAGAGACGGCAACCGCCGGCGTTGGCGCAAGAGTCATCGATCCCAACGCCTGTGTGAAAACCGACGACTGCTTCATACAGGGAAGGGTGATACAAATTGATCGATCGGTCGGTTGTGTGTCAGCTAAGTAGGTAAGTAATAAAGATTCATGGCTTATGTTACGACGTTCTTGGTTGATGACGAACCTGTGACTGTAAATCCTTAGCAGCCAGGGGTCTGTCTAAACCAACCTTGTGGATGTGCAGTTGAACCCAGTGCGTGTTGGAAACGCTTGAAAAGCAAAGGGTCGTTCGGAACACTGACTCATCATCAGTTTGAGCTGGTAGCGATCGTACCTTTTCGATGAAAGAGTGTTCATTGTCAAATTGCTTTCAACCGATCAGGTTAGACCACGGAGCCCTCGACAAAGCTGCTGATGGATTCTAGCGTACGAGAAGTTGCTGGTCACCCCGTCAAGCACGTGAAAGGTGATTCAATGCTGCTTGCAAAACGTCGCTATTACTTGCTCTGACTGGCTTCAATCCAAGCGGTTGAATTATTCGAGTTTGACCCGAAGGATGCTGCGTAAGAGACAAACAGCAGCACTTGTCAATGACTACAAAATGGCTCGAGCTGCCGTCGATCAGAAAAGTCTGAGAAGTTCAGACGTGGCGGGAAGTCTAACAAATTGTTGTCTACCACGTCCGACGCCTTTTCAATCGATGCAAGTACGCAGCAATGTGTCAAGTTTCCACTGGATCTAGTTACAGGTTCACATACACTTCGTGCGTGGAACAAATCACCGCATGTAACATTCGAGCTGAGTCATTGCACAACAATCTCGATCGATTCTGGACTAGTTTGCGTCTTCAGCCGCAAAGAAAAATGAAGGGTGATCCAGTGGGCATCGTCAATATCGCTGCTTCTGACTCGGCTCTGCGATCACTCAGTCGCATCGTTGTGTATTCGTTAACACGAGTGATAATGTCTCTTCGTGACGGCAATTTACGTACGGCGCGAAACGTTCGTCGTTTGGTCGTGCCTTCAGGACTTCTGACCAATCATGCGCATATGACGAATCTTCAGCGATCGTGTCATGGCTAAGTCCTTCTTCAAGGCAAAGCGTTTCGCGGCTGTGACAGCAAAATCGTCCAGCTGCTGCTCTAGGTTCTGGATTTTAACGTCCAGCTCAGCCAGGACTTCGTCAGCGGCGGAAGAAACCAGTATTTCAGCTGCGGCTTCAACAGGTGCTGACGCAGTTGCCGGCTTCAACGATCGTACGCCAGTGCTTGGGGTTGCTGGGCTCAGTGGTCGAGGCGATGACGTTGACAGATCTACGCAGAGTCGCTTTGGCTTAACCGCGTTTGGTGTAGGTGCGACTACAGGTGGATCAACAACTCGTTCGTCGCCCCGGTTGACACAGTTCGGACTTTTTGCAGTACCGGCAGAGTGCTCTGGCCCCTGACTTACAGTGAGCGGTGAGGCGTCGGGAGGAAGCCGGCTACGCAGATACTTCAATACGGCTTCAGTGCCGCTGTTCAAAACGTGAGCTCGGATCCCTCGCTGCGGGTTACCAGCGAGGTAGAGGGCGCGAAGACTTTCGCAAAGTGCAAGCTCTGCCGGAATCTATTCAAACAAATGCACATACGTGGTGTTAATTATCGCAGTATCGGAAGCAACCGAGACTTCCACATACCTGACGCAACTCGTTGTTCTCCAGAGAAAGCGATGTCAATTTCGGCACTTGGTAAACGGTCCCGCACGACTCCAACTGCATGATGTCACACAAGCACGCGATTTAGCAAAATGCTGGCATCGTAGATCGTAACCTCGACACATTACGTACCCGATTGTCAGCAATGCTTAGCACAGATAGATGGCGCATTGTAGACCATGGAAACCCGTCTAACACTCGCAGACGGTTGAAAGAGAGTACGAGAGTGTCGATAGACTTCAGATGTTGCAAGTTCTGCGGGATGTCCGTCAACATGTTGTTGCGGAGGTCCAGCTCTGTAAGGGACAGGCATACACCATGAGTATCCGAGGCGAGAATAGTATTCACAGCGTCTGTCGTTAGCGAGTTTTTGCTGAGTCGCAAATGTTTCAGACTCGGCAGCATCGCGATGGAAGAGTGAACTGACTTCAATCCACATTGCACAGCAGTGAGTGTATGAAGGGATGTCAGGTCACCAATCGCTGCAGGAAGCTCCTGTAGCCAGTTCTTGGAAAGATCCAGCTGCTGTAGAGATTCATTAAATCGATACTTTCCTGCGACGTGAAGTTGCGTCGGCAGGTGCTGTAGTCGCATATCGACGAGCTGTAATTTCCCCGATGCGGCGGCTTCTCGGAATAGATACTCGTCTTCATGGGGTGCTTCTTCAGGCATGGGCTCATCCTGCTTTGCTTCCCTCTGTCTCATGGTAAACTCGTCCACCTCCTCCTCGATAGCGTCAACCCCTACCGGCGGTCCACCCCGAGTGCGCAAGTACTTCTTGAGCGGCTCAGTACCTGATGAAATGACGGACCGTCGAATCGAGCGCAGAGGGTTGCCCTCAACAAGCAGATGGTCGAGATACTTCAGGTAGCCTAGTCCTGCTGGTAAATCGTGCAAATCATTATTGCTGACATCTAGTGTCTTCAGGCGGTACAACCGAGGAATGCCATCCGACAACTGCTGCAGCTTGTTGTCACTCACATCAAGCACCGTGAGCGACTCCATCACACTCGAAACGACGTGCTCTGGAATTTCGCGCAGCATGTTAAAGCCTAGGAACAGCTGATCTAAGCACACACTGTCCTCTGGAAGCATCGGGAACACCGTCAGCTTATTCTGACGCAGATCGATGTACTTGATCGATACCAGCTTACGAAAAGCGTCATGCGTAGTAACCAAGCAGTTCTTCTTCAAATCCACCGTCTGCAAGTTCGTGAGCTCGCCAAATGATAATGGCAGCTCCGTAATCTGATTTGAGTACGCCGAGAACGATTTCAAACTTCGAAGATAACCTATTGTCGAAGGCAGCATCGTCAAATGGTTGCTCTCCACCCGTAACACCTCCAAGTGAATCAGGGCGCCAAGAGATTCAGGCAAGTGCGTCAACTTGTTCCCTTCCAGTCCTAGCTCTCTCAGCTTGTACAACTTGCCCAAGTCTTCCGGCAAACACCCGCCTAAGTCATTGCTGCTCACACGGATCAAAATGAACAAATTAGTTTTTGACCAGCTATTCTTGACACCCCTTGACAACGTCATACTTGCTGAGGTCGAGCAGCGTAAGCGTTTCCACATTCCACAACGACAATGGCACTTGACGCAAGTGATTGTGACGCATCTTGAAGTTCACGAGGTACTTAAGCGTCTCTACTTGACTCGGGATCTCTACAATGTCATTGTAGCTGTAAAAAATGCACTCGAGTCAATAACCACCTGTCAAAAATACAAAAAAAAATGCGCAAATCACCTCAGGTCCAATTTACGGAGAACAGCGCACTCCCAACTGCGTTCGTCGTCGTCCAGTTGCTCGTAGAGACGGAAGACTTCGTCAGGAAACGATACCAAGTCGCGCGAGGACAAGTTCAGACTGCCGGATTGACGTGCCATACGCAAAGTGCGAGCCATTGCAGTGCCAGGGGCAGCAGCAGAGGCAGAAGCCGCCGCCGAGCGCCTCATCGCGGCGAATTTCGACGGCATTTTTGACAGTTGCGCGATTTGTGGTTCTGATTCGATTTGGTTAGACCAAATCGGACCAAATCTTATCAGCTAGTCAGTGTTTCAGATTTGATGTTTTTAATCAGGCACAGTACTATGTCAGTACCCTCTAGCCTTTTTTTGTCTACTTCATGTAAAAGTTGGCTCCTACTATACTACATTCTAAAATACTCCTCCGTGACCCTTATTCGGTGGTATGCACTCATCCCTGAGCCCCTCAATAGTCGGTGAAGTGGAGACAACACCTGCAAGTCCTGTCTTTTTGTCGTTTTGGCCAAGTCTCGCAGGGCTAATGGGGTTCACTTACCATCAACTAAATGAATCTCGAGCTCCACCTTAGCCCAAGGAGTGTACAAAAGGTACGTCATCATTCACCTCAAAGGTGACGATCGAAACAAAACATGTTCGACCACAATCAATCAATTACCAACGCACTATCTATCGGTCTTTCCAGGCAAGTTGCGTCGTCACGTCGTAATGGCTTTAAGAAGAGTGTCAGCATAGTGCTCTTCAACGATGACCAGAGCTCGAAAACGAGGTCCGTAGGTTGAAGTACACTTGCCTTTTCTGTTTCCACCAATCAGAACCCGCTCTCTTCACCTCCTGTCCAATCGCCAGTCGTCTTCTTGAGTGGTGCGTACGTCAGGTCACAATCGAAACCTTGTCCTGCGTTGCTGTGTGCTGCATGGAAGATGAGTGCGTTCCGGTCCAAGTTTCTGTACCCTGCCAAAGTGAACTGGTTCCCAGGTCACATGGCGCTTGCTAGACGTCAAATGGTGGCTCAAATGGATACCGTCGACGTGCTGATCGAAGTGCGAGACGCTCGCATCCCCTGGAGCTCGGCCAACCCCGTGCTGGAAGAAGCTTTTGGCCAGTCGAAGCCTCGTCTGGTCGTGTTCAACAAGAGCGACCTGGCGAACTCCAATATGCAGCAACGGGTGGAAAAGCAGTGCAAGAACGAGCTAGGACTGGCCACTGACTGTCTCTTCACGTCCGTGGTCAAGGGTAAACGACTTCAGGCCATTTTGCAATGGTGCAACAAGCACAGTCAGGCCCAGTTCAAAAGTACGGCGGGGTCGATGGTTATGGTCGTGGGCATTCCTAATGTGGGCAAATCTTCGCTCATCAACGAGTTTCGACGCCTGTCAAGCTCTCACAAACTGGCAAAAGGTCGAAAGCGAGCCAATGTCGGACCGACGCCTGGTGTCACTGTCCGCAATGACATTATAAAGGTGCGGTTGAACGCTCAGGATCGATTATGTATCAACCTCGATGGCTGATGTGATTGTTTCGTGTAGGTGAATGACAAACCAGCCGTGTTTGTAGTGGACACGCCCGGTGTGATGCTGCCGAATATTTCGTCGGCAGAAACTGGATTGAGGCTAGCGCTCACAGGGGCGATCAAGGACGAAGTCGTTGGCACCGAGTTGATTGCAGACTATATGCTTTACCAGCTGAATCAAATGCAATCGACGCGATATGTGGACGCACTACAGCTTCCGAGGCCGACGGACGACATCGGGGAGCTGTTCAAGCTAGTGTATCGGCGTTGCGGTGCGTTGGGCAAAGAACCGGATGTCCAAGATCGTTTGGCTGCGCAATTCCTGCTGCACGAATTTCGCCGCGGAGCATTCGGCAACTTTACGCTGGACGCCATTGAATCGCCATCTGAAGTCGTCCAGAACGCAGCTTCGTCGTTGTAAATCGGTAAGGGCTGGTGAGAATCGCACTTCCTGTCTCGTCTCTCAGCGAATATGCACTTCTGCCCTCACTAGAGCTCAACCGATGTGTGACAAGAACAGCTTCAATCCAGGCGAGAAATCAGACAAGAGCTTCAGATGAGTTGATGAAAGTCAGTCGCGACTTCTCAATTCCAAGCACTTGCACTAATGGCAGCGTGACCATCCAGTGGACAAGTTGCTTGCAGCTACTTCGCTGTGCACTGCCAGAAGAAAGCATGTCGTGCAGTTGCCGTCGATAACCAGTCTCATTTCTCAGTCACGGCTGCACTCATTGCCAGACATCGCCTGACGAGTAAGTATGGAAATGAAAAGTGCTCTTGGAAGGTGTCGCCGAACGTTGTCAAGGAAATGGGAAGCGTGGCAACGTCAGCATATTTTGTCTAAAAACACGAAACAACTAACGCTTGTGCTTCCGTTCCGCAGCATCGTCGAACCACAGGACAAAACCGTCGTCCCCAAGGAAACTAGGGCACTCCGTGTATGCGCCTCAAGCTTACTTCTCCCGTCCTTGCGCGCAGAGAACCACCAATCTTTTCAGAGGACAAGAGGTGTATTGGCACTCGGTCGAGTCGCTTCGAATTGTGATGCGGACGGAGCAACAGTTTACATTATCACGAGTTTGGGAAAGTGCCGTAGCTAATGAGCTGACCATCCTGCCATATTGCCTAGGTCAATTCAACAATGCGGTTCATTTCACAGGCGCAGCGGTAACGGAAGTCAAAAGACCACATCGATTTCTTGGATTGGCAGAGAGTCGATGCTGTTCCGCCTACAACGGTGTGTGCCAATTCGAGAGGAACACACAACTGCAATTGTGGATATTGGATGCGGCGTCTTGGCGCGGTGCACAGATACAGCTAGCTGCCTCAAATCCATGCCAAGGTCATGAGGCTTCAGGTGGCAGAGTCGAGAAGCATTTTGGCTGATAACGACGGGGGTAGGATCGTAACGTGCCGGCACAACTCCAATATCATGTTGTTTGTACGCCATGTTCTATCCACCAATCTGCTCCACGTGACGGGTGTCGGTCAAAGGTATTTTTTCAACGTTTACCACCAGCTCCCTCGACACGCCGATTGCGCCTCACTCCAGCGTGGCAGTCAGTGTGGCGAAAAGATTGGCATAGCTGACAATTACAATGTCACGGGTCCGATACGTCCCTACCATCTCCTAGACGACACGACCGAATGCGCCAAGTCCGAAAACTTGATGCAGATGTGTGGTGGCTCGCTATGAGCGTCCACGTAACTTCTCCATTTTTCAATCATCGTGCGGACCGCTTGGCCAGGAAAAGCCGTAGCAGAAAGGTGCACCCAATGGTGTCCGGCCTTGCCGAATACAATGGCAACAACGTCTGCCACTCGAACCAAACAATGTGCTGAACCGACGAGTAGAACTATCGGCTGATCGTTATCGAAGTCATGCCGAGACCCGAGATCATGGGCGAACTTCTGGCAGTCCAGAATAATTCGTATCTCCAACAGCAGCGCTCTGTAGTCCACTGGTTACTTCGGCTCCAGTCGACAACACATCACTTCAGCCTGCCCTCTGCTCTCGTAAGGTGCATGGCTCGTACGCGTTCAAAACGGGGTGAAATAGGCTACGACTCAGACGTAGCTTTCAATTGAAAGACACGGTAGTGATGATTCAGCGAAGCGATAGTATGCAGCTTGAACGAACTCACGAGCACGCCGGTGCCAGGATTGTCGCGATCGAAAATGACACGTCGAGCGCGACTGTGTACTAACGCCATGGCGCACATAGCACACGGTTCGCAGTCAAGATACACGTCATACCCCGTGCACAAGTATGACCCACTGTGCTTCATATCATCCACGTCTTCCTGGCACCGCGCGGCTTCGTCTCTCTTTTGACTCTTTTTTTGCTTCTTTGGGTGAGCCATCGCGTTCTTCGCTGCTTCGCCTCGTCGTCGATCACGTTCGGCAACGACGTTGATTGCCACCATCACTGGGTGACACAGTGCCTCAATTTGACACTTGACCGGCACCTCGTCGCTCACGTTCGACGTCGCAACGTGCTCGTCCAAGTGCGGGTCCACTACCACGTATCCCCACGCACAAGTCAGTGCCTCGTGTCGCTTTGCCTGCAGCCTTTTTCCAGCTTCCACTGCCACCCGCAAGTGTGCCAGCATGTTCCTCTTTTCCTCCTTCTCAATAGGAGGCGACGCTGACACTTCGTCGACACTAGCGTGGAATATCAGCGGCCAGTTCTTCGAGTGTTTCTCGAACAGAGCACGACTACGTGGCGCTCTCTTCAGCACTTGTGCAGTCGTGATACGTCCTTGAAAAAGCGTCTCTAGTTGCTGCACTTCATCGGGAGCGCTTGCCCTGTCAAAGTCATCGCCTAGAGTCGAATCGAAGGGGCAAACAAGTGCCACAAGCGTTTTCAGAGCTGTCGGGTGCTTCCTCAAGCGTTTCAAGTGCGCGAACCCGAGCTCCGAAAGCGGTCGAAACGTCCTCGACAGGTGCTGCATGACCTTGGACCCGAAGTGAGCGGGAACTTCCAGCGCCACGAAGCGCTGCTGGGCTTCCACGTCCTCCAGCTCCTCATCCCTTGACGCGACAACTTCCACGAGCTCCATGACGCACTACAACGATGCAAGCGCGAAGTAACAAAACAACAAATGACAGGCGCTCGGAAGGATCAAATGGTCGTTTGAGGCGCGTCTTTGGTTCAGTAACCGAGTATTGGATGGACCACATGAGGTTTCGAGAGATGCGTTTCGTATCGATGTTTGCTTAGACAGTCTTCTAGTCTGTCGAACTCTGCTACATCTAAATCTACGATGGATTCAATGGCGTGAACCCTGGACAAGATCACGAATCTGCTGTGTCCCATTAGCTCGATCGCTGGTCTCTTACGCCAATACCAGCACCCGCTCCTGGAGATTTCTCCGTGTTGACGGCTTCGCGGCGTAGACACCGCATTTAGCCTCGACATGTTGGTGTTGGTCAGTACTTGCTGATGGGGAAGGCCCCATCAGACAGCACATAGCTCCTCTTCAACGTCAACACGGACACCTTATATACGCAACAGAGCTCTTTCGAGGTGCGTCATCAGCAACTCCGTATCCACTACAGCTGTTAACACGATCGGGCGTGGAAACCAATTCTTCATCCGCTGTGCGTTTTAACTCTGCAGACACCTTCGTCGTGCCTGAAATGCCCGATTATACTATTGATGAGCAGCGTCGACTCGCTGGTTTCAGACAGCACCTCCATTTGAGATGCGACCACGGCTTCTTCATGATACTTGCACTTGAACGCAGCCATCACCATTTTCTGAATCTCCTGCTCTCTTGATCCCAGTCAGAGCTGTGATACACATCTCGTATTTGCGATGTAAATGCGCTCGATGTAGTCGACGCTACACTCAGCAGATGTATCCGAACAAGCGCTATCAGGTCGTACATCGGTGCTGTTCCTAGTCCGCAACTCAATCGACCTGTTGTCGTGCGCTTCCTTCGACACCTCCTTCAAAAAGGTGGTGCGCTCGGGTAAGGCCACTAACCTCCAACTGCATTATGTCCACATTTGCACAGCATTGCTAGAGTCCACGACGGTTTCCTGATGCAGCGCTTTGTAGCCCCATTCGATGACCTGTTGCCGATTCAATCATCCCGCAAGTTACACAAACAGCTCGCTCTCCTCAGCTAGTCGGCCGTCTACTAGATGGTTTTCAGTGATAGCCTGCAGTTGTACAAACCCCCGACGAAAGTCGGACCTCCAAGGACTTGAGATCCCACCAGCTTCTCACTGGCCGACAGATCTCATCTTGTGTCCATTGCTGCACCAGCTTGACCAGGTTTCCGTCGCACATCGAGCTGACAAGATGTATCCACCCTTATTTTTGGCTTGTCATGGTTCTTGCTCGTTGTAGCCCTTGCTAGTAGTCCGTCGATGCCTTCAATCTACTATCAATATTGTTTAATTGGCTACCGCGAGCGTACTTCATCTGTTCCAGAGCGACCATTTCACGCCGACGTACAAGCGCTACAGCCGATATCCGGAAAGATGCTGTTCGTGTCATCTGCGATTGCCCTTCGTCATTCTCAAAGCATTCCACGCGACAGCTTTGGACTCAGGTGTCACATGCCATCTCCCTCAATTCTGAATAGCAGCCTGTTGGTACCTAGAAGTAAGAGCTGGACGACTTTGCATCACTCGAAGTTGGCTCCAATGATAGCTGCTCTACACTCGGCCTCATCGCTCTTGCTCAATCTTAAAACGCTATCAACGAACGAACGAGCACGGGCTCACTCAAACAGCCTGCCGCCAGCTGGATCGTTCATGACAATCAAGCCAACTATTCCATCCACAGGCTCAGCGTATCTATCATACCCGACATTGCTAGTCTCAACCGCTCTTGCACACCATTCATCGGTCCCAATCATCTTGTTACGCATACCATCGCCGTTGTCGTTCCAACGACGGCCATGCTACGTTTTACCTTGCAACAGTCCTGTCCACAGCAGCGCTAGAAATAGCCAAGAAATGCCAGCCCTAGCCAAGCGGTGCCAGCTAACACGTATGGATTTGTTCCTCCAAGTGATTAGAGTACCCTCCTGCTTTGTTGTAACATTCAATGGCTAGCAGCAGGTGGTGCATACCTCTTCTTCGCCCTACGGGCCGAAAAAGGTGAGCCAAAGTCGCAGCAGCGGGTGGCAGGAGTGCCCAAACCACGACAGCTCACTAGCTAAGACAACCAGCAAGCAGAAAAACAGCGTGTTCTCTATTAATAAGCTGCTCAGCGACGACTTTGCATCAGAGATGCCGCTGCTGCTGCCGCTGCATCGAAATCCGTTCATTCTTGAACTTGCCTCTCGTCCCGCTTCCCCCATCGTCTCATTAGCTGGCGCATCAAGACTGAGGCACAGACAAGCGGCCTTAGTGTGGGCTGCTTGTGCTGAAGGGACCGCATCGTAGACGTCATAATTGCCGTCTGCAAGCTGCAGTGAGTCGTGATGTCCAAGTCGATGGCGATGACGAGAAATTTCCACTCTTTCAAAAAGCCAAGGACAAGTCAATGTATTCACTTGGAATCCGATCGCGTACTGATCCCTCAAAGCACTTGGTGGCAGATCGACGACTACTTACCAGCTTTACGTTGGTCATCAGTCAATTCATGATACGGGTATAGATTATCAACTACCCGGTTATTCAGCATGGCCAAATACTTATCGGCCTTGATTCGATCGCCCACGAGAAAATATTGCTCTAACTCCTTCAGCGTAGAGGGGCTATGAACAGCAGCAAATTCCAAGGCAAAGGCTTTGTAAGCGCCATAGAGAGGATCCGTCTGCGGCAAACTGGTGGGTAAACGACCATGCGGATAAAGGTTGCGCTCCAAATCACCCGGAGTCATGCCGTACTCCACAATCAGATGATGAAAGCGGAAATTCTGCACCGATTCCGCGAGGTCTTCAAGGCCAATAATGCTCATCTCGGCAAAGAGATTTGCGTAGTACACTTCGTTCTTTTGGGGCGGAAGACTTTGAAGGAGTTTCTGCATTTCGTCGACGGAATACGGTTTGCCATCATTCTTCTCCTGGAAAAGCCCGGCGTGGTGAAGCCACAGTGTAATTTCATCTTCCTCAGTTTGACGCATGGCACGCATCTGTTCTGGAGTATGACCTTGGGTCGCCTCGGATGGGTGGTGAGACGAGCGGACATCGAACCGACGACCTGTGGTCAGCCTAAAGGGCTTTACTTGACCATAGACGGAGCGGTATAGCGAGCGGACAGCACTCAACGACTTGGCGACCATTTGCTTCATCTTCTGAAGTACGTTTCCAAGGGCAGGGCATCTCTCCTCCCCGCCGTCGTTGTCAAGCTTGCGGACGTCTACGAATGACAGGTGGGGCTTCGACAGTCCTTCAGGCGCGGTCAGGTTCGAACTGGGATCGTCGATCGGGTCGAGAGCAGCAACGCGGAGCAAGACGCCGTCCACAACACAGAAGATCAAGAAGAGAAGGCGAGGCAGACGCATACCTATCGGGAGATTGCAGAATGAGAAATGGGAAGAAGAACGAATGAGAACGCACCTGTGCTCCCTCTAAGGCTTGGTCGAGCAAAGCGGGCGCACTTCTTGCGCATAAAACAAGCGCTGCTTCCAGCTTTGTAGGACTGCCTGCTCATATCGCTTTGCACTGCAAGCAAGTGTTCACGGGATCTGGTCGGCTGCTGGGGTCACTTTTCAAGAGCATTTGGTACAAAGTACACACAAGGTAGCACCAAGCACCTGCAGCAGCACAACCAAAGGCAGAGAAGATCTGCACAAAACGACGACCGCAACGAGGTGATGTCGTGGACGCCTTTGATCAATGCTACCGAAGAATGCAGGAGGTTTGGAGCAGGACTTCCTTGGACAACCCGCCACCTTTTTCGGTGGAATGATCATCTCCAAGCACCGACCAAAAGCTGTGCAAAGAGAGGTTTCTCCGTACGTCCTCAGCTGCACATCTTCTTGATCGGCATTCAAAGCGTAGAGCTCTGAGAGGAGGTACATCCAGCGTGTGAGCTCTGCACACGACGTCTATTCAAGTGACGTCATTACTCCTTAGCGTAACATGCAGCAGCATCATGGAAAAGTCCTACTTTATCTGCACACGACTGCACGTATCCGAATGCGCGGGTCTCATCTGCTCACGGGACTGTCTAGTGTCCAGATGCTTCCGATCAGTTCAGATCCTGACAGCAGATCCGATTACTGTCGGGACCGAGTGCAATGGGTTGAACAGCCTGAGATGGCTACACGAGGGAGATGATGGAAACGTGTCAAACGATGACGCTGCTAAACCTCTTCGACGCGACGTGAGATAATTCTTCAGAGACAAACAAGACAGGGACGACAATCCAGCCCTCTCCCCCACAGCTGGCATAGTCATTTCTTGATTGTAAAGCTCACGGTCTCAACAACTGCTGCAGTTCTCTGCATGATGGATGAACAACGGCTTCAATGCGGCGTCTTGCCAAGTGAGAAGTTGGATGCAAGTAGAAGAAAGGCATGTCGCCTTCAATTATGCGACTGGAGCTAAGGTGCTGATGCCGATGGACTAAATATACGGACGTCAGCGCAACTTGGAGCGGTGCTTTTCTTCCATCGGTTCCACCTGGACAGAGTCGCATGCTGACTTCTTGCAGTGCAACACTGTCTTAGCCCCGACTCGACTTTGATGGGCCTTCATCCAGAATCGAAACCTTGCCAAGAGCAAGAGACAGTCGCTTGCAGCCGAAGACGACGCGACCCCATCAATCAAACTCGCCACTTTACAAATTCATTCCAAGCCACAGCGGCTTTGCCTATACATCGCCCTTGCTGTAACAGCTCGACTCACTATGTCCTATGTCATCGCGTGAAGCAGCGCGCTGTCCTTGACAATGCTCATCGAACGCGAGTTGGCTTCCTGAACCAACTAAAGCCCACTCTATCTACTCGTCCGACGGAACACCATCCCTAACAAATAAGGCCAGCGTCGCTGCCTCTACTTCGCACCAGGTCGGAAACGGGGAGGTCTGTAGTATACGTACACAGGCACACACCTTCACCACTCGCCTCCGGCTGCGCATGGCCCACATCGCCAACAGGGCCACCGCGATGTCTTGCTTGCTCATCTTAATAATGTCCTTCCATGCTTTCCTCCATGCCACCTTCGACAATTGGCTATCGCTCATATCGGTTGACTTGGCGTTACTTGGCGTTGACTGTACTCATAGGTGGAGTCTTCGATGAGCCACTAGTACTTGCCACGGATTTCTGCATCGATGTCTGCGAAGGCTGTGATACTTGAGATGTAGAATTTGCAGTACTCGAATGCTGCTGATTTGTGACAGCGCCGCCAGCCTGGCCGGCAGCTCCTCCTACTTTTGTCCGCTTGAATGCAGCTGCATTTGCCGCTGCTGCCATTTGCTGCTGAGATTGAGAAAGCGTCCGCTTCTGACCTGCCAAATGCGCAGTGTGATTGCTTCCACTCTTCATCGCGTCGCCTCCAGTATGGGTGGAATTCACACTTTGTATATCATCAGATCCCAGCAACGACGAAGATAAGTCCAGGTTCAGAAAGTCCGAAGATTCACCAAGACTTACGTCCCCGCTCATTCGCTGCTGATTAGCAGCACCATTCGTTGTACCATTCCGTTGAGCTTGAGCTTGCGCACGAGCTTGAGCCTGAACTTGCTGATGCTGCTGTTGCTGTTGCTGCTGCTGTTGTTGTTGTTGCTGCATATAATTCGGATTCTGCCGTTGCTGCAGTTGTTGCTGTTGCTGCATCTGCTGCATTTGACGCATTGAATTCTGGCGCTGGAGTACTTGATTCTGCTGATACTGGTGCTGCTGCTGACGCTGCATCTGGGCCTGTTGCTGCGCCTGCTGCATTTGCAGCTGCCGTCGTTGCAGTTGAGCTTCCTGAAACTGCTGCAACTGCTGCGGTGTAAGCTGTTGCCGCATCTGAGGGTTCTGCTGCATTTGCATTTGCAAGTGTTGCTGTTGCATCAATTGCTGCTGAGTCATCCGGTTGCCGTACGGCATGTTGCCTACCACGTGACCTTGAGGGCCCATACCGCCTGCTCCCAAGTTCATTGCCATCCCTGGAGCGGTCATCATCGCATTGTTACCAGCCGTGCCACCAGTTGTGACTGGTACGCTACTTGTGCCTGTAGCGCGAGGATTGCCGCCAGCCTTGTGCTGAGCGCGTGCACCCATCGTCACTGCCAAATGCTGCAGTCGGGTCTTCAAAGACGAAAAGTCCCCGTACTCATCTCGATTTTTCGCCGTACGGTACAAAGAATCCTCTAGTCTCCTTGCCATGTCCGGCAGCCGTCGAATCCACTCGGCAGGCGCATCCGGCTTCCGCTGCTGCAGCAGGCTAACGCTGCATGACATTAACAACATCGCGATAGAATATTAGACAATCTATCTTCGGTCTGCACAGCGCTCCCATGGCAAAAACGTACATTTTTCCGATCATTTTCCGCCGCAAAGGCAAATCATTCTCAGATTGCCATGCAGTCTGTGCGTCATTGCTTCCCCCAGGTGTTCGACCAGCCGCGACACGTTGTTGAGCTTGCTGCTGCGCCATTTGCGCCGCACGCATCCGTGCGGCGTTCATCATTCCAGCTTGAGGCGTACTTTGTACAGGTCCGGCCATCATCACATTCGGGTTTCCATACTGTCCATACGTTGCACTACCAGGGGCGCCTCCACGGACCATAGCTGGATTACCACGCTGCTGCATGTAAGCGTTGCCACCCATAGTCATACCTTGCTGGCCGGTGGCGCTCTGGCTCATCGAGATACGAAGCACCTCCATCGGCGGCGGAATCAAATCAACGTGTTGCATCATCATTGCTTTCACTCGTGCAAACTCCTCTTCATATGACGAAGTTGGTAAACGGTAAGCCTGACCGGGCTGACTTCCCATGTACTGACTGGCAGCAGCCGGAGGTGGAGCGGAAGCGCCACTCACGCCCCCGGCTATCTGGGCCGCGTGCATTTGCTGCTGGTACGGTTGGCCAGCAAACTGCTGAGGCTGACCACTCTGCTGGTTCATCATCATTTGATTGGCATACTGTTGCTGTCTCTGTTGCTGCTGTTGCATCTGCATCTGCTGCTGTTGCTGCTGCTGTTGTTGGTTACCAATGTGCGGTCGCGCAGACGACGTGGTGGACGGCGCGGACGTCGCCACACTGCTGCTGGCAACGCTGCTAATACTGCTGGAAGCCGAGATCGCAGTACCGCTACTAGCTACCGGTCGTGGCCCCGTCGAGGTTGCCGAGGACGATTTCGGTGTCGTCGACGACGTCGTTGATGCCAAGCTTGTAGTGTCCTCTTTCAAAGGCACTGATGTCGACGGTGTCTCGGTACCCTTCGAACTTGTCAACGACGCCGCACGATGCGTCACCGCCGACGCCGGCGCGGACGTCGGTGCGCTGCTTGCATCTGCTTTTACCTGGGCAGCGCTCGTCTCCTTCTTGACAGTCGTCTTTTTGCTCTTGCTGTCTCCAGTGGATAACAGTGCGTCGGTCGTCCCTGCGGACGAGGCGGCGGCTCGTGACGTAGCTCCCGGAGACGCGCCACTGGCTTCAAGCTCGGCGCCGAAATAGCTCGTGGCCAAGTCCGTCCCGGCGCTGGCACTTGGCGCCGACGACGACGAAGACGCCGACGCCGTCGCTATCGACGCGTTGGCAGCTCCTGCGTCGTTCTTTTGGCTCTGAGCACTGGGCGACGGTTTGGGCGAATCCCCAAAGCTGAACTCATTGTCACTCGTGCTCGACATGTTAGCGAACGGGTCGTCCCCGAGGCTCTGGACGCCCGTGGGCGTGCCCACACTGAACGGCAGCGCGCCGTTGCCGTTGCTGCCGCCATTGGGCGAGTTGCCCATGGGCGTGTTGTTCGTCCACGAGCCGAGCGAGCCCAAGTCCAGGAGGTCGCCGCCCGCAAAGTCAAAGCCGAACGAATCCATTCAAGATGTAGCTGAAGTAACGCGAGTAGCAGAAGTAGCTCTAGCAAAAAGAGCCGGTCGAGCTACTTGTAGAAGCACCCACAGAGAGACTGACGGTGCCCGAGATACTCTCGAAAGCAGGCAGGCTGACTGACTGACTGACTGGCTGGTTGGCGTGTCTGCAACAAGTACACAAAGAGAGAGAGAGAGAGGCGTGAGGCAAGACGTGAGTGAGTGAGAGAGTGGGGATCACCAGTCGTTAGGACGTGACGGGAGGGAGAGAGCGAGGCGTCGTACCGGACAGAAGCGCGACGCGTGACGTGCTTTCTCCAACCCTCTCGATCTCTCTCTCTCTGTCCCACTCTTACAGGCTCCTGACTCAAACGAGCGCTTCAGTGAAAGTGTCGAGTGAGGGACTGAGTGAGCGAGTGAGCGAGTGGTCGGTCGGTCGGGGAGAAGGAGATGGACGAAAAGACTCGCGGCCTGCGCGTCGTTCTTGGCGCACGTGGTTTTGTCCCTAGACGGCTGAAGCGCCCCGTTCAAAACTGAGGGTAAAAGCTAGAATCCCTCCTCGCGCGCCAAGTCATATTTCGACAAAACAAGTCTAAAACCTCGACGCTTTGAAAAAACCTCAGATTAAAAATGGGTAGGTTCGTGCTGCTCTGGCTTTCTCTCGCGCGCAATTTGGGACCAAGAGTGAATGTACCTGCTGCAGGTGTGTGTGTGTGTGTGAGGGTATGCAAGGACTGCAAGACGTCTGCTTGGTGACGAAAGTGCGACAAGGAAGCGATACGCTTATGTTTGATAGAATGAATTGACTAGAAAGTCTACGCTGCAATGACTGCCGCTGTCTCGAAAAGTGGCAAAGCAGGGCACATGCGACTCAAGATCGCCACCCTTGACAAAACCTCTTTTTGGGTAATGCACCAATCGCAAGGACAACGATTTGGGCACCTTTTTTTGGTGGAGGAGACGCGGTCAATTAACCTAAAAAACGTCGGATTAAAACGGACCTTGAGCGGTGCTCAAAACAACGGACAAAATACATGGCCATGAGCAAGACCCCAGCAGCATCTACACGCAGCAGCTCTCGCACCGTGAAAGAGCGACAACTGGCGCTGATTGACGATCCGAGACAAGATCTGAAGTCTGTAGATGCACACGAGCTTCAGGTAGACGACGATTGGGAGGAACGGCTGAATTTGCAGGTCAAGATCATGTACGTCAAGACTCGTTTTTTTGGCGTTTTTTTGTGTTTTTTTGGCGTTTTTTATGATGTAACTAGTAATGGCTGCAATCTTGTAGGAACGTCGTTTGTACCGTCGATTTGAAGACGCCACTTGATCTCAAAGTTATTGCGCTGCATGCGCGCAATGCCGAGTATAACCCCAAGGTCTGAATGTTTTTCCTGCATTCTCGTGAGACGGAGCGACAAGCGTTCTAAACCAGTCGTTTATGATGAAATTGTAGCGTTTTTCAGCGGTGATTATGAGACTGCGAGACCCAAAGACGACAGCACTGATTTTCGGATCCGGAAAAGTGCGTCTTTGGTGTTTGGAAGCAAAAGTGACTGTTAAAATGTTAATTATCACTGATGAAGCTGACGCTAATTGAATGCAACGTTGGTGTTAGGTTGTTATTACTGGCGGAACGAGTGAAGGGAGCTGTAGACTAGCTGCGCGCAAGTTCACGCGTGTAATACAGGTTTGTACTGCTGTTGTAGTAGCTGGATACGGCGAAATGGCGGTTGATGTTGTGTTTGGAATGACCTTGATGTGCTGTGCCTTTTATGCTGCTTAGAAATTGAGCTTCCCGGCCAAGTTTACCGAATTCAAAGTCCGGAATGTCATGGGTACGTGCGATGTTCGCTTCCCGATTCGGCTGGAAGGACTACTGAACGACCATGCGCGCTTTTCCAGTGTACGCTCTTGCGTTACGAGTTGATGTGAAGGAATTGTCTGTATGGGAGGAATACCACGCTGATGTCGTTGCCACTCGTTTCATGCGTGCAGTACGAGCCTGAGCTATTCCCTGGACTTATCTACAAACTCGTGGAGCCCAAGTTGACGCTACTCATCTTTGTGTCTGGCAAGATCGTGCTCTGCGGTGCACGCGACTCGAATCACCTTCACCAAGCCATCGATAAGATGTACCCCGTGCTGCTGCAGTATCGCAAGATGACCGCACCACCGTCGTTAATGACAGGGAAACGAGGTTACGAGGATACCGATGACCTTGACCGTCTTGAAGCAGGGCAGGCCAATGTCTGAGACTGAAGGAGCAGGAATGGATGTTGTCATTTATCATATGCAAACGTGTAAGCAACCTAAGCAGACTGAGAAAATAGGTGTTTGAGCTCGAACTAGCAACCTGGCCCTTTACCCGGTTGCCAAAAACGTACTCGCTGGTCGACATCTTGTGCTATTTCCGCTTCTTCAGTCCCGGCTGCTGTCTTGATTGACTGCTACCTTCGCAGCCTTCCTTGTGTTTTGCTTGTTTCTTCCTGCTTTCAAGTAGTGGTCCCCGCTGGTTGATGGTATCACCGTCTACTTTGAGTTTTGCATGTTTCATTTGCTTCAGACGGTGTGCCTTCTGGAGATCGTATCCTGATATTGTGTTGATACGGTGCCGCATCGGAGGTGCTTTTAACAGCTCCTTCCTTTTTGACGCACTGGTGTAAAGCAAACGTGAGTCAAGCAACAGATAGCTAATGCATCATCAAAGAAGCTGCTACATACCTGGCTTTCTTTAGTGAGAGCATCCAGTCAGGAACCTCGCAGCCTGAAAGCTTCATCACGTTAGCGATTGTGCGAAGGTGTACCATATCGTCCTCAGTGAAAAACGTAACAGCCATGCCCTTGCGTCCATTCCGACCAGTACGACCGATCCGATGAATGTAGCTCACAGCGCTCTGTCGACGTTCGAACACATTGATTATTGCTATGTCACAAACAACGTATGCAAAACATCATGGTCAAACCTGTGGAAAGTCGTAGTTGATGACCATATTTACAGCCTTGAAGTCCATGCCACGGCTCATCAGATCAGTGCAAATGAGCACCCAGACTTCGCCAGTACGGAAACGCGTGATCACGTCATCACGCTGGTCCTTGGTGCGATCCGCATGAACGGCACCGATATTGACACCGTCATACAACAGCTCGTGGTACAGTTCGTTTGCGCGCTCCTTGTTCTGCACAAATAACAATGCCGGAAGTTGGAGCCCGTCGTGCAACAGCTGCTTAATCGCAACAAGCTTTCCTTCCTCCTTGCCCACAAACACCAGTTTTTGATCAATTGTGCTAGCTCCGGTGTTTTTCATTCCGATTGCCACCTTAACTGGGTCACGCAGCACAGTGTGCGCAAGCTCTTCGACTCCTTCCAGCATCGTAGCACTAAACATGGCTCGCTGGATGTTAGCGTGCGTGCAGGCAGCGAAGATCTCATCGATCTGCTCCACAAAGCCGAGCTCCAAAAGTCGATCAGCTTCGTCCAGACATACCATTTCGACGGTCGAAAGATCGACCTTCGCCTCCTGAATCAAATGCACGAGACGAAGCGGCGTAGCAATCAGCACGTCATGATTGACCGCTAACTTGCTCTTGGTCTGAGAAGCGATAGTGGCAGCAGTGGCTTTCGACAGTAACGTGATGTGCGTCTTTTTGCCTATTGCAAGGCGCGTGAACTCAGCACGAATCTGCACTGCCAAATCACGAGTTGGAGCCAACACTATCGAGCGAATACCGCTGCTTGTTGCGCTGCTGGCGGCCAAGTTTGCCAGAATCGGAATCGCAAAAGCTGCGGTTTTACCAGATCCTGTAGGCGCCGTGACCAGTACATCGTGCCGAAGCAAGAAGCTCGGGATTGCTTGCATTTGCACGGGCGTAGGTTCCTTGTACTCTGACCGCTCGATATTTTGCAATAGCAGACGTTTCATCTGCTGCGCACTCGAGGCCGGGTCCAAGCGCATATCAGCAAAAGAGGTAATCGGGTCTGGCACACTGACGCCGCTCACACGAATACCGAGCTGACGTCGGAGCATTTGCACACCCTCTCTATTGCATCAACAAAAAGTGTTAAGCACGCTTTCAACACCACAAATCGTATACAAAAGCAAGCAGCATATCACATACCGATCAGCAGAATCATCCGTGCTTTTTTGCGCAGCATCCTTCGCTGTCTTCTTTGCTTGCTTTCTATCAGTCATTTCGTCATCACCATTCTTACCACAAGACTTGAATAATCTAACAGCCACTTCCTCCTCCTCATCTTCCTCTTCTTCCACTTCTTGTCCTTCATCCTCACTAGACACAGCAGCGTCTTCATCCGACTGTTCAAAGACTTCTTTACTCCTCATCAGCTCCGTGTTTGACCGGCGACAATGAGCGCTATATTTCTCTGCCTTCAATCCGGATGGAGCAAGAAGTAGCGACGCTTGTCGTCGCGCCTCGTCTTCCATAAGTTGTTCCTCCAGCGCACCTTCACTCAGTTTACGCTTCCTTCGAGGTTTACTTCCCTTGACCTTGCGTACTTTATTGACCGGCTTTGGTACGATACTTTCGACGCTCATTTCGCAACGCTCATGTACCTTTTCCTTGGGCTTCTGAGTCGAGTTGAAACCGAAGAAGTCGAGCTCATCCACTTCCGCAGTCTGCTTGGACTCATTCTTGGCTCCTAGAGTATACGACATCATGCAGACAAGATCCAGCGGCCGATTAGACTAGCCGCTTACTAGTAGAGAAAACGACACTTGGAATGAACAACGACCGCACCATTTACGAGTGTATTGAACTGCTTCTTTTCTTTGATGAACGCGACGCCGCTAAACTTGGCGCCTTGTGTGAGCGCTCCAAAGAAGCTGCTGGGCATCGCCGCCGTCGTCGTTGTCGTGCACACTTTGCGTCCAGCCAAAAAGACGTGATGCATTTAGTCCAATCAGAGATCGTTGTTTTACATACGAATGGGTTGACAAGTTATTCGGGGACGCACCCGGGGACGAAGGGTCCATAGTGTTGACCTTCAGTTCATTTCAATCAGGAACTTGTTGTTGAGGTCCTTGAGACTCCACTCGAAGCCAACGCCGGACCAGCGGGTTCCAACGTCGACCTGGAGTCCGACCAATGTCCGTTTGGACCGAGATTGACGGTGATCTTGGTGCAGTGCTCGTTCAAGGCTTCGGCATCAACATACTCGTACTGAAGACTGTTCAGTCCGTTCCTTTTCCATGTCCGATGGTGCTCCTTCAGGAGCTCGCGCTTTACTCTGCACTTCCACTTGTTCGTACGAAGCACCGCAAGTTTCTCTTCGAGGTTCATCTCTTCCAGATCTCGAACTGCCCCACTATGACAAGGCAAGTGCAAGAGAATAAGCAGAGACACAGTCAAATAGTAACCGTGAAGCAAGAATCGCTGGCTGACCTTGTAGGCGTTTGGACCGTGAAGTGCCTGCGCACCACGCGACAATAAAGTTCGTCGTCTTCTCCACCCCATCCCCAAAAGGTATTGGGAAATCCATTCACTTGCGTGAACTGCTCCCGCGTGAATACGACGATACCCCCAAAGTAGTTTGGGCTCTCGCTGTAGCGGTCCCACACCCGCGCAATGTGCACAGGTCCAGCATGCGGTGCAGTCGTGTACCACTCTTTCAGATCGTCCTAAGCAGTCAGGAAGCACAATCATACGTACTGTCAGCAGCGCTACCCTCCGAAAAGGAGTCCTTTCGTGGCTTACGTACTGCAGGTAGCAAGTCCACGTCGTGGAAAATGTAAACGTCGTAGTCGTTGCAAGCCATGTCGAACCCTGCATTGAGCAGCTTGCCGCGATTGAACTTGCAGCCATCCAGGGACTGCTCGAGGATAAAAATGTGGAAAGTGGCACTACGTAGACAGTAAGCCATACAGCAAGAGAGCTTCATACGGTCAGGAAGAGCAAAGACTGCAAACACAACGTGTTGATCACTATTACTCGAGTATCTCCTACCTCGCTGCACCACAGTGGCGGCGCAAAAAGTCCGTCATGTACGGCACGAATTCGTATAGATGGGCGCGTCGCTGTTGCGCAGGATGCATGTCGCGAAACGGAACGAGGACCGCTATACGCGTCGAGTCTTGCATGACAGCAGCAGTGGGGGCGACGACAGTCCCGGTTTGATTCAAGCTCGAGGACAACGTACGCGGCGAGACGGAGGGTTCATCGGTACCTGCTAGACAGGCGGTGTCGATCCTACATGACCGCCTTTTCTTACTGCTGCTGCTGCTGGGTGCACGGACTTGAATCGATGCGATCGATCGCTTGGTCGCCATGTGCAATGGAGAAAAATATGGTAGATGTCCTCACTGGGGAGGACAGAGCTTAGACTTTCCAAATACTGGATGCACATTCGTGCAATCCCGTCCTTGTCGAGGGAGATGCTAACCTTCTCTCGGCTCCACGAACACATCCTGGATGGTGAAAATACACATATATAAATACTACATTAGACAGACATCGAAAACCACGTTGCAATGCGATAGGCATGTTTGTATGCTGAACTTGCACACACTTTCGTCACCTCTATCAATATATACCTTCTCACATTACATTCTCAGTGCGAAGCCATGTTTGACCACTTCGCAGACGGTGCGTGAATACACTGCAGGTTTGCATCCGACGACCTCTTGTTTTGGTCGACCGAAAATGCATTGTCCATACGTCAACCGTCGAAAAGCGCATCACTATCAGGAGGCTTGACACGGCGAAGGTTTGGTGAGTGCCCACATCACTGGTTGGACGAAGCGTCTACATAAGAACGTAAGATTCGCCAACGTGTCCACATTCGCTTGACAATTCGAGTTGGTAGCCTCGACAGCGGCTTCATTATGACTTTAAATTTGATGCAATCGGCTGACAATCGTAACCGGCCTTATAGTAAACTAGTCGCAAGCAACCGCAGCGCCCCAGTTTTTGTCAGCAAGCGAGTCTAATGCTGTTGTCGAGAATATGTGTTATATTCACGATCGCTGCATCTCTTAGATGCGGCCATACTTTTGAGCTTGAAAAATAGTAGCTACCACCCCTGAGTAAATTGATGACACCTTGAGTGAGTAACAGACTTATTGCATCAAGTCAGCGCATGAGAACAAACCTTCTAAAAGCTTACAGCCGCGCTCTTATACTTGCAGAATATTGGCATTAGCAAGTCCAAGAATGTGAGTAGTTGTTGCCGGACAAATGTCCCATTACCAGCGACTCAGCGTGTGTCGAGTCGCTTAAATGCCGGGCGTCGGCGTCACATGACAGCCGACCATTTTTATTCTGATTGCTCTTCCCGAACTTACAATTGAAGCTCGTAGCTTCCCCGCCATCTTCTAAAATGTACGCCGTTTTGTCTGAAAGGGCTTGAGCGCTTTGGTATGACTGGAGATGAGCCTGAGGCTGGTCGCTGACGTATCGCATGGCCGCAAACTTGAACGGCGCAGATGTGCGTTCCCATTGAAGGACAAGCATACTTTAACTTTGAATGGAGTTTATGATGATGATTATTAGTGTTAGTAAACCATGTCAGACACAAGTTGAGCAGAGAACAAAGATACCAACACGTCGGTCTCCGCCCTCAATGTGTCGGCCAGCCTCTTCTTGCTGCCCTCTTCCTCTCCGCTCGACTACTGGATAAGAAACGCACACCTAGAACTTAGCTATCCAACTACACATTTTGCCCTTCCTTTCTCTCATCTACCCCACTTCGAGGCTTGAAAACGTCTTTCGATCACGGTGGACACTACTGTCGACTCGACCACTTTCCAGTGGGTAAGAACGACGGCAACTGCCTTTTTGTTCAGTCCGCCCGACGCAAATTTCTAATCATCGAGAAAGCAGAAGATCACCTTTCGGTGCCTCCACGGAACCGCCCCACTCACATGCAAATATAAAACACGTAGTCATCTCACGTACTCATGCTCGACAGCAGTATGACAGAGGAAGAGCACAGCTTGGATACTTGAATGAAGATCTCCAATAAAAAGAATGGCTCTACACCTCGGGCGGAGACCTACAAGACATAACATGAACCAAACACATTGTAGAGTTAGACAGTGTAAATCATGTGGCTAGTTCCTATGAACATCTACTTCTTCTCCTTCTTGGGCACACGGTACGAGCCAACAACCACAGCGTGGTCACGCTCATACGGCTCCAGCGTGAGCTGTTCCGCGGGCTTGAATTGCTCCTGCTGTAGCTTCTTGACCTCACGGGCAAACACGGCCTCAGGAGGGGCCGTCGAGTCAATGCAGCTAGCCTTGATAGAGATCACAAAGTGACCGCCGTTCTTCAAAAAGTGCGAAGCGTTGATTGCAACAATACGCGCCTGATCAGGTTGGGCGACATCAGCAAAAATTACGTCGACCATCGGCACGAGCATACGATACTTGAGCGGGTGACGAGCATCTTCAATGATCGGCACTACATTCGTGCGGGACTTGGCCATATTGATTAGGTCACGGCCAACACGGTGCGAGAACTCAACAGCGTAGACAGCGCCAGAAGGTCCGACAATGTCAGAAACGTGCGACACTGTAGTACCAGAAGCACCGCCAAGGTACAGCACCTTGGCACCCGGAACGATCCAGATATTGTCCACACCACCCAAAATGGCAGCAGCAACCTTGGACCGGAACGGGTTCCACACGCGATACTCGACCTTTTCAGTCCCTTCGCCCGAGGCAGCTGGCACATCCACCGAGATGCGCTTTTCGCCGTAGACAGACTTGCCAGGTGTCGAGTTCAGTGTCACCAAAGCGTCTTCCTTGCCACGGGCAATAAAGATACCGGCATGACGATGAGGCTCCACAACGACTTTCGAGCCACCAGCCATACCGCCGCGGCCCCCACCACGACCGCCGCCACGGCCGCCACGACCTCCTCGATCACCGCCACGACCGCCCCGATCACCTCCACGACCACCACCGCGGCCGCCTCCAAACCCACGACCACCTCCGCGACCACCTCCACGACCGCCGCCACCACCACGACCTCCACTGAAGCCACGACCTCCTCCTCGGCCGCCGCCACGACCACCGAAACCACGTCCAGACATTGCTTGTTGTTGACGAAGAAGAGAGATAGGAGGGGTTGGGTGCAAGTCAGAAATTGATTCCCGGGGAGCTCAAGTAAGCGGTCAAATGAATGGACGTGTCTGACGAGTCGCTGCCAGCCAACCAACGTTGGTACAGGTGATGGGCATAGTTTGAGCCAATCCGGAACGTTACACGAATTGAGGTGCCAGTCTAGCCTTTTATTAAGGAGACCGACGATAGGAGAAGCACTGTACCAGGTGTTGAAGAGACGCCAACCGAGATGATAGACAGTTTTGCGGAGCAATTTTGCTGCGGCTATCAAGGACTAACGTTTTCTAGTGTCATCACTGGGTCATGACTGGGTCATGCATATACGAATAAAGTGACTGGCCTGATACTGCATATGCAGTGTTTATAAGCCTATACATGTTGCGGGTTCCTTGGGCAACTACGAAACCGCCGTGTATACAATACCAGCGGTGATCACGAAACACTTTACGGGTCCCCAACGACAATCTCCAGTCGCGCTGACGCCGTCTATTTTAATCTGCATAGAGGCAGGCTGAGCGTGCTGACAAGAATGTACGAGGGCTTGTCTTTTGCCTTAAATACACAACTTGGTAGCTACGGTAGAAGTGAATGCGGATGGAGCATTTGCCCCTTCGAGTATAGTTGTGGGGGCAGACTACAGAGAGGGATTACATCTTTCTGCAAACCATAATGGCATGTGCTTGCGTTCACATGGTTACTGGTTCAGTACAAGGTATATTGCTTCGATAGCGTGATATTGTCGTCTAAAAGCGATCTACATGTATGCACTGCAACTCACAGCGTGTTGTATCGCATGCGCATATAAACGAACACCTTAAGTGTATCATCGAGATGCCCGTCAGAAAGGATCGACATAGTTGATGATGGTGCCTGCACTCTTTTCGTTCGAGCGTTCGTATACGGCAGTCAATGGCAGAGTAGGTTGACACAGTAGATTCTTCCCATACATTCCAGATCCAACGACTCTCAGCGCTTAATGAGGTCAGTATATGTCTGTACGCGGGTTGATCGCTTGTGCCGAGGATTTAGACTCGTAAATAAATAGTGCCCTTGCACCCTTTATGCCTTGCCGCTGCCTCGGCCGCTCAGTCGTTGCGAGTACGGCAAGCGAAGTCGATTGTGTTGAGGTGGCAAAATCGAAGTGGTATTCTTCCTCAAGTTAAAGCGGCAAGATCAAGACGACTGCAGGGTCTACAGCGAGTTTGAACGTTAGGCTCAGTCTTTCTTCGCATTTCCATACCTACTACCAAGTTCGTGCCATTAGTGAGGGCGAGCACCAGCGCACACTTGTTATCGACCTGAATAATGATGAAGCCATATCATTGCGCTTGCTAATACAAATCGGCTTTGGGACGGCAGTACCTGGGTCAATTGTGTCATTGGAGCTGTCTGCGATGTGTACCGGAGATTTCACAAACCGTACTTCGAATTGCCTGACAGTACACTTTGAGTCAACGTGGAGACACGGGTATGTTTCGGCACTCCACTCTACGCTGATTTAGTTGCTGGGATGTGCATGTGTATCCAGATTCCGTCTAGCTAGTGTGATCCTGCAGGAATTTTCTTGTGATACCTAGATACACGGTATTTCGACCGCTTCAGCTTTTTGTTGGGTATTAAAATTCGAAGGCCTACATGACTCAAGAAGAATTATCGTCGCGAGGAGATCTATCAGATGCATCGGCTGACAGTGCATGTCTATGGTGAAACGCTTACCGACTGGTTTGTGATGAAAGGATCTCTAAGGTGAAGTTTAAAGACTATTGCCGCTGTGATTAGGTGCAGGTTGGATGCTCTTGATATTGCTACTTCTCACTATTTGAGTATCGTGCATCACAAATTTGACGAACGGATACGATCGTAACGAAGATGGCGACTATGCTAGCTCAACAACCATTATCAGCCGATGCCAAATCCGACGTCCCTCGCTCAATGTTGTAGCCGCAACACGTGATTTTGAAGGCAAGCGCGATAGCATAATCACTGGTCCCGGAACGGAGTTTCAGCACTTTTTCAAACAAGGCCTTTGTATGACGTTAGCTGCTTGACGCATCTTGCAGTTGACATTTATCGTACTTGCTCTTAGGGTGTTTTTTGCTTTTATTTCAATTTCCCGGTAACTGTTCGAATTATTTTCTTCGAGAAGTGCATGTTTTAAAAAAAGGCGAAAACAAAATTTATCGGAATTGTCAAATGACTCAATAAAGTTGCCACGAAAAGTATACCTCTAGTTTATGTAATTTATGCAGAGGACGAAAAGGTGATATATGACAAATCGAGAAGCTACGTACATCCTCCCTTTCATCGGCTCCGCCCCCTCTGATACTGGTCCCAATTTAAGCAGCAGACTACCTCGTGAGACATTCACTCTTATATTAGGGAGCTGGAGCTTGCCCTTTGATAAAAGTAAACCAGCTTATAGAACTTAATCAAGTTGCAAACACTACACAGCAGTAGCAGTCACTGGATAAGGAGTACGAAGCTGTCAATTTATGTACTAACACAGTACAGCATACTTTGGCAACGCGATTGGCCTGAGCTTATAATCGTCCAGCATTTGCTGATGTGATCATATTCAGCTTTGATTGATTTTAAGCCAATCAGGTGCGTGCATCACAATACTTACCGATTCAAAGAGTATGCCTATATACCTATAGGGGGTGCAGGCCAGTTCGCACTTGGTACGTGCAAAGTACACCTGGCCGCGTTATTTACAGACACACAAATAGTTTGAATTCAAAAAATCTCGGCATTCACTTTGCGCTCAGCCACTATTAGCTTTACCCTTCAGGATTGCAACAACATGTATGCTGGGGCGTGGTACCACGTCAACCAGATCGAATGCCTTGTGTGCATTGTCATTACCACTTGAACTACACAATTACAGCTTGTTAACCTTGGAGGTACATCTCAACAGCACCGACTAACCCAAACAATGTCGCCATCAGCACTGGGAAAGCCATTTCGAATCGATAACATAAGAGTCAAACAGGTGGAAAGGATTCATGATAGTCTGTTAAATGGTTAAGAAAGCTAAAGTTACGAAAGCGTACAAGTAGGAAACACATTCCTAGCCCACAGCTAAGCACCTGCAGCAGCAGCACTGTAGTACCCACAACATCACTTACCAGTTGTAATTCTAACAGCGCTAACAGCAGTAGTATTTGTTGCTGTAACGGGATTACACAAACGTTTGTGATCGCCATGTTCGCTGGTGTGATACCCGCATGAAGAGATCAGTAAAATTGACAGGTGCTATATCGTACCACATACGCTGGAGGTATAACTGTACCTTATTGATTACAGATAGATGTTATCTATCGTAAAATATATTCTGTAAAGTACGTCGAGGTATAGTGTGGTATCAACAGAAGAACCCAATTTAGGGCTCCTAAATTAAGTTGCAGAGTTTCACGGTTACATACGTAAGTGGTTTTTTTATTGTCGCTGTGATACAGTAAAAAAGCTCAGTTTTCCCTTTCATCAATCTAAGACACTTGTCCTGTTTGATTTTAGAAGCATGTATCAAGGCTAGTACTCTTGAGCATTAGTGCCGCGTGATTCTCTTGTAGTCTTAATTACTCTGAACCAGGACTAGAAGCTTGCAGCTTGTTAAGATACTTTAGGTTAGGTCTCACTAAGTCTGCAAAGATTTGAGACCTCTTAGTCATGATTCGATTACTTTAATACACCAGAGACTCCACGAGTATACAAATCTTCCTTTAAATCAGGAGTTAGGGTAGATCCGCTACAGTAGCAGCAGTATTCAAAGCAACGAGAGCATCTTTAAATATCTACAATAATAACAACAACGGCTACAGCTGCAGCGGTCGCCGCAACGACGGCATCAACAACTACGACACTAGCACTAACACAGCAGCAGCTGAAGAAAAACACATTGATTAAAAATATGACATTATGACAAATAGTAACAATAACAATTACGATCGCAAAAACAGTACAATTGATAACAAGAATATCACCACCAGGTATCGAAATTTACGGCCGCGGATGACGATATAAAGTCGCCTCCACATTAATAGTGTGACTTCTTTGACCGCAACTGGTGGCTGAGAACGTTGCGCGCCCACGACGGATTTCCCTCCGCGGCTCCGCCTATTGGGTGGGGGTTAAGCACGGGTGTACGGCGGTGTGGTCCTTTTTAATTTTCCGTTTATCTAGGACTTTTTAAGTGATTATATGGAGCATCCTTGCAATTGTCTCTTACTTTTATCCAGGAAGATGCTATATTCGCTCCCTTTTTGGTTAGATTCGGTCGTTTTTTTATTCACTAAGTAAACACATAAATTAGCCAATTTTCAAATGGTCAATGTAAGTGTAAAATTTACCCATTTAGCGATTCGTATATACAGTACCATTCCGCTATTACGACAAACTACATTAGTGCATGCACCTCAAGACCGCAACCGGTTATGTCAGTTGTTCGCAAGTTTCTCATCTCTGAACCTTATATGAGGACTCTTTGGCTAGCGAAATTCAATTATTTTGCTCTTGCGCTATTTGTGACACAAAAATAGCTATTGCTCTGAACGAAGCATCTCAACTTACTGAGAGTGTTGGGTAGATATTACAGCGACTCTCAGTTTTTTTTTAGGTCTGCCTATGGCACAACAATTTAAAACATGACGTGACTTAATTGCGAGCGGAATTCACTTCACGTAAACGCGCATATCTATCGCTTTAGATACTTAAATGTGTCGATTAGAAGAATAGCAACGTGTAGTATCGCGTGGTGTTTATGATAATAGGAAATCATAATAATAGCTACGGGATACTACACTTTGTTATGATTCGGCACGGCTCCATTTTCTTCGTAATGTGACATCTATATCGCTATTTCTGCTGATTTGTAAATGTGCCTAAAAACCGTTCATTGTCTTCAAAGCAAATATTTCTATCTTTTTCAGCTTCTGCTTTCCCCTTAAACTGCTCCGTACTTTTTCAAAATTGTTCTTATCATTATTAAAAGATTAATTTCATTCTTAGAAGCGCGTGAGTTGTCTTGTCGATTTTGGATATCGCTTGGAGTGTCTGCCTTGGATAATGTAGTACTGTGGCCTTCGAGTACTTTCTGTGGAAAAATTAGTAGAAATAGTTTTCCAACACTAGACACGGATGCCTTTTTATCCATTACACTTATAATTATAGGCTGAAAGTGTGCGCAAGAGCGTTGCCGCCATCTTCACCCCCTTGTTGCATCTCTCTTTCTCTAGATGATGAAAATTGACGGGGCCTTTAAGCCACCGGACGATGCCAAATAGTCGCTCAAAAAAATTATTTTGCGAGGGTATAAAGGAGAAATAAGTACATTTAGTGTAACGAGGCACCCTTTGCTCTGCCACGAAAGTTTACGTACACTAGTATATGCAGAGGAATCTTCATATACTACTAGTCTAAGTGAAGGTAAAAATCAACTGTGATTATATTAGTTAAGCTATCATTTAAACTTCAGTCTTTATCTGACTGTATTAAACTAAATGGTCGTATGACGAAAACCTGCTCGCCTTTCATAGCGCGCGTCTAGCAGCAACTGGTGGCAATCTTAGTTGATATGTCTTTATCAGCCAATCTTTGTGAATAGTGAAGGAATTTTATCCTAAGGGATAATAATCCTTTAATGTTATCCATCTCAGGTAATATTGGCAGGAGATTGTCACGCTAGACAATCTCCCTATTGACACCGTTTGGCGTCAATATTATAAACCAGGCTACCCCGTTACATTTACCGTTTGCTTTACTACCAAATAGCTATACGGAGCATGACGTGCGCATTTGATATAAAAAGCTTACATCACATGCTGTACTTAAATTGACTTCCTCGAAGATTGTATCAAAGCGGCTTTTTTCAAAGGTAGCTCCAGTTCACGCCGTAAAGTTTCCACATGATCTTACATTGTCCAAACAGAATTTGACCCTGCGAATCATTACCATGCTACGGAACGTGGCCATTGCAGCTAACGCAGCGTAGTAGATAGTTTATATGTACGGCTTCTTGAAGCAGCGTATTAAAGACAATTTTAACATGTATTGCTTGAATTTATTTGAGGCTTTGTTTCTTCCGCAGATAGCGTTCAGTCAAGACTACCTACTTACTCTTGAATAATATGATAAACAAATCTTTAACATGAAGCCATACTTCTCCATGTTGTCAAACACGACGCAAAAGTGCTCGAGCAGGTACAGTTCGTCGCTCGAAAACACAGCTCAATCATCCAAACACATATACACTAAGTCCAGATTACCTAAATATTGTCCATGCTTGTTTAATATCCGTCACATGCAAGAGAAATTTTCATGTGAAGACTCGATTTTTACTATTTCGAAAAGAAAGACAGAAGACATCAAGCGGTTTGTTTTGCCTAAAAATTATAGCCCATTTAGCACCCACCGTAGGTAAGCACGTTGCTTTTGCCAGACGTAGCAAAATCATGTGGATTCGAGAGACAACGTGTGTACTTAGGCAAAGCTGCCAATTTTAGGACTCGATAATTTAACAGCAGAAGCATAGAGCCGCAATAATTCGACTCGATTAACAGCCGAAATAGACATTTTTTAGCTTAATTCTGTTCCGATATAAAGAGTGTATTGGACGCTGGTTTGATAGCAGTAAATTGATGATGCGGTTCGGTGATAGAAAAGGGTTGGTTATTGAATGAATGGGATTCTTAATTTACATGCACATGCTACGTCAATTTCAGTACCTGCTTTTGAGTCAGAATTTTTCTAATTGATTAATACTCTTTTCACCCGCCCTAAACCATATCAACTTTCGATCATACGCACAAACCTACCTTAGACTTTTAGTGTATCTTCAACATGTAGCGAGCGTTAATAAATTGAACCATGAAATTAACATAAATTGGCTTTTTGTCAGTGAACTAACTTCAAATGCATTATCGCGAGTTGAATTTCCGTGCTTTGGGTCAGGCATTCCTTTTTGTCCAACTCAGACAATATCTACAAGGTGCTGCGGTACAAGACTTAGATGTCACACGGATTTGCTTCATGTAAGGTGTAAAAATATTTGATGATGATATGCTTTGCTTAATCATAATTGGTAGAGATCTTGGCAATCTTGACTGATGGCTGATAGTCTTCAAAATTCACAAAATCTGACCCTTCAATCCTAGCAACAGCTGATGCCTCGCACAACGTACGATGCACCCTCTTTTCTGCTTGTTTTACAATATTAAGCGCGATGTACTCCGCTACACTCAATGATATTGATACACTTGGATACTTTATGTTTTAAACTTGCGGTCTAAGCCCATTCCGCTTTCAAATAACACTTCTAGTCCAGATCATTACTTTAATATGATTGAATCCTTCGTGATGGGTACTATTTCATACTACTGAAATTTTTTTGCTATGGTCAATAAGCAGTATGTAACATTACACAACTACAAGACCATTTCGGTTGCATAGGCTATGTCAGGTTGAGTCCCACTTATTAGGTACTGTCAGAACTATCATGATTGACACGTTTCAAGGTTTAAGGGATATACCACGTTTTACGGTTTAAGGGATATACCACGCCACGGTCTCACCTGATTGGCCAGTGGTCAGATCAGGTGACATGTGGGAACAAGATGAGGTGATCGGGAAGATAGGACAGGGAGAAATAGGATAAATACTTGACAGATGAGGCAGCGAGGTGAAAACCTGACCTCTGGGACAAGACGACACGGTGTTGACGTGGGAACACCGTATGAGATGGGCAGGAAGGACGAGTGCCATGAGGCAAGTACATGGTCAAAATGCAGTGTAGTCCAGGTACATGTTGTAGCATTGAATAAGAATATATTATCACTAAATATACTGTACTTCTACTTCTAACTACCTCTGCATAAGTGCATACTAAGACGCATCATAAATCAATCAGTACGTTAGCGCACCCACTGGTTCATGTTACGGTGTACCAATTTTGATTTCTTCAGTACCAACCGTTGCAACTTTTACGCTAATACCAATTGATCTGAAAGCAGGTTTCATGTCCTTAATTGCAATTGTACTTGGTGTAGCGCTGGTGTCACAATTTAACACCATCATCATAATTTACCAGTTCAGTATCGACACAACTTTTGCATAACCGCCGTATGTTGCGGAGCTACACAGCTCCTTAAGTGAAGAAAATCCTTATTGCTTAACGATCAATTTTAGTTCTAAAGGACTAGACTCTATGATTCAACAAGCGTAAAGTTAAAGGTCCCTGTTCCGAGGGACCGAAAGGATTGAGTGAACCTACAGCACATAGTGCTAAAGAGTGGCCCCTTCTAGAGAGGTGTTGCTAGCTCCGAACAGTCTAAGATCAGAAACGCCTCGCAAGGCATGTGGCTTAGATTAGATCATAGGAAAATGAACTTTATTTAAGTTCAATTTGGCAGAATAACTTAATCCAAATATTACCTGTTCGAGGCACTCATTTCCTAAATAATATTTTTAAGGCATTTCCTATCTTGTAGTTGCCACCCGTCAGTTCCTGTAAACAGATAAGGTATTCTAGATATCTTTCACTGGGATCACATTTCGTGTGTCTAAGACACAGGGTACAGAGTAACCTACGATGTGTAATTCCTTTACACCCTTCCCCACCAGACTGATGTCTACCCTAACGTCAATCGATCTTATTTGTTCGACAAGTTCGTTGCGCTTGCGTTTTGCTTCACGGTAACGCAAAGATTAATCACCATGTCTCATCGCCTAACGATTCATAGGATCTTCGTGCTTACCTCGAGATGGAGGAGGCAGTTGACTATAATAGCAATGCCAGTGTCCTGGTTGATGCAAGGACAACGTCCGATACACCCACGCCTGAGGTACAAGGTTCTACTACGTTAAGTCTGTTCTCTGAACATGATGATGCGAATGCGTCATTGGCGCTGCATTCATCGCCCGGTCCGGATGATGCAATCGTCACCAACCCGCTCGATGAGCAGCTACAATTTTCTGTACAACGAAAGATAGCGCTCGGCGCCATGCGCAAATGGTTACAAGTTTTGCAGGCCAGCGTGACTACGTGTTCGCTTCACTCAGTGTGGAGGAAAGTCTAAGTCAAACGGCTCGCCAAACGTTAGTAGCGTGGACCATTGGTCCTGTAGCTGCTTCTCCCGAGGAAGGCGCAAGTGGACAGGCACTTCGTGGGAGGTATCTGGAGCCAAACATGATTACGCGAAGTCAGTACAAGGCACACCTTGAGATGCGAGCACGTGGTGTACCGGTTCTACTGGTTAAAGTTGTACCCATTCTGTTGTTCGCAGGCGCAATTAAAAATAAAAAAGCAACGACTAAAATTGCTAAATGTACCGCACACGTAGTCTCAGCAGCATTAAAGCTCTGAGAGCTAGTGTCAGTGTGACAGATGTGCGCCTCGAACGCAAGCCTTGGTAATGTTTTGCAAGCTTAATTACGAATCCTATTTAGCAACACATAGCACAGAATGTGTGCAAAAATTGCGTGGAATGTTAAGTGCTTACGTAAATTCATTCTTAGCACGACCGTGAATAGTCCAATTAAGCACAGACGCAAAATCTTGTCTTGGATACAGCGGAAATACCGTTATCGGTTAATTATTTTTAGCAAAGAGTAGTGCTTGGTCTCTGATCTGATAACATCAAAATACAACCTCTGTTATTAGCATTTGTTTGCTCCTTCTATTTGTATTAGCTGTCAGCCATTGCTTCACGAACACGTAGTAAGACATTCAATCGCGTTGTTAGAAACGCGCTAACTTGTTTTTTTAGAGCAGTAGAGCTGATATCGGCAAGACGGTAGTCAACGTCTTCCCCTTTCAGCGCTGAGCCACACAGTGGTAGTGCTAATGGAACGCGAGGGTGGATGAGTTCGTTTACTTAGAACGGAGTTTTGCCTGTAGAGGCATAAAGTAGTTGTTTAACGCAAACTCATTAGCGAGAGCATTGAGCTCCAACGCTTAGGTTTATCAGCTCAAACACTGCGCAAATGTCACCAATGACGCGATGAGCACGCTCGGTTTACCATCGGTCTGCGGATGATCCGCTGTGGACATGTTCAGCCGCGTGCCGAGCACCTTGAAGACGGACTTCCGAAACTTTCCAGTGAATCATGTGTCTATCGCAGACATTTGCCACTGGCAAACCATGTTGTCGAAACGCACGGCCTAAAGACAGCTTTTCTGTACCTTCTTCATCAACAGAGTTCATCATTGCCGTTAGACGAGCTATCTTGCTCAATCGGTCGACAAAGACTACAATGCCCGTGTTGCCTTCCTGATCTTTCGATAGGTCAAACAAAAAGTCCATACTCATGGACTCCTATCATCCAGTGGGTACAGGCAGACTAGCCAGTGGCGACGCCTCATTTGCTAAGATTTAAGCCCGTTGACTCGTTGCGAACGTGCGCAAATTGTTATTCACCTACTTGTATAGTTTGGCCCACCAATACGCCTCTATCACTGAGCTACAAGCCTTTTCACGACATAGAAGACCACTTAAAGCGGCATCATGTGCCTCAAATATATTTAAAAGCTTCAACTCGTTATGATGAGGGACAGCTATACGAGAAATATTCTCAACGTCTGTGCGATAGCACATCAGTCCAATAACTGCCGATGACAGCGTATTGACGTGAGCAAGCTCAAAGTCAGGCCGTCGTGACAGCGCATCAGCCAGCGTACTTTGATTTCCCGGCTTATGCTTCACTTCTAGTTATTTTTGGCAAAGAATGAAAGCCAATGAGCCATTCTCTGAAAGAGATTTGGCGACTGTGTCGCAGTGCGCAATGACGCATGATCCATACAGATCACATTTTGCTTGGAGCCAAGCAGATGTACTCTGAATTTGATTTAAACGTACTTCATGGCAAGTAGCTCTTTGTCATAAGCTCGATGGTTCTTTCCAGTAGCTTTGAGCTGTTTAGATTCGACTGCAACGCGTCCGCGTACAATGTCAGATGTTTGTGACATAGCACCTCCTATGGCAAAGTCAGATGTGTCACAAAAGAAACTGAAAGGCCGATCAAGATTGCGTAAATCCAGTATTGGCGCATGAAGGAGACTTTCCTTAACTGCTTAAAAGAATCGTGTTCGGTGTTACCGCAACACCAATCCACATCCTTCTTAAAGGAAATCAGATAATGGCCGAGTCAAATCTGCGTAATTGCACTATACTTGGGCGGTTAATTGGCAAGGCCAAGCCACTTGCGTAGATCCGTTTGGTTCTAAGGAACTGGCCAATCGACTGTGGCCCTTATTGTAGCAGGATCCGCCCGAAGGCCTCGATTTTCTATGAAGCATCGCAAAATTAATATCTCTTTTGCACCAAAGATGCACTTAGATGCATGTTCATGGAACTCATTAGTGCATATACACTCTAGCACAGCTCGTAAATGGTCGATGTGGCTATCCTCGTCCTACTGACCCTGTTCCGCCCGACTATGGACACATTTGTCATCAAGAAATGTTTTTGCACAGACTCAATGAGGTCTAAATAGTTGCGTCACAAGACGATTAAATGTAGCAGGAGCCTTTGACAGCGCTTGTGGCACAACGAGCCACTCCCGGAGCATACCGCTTGTAGTTGTAATAGATGTAAGCGGGATATCACTTGCGCACATGAGCAGTCGATAATAACCATCGAGTGCACTTTACATTGTACATCCTTCCATTTTGTTTTAAAGAACGTCCTCCATCAAAAAGTGGTGTACGTGCCGGTGTTGTAGCCGCATTCAGCTTACTATAAACATTCACAATACGCCGCTTAAAATCTGACTTTTTGACATAAAATGGCGGTGTAGAATGAGGAGACCTGCTCTCACGCGCCATTCCCGCAGCACGCTTAGCACTAGTAAATCGTCGATGACGTCACATTGTTACTTTGGTAAAACCACTGCCGTGTTACGCAGTACTAAATTCCAAAAAAAACCAAGTCAATTTCATGACGTAAGCCCCTATTGAGAGGTAACAAAGACGGTGGATCATGACATGCCACGTCTTGAATTTCCCTAAGCAAAGGGTAGTAGGTATATGAAGGATTTTTCCAATTGGGTGATCCACTGCGTGAACTAAGTGCCATCTTCGTACTTTCAGGGACCTTCTTATCCATTAGAGAAGAGGGGTTCAACTTGTTATTGGGTCTAAGGAACACCATATTGGATAAGTCGCCTGCCTTCAAGGTCAGACTGAACTCATCTACAAAAGTTTCGTCTTGCTCTAACAGAGAAGTTCACGATGGGAGGGCCTCATGGCCAACTTTACCATCCACATAAGTGTCCTTCCATCTACCAAAGTATATAGCTGATCGCTCTAATTCCACAGCGACATTTCAGACGCTTTAGGCCTCTCAGCAGCCATCTACCTTCGATGTATTCTCTGCAAGAGACTGAGCTTCTCAAAGAAGTCGGACTATCTGATCATACAAGTTCTTTAACCTTAGCGTACACTACACAAAGAGAAGATTACATTAACGAAATCTGGTGAGGAGTTACTTATCTTGAACTCAACACCCGACGACTCGTCCTCCATTGCACAAAAATAAGCGAAGTCTGACTCCTGATGCTTGAGAGTCTCGCCAAAAGTTTCATCACGGGCATTCTGTGGGTAGATACGAAAGCCGCTCTAACTCTGTGTATGTCCAGGTGCCACACCACTGTCATTTCATGGGATCACACCCTGGGTAACTTGACCTTGGGTCATTAACGATATCATCATTCAGTGGCTCAATTAATAACGAGTACCTCTCAACGGAGTACGTGCCGTTCCACTATTGTTATTGGCATCGGAGTCGATAAACTCAGACATTCCGATGTCCAGCACACTAACTGACTCAGGCAGTGGCTCGCGCCAATATCGCTTTTGTCGTCAATTGAAGGTAGGTTAATGATTCTCTAAACTTCGCTAGAAACATTTCACGTTGCGCCTAAGCTATCATCAGTACGATCAATCCCTGGATCGTTGAATGTACTCCAGACCATGGTAAAAAGAAGATCATATCCAACGTCTACATTCAGGATAAGAAAGCATTTAATGCGGTCAAAGCATAAAATTTACACCTACGTTCACCGGAACTTAAGAAAAGTGACACGGTCCAATTGCTAGACGGAACGTAGTAAATCACCTTCATTCAATTCCAGCGCCTCAGCATACCGCTGAATTCCTTCAAGGGAACGTCGTCGGACACAGTTGCCCGATGCCCCAGAGTCAATAAAAATTGACCACGGCTTTTTAAAGGCCCTAATCGTAGCTTGGCACCAACAAGTCTGACTTGTATTCACGATTCGTAGTAAGGTCCGCGAGATCGCATGGGGCTAAACCCTTATCAGCTGCTTCTTATTCTTTGTAAATGGAAGGATGTACAATGTAAAGTGCACTCGATGGTTATTATCGACTGCTCATGTGCGCAAGTGATATCCCGCTTACATCTATTACAACTACAAGCGGTATGCTCCGGGAGTGGCTCTTTGTGCCACAAGGGCTGTCAAAGGCTCCTGCTACATTTAATCGTCTTGTGACGCAACTATTTAGACCTCATTGAGTCTGTGCAAAAACATTTCTTGATGACAAATGTGTCCATAGTCGGGCGGAACAGGATCAGTAGGACGAGGATAGCCACATCGACCATTTACGAGCTGTGCTAGAGTGTGCATGCACTAATGAGTTCCATGAACATGCATCTAAGTGCATCTTTGGTGCAAAAGAGATATTAATTTTGCGATGCTTCATGGAAAATCGAGGCCTTCGGGCGGATCCTGCTACAATAAGGGCCACAGTCGATTGGCCAGTTCCTTAGAACCAAACGGATCTACGCAAGTGGCTTGGCCTTGCCAACTAACCGTCCAAGTATAGTGCAATTACGCAGATTTGACTCGGCCATTATCTGATTTCCTTTAAGAAGGATGTGGATTGGTGTTGCGGTAACACCGAACACGATTCTTTTAAGCAGTTAAGGAAAGTCTCCTTCATGCGCCAATACTGGATTTATGCAATCTTGATCGGCCTTTCAGTTTCTTTTGTGACACATCTGACTTTGCCATAGGAGGTGCTATGTCACAAACATCTGACATTGTACGCGGACGCGTTGCAGTCGAATCTAAACAGCTCAAAGCTACTGGAAAGAACCATCGAGCTTATGACAAAGAGCTACTTGCCATAAAGTACGTTTAAATCAAATTCAGAGTACATCTGCTTGGCTCCAAGCAAAATGTGATCTGTATGGATCATGCGTCATTGCGCACTGCGACACAGTCGCCAAATCTCTTTCAGAGAATGGCTCATTGGCTTTCATTCTTTGCCGAAAATAACTAGAAGTGAAGCATAAGCCGGGAAATCAAAGTACGATGGCTGATGCGCTGTTACGACGGCCTGACCATGATCTCGCTCGTATCACGATTTTGCGTTTTTCAATTACTGACTTAATCCGAGCATGTCATGATAAGGATAAACAAGGTTTAGCTTTGCTACTAGCTCTTGTAAGAGATGAGTTACAGACTCGCAAATTAAATTGTCGGTACGTTCGCGTGCAAGGAAACACCGATGTTCTATCGATAACGGCTCGTTGTGCTATCACACGGATGCTGTAACTACACCGAGTATTGTTGTTCCTCAAGATGAAGAAATGAAGCATCGCATTCTCTATGAGGTCCATTACACAGCGATTTGCGTTCATCTTGGTAGCACTAATAACTAAGGCCTGGTTGGCCAGCGTTATTAGTGAGCCAAACTTTATAAATCGATAAGCACTTATGTGCGCACATATGAAACGTGCCAACGGGCTAAAATCTCAGCACAGAGCGGCTACAATGCGGGCTCTTTTTTTCTGTACCCTATGGGTGTTAAGATTCCATCAGCATCAACTTTGTGATTAGTCTACCGAAGAATTTAAACGGCAACACGGCCATTGTGGTCTTTGTAAACCGTTTGAGCAAGATGGATCACGCAGCGGCTGTGCCGGATTCTATTTCGAAGGAAGCTACATGTTTGGTGTTCATTGATCGTGTGTTTCGACAACACGGTCTACTACAGGCTAGTAGTGTCTTGGACCGAGACCCTCATTTTGCAGGTAAATATTTAATTGTCCATATTCAAGGTTCCCGGCACCAGACTCGACATGTCTACAGCGGATCATCCGCAAACCGGTGATCAGACTGAGCGCATCAACCGCGTCCTCGACGATGTCTTTCGCAGCATGTGCGCTGATGCGCCTCGGCGTTGAAACTCGACGCTCCCTTTTCTGAGTTCGCCATAAACAATTATATTCATGCCTCAACAGGCTATAATCCGTTCTATGTGAACAGCCCCTCCCCCCTTCCGGTAAATATACCGATGCGTGGCTCAGGGCTTGGTGGGGAAGAGGTAGCCGATCGGCTTGCTGATGTCAGCTCTTCACTGCTCAAAAATCGGTTAGAGCGTTCCCAACAACGCGATTAAATGTCTTACGACATGTGCGTGACGCAATGGTTTACAGTCAATACAAAAAGAAGGGACAAGCGCATACTAAAGGAATAAGCTGTAATGAAAGTTATGAGGTCGGTGACCAAGTCTTACTCTACGATAAGAAACTGCCTACAAATGTAGTGTCTGCTGTGTTTGATACTAAGCTGCATTCTTGCTTCATTGGACCATTTACGGTCGTGAACAAGAAGGGCCTCGCGCATACGCTCATCTTACCGCGAAATTTGCGTACACACCCCGTATTTATGTTGGACTCCTTAATTCGTATAGAGGTTCCTCTCAAGGTTGATCAGCAGGCGCTTGCGCCGGGGAAGATGGCTTTTCCGCAGGCTGCTGCATCCGAATTAGGAGATCAAGTTGCGCCTCCATCCGTATTTATTTGTTTCAAACGTTGAAATGCAAGCTTGCAATGCGTCAAGCGTGCGTTGGATATGACACATATTCTCGCCAAGATCGTTCAACTCGTAAATTAAAGCCTCTTGGGGTGCATTTGACACATTAGTCGCCACCGGCGTTTCTTGACGAACAAGGGATCCTCCATTTCCACGTGGAGAGGTTACTCCAACGACGTCATCATCATGTCCGAAAACTCAAAGCGGCCGGGGATTTTCCTGAGTCTAAGCTCGCATGGGAGTACGAGGTACCTCTTCGACAAGATTTCCCACATGCCGTGGATGATTCAAGCGCCATGGTCGGGGTTGTGGTGGAGTGGAGTTCGCTTATTTTATGAGACGATCCCGAATCTCCACTGGCGCCCAGACAACCTGCTAACGGAGGGGTACTCCGATATTGCTTGAACTTGTTTCCTCCTCACCTTGTGTACCGTTCGGTAAGGCGAGTTGCACACTTCTAGGCGGACTTGACTCGATGATGAACTTGACCGTTATAAAGATTGGTTTCGATCGGGTGGAAATTCCTCACCCGATCGCGTGCTCTTGGTTGGATCTCTCCCAGAGTAGCCGCGATCAGCCTTGATCGCCTTGTGCCATGACTGGGGTTTTGAGTCGCGATCCTTCTGACCACTTGAGCCGTCTCGCGATCTTGTACTTTAACCAGTGAGGTTGCCTGCATTCGATCGCCGTTGAGATGTGCTGAGAGTCCTTGCACTCCTGGCCAAATAGATCCAAGACTGATCTTACTGCTCTCGATGTCTCTGACGTCAGGAGGCCAAAAATATCCAACCCAGAAGAAGAACGACATGTATGTGTTTAAAAGCAAATTGAACTCTGTTTAATGTTAACCAACCAAAACCCAAACTATAACCATGCCTACTCTGTATGTCAGGATTGACCGCCACGTGTCTTCTCGCCAAATGAATTTGCAATACTTTATATCGCGTGGCCCACGCCAGATCGTGGTCTTCAGATAGCTGTACCTTGATCGCGGTCTTCCGATCGCGGTTCCTTGATAATTCTACAGTTCGAGACCGTGTGGACTACATGGGTTGAGCCCGTTGGGCCTCCCAACGGTAAAATCCAAATAACTGGCTACCATTCCGCGATCGATTCAGCCAAAACCACCTGTTAATTAGCCGAATCGCTTAGGCTTTTGGACACGATCTCGATCGGCTTTACCACAGGGTCAACCAGTGACCCTGACGCTTCTCACCAGTAACGGGAGCAGCAGGCGGGTCCACGCCTGAAGCACAATGTCGTCGACCAGCTATCGGCACAGTGGGAGCGTAGTGTGAGCGTAACGCATCCAGCAGCTGGCCTTTGGCCCTCAATTTGGCGAAATCATAACGGATCTTTCGTTCGATAATTCTGACGGACGCCAGAATTATCGACGCTTGCTTTTAAAGCCATCATTCTGCTCAAGCGTCGTGATCGATGCACCCAGCAAACAAACGCATTTTCTTTGGCGGCCAGTTCCTTTTCGTCTAGGAAAACGGGGAAAGCTCTGGTCGGTGGTTATAGTATTCCATGATCTTGCTTTGCTGGCCTTGCCGTAAATTAAATCTGAGTCATCACATATGCCACCAGGTTTCTCTCACATAATACGCTACATGCTTCGATAACTTCAGTGTTGTGGCATTCGGGACGATGTTTTACAATGTCAAAGGTTGACCCATGGTCTATAAAACGGAGACTCTCCTCCAACTAAGAGGGGTGAAGTCAATTATGACTTTCGAGTTTGCAGTAATCTGAGATCCGCGTTGATTGCTCTACTGATGTTAAAAGAGCACCATCTCTTGTTCCTTATCGAGCTAGTTCATGATGACCGCGGACTCAAACATGGATTTAATGTGAAGCGCTATAAGCGCATTAGCATCCTACGCTCGGGAAATGGATTAGATGCCTTTCTCAGACTGTCTCGCACATTGGTGTGCTGGTTTTGGATTCAAAAATCACTACTATAGCCCACTTTCTCCTTCTCAATGCAGAGGGGGTTGGGACGAGTCGAAGACTCGATTGCCATTGCCACATCTATAGCGCTTAAATCAACCGTAAGTTTTACTGTTCATCAACTGCCTCGCTGAGGTAGTGATCGATTGACGTTTTTCGGTAACGTCAGTCTATTGGGAGAGGGTGTAACGAGCTCACACGGCGGTTACTGCCCTAAATGAATATACCTTGTCTAATTGATGTACAGCTATCAAGTTTTTTTGTAATGACTGATGTGGTTATTAGTCCCAGTCATCGATTGACGACGGATTGACGTACCATCCATAATTTTTCTAAATTACCAAGATTACTGTGATAATCAATAATTTTTTTTGTATTTGGTGATCGGCTGAGGTCTATTATAGATTAAATTTAATAGTAAAAAGCAGTTTCAATTTTGATCTAGTGTTGACACGTGTCGTTTTTAGACGTCGGCAGATTGCAAAGAGTAAGAGTCTTCTTGTGGATCGTACACTAGAGCACTTAATGCGTAAGGTTCTTCGAATGGTTTCCAGTCCCATAAACCAGGACTAGCAGCTTTACGAGCTTGAAGACTCTCTGGGAGTCGTTGTTATTTAGTTTAAAGAATTAGATACTCTTCAAACCTATAGAATTTACTCCCACTGAACTAGATGGCGTAAAGATCGTGCGTCTTTCTCTGACTAAGCTTTGTATTTCCGCTGCAAACTTACTCCACAACCTTTTTCGAACGGATTCTGAATATTGCTAAAAGATAGCGCACGCAACGGGGACGTGTGAAAGAGATGCCGTACTTAACCTTATTTTACAAGCGCTGCTGTCCGCATTCAGCAGCCGTAGATATTTTTGCAACCCCAAGAAAGACCTGTCTACGCTAGAATTATTCCAAAGAAAAACATGTAAAGGGATGCGTCCTTATTCGATCATATAGAAGACCGCTCATGAAAACAGAAATTGGAATACATGGAAGTTTTGAAGCACACACTTGGTTGTCACTTAGTGTATGGTAAATTTGAAAAAAAAATCAGCTCGGCTTTCCATAGTGTACAACTCTTTATGCTTGATGTGATCATCAGTGCAATGTGTATTCACATCGCTTACAGCTTCTGTGTAACGGGGTGAATCGTTACATAACAATTTATAAGAAATTGTTAATAGAATATAACTATAAGAGTTATATTCTCAGAATATTGTCACAAGGACAAATATTTTGTAGCACTCACGAGTAGTTCCTAATTGGTTGATATAGGCCATTATATCAACCAACGAAGACGCGCCACGACAGACGCACGCAATGAGTGGTGAGCAGATAGTTGATTTACACATTTGTATTTAGACATAGTTAGATGGAGATAAATAGTGATTTATTAACAGACATTAACTATCATAAATACAGTTCTACTTTTTACTTTAACCAAGTACTCGCTTCTTCTTACCGTCTTCCTCTGCACGTACGAGTGTACGTGAAGTTACGAGGCACCGCCTTATTCTATCATCAGAATAAGTAGCTTGTACTGTCACCAGTACAAGCTTCAGGGTGCCCCGTTACATTCTGACCTCATAAACATAACGTAGTACACTCCGTCTAGCGTTTCATTTCTATTCGTTTACAATTTGATACGCTGAAGCTGACCTGACGGCTGTTTGTCCAAAGTGACTTGAAGCCGCACGCGGTCGTCTTTTCCTCAATAATCTGACGGCTCCCTGACCTCGATCATCCTGTAAAGTACCAATTGGGCCTAAATGTCGTTTCTAAATGACTCATGTAAAGAAACAACCATTTTTAAGCTAGACACTGTTTTAAGGTTACTTTACCCAAAAGGTAAACTTGGTTTCGCGCGAATGACTCGCGCATACCCGCTGTCAATACTGTTTAATTTGCGTTTCGTGGGCCGATCTTGTGATGGTCGCAATGACAGCTTGACCACCGGGTAATATCATTTATTTCGCTGAACTTTAGAGATCATGGAACGAGATACGAAAGCGAGAAAGAATACATTTCATACTTAGTAACGGACAATCATAATAAATTTTTGAGGACAAGTCCGTTTACATATCAAAAAGGGATCGAACCTATCAACATCTTGTTTTATTATGCTGTAAACTTCTTGTTATTCTTGGAATAGCCTGCCGACTGGGCATCAGTATCTATATATGTTAATTCTTAATTACAATTAATACCACTTTCGTGTGGGCGTCTGTGGACTGTATGTATCCAGTAAAAACACCTTTAAAATAGTGGCATTGCCATGCCTTGTACTATGCTGTTTGGATTGATTGTTTATTGTTTACTTAGTGCGTTGCCCAAAAAGTTGCCAGACATTTGATATATAAATGTTAAGGGAATAAATATCAGTTATGCGTTAGGAGTATTGGGTTTGACAGGAAGGTGTGAATGTAAGGAAAAGAGGTGCGAACGTATTGATTTTCAATATTTATTATTTGTGAAGTATGCAAGAAAAATAAAACCCCGTACGAATTAGTAAACGATCAAATGTGTTCCACATTAGTACTTGTATACGTCTATCGTTCATTATACGCACGAGTACCGTACTTACGCAAACTGGCTTATGTTCGCATAAAATTTCGGGTCAAGCGGTTGACGCTGCGCATCGTGCCCCGCCTGCGCGATGATGATATGTTGACGTGTCGTCAAGATTTGACGAGCAAGAGGATCATGCCGGACGAAGAGAAGTCGAAAACGTTGACAGGGTTCACAGTCATTTCACTTATGATCCGGGTATGATTGCTGACGTCAACTTTTTCACAGCCGGCCGCGCGCTCTCAGATCTATCATCGAGGTGAATTTGACGATTACAAAGGATGGTAGTCCACCAAAATGTGTCATCGACTGAATGAATCCTAAACGTTTTGTACCGTCTTTGACTTTGTGGATTCGGAGATTCACTTGGTTTCGCGTCTGAATTTGGTGCTACGGACCAAAAAGTGCTCTCCAAGTTAGAGGGACGAGCTGCTAAAAGCACGCTGACCGTGTCTGTCAAATGTGTCTGCTGCCCCGTGTGACCAGAACTTTCGCATTGCAAATTTGCCATCGTGATTAGATGCGCAGCAAGACGAATTACGAGCATTGGTGCGGACCGATAAAGTTTGCATTTAGACACGCGAAGCGGGACGTTCGCTGGTGAAGTAGTGCAATCGTCTGAATTCAGCTGCTTATGGTGGTATTGAGGATGATGATCCAATTGGTGCATTCCGAGCACGTGTATGAGGGTGCAGTATTGTTACCGTCCTAAGCGAAAGAATGCACACAGGCTTTGGTACCTCGGTCCTCTTTTAGCTCCTGTGTTTGCCTTGTTTGTATGTTGCTGTATAGGTCTTGTTCATGTGCCTCCACTGTCATGCATTAAACATGAGCAATGAACCAGTATGCTGAATGTCCTCACTTCAATATGGTGGCTGCACTATGGCACGAAGCAAATTTGTGAAATATTAGCACAACTGTAGGCGCAGATTTGAAAGAGAACTCTGTCGAGAACAGAGCGATGCGGGTACACTTGAAAGATTACAGGCATGTGTGTATTCGTGCGTAGAGTGTACGTCCTAGGTGTGCATCTTTTATTCAGTTCAATCGGTCTCCACTGCGTAGCTAAACGGCTCCAGACTTTAAAGCGCTGCGACGACATCATTGACTTCCGCTCCGACGGACGTTTTTCTGCATCACGATAGCATTTCCACATTCCATTCACATGCACCGATAACGAACACCAGCGTCTTGCATTTGCATTGGGGCCAAAAATTGCTATTGAATGGATGTACTGATCTTGATCAGACATATCTTAGTAGCGCTTTCGTTGCTTTCAAAGCGGTGCAACAAAGCGCAGTTACAAAGACCACCGTGGCCATAAAATTCACAATGACCCTTAGCAAGCTCACTCTTAAAAACTTAGCGTGGATAGATTCTCGGCGGTTTAAACGGTCGATCCCTCCCGCCAAATCGCAGCTGGCCCGACTCCTTTTTCCCTCCCAAGCCGCCGCCAAGACGACGTGGTTTCCACGCTTTCATGACCCGGCAGCGTTCAAAGTCCACCAAGATCGTTGCTCCATCGATCACACGGCGGTGGGCGTGTCTATACGCTCGTTCGAAGTCCCTCTCGTGTTCAAATTCTACAAACGCATAACCCTTTGACTTGCTCGTCTTTTTGTCGCGTACAAGACGCAGACGTTTGATGGGTCCGTACGCACTAAAGAACTCACAGAGCGTCGTTTCTACCGTATCATAGTGCAGACGAGCTACAAACAGCGTCGCGTAGGGATCGCCCTGGATCTGGGGGTCTTTCTGCGCCTCGTAGCGAGCGTGCAGAGCTCGCACAAGTCCTTTATCGTGTGGTGTCGTATCTGTACCATCGATACTGCCCATTTGGATCGGGTCATACTCCTCCGCGAACCAGGAACGACGTAGAAATGCTTGACTACTGCGGTCATTCAGTTGCCTGGGACGCGTGTGTTGGGTACGGGTCATTTTACGAAATGCGGAGATGAACGCTTGTTATTGGTCAAAAATGAGATTCATTTCAATTGACCATGCGACGGTGGGGGCTCACCCTATTAGGAGGAATGAAGACGACGACGGCGGCGATGGCGCGCATAGCAGTGCTCACGGACGTTGAGGGAAACTGGCAGTATGTGCGTAATTTCGTAAAGCAATCGTCGTGTCTGCAGCTGTTTTATGAAGGTACAAAGGACGAGACATTGGAGCTACGTGACGACTGTATGCTGGTCTTCGGAGGCGACGCCGGAGATAAAGGAGACCATACACTCAGGTTGGACATAGAGATTGACTCTTTTTCCTATTTTTGGGTACAAATTGGCTCAAATCATACATCTGTGGGGTTTGGTTAAAGATGCTACGAGCAGCTCGTGAAGCTCAAGAAACAGTATCCAGATCGCGTCGTGCTACTTGCGGGCAATCGCGATGTGAACAAAATGAGGTTCACGTCGGAATTGCACGACACCGAGATGGATTTGCATTCGATGGCTCAACGTCGGTGTCTTGCTTATTCTGACATGGAGGTGACTGTTATAAGTGACTGAACGCGTGTGTTTGGCCATTCATTCTTTTTGCAGAGGTCCTTGACAGTCCGACGTGGGTACCCGAAAGTAAACGGATGACGTTGAAAAAGTATTTGGTAGAACAAATCACCAAAACAAACGGAGAGCTGATGCCGGATAAGGATATTGAAGCTGTGAATTCCAAGACAAATCGCTTGAAATGGATGCTAGAGCACACGATGGGATCAGGTGGAGATTTTGAACGTCGGCGGACTGAGCTGGTATTGCGACGAGAAGTTGACGATGTGAACAACGTGACGGACGACGACGTCGTAAAGTCGTATGTGGACAGTGTGAACGAAGGAGGCGTGTTACATGATTTTTTGCTACACGGCAATCTAGCATTTGTGGCCCATCAGACACTGTTTGTGCATGGCGGTGTCATCAACGGTGACGACGGTGCTGGCTTGTCTGCGCTGGGCCGAGTGCCTGACGAGCCATCGAAGCTTTTTGACTCGGTATTGGAATGGGTGGATAAACTAAATGCGTGGTATCGAGGCCAAATTCAGGAGTGGATTGACTATCCCCACTGGAATGCCGACCATTCGACTCGTGGCGGAAACGATTTGCTTAAGTACGTCGTGCCCAATTATGCTGGCAGTGTCGTTGTAGGCCGCCATCTTTCGGCATCGGGTATGCCGACTCCACTTCCGGACAAGATTGCGTCATTGCTGTCCGACAGCGGGATTCGACGCATTATCATTGGCCATACACCCCACGGCACCTGTCCAACGGTCGTTAAGCAGCCCCGAAGGCAAAATGATACTTGCCCAATAGATGCAAACGTATCACGTTGCCATGGTGTCGATGGAGTGTCTTTCGAGGATGTCATCATGTGTGATACAAGTTACAGTGATGTACAAGCCCGAGATAATCGCGGTAGCGCTGTATCGGAGGTTATAGTAGATCCTTCCGGTCGTGTGTCCGTCATTGGCGTTTTAGAAGACGGTCAGCGCATCGAGTACGATCCTGATGAGGATCCGTGGGCCGGTCGATGGCTCCGGGACGGAACCATGGTGAAGGCTCGTCTCGTCGACAGAGACGGAAGTAGTGGGGAGGAGTTGTATCTGGTATTCCGCGTGGAAAATGGCTACTCGTACACTTACAATCACCGCACGGTCACCCAGCTTCGCGCAATTGGACTAAAGGCCTGACCTTAATGGTTTACAAAAGTAAAATGACGCCAGGTTTTTGCATCATACGTGATTCTGTTGTCACATAATGTCCTAATGCAGCAATTGCACTGGACGAGGTGGTTCACGCAGGAGGGAGGAAGTTGTCTACCAGAAAGCTCTCTAATAAGACGCACGGACATTCTAGGGCATCTTCTTGCGCACAGAGCTCCTTTGATGAACTCTTGGCATTTCTGACCTCCTGTACAGTATACTGCATACCTAAAATGAACTCTTGTTCCGGGTTGTAATGTGAGCCTCTCTTGCAGTGAATTTTGACTGTTCATCAGCTGCACATATTGAGCGATTGATCAGTGCCGCAAACACATGTGAATTTGCAGGTCACGAGTCCCTCTTGTATTACAACCAAGCGACACGTGGCCACACCGAGAACTACGACCGGAGATGCTCCTTTTGACATTACTACGAGCAACGTTTCTCAGAGAGACGGATGGACGTTGATGGATAGAGCGACAAAGAGGTGCAACATCACGAGCTAAGGTTTGACAGAAACGCTTTCGAGGTCGCGCGCGCTTTCGTGGGATCGGTGGGTCGTCGTCTGCCGTGGACATTGTAGCTGCATCGTCCAGTAGGCCGTAGTGTTGTACTTTGCTTCCCATCACGGTCGCTGAATCATGTAGTACCCTCGTAGCATGAATGCGCTTTATGGTGATGATGATTTCATGACCGTCTATTAACATATGATTATGCTAAAGATGTCTGAAAACTTCTAAGCCAGGACAATAGCTCCGGAACTGGTAGCTTGTCGTGGCTGTCACCTAAAGGTATCGGCCCATCCCGAGGTTCGAGAATGAAGAGGTCGATAAAGGTATGCATGATAGCCCCGGCGACAGCTGTGGCGGGACCGCGATGTTCGCGTTTCGCTAATGCGGTAAGATGTCGAATTCCCAGCGCCCAAAAACGCGCGGCGCTGTGGAGAGGCGTCGACTGCACTCCTCGAAAAACCGCGTCGTTCCGCTCATTCCATAAGTGGGTCAGACAAATGCTGCTCATAATAAACCAGAGACGCTTCCAAACCGCGACACCAGCCTCTAAGTCCTCCGGGAGCATATGGTAAATCCGAAGAAGCTGCTTGGACGGTACCTCCGGCGCGTGACGATTCACACTCCCGACGAACCTACGCTCTCCCCACGGCCTCCCAGCCCGTTCACCTGTCCAATGGGTAATGAGTTGACCCCAGCACGCGCGCGCCTTGGGGCAGTCCCAAAAGATGTGAGCCGGCGTTTCTTTGCAACCATGACACGCCGATAACGCCCGGCAACTATTGTCCGCCGGACGGCCGGCATGGTACAAGTTGAGTTGCTTGGTGGCTATACGGTAACACGTCCAGACCTGATGGTCGGAAAGGCCATTGGCATGCTTCCAAACGTGTGCCGGGTCTTGGTTTGCGGCAGCCCGCTGCCACTGATCGAAGTCACAGACGGCGTCCAGACGCCGCACCAGCGGTCGCAATGCGACTGCAAGAAGTCTTTTGTGAAACGTGAACGCCAGGCGTGAAATAGCTTTTCGTATAGCTAAATTCGCGACCGACTCGGCGACGGCCCAAGGAAAGCCATGATGCCCGGGATGGGAGCAAAACACGACGCCGTGACGACGCAGGCGTAGGTCCCAAATGGATCTGTCCTCGTCCGAAGTAGTAGCTAACTCTGGTAGGTGAGAGGTGAAAAACCAGCGAATTCCATCCGCACTCTGCTGCAGTTCAACAGGCTGGTCAGCGACTTCCAAGTACCCCTCTCGCCTCCCGACCACTCGACCTTGTTGCACCGAGGCCCAGGTCCATTCATGTCGAAAAGGTGGTGCATGGCGAAGAACCAGCTCAGGTTCGAGCGCTAATTCGCCCCCAATGGGAAATGTAGGGGATGCCAGCAAGATTGCCGTCGCCCACCGACGGAGGTTAGGCTGCGAGTGGTGAATAGATCGGGGTCCAACCGGCTTAATGCGAAAAATAAATTCAGTTGGCCCTGTTCGCCGAATGTGCAGGTCCGAGATGGGGCAGATCGCGATCCGGTCGTAGGTAGCGGATTTTAACGGAAGGCCATTGCCGTCCTGGATCCACGGGTTATTACTCCAGCCTAGTGTCCCCCAAAAGCGATGTAGCGCACACTGTTGAGGATCGAGCGCAGGTAACCCAGCCGGGAAAGGGTGATGATACGACAGAACCCATTCCTCCTCCTCCCACCAGCTACTGGCGCCGTGGAGGACGGGGTGGTAGTACGGTCGTACCCGCTCGCTGAGTATGGTGGCTTGCTCTACCGTAGGGTGTAGAAGCTTGTCAACGTCCGGTACCCATGAATTTGGGGACGGTGCCCCGACACACGATGCAGCCCCAGCTGCCTGCGTCCTGCAATGGAGAACCAGGCTCGATTTTGTCGGCCGGCCTTGATAAGCCCACGCACTCCAGGCTCCAAAATACTTGTCCTGAGCTTGTGTGAGCCACTGTAAAGCGTGCTTGGTACGCTGCGTTTTAATAGCCACTTCCAAAGAGGCCAACCCAACCCCCCCTGCCTTTTTGGGGGTGAAAAGTAGTCCCGGGTTAATCTTGTGTCGGCTGGCTTCCGTTGAAGTCGCATGAGCCCATAAAAACTGTTTGTACAGGTTGTGGACAGCAAGTCGTGCCCACTCAGGCATATCGAACACCGCCGCCGTGAACAGAACAGACGGGAGAATGATGGAGTTGAGGATCAACACCCGATTCGCCACACTGGTCGCCACCCTAGAAGCTGTCATTAGCCTCCGTTGAAGCTTCCGGATGCGAAGCGCCCAGTTGCAATTGTGTAAGGGTCTCAGTCCGACTTGATAGCCCAGGTATCGCACCGTGTCCGCCTGTTGAAGGACCGGAATGCCCCGCATGTCGGCTACGTGCACAGCCCGATTAAGACAAATGATCTGACTCTTGGAGGGTTGGGCAACTAGCCCTGATAGGGTCCCAAATTGAGAGAGAAGAGCTATCGCTGGCTCCAGCTGACTGGCCTTCTCGAGAAAGATCGTCGAGTCATCCACAAACGCCGAGAAAACGTGCGTTGCCGGATGTCGTCCAGGGACAGGAAGCCCAGACAAATCTGGTGATTGCTGTACCGCAACGCCCAATATCTCCACCACGACGAGAAAAAGCAAAGGGGCGAGTGGACAGCCTTGCCGGATACCGGAAACGACGGAGATGGGACGAGACTGTTCCCCATTTACAAGGAACGCGGCCGTAGTACCAGTATGTAGTCGAGTAATAAGCTGAACATACCTTTCCGCGAAACCAAATTGGCGAAGAGCCTCATACAGGAATTCGCGATCGACCGTGTCATAAGCCTTGCGGAAATCCAGTAGGAGGATCACTCGGCTGTCGTCGGCGGATGTAGTTGTATCCGATGTTGCTGTCGCCAGTTGAGCGAGCATCATCAACACTAGTTTAGACATCTGACGTCCGTGTACGAAGCCTTGCTGCGAGTCACCAATGACTTTTGATAATACGCGTTGCAGTCGTGTGGCCAGCACTTTCGCAAAGATCTTGTAACTGGTTTGGAGTAGAGAAATCGGTCTGTAATCCATCGCATCCGCCGAGTCTCCCTTTTTACGCAAGGGTATGATCAAAGCTTCGAGAAACGAAGGCGGGGGATCAGCTCCAGCCAAAATTTGATTGCTGAGCTGGACCAGGGCGGGGACAAGAAGTGCAGACGTATCCTTGTAAAAATCGTTGTTGAGCCCGTCCAGTCCCGCAGACTTATGTCGACTGAGCCCAGAAACGGCTGCAAGGACTTCCGCTTCCGAAAAATCAGCCAAGAGAGCCCGGTTGTCGGCAGAAGACAAGACCCGGTCTGTGGGTAGATTGACAAAACGGCGAATGGCTGATGGCAAGTCCACTCTCTCCTCCTGGCAATGAACTTTGCCAAGGACTGTAGACCATTCGGAGGTAAATTTATCCGCGTTAGTCATATTCCGGGTAAAATGCGGGCCGTGGATGCGCAAAATTGTTGTGACTGTTTGATTGCGTTCCCAGTCGGCAACCCGCTTGTAAAAATAGCGCAACTGGTCAGCCGTCCTGGCGAGCTTCTTGCCCAGTCGCACCAGATGTTCCTGCCGTAATTCCTCCATATTGCAGGAGATAAATTGCGGCCGGGTGAGGAGAGGTCGCCGAGCTCTGCCCTGAATCTTCCGACGAAATCGCGCTCTGCGCTGTTTGACCCGCTTCCGGATGCGTCGAACGCACTGTTGACACTCTGTGACATCCGCGTCCCAAGTGAGGGTAGAAACGCTCTGACCTATAGCCCTTCCGTCCATTTTCGCGACGAGTTCGTCAACGATCCTGCCAGGGTTCGATGAATGAATCGGATATGTTACACGCCCATGCCGGCTTGACGGACGAGGTTTGTTCAGGTCACGTAGGTGTAGCACAACCTCCTGGTGGTCCGACTAATTTGATGGCACCCGCGCTTCAATCCACAGCACGCGACCTACCCACCCCTCAGGCACATAGAAACGATCGATGCGAATGGCACGGTCCCCATTCCAGTAAGTGAAATGGTCAGTAGGATCGCCAGTGCCCTCGTCATCCGCATGATCCCGAAGATCTCTCGCATCCGCCAAGCCCAGTGTCGCAACTGCCGCGTCCAGGGCAGGGCTTTCCGATCGGTGCGATCGGTAACTGCCGTACCGATCGAGGAGAGGGCACTGGACGCAGTTAAAGTCGCCCGCCAAAATAGTGTTGGAGACCATCAAATTCCAGCTGAGAAGGGTAGTAAAGAAGTCCTCCCGTTCACCTCGCAGTGTAGGTGCGTACACATTGATCAGAACATCCTCCCCAATGGAAATTGCGATCGCCCGGGGTGACCAGCGTTCCGATTCCCAGGCCGAAGCTGTACGAGCAGAATGAGGGGTAAGAAGAATGGCAACACCAGCTCGGCTGGAAGAGCCAATACTCCAGAACGATAGAGGAGGAGCGTCAGGATCAAGGTGTTGACCCCATAACTGAGCCCACCTGGAACTCAGCCTACCTGCCTCTTCGTCAGTATGTACATGCGTCTCCTGAATACACCAAGCCTGCGGGCGACGGATCTGAGGCGCACCCCGCCACGCCGACAACCACCCTTCCCGAGCGCTAGCCTTGAAGCCCCTCAAGTTTTGGGAAATAAAGAGCCTGTCCCCACCCCGAGAATCCAGTGGATTAACTGCTGAAGTCCAGGACGGAGACTAGTTTTGAAGTTTGCGATGCCGGCTGTAGGCGTCAGCTTCCTCAAAGAAAAGAACTTCGGGGCTGAAGACGGAATTCTGCCGTAATCTGCCCTTAGTACTCGAGGAAGAACCTCTGCTCTGCCGGGGCCAAAGCAGTAGTAAAATAGCGAACGAGCGCAGTCCAGTCGATCGGAGCATCCCCGTCTGGGTAGTACGTATCCTTGTAGGTACTATTGGTCCGAAGTAAGCGAAAGTGGCAACGGAGTTGCTCGGGAGGGCTTACTGGCTTTCCGCCAGTCCCCGTCAGCGCAAAAATCTCGTTGTCGAACACGATGGCACACATGAGGTGGTGACTCAGTCGGACGCGTCTGTGTGGGTCACACAATCGTAAAATGTCGTCCCCCGCATAGTTAATCCCTCGCAACTTTCTCCAATCGTCGGAATTATCAATCAGAGGGGCCAGCAGAGACGGCAAAAGGCGCTGCTGCGATCGAGCAATCCATTGGTCTAGCCAAACACCCGTGGGTAGCTCTGTCACTCGCTGTCGGAATTCTAGGAGCCCGGATAATAAGCACTCCTGGCGCCACAGCGCCGTCCACTGTACAAAAACTGTGTCGGACAAGCTAGCAAGTACTTCGTCTGGAAAGACGAAGCGGCGCAAGTGATGGAGTAACAATTCCGGCTCCAAACGAGCCGTAGCCTCCCACCCGTTGGAGTCTCCATATACTAGAGGATACGGTGTTGCTGCTGTTGTCGGCCATTCGGCTCCCAGATAACTCCAGAGCTCCGGCCATTCGTCCCGATCGATTCTGTCGTCCGGCGCGTCTAGTGAAGAATTCCGTAAGGGCTGCACGAACCCGACCTTTCTTGTGGCGAGAGCCGATCGGAACGACGGCACCTGGATCCGCAGACGCCGCCAGGAGCGGGGGAGAGCCGCCGTGGCCCCTTTTCCGCGTCGCAGAGGCCATCCCGCGTTCGCAACAGCTGCTCGAAGTAGAAGTTAAATCCAATTGACAAGAGGGTTGTGCCGAGGTTCGAGCGACCACGTCTCCAGCGTCGTAAATGACGATCGACGTCCGGTCACCGCTGTCTGGAAGGAGTTTGTCGTCTGAGGGCAGTGCTGAAGCGCTTTTCTCCTCCAATGGTACCAACGATGTGGCTTTAGCGTCCTCGAAGGAGTGGACCGGATCCTGCGGCGACGCACTCGGCCCGTCCTGGGTATCGGTAAGGTTTAACGGATCGGCCACTCCCGCTGAATGGAGCAATGCCGAGTAGTGGCTGCCGCCAAACCGCAACACTAACGGTAGAGCCTGGGTCGCCCCGACTTTGGTAGCCTGCAGCTCGTCGATGTACGCCATAATAGAAAGGGGGTACTCTTTTACAGAAGCCACCGCCCGTCCCCGTACAGTCATCGAAACGGGGTGATACTTGCGGCAACGCCACTGAGGGGTGGCTTCCTCGCGTTGAACGACAAAGATGTCTCTCTGTAAAAACGTGGCTGCCATGCCGAGTGTGTCACTGCCCCCCCCAACAGTCCGTAGGCACATGCGAAGTTCGCCCCGATGGGGTGGCCGCAAAGTCCGTCAAAAACCAGCGGAATTGAGAAGCCGACTCTGTGCGCGTCATCGACGCCCACCCACGGCCCACGTTCTTAAGTGCCTGCATCCGCAAGTCGTGAGGGAGCTGATCCTCCAAGTTCAAGAGTCCTGTACACGTGATACCTCGTTTAATGCAAGCCGTGAGAAGCTCCTGGTCCTTGGCAGGGGCGGTCAAGGCAGACTCAGCCACCGCTTGAGCAAGAGCTATCGCCAAACAATTGCCGTTCGCTGGGGTGTTAATTTCCCGAAGTCCAAGAATACTCACAAGCTCGCCCATGTGGATGGGTTCCGCTGGCGGCTTAGGATCCATGGGTATCGAGTGACATTGCCGATCCGGCAGCAGCTTTAAAAGCTTTTCGCAAGTCAGACGTTCCCGTCGCTGCTGGGTCAGGAGAGCCGGACCCGCGGTAACTACCGCCGGGCCCCGGATACCGGATGCTTGTTTCCGGGCCTGATCCTCCGGCAGAAGCCGAGAGTGGGACAGCCGTGCCGAAAAAGCAGGAGTCGAGGAGCCTCCCGTCCCAGGCTGCGGAGGTGCAGAGGCGACACTGCCTTCAAATGGGGAAGACGGACCCTCCTCTGCCCTATCATCCTCCTGGAGAACGAGATAACTCCCGTTGCTGTCGTTCAGCTGAGGCGGGGAAGGCTGAACTGGGGGCCAAGGCCGACGACCCCCTCAAAAAGGGGGCGTCTCATCCATGGCTGTTCGGGCCGGGGTTTTGGGGCCGGAAGAGGCGGGCCCTCGTGCGCGACGTGAGTAGTATACACCGATTGGATAGGTATACCTGTTGGCTGGGGCTCGGCGGCCGGCGGTGGACTGGAAGTGGCGACCGGTACCGCCGGAGTCACCGCAGCTTGTGCCGCTGCATCGGCTGATTGCTGCACAATCAGTCGTCGCTGCGCCATTTGCCGCATTTCATCAGGGCTACTAAACGGTTTGGCCAGATCTTCAACAGCTAAAAGCTCGGCTTCGTGGACCTCCAGCCCGCCCGGCCCCCGCAACTGCGCATCAGTGAGCAACCTTCATCAAGAGGCCTACAAATTCTCTTGACGTTGCTGGATCAGTAGGGTGCTCCGCACCTACTGATCCTGTCCGTTTTTTGACGGTCCATCCCGTTGTTGCGTCTTTGCACCAACTGCGGACCCTCGTCCCTGCCCCTTTCTCATGGGTGGACGGTCACTACGCCCAGTGTCGCGAGACACTGGACGAGGGGCACTACACTCGTAAGCGTAGTGTCCTGTCTTTTGACATCTGTTGCATCTCTGCAACTTCTTGTAGCCTGTAGAGCGAGCCTTCTCGCTCTCTACATAACAGAGTTCCATCGGCTCTGGACCTCCGTTGTCATATCGTCTCGGTTGACGATATGATGTCGAGCTGGCGCGAGCCTGTCTCAGACTGAAGTCTTCCTGCTCCGCAATGGAAATGGCTTGTTCTAGTGAATCTAGTTCAAGCCGGAACAGGTGAGTCTTGACGGGACCATCCGCAAGACCCTGCATGAACACCGAAACCAACGTGTGTTCATCCACCGGATTGAAACTTATACAACTCGTGAGATGTCGTATATGTTGAGCGTAAGCGTGCACATCACGCTTACCCTGCTTGAGCTTCAAGAGTTCGGTTCGAGCTCTGAACTCAGCTCTAGGCGGTTCAAACGTTTGTCTGAGCCGCGACTTGAAGACTTCCAACGACCCAAACGCATATGGGTCGTGCAGCTTGAGCCCCAGTGCCCAAGTCTTGGCACGTCCTGCCAGATTTGACTGGGCAAATGCAACTTGCATATCCCCGTCGTCGATGCGACGCGCCCTTATGGCGTCATCCAATTCGACGAACCATCTCAAGAGGGAGTCTTCTTCGACCCCCTATACTTTGAGATGTCAATCTTCAAAGTCTCGGGCCGACGCGAGTGCATCGACCCGCCAGCAGCAGCCTGCTGCTGTCTCAACAGTTCAAACTGTTGAGCACCTTGTTCTCTCAACAACTCTGCTTGTTGAGAACCTTGTTGGTGAAGCAAGGCTACTTTCTCGCGTTCTGCGTCAAGTTCATTTTGAATGAACTTGGCGATAGTAGCATGTTGGGCATCTCTATTGAGAGCCTCTAGCATGACGCTAACAGCATGGATGCCCATGGTCGAACCCATTCGTTCAACCGCATCCCATTCGACATCGCTCAAATGGGAGTAGCCGTCACGCGTAGCGTGAAAGCTTTGGTCATCTTCATCATCCAACATATTCATGTTGGATGTGAACGCGGTCCTTGGACGGACTACGAAGTGCTACCAGGTGTAACGGGGCACCCTGAAGCTTGTACTGGTGACAGTACAAGCTACTTATTCTGATAACAGAATAAGGCGGTGCCTCGTAACTTCACGTACACTCGTACGTGCAGAGGAAGACGGTAAGAAGAAGCGAGTACTTGGTTAGAGTAAAAAGTAGAACTGTATTTATAATAGTTAATGTCTGCAATAAATCACTATTTATCTTCATCTAACTATGTCTAAATACAAATGTGTAAATCAGTTATCTGCTCACCACTCATTGCGTGCGTCTGTCGTGGCGCGTCTTCGTTGGTTGATATAATGGCCTATATCAACCAATTAGGAACTACTTGGAAGTGCTACAGAATATTGTCCTTATGACAATATTCTGAGAATATAACTCTTATAGTTATATTCTATTAACAATTTCTTATAAATTGTTATGTAACGATTCACCCCGTTACACGACGGCCCACGTCCGGATGCCGGACGATAATGGAGGTCCCAAACCAAAGCAGTCTGACTACTCCTTGGAGAAAGGTCGGGCAACCCGCCAGATGAAAGGTGACTTTCCAGGCAGTGGACGTACGTGAGTTCGGGGTGCAGGTATCCATATCCTCCAGCTCAAAATCCGTTGGTATCTTGGAGCGGAGGTAGGCAGCAATGCGCCCAATATCATCAAACCGGGTGAGATTATACAGCAAAATGGTGTATGCTGCCCGAGGGTGGCTCGACCGCCCGTCTGGTCCCCGCTGATTCAACCAGACCGAGCCCCTGACCGGGTGATGAACATTCTCGAGCGTGTACGCCCTCCCCTGAAAAGGCACTACGACATCCTGGTGCGCCTTGGCAATGGCTCGCGTAAAGAAATAGAAGTGGATTGAACGGGTAGAACGATTGTAGCTTATCGTCTTGGCCAACCCGAGGAAACGGTGAAGATCCGGCAAGCAGACCCGCAAGATTTCCGCCGATTCCAAAATCTTCTCCGTAATAGCGTGTGTCGTCCGGCGTCCAATTGGGATATCACGACCATGTCTAAGTTTTAATACCAACTGTCCCTCGACCTGCGCCTGAACAGTCCGACACAACCAAAGCCGCTCGTCGCTGTCGAAGACAGAATTGAGAAAATCAGTCAGCCGACGACAGGCAATAAGCCCTTCCGCAATCCCAATGATGATGCGCCATTCATCATCTGTACCCTCGCGCAGACGGTGAGTACCTGTCAAGTTAAGGCGCGTTGCGCAAATGGCTCGGAGCGTGGTCGTCTCTTCCTCCGAAAAATGTGCCGGATCGAACATAAAGTCATCGAACACGGTACGCTGCTTGCCTGTCGTACTGGCAGGTGCAGCAGCACTGCCTGTCTGCACGACTTGAGACCACAGCCGCGGGATTGGAGCCACAGCCCATTTCTGTCGGCTGGCCAGCTTGCGCAAGATTTCTTTGAACGCCCACTTCGTGACGAGGATCTCCTTACTGATCTGGTGGGCTAAACGGGTCCAGTCGACGTAGCGGCCGGATGTCACAACAAAACACTGCTTAAACAAATCCAGCAAATTCACCAGCTCGGTACTTGTGAGCTTGGGATACCGTTTGCGTTCGGCCGGCAACGCGTCGAAGCTGACTGGAAGGCGGGCAAATTCCAGCGCAAATAACTCCTGGATGGTCTGGCGCCAGACATCTAGGTACGGGGGCCCCGAAGAAGCCTTCATCGCCGCGGTAAGGGCCTCAAACATGTCGCGCGGATGAACCGGGGGCGTGAAAGCCTGCGAAGGCGACGAGTGTAACGGGGCACCCTGAAGCTTGTACTGGTGACAGTACAAGCTACTTATTCTGATAACAGAATAAGGCGGTGCCTCGTAACTTCACGTACACTCGTACGTGCAGAGGAAGACGGTAAGAAGAAGCGAGTACTCGGTTAGAGTAAAAAGTAGAACTGTATTTATAATAGTTAATGTCTGCAATAAATCACTATTTATCTTCATCTAACTATGTCTAAATACAAATGTGTAAATCAGTTATCTGCTCACCACTCATTGCGTGCGTCTGTCGTGGCGCGTCTTCGTTGGTTGATATAATGGCCTATATCAACCAATTAGGAACTACTTGGAAGTGCTACAGAATATTGTCCTTATGACAATATTCTGAGAATATAACTCTTATAGTTATATTCTATTAACAATTTCTTATAAATTGTTATGTAACGATTCACCCCGTTACATCACCCCCCTTAACCATCAGTCACTTTAGTGACTGATTGACTAAATGGATACTCGTCCCAAATCATTTGGGACGGGGTTTGCACTTGTTGGTCCGCGTCCACTTTCCAACATCTCATCGCATGGTAAACAAGCCCATGCGATGCGCGAGCAAGGCCGCCGAGAGCGCGTCTGCACGTCTCTGTGCGGACGCCGAAGCAGAAACTACAGCAACTGATGTCCCATCGGTTGCTGAATCGACTCAGCCTGTATCACCTGGTGATGCAGGCGCTGGTCATGAAGACACTCGTGTCTTCACAGAGTACGAGCTCGGTGTCTCGTACTCTCCTGATACGGATGACGGATCCGTATCGACGGCAATTGAATCCAAGCCGCCTGCCAAGCGTGGCATGGACGATGCTTTGCGTCGCAGCATCTTTGGTTCATCTGATGAGTCAGATGAACCATCGCCGAAGCGAAGGCGCTCGAGGTCGCGAGACTCGGGCGCTAATAGTGGTGTCGTTTCTCCAATGGACACCACTTCACAGCGAGGTGCCAGTACTTCTGTCGGCACGTCGCAGGAAGAGCGGGACCGCAATGTGTTGCGTCTCGCTCCAGAAAAGAAGGCATGGATGCCTCCTAAATCTGTCATGGATCACTTGTCGGCGACGACGAGTGATCGTTATCGAACACGATTGTTCGATTCGTCAAGGATTCATCACCTTGACCCCAGCGCGAAAGACTATCGCGCTGAACATGAGTTCTTCATCGATGCTTTCTTCAGACATCGATGGTACAGTGGGAATCACAAACGTGATGGTCCCTCACTACTTCAGGCGTGGAACGCCTACATCCATAATCTCGAGGATGTAGGTCGTGACGCTTGGAACGACAAACTTATCAAAGCTCGTGATAAGTTTGAAAAGCGAACCCCGACAGGTGCACGCTATAAGCTGCATCGTCTGTCAAGGGAGAAAGGATTACCCTGCCTCTCTTGGGGAGACTCGTGCCCATGTTGTGTGAACAACTCTGCACGAGCACCTAAGGAGGCTTACCTCCTTACCAGCCCGTGGTGGCGCGTACGTGTCTCTACTGAGATGTACGAAGGGATTGACAACCTGAAATCCCTTTACGACCGTGCCGGGAAGACTTTCTCCGGCGGTCCTTCTGCGGCACAGGATGTGTCGCGTCGTACTGCTCGACCAGACCCAGTACGTCAACCATCAATTGGGAGCGGGGCTCCCAAGAATCCCAGGACGGGGGATAGCCGCGCCACCGGACGAGGTAACTCGTCCGACGTCCGTTCACGTCGCGGTGGTTCAACAGCTGCTCTACTAGATAGCGCTGGCCACCGCGAGAGTCCTCTAATGGAGGTGGAGGAGGAGGAAAGACGCTCTCCACACGATCATGTGGATCGGTGTGTTCCCGAGAGCTTCTTTGATCGCGTAACGCAAGGGTTACGCGACGATCTCGAGCATGAGCGGAATAGGCGTCTCCAGATGTTGGACACTGCCTCGAAGCATCGAGCTGAGTTTGCCTTTGCTCAGCTTGAGAACGAGAGATCTCTGACATCTCTTCGTGACGAGCTAAGGGTAGCTCGTGGGATTGTTGATCGGTCTCGGGCTGAGATAACTGCTCTTCAGACCCTTGTTGATGCCCACCATCGGGAGCACAAGGCTCTCTGCGAGATGCTTGAGCGCAAGGGCGTTCTTCATCGGAAGAAGCAGCGTACTGATGGTACGGCTTAAGCCGACCAACGTAAAACGTGGGATGCGTTCGCATCTTACGTGGTAACTCGATCGTGTATGCATTGCCTAGGCGGTGCAATACACGAAATGGGCCAATGTACTTGGGTAGTAGTTTACTGCTACCCAAGTTAGTCACTACATGTTTTGGTAGATTAACCGTAGACAGTAGGACTAAGTCACCTTTATTAAATAAAAGAGTGTTTGCCCTTCCATTCTTGTCAGCGTTTTGCTTTTGCTTATCCACCGCTTCGGCGATGGAGTCTTGCACAAAACGGACTACCGTTTCACGAGCCAGTATGAACTCATCTGATGACTCGTTAGCTTCAGTGTGCTGTGAGCGCACTGCAGCAACAACAACCTTTTCTTCAGTGAGGGCTTCCGCACTCTCACTGGCATCATTGTCTTCAGTGAGGGCTTCCGCACTCTCACTGGCATCATCTTCTTCGATATCGATGTTATCGATATCGGCATCAAACGCAATGACTTCTTCGTCAGAGCGTGATGAGCGTGAACCAAATCGGTTTTTGCTCGCGCGAGTCCCTCCCCCCCTTAAACCAGAGTTACACTCTAGTAAGGTGGGTACACGCGGATGGCGCAAGCCATTCACGTAAAACGGTGTATGTCTCGTGGACGCATGCACCGAGTTGTTAATGGCAAACTCTACCATCGGCAAAAACTCACTCCAACTCTTAAAGGAGTGTACGTATCCTCGAAGTATCTCTTCAAGGACACGATTGGCACGTTCCGTCTGACCATCTGACTCTGGATGATCAGATGTTGACATCTTCAAGCGCGTTCCGAGTGATTTGAACACGGAACGCCAGAAATCAGCAGTGAATCGTGGATCTCTGTCTGATACGAGTTCACGGGGCAACCCATGAAGTCGGAAGATGGTGTCAATAAAGACACAAGCACAGCCACTTGCCGTGATTGTCTCTGGTACAGCCACAAGGTGTACCATTTTGCTGAATCTGTCAACAAATACGAGAATACCCGTATTCCCGCGTGCGTCTTTGGGTAACCCGAAGACGAAATCCATTGAGATGGATTCCCAGCACTCAGCCGGAACCGGTAGAGGCTGTAAAGGTGCACGCAGTGAAGGACTTGACTTCACTCGTTGGCAGACTTCGCATGCGCGAACATACTTTCGCACAAACTGATACTGGCGGGGCCAGTAAAAGTCTCGACTTACCGTGAGATATGTTTTCTCTCGGCCACGATGTCCTCCTATAGGAGCATCGTGATACTCGAACATGATCCGCAAACGCAGATCAATATCATCTGGAATGACAACACGTGGTGTGTCACCAGAAACGGCTGTATAGTACAGTAAACCGTTACGAGTAGTGTATCGATCTGATGCAGATCGATACGCAGACGACAATCGTTTCAACGATTCTCGAGATGGTTGGGAGAGATGTGACAACAACTTCACTATCTCACCATCTTGGGCGTATGCCCGCCTCACATCATCATACAACGTTGTAGATGGAACTGAGGACGTCATAACCGCAACAGTGACTGTCTCACTGTTGGGTTTCGCGACTGTTTCAAAGTCGGGACGACGTGAGAGTGCATCAGCGACGACATTAAGTCGTCCTGGTTTGTACTCGACCGTAAAGTTGTATTCTGCAAAGAATGACAACCACCGCGCCATTCGTTGTGAAAGGTGCGGGCTGTTCACTGCCGTGCGTAAGGACGCATGGTCAGTGTAAACAACGAAGGGTCTATCTCCTAATAGATAGACTCTGAACTTCGCGAGTGCATACTTCATGGCAAGGAGTTCCTTGTCATGCACTGGATAGTTCCGCTCAGCTGGTTGCAGCTGACGCGACTGATAGCAGACGACGCGTTCAACGCCTTCAAGGTCGTACTGCATTAATGCACAGCCGATTGCGAAATCGCTGGCATCACAGACCACATGAAATGGCCTGTCCTGATCGGCTATTGCTAGGACTGGGGATTGTATCAAGCTCTGCTTGATACCCTCAAAGGAGCGTTGACATTCAGCGTTCCATAACCACCTCTCGTTCTTTTTCAACAAACGAGAGAGGTGTACAGTCATCTCGGCGTAATTGCGTGAATACTTATGCAAATACGCCGCTAGCCTAAGGAATTTTCGAAGACCTTTGACATCGACCGGCACAGGCCAGTCGGTGATCGCCTTGATCTTTTCGGGATCAGGACGTACACCGTTCTTACCAACGATGCACCCAAGAAGTGGTATTTCGCTTGCTGCAAATATACACTTCTTGAGGTTAGCATACAATTGATGCTTTCGCATGATTGTAAGAACTTGTCGGACGTGGTACCTGTGAACCTCAACGTCCGACTTTCCATCCATAGCTCGACTATGGATGAATACGTCATCGAAATAACTCGGCGCGAACTCTCGTACTGGTCTCAACAGATGTGATACACATCTGTTGAACGTGGCAGGGGCATTACTGAGCCCTTGTGGCATTACTAGCCATTCCCAGAGCATGCCGCTAGGCGTGCTAACTGCGGTATAGGGTATATCCCGTTCCCGCATTAGGATTTGATAGAAGCCATCCATCAAATCCATGGACGAAAAGATGGTACTCTTTGACATACCATCAATGATTACGTCCTTCCTCGGTATCGGCGTCTGAGCCGGTACCGTTGCAGCGTTCAATTTGTTGAACGCGTGCACTATCCGCCACCCTCCTGTTGCTTTTCGCACACAGAAGGTCGGAGAGCTATGTGGGGAAGTTGATTCCCTCACATGGCCCGCTGCTAAACGATCGGCAAAGAACTTGTCGATCGCAAGTACTGTTCACGAGGCAGTGGTCACTGCTTCATGACACAGTACTTCGAGCCTGGTTTAAGCTCGACTTCGTGTCGAATACCTTTATCCTTCGGTAATTCGCACGGAACAGTTTCAGGGAATACATCCTTGAATTCAACCAAATCCTCATAGAGAGGGTTTTCCTTGAGCGATTCCCATGATTGGGACTCATATCGCTCAATTCGTGTCTTTTCATCTAGGACACTCTCGTCCATAGATGAACTACTGAGAACTCTCTCGTTCTCAGTAAACACTGTTGCTGACCTTATGTCGGTTACACACTCGTCGTCAGCGACGAGTATGCAGATCTGCTTGACTTTGCCACTACGCAGATCACGCAAGAACCTTTTATGTTCGAGCGTTGGCAACTGAGTGATCTCCGAAGTTAACTTCGGAGGCGCAATCAGATCAAGTGTATAAGCGCCTACACATGATCCGTTATTGACTATGACATTCAATGTCTCTGTCATTTCCTGGGGACTTATTCCCTCAGGCTTCGAAGGACTTATTCCTTCGTCTTCCCGGGGACTTATTCCCGCGGGTTTCGGGGAACTTATTTCCGCCGTATTTGTAATCTTGGGACTTATTCCCTTTACTTCCTCTAGCTGGGGTTGCGCAACCACAGCGAGATCCTCTACGAAAGACTCTCCAGTCGATCTAGGATTATCGTTTCGCTTAACCTGAGCGATCGATTGTTTCTCTTCTAGATGTTCCCCTCTAGGGATACATCTTTGTCCCAGTCCACCCGACTTATTCGAGTGGTGGACCTTCGGCGCAGCCTGTGTTTCCTCACAGCCGCCGGAACTTGGCTCCGAAGTGTAACCGTTTGGTACACTAAGGTTTTGTGCAGTCGTACTAACGACCGTACCACAAGTGAGGCCATCGCACTCACTCGTAGTACATCCACACGCTTGTGGACGCTCCAAAACGTTCATCAGATGGCCATCTGATGAACAAGCGGCAGGCATCGTTACTGTCCGATGTTGCCAGTTTACCCGTGGTTCGTACCTTCTGAGCCACGGTATTCCAAGGATGACATCAAATTTGTCATCCAAATCCAATACGATAAAGTCATCGTCGTATTGGGTATCTTCTAGCGTATAGCGAATCTTCACTATACGCTTCATGACGATTACGGATGCGCCTGTCGCAAGACGTACCGTCATCCTCGTAGGAGGTGTGTCACATTCACTGAATTTAAAGTGACCATCTTCTAGCGATTGGCGTCGCACAAAATTGTTGGACGCCCCACAATCGACTAGAGCTCGAAGGGACAACTTATTCGTCACTTCGAGTTTCAAGAGTAATGAGTGAGATCTCATTACCTAGAGCAGCAACGCACAATGTCTGTGTGTTGGGAGCAACCTTCATCAAGAGGCCTACAAATTCTCTTGACGTTGCTGGATCAGTAGGGTGCTCCGCACCTACTGATCCTGTCCGTTTTGACGGTCCATCCCGTTGTTGCGTCTTTGCACCAACTGCGGACCCTCGTCCCTGCCCCTTTCTCATGGGTGGACGGTCACTACGCCCAGTGTCGCGAGACACTGGACGAGGAGCACTACACTCGTAAGCGTAGTGTCCTGTCTTCTGACATCTGTTGCATCTCTGCAACTTCTTGTAGCCTGTAGAGCGAGCCTTCTCGCTCTCTACATAACAGAGTTCCATCGGCTCTGGACCTCCGTTGTCATATCGTCTCGGTTGACGATATGATGTCGAGCTGGCGCGAGCCTGTCTCAGACTGAAGTCTTCCTGCTCCGCAATGGAAATGGCTTGTTCTAGTGAATCTAGTTCAAGCCGGAACAGGTGAGTCTTGACGGGACCATCCGCAAGACCCTGCATGAACACCGAAACCAACGTGTGTTCATCCACCGGATTGGAACTTATACAACTCGTGAGATGTCGTATATGTTGAGCGTAAGCGTGCACATCACGCTTACCCTGCTTGAGCTTCAAGAGTTCGGTTCGAGCTCTGAACTCAGCTCTAGGCGGTTCAAACGTTTGTCTGAGCCGCGACTTGAAGAACTTCCAACGACCCAAACGCATATGGGTCGTGCAGCTTGAGCCCCAGTGCCCAGAGTCTTGGCACGTCCTGCCAGATTTGACTGGGCAAATGCAACTTGCATATCCCCGTCGTCGATGCGACGCGCCCTTATGGCGTCATCCAATTCGACGAACCATCTCAAGAGGGAGTCTTCTTCGACCCCCTATACTTTGAGATGTCAATCTTCAAAGTCTCGGGTCGACGCGAGTGCATCGACCCGCCAGCAGCAGCCTGCTGCTGTCTCAACAGTTCAAACTGTTGAGCACCTTGTTCTCTCAACAACTCTGCTTGTTGAGAACCTTGTTGGTGAAGCAAGGCTACTTTCTCGCGTTCTGCGTCAAGTTCATTTGAATGAACTTGGCGATAGTAGCATGTTGGGCATCTCTATTGAGAGCCTCTAGCATGACGCTAACAGCATGGATGCCCATGGTCGAACCCATTCGTTCAACCGCATCCCATTCGACATCGCTCAAATGGGAGTAGCCGTCACGCGTAGCGTGAAAGCTTTGGTCATCTTCATCATCCAACATATTCATGTTGGATGTGAACGCGGTCCTTGGACGGACTACGAAGTGCTACCAGGTGTAACGGGGCACCCTGAAGCTTGTACTGGTGACAGTACAAGCTACTTATTCTGATAACAGAATAAGGCGGTGCCTCGTAACTTCACGTACACTCGTACGTGCAGAGAGGAAGACGGTAAGAAGAAGCGAGTACTCGGTTAGAGTAAAAAGTAGAACTGTATTTATAATAGTTAATGTCTGCAATAAATCACTATTTATCTTCATCTAACTATGTCTAAATACAAATGTGTAAATCAGTTATCTGCTCACCACTCATTGCGTGCGTCTGTCGTGGCGCGTCTTCGTTGGTTGATATAATGGCCTATATCAACCAATTAGGAACTACTTGGAAGTGCTACAGAATATTGTCCTTATGACAATATTCTGAGAATATAACTCTTATAGTTATATTCTATTAACAATTTCTTATAAATTGTTATGTAACGATTCACCCCGTTACAACGAGGAGGACTCGGAATCCTCCCCCGAAGCGCGCCCGGTGGGTCCGTCCAGCCGCCGCGTTACTGCATCCGTCTTGCCGCTACGCAGCGGCTGGTCTGCCATGGTGAAGGAAGCATCCCCCGCCAAGCCTGACTCCATAGCCGCTGAGGAGGTCGGCAGCTGAGAGTCCGCGAGAGGAGAAGATGCGGCGTGCACTGGAACCCCTGTCCCGTGAGCAGAAGATGCGGCGTGTACTGGAGCCCCTGTCCCGTGAGCAGCAGATGCGGCGTGTTCTTGCGCCCCTGCCCCGTTTACAGAGGATGTGGGGCTACCAGCGGAGGGAGAAGGAGCCTTCTCCGGAGGCCCCGCGTCCTCCGGTAAGTCGAGGGCCGGGCTAGAGTTTCCCGGGTCGTCCGGCTGGCCCCTTGGCAAAGCCGCGTCCCCCCCCTGTCGGGAGGGGGGCATGGTGGCGGCTCCAGAGCCGTCGTTCGAGAAGAGCTGGCTAACGCCAGTTCGTGTCCTGTTTATACTCTTCCACCCAGCACTGCAGATTGAAGAGTGAATGCGCTTTATGGGCCGGGGAAGGGGAAGAGTCTTTTTTGTATCAAAGAAGCGCGATCGTCTCTAGCTGACGCTTCTGTCGTGTCGACGCTGGATCGACTCAGGACGTAGCTCCTCGCGTTCTTGTGCAATAGTTTTCCTACCAACTCGATTACTCTCCATTCTTTGGGCTGGACACTGACTGTTAAATTGCTTCGCAAACATCGCCTGGCCGCTTTATTGCCCCTCAATAGCTGAAGCCAAGCGTAGAGCGGAAAAGTCGGAGTAGGGTAGGACTTTGCTCGGGTATAAGCCGTGCAAGGACCCAAAAATCCAGGGTCATTGCACAACCGACGAAAATGTGCCGCTTTTTTGCTAGCTAGTCCAGGTGCACCGGGAAGGCTTAGTTCAGGGCGAACCCTGACGTACTTAGAGCAGCTCTTTGCATGACATGGTTACGATGCTGCCACCTCGACAACGTCCTTGTTATGGATGAAGACGATCGACGTATCGGGTAGCAATGCTGGAGCAATCGGACGTAACATGCTGCGACGGGAAGTGGTACCTGCGAGACCCTGCGAAAACTGGCTTCGGGCTGAACACATTCGAGTTACGACACACTCGAACTCTGCTGGTTCTTCATTCCCAATTGACAAGCATCAAGTACAGAGATCACAAGTCCGCTCTTGTACATTCCGAGTGCCTTTCAGTATTGCAAACAAGAGGTTGGTCTCAATACTAGGACGTAAACAAGGTTGAAAAACATTCGGATTCACGTGCCTTGATCACCAACCCAACGACCGTACAATGACCGTGATCAAGGAATCCATTGCAGCTGTCTCTAGCCCATCATCGTGCTGAGCTCTTTAAATATACGGTGAGATTGGCGAATCATGTGCTTGTAGCATGCCCAACCTTTCCATCGGATAGTACTGGTATCAGCAATTGCGTCGTAGCCTTGACAGGTCCTGCGAGTGAGGACGACAGAGGAGTCCGATGTAGAGCAAGGTCATTGTGCCATTTGACTCGAACGAACACAACGGCTTGTGCCCCACCTCGCCCACCTCCTCCATCCTCAAAATGTTTGGTGGGACAGCTTACTTGTGGGCGTGTGCAGTTATTGCGCTCTCCTCTTCTGGCAGGATAATCGATGCCCAGATAGCATACGATGCAATTGTCGTTGGCAGTGGACCTGGTGGTCTCGTTGCCGCGGAGTATCTGTCGCGTGACCCGAGCGTCACCGTTCTGATCGTGGAGGCCGGTCCAAAGTCTCTCGCGGCTACAGGAGGTACTGGTGCGATTCCGGAATACGCTAAGGGTCGTGGCATCACGGCTTTCGACATTCCAGGCGAGTACGAAAACGGCATTTACACCCCCACTATGTCGCCGTTTCGCGTCGACTGGCTCAACAACGACAACATCTGGCTCGGTAAACTCGTCGGTGGCTGCTCCTCAATCAATGCTGCCTTGTACTTTCGTCCTCCAAATGACTACGTCACAAAGACGCAGTGGCCGTTTTCGGTGGACTCGATGAACGCCAAGATGGATGAAAACGAACTATCGCATGGCGTGACGGAGAATCCATCCACAGATGGCATATGGTACCTTCAAGAAGGCTACAACATTGTGGCCACGGCGTTCCGAGCTCAAGGTTATTCGGAGAAAACGCTCAACGATGCTGCAGCTCGCAACAGTAAAGACAAAACGTTTGGTCATGCTCCGTTCGCCTTCAAGAACGGCCGTCGTGATTCCCCTGCTGCCACGTTTTGGGGTAAGATGAGCACGCGTAAAAACGTAAAGCTCGTAACGGATACCAAGGTCGACTACATCCTGCACACAGCCGGTAAAGCAACTGGTGTCGTGTACGGCGGTACCAGGGCCCAACTTTCACAGCGTGGTACCGTCATCATGGCAGCTGGTGCTCTGAGCACGCCAATGGTGCTGATTCAAAGTGGAATTGGACCTGCTGACCAGCTGAACATCCTGAAAGGGAAGAGCAACTTCCCTGGTGTCGGCCAAGGTGATTTGATCAGGAACCCTTACGTTGGTCGCAATCTGTTTGACACAAACGGTGTCTTTGCTTCATTTTCGCACCCGGACATGAAATCGTTCCACTTCAAGAGGTACCCATCGGAAGCCATCGACCAGTACATGAACCGAAACAGCTCAGGTCCTTGGAGTACTTCGGGGCCGGTTCTGATTGCGTACGAGAACTTTGACGTTCAGGGTCGCATGTACGAATTCCAGACAACGATTCTACCGCACGGGTTTGGTCAGTTCGGCGGGGGCAACGATGCCTTCACGGCCTCACTATATACGAACAACCCCGAGACTCGTACAAGCTGTGGATTCGACACTAACGGTCTATGGCAGCCATATATGGAAGGGAGCACATACTTCGGAACGGACCGCGATTTGGTTGCCATGCAGCAATACGCCTATCGGGTTGTGAGTGCCATGACAGCTCAAGGTGCCACGTTTCTTTCGGGTGGATCGAGTCCCGAAGGGGTCGCCGCGTGGGTGGCTGCCAACACTGGATACATCCTGCACCACTTTGGCGGTAGCTGCTACGCTTCGAGCGATTCGTCAGCGTCATCGAAGCGATGTGCCGATGAGAAGCTTCGAGTGTTGGGTACGAGCAACATCTTTGTTGCGGATGCCAGCGCCATGCGTGACGGTACGGTGAACCCGTACGCATTCATCATGTACATCGGTCGAGAGGCTGGTGGACAGGCTGAAGCCTACATTTCGAGTGGGGGTGCCGGTAGTGCATCGTCGGTGCCGGTGCCGGTGCCAGTGCAAGGTGGCGGCTGTTCAAGCGTCGAGAAGGACGTTAACTATACTGGCCCGGACGTTGGCAGCGCTAGAATCAGCACTGTTGATGGCTGTTGCACCATTTGTAGGTCCTCGCGTGCCTGCAAAGCATTCACGTGGACGGATTACCAAGGCGGTACATGCTGGTTGAAGAGCGCCAAGGGTGCTGCCGTCACAAGCCCGGGAGCTCAATCGGCGCAACTCGTCTGAGAAGAGATAGGCTGTGACGCCTGATGAATGGGTAGTGCTGTCGGCGACGCGAAGCACTACATGCATAATTGAGATACATTTGTTGTCTGCTGTTTTCTCACGAGTTCTAGTACCTAATGACTCGGCAATATGAGATACCAGCTTGTCAGTAAAAACTACAGTCATGTTGCGGTGAATAAAGGACTGGGTGCTTCTGAGGCAGCGTATCCCTTGCAGTGGTTGGGCATCGACGTTTTGCGAGGATAGTGCATTCAATAAGCTTTGTTGTTGTAACATTTCTTACTGTTTGCAAGTAATCCCTTGTGCTGATTGCACGCTGATGATGGAGGTAGTAAGGGCGTTTATAAAGGTAATTGACACATTTGTTGAACCTCTCGTTGAACCACTAATTAGAGCTTTGAATGAACCTTTTAATGGAGCTAAAGTATCATCCCTAGGTCCTTTTTTTTAATTTAACTAGCAGGTGAGTGATAAAGTAGTCTCGCTACTTTAAGAGCGCGTTTGTAAAGGCAATTGAGCGGCATTCAACTACCACTTAAATTGGTGTTTCAACTTGAGGTGTAACGAACCGTAACGGGGTAACCCGTCACATGGTAGTGACACCAAACGGTGTCAATAGGAACATTGTCCAGCATGACAATTTCCTACTAAAATTATCCGAGATGGATAATATTGAAGGAATATTAACGCCTTGTAGGATAATGTTCACGCACTGCTCAAAGAGTGGTAGTTATAAGACATATCAACCATAGATTGTCACCAATCGCTGCTAGATGCGCGCAATGAGTGGTGAGCAGGTTGTCGTCATACGACGACGTAGTTTACTGTAGTTAGATAAAGATTGAAGTTGTGTTGATTGCTTAACTATATTAATTACAGTTATCTTTTAACCTTTTACTCAGACTAGCTGTTTAAGTAGATTAGCTTCTCTGCACGAACTAGTGTACGTGAAGTTTCGTGGCACCCAAACAAAGGGTGCTTCGTAACGCCTGGTAGCACTTCGTAGTCCGTCCAACGACTGCTTAGTGTCCGTCCAACATGAACATGTTGGACGTAGAAGACGACAGCTTTCACGTCACACGTGAAGGTTACTCCCATCTGAGTGACTCATAATGTGAGACAGTCGGCCGCATGAGTGTGCTCATGGTCGAACCCGCCATCAGTGGCATGTTGGAGTCTCTAAGCAGAGACCAGCTACACGCTGCTATCAACCAGTTCCTAGAAGGGGAACTTGTCGTCGAAAGACAGAAGATATCCTTGCTACAGCAGCAAGGCTCTCATCAGTCGATGGGGGGGGGCCGACGCACATGCGTCGACCCGAAACCTTGAAGATAGATATCTCAAGGTACAAGGGAACCGACGAAGATTCCCTTTTAAGATGGTTCGTCAAGTTAGACGACGCAATCAGGTCCCGTCACATCGAGGGCGACGAGATACAAGTCACCCTCGCCCTGTCAAATTTGACACAGGACGAGCAAAGAATTGGGCCTCAGGGCTCAAGCTTCACGACCCAAACGTGTTTGTGTCGTTGGAGATCTTGAAGTCTCGGCTTGAAGCGACGCTTGAGCCGCTGAGAGCCGAGTGCAGAGCACGCTCTGCACTCTTGAGGCTCAAGCAAGGTAAGCGTGATGTGCATGCTTACGCTCAATACCTATGCTACCTTGCGAGTATCGTTACGGAAGATTCTGTTGATGAGCACATTCTCATCAACGTGTTCATCCACGGCCTTGTAGACGGACCGGTGAAGACCTACATGTTCCGAGAGTACTTCCATACGCTGGAAAAGGCGATAGCGTGTGCGGAACAAGAAGACTTCAGCCTGAGACAGTCTCAGGCTAACTCGTCAAACTTTTGTCCGACGAGACGAAATGAAACGGGAGGCCCCGAATCAATGGACCTCTGTTACATCAAGAGCTAGAACTCTCGCTCTCTGAGTCACAAGCGAACGGCAAGATGCTATCGCTGTCAGAAGGTTGGGCACTACGCTCATGAGTGTAGTGGCCCTAGCACCGCAACACGTCCAAAGACAGGACTTGATGACGGCCGTTGGCGGAGGAAAGGTCCAAGGCGCGTGTCCGACCATGTCGCTAAGCCGGGACAGCAAGTCGGACCGCCAAAACGGACAGGGTCAGTAGGGGTGGAGCACCCTGCTGATTTAGCAACGCCAAGAGAATTTGCAGGACTATTGCTCCCAACACACAGTCGCTGTGTGTTACTACTGCCCCTAGTGATGAGGAGTCTCTCATCTCTTTGAAGATCGAAGTGACAAGTCGAATGTCACTTCGCGCCCTAGTTGTTGACTGTAGGGCGCCGAACAGTTTTATTCGACGCCATTCTCTAGAAGGATGGTAGACTCATCTATGTTGAGCGAGAGTTACCTCCAACGAGGATGACGGTGCGCCTTGTTAGAGGCGCATCCGTAACAGTGAACAAACGTGAAGTGGGAATTCACTACACGATAGAAGGAAAGAAGTACGATGATGACTTCATCGTAATGGATCTGAATGACAAATTTTATGTCATCCTCGGTCTGCCATGGCTTAGAAAGTATCAGCCATGGATCAGCTGGAAGCATCGATCCGTGAAGATGCCTGCCGTTTGTTCATCAGATGGCTATCTGATAAACGTCTTGGAGTGTTTACAAGCGTGTGGATGTACTTCGAGCGAGTGCGATAGTATCACTTGAGGTACGGTCGTTAGTACGAATGCACAAGATCACAGTGTAGAAGGCCTAGACTGTGGAACCAGCTTCCAGCACCTGTGTAGAGACACAGGCTGCACCGAAGGTTCACCACTCGAAGAGATCGAGTGGACTGAAACACGGATACGCACCAAGAAGGGTACATCCGAGAAGAGGGCTTAGTGTTGTTCAGGATGAAAAACACGTTGAAGCGAGATCGACTATCAGAGAGTCGATTATAGAGCAAGCCCGATCAACTGATAGAGAGTCGATCAAAGAGGGCGTGACCGTGATGGTACACGTATTGGAAGAAAGTTCCATCGTTTCTGACAGTGATAACTCCCGAGAGAGTTATGTTGAGTGTGTGGATCCCCAACCATCTGCGGATGTGGTTTCCCAGGATCTCACCGAGTCAGTGAATGTCTTGGTGAATGACGGATCAAGTGTAGGCGCTTATACAATTGATCTGGTGACGCCCCGAAGTCAGCTTCAAAGGTGGTCAGTTGCCAACGGTAGAATCTAAAAGATTCTTCCGAGATCTGCGTTGTGACAAGATCAAACAGATCTGCGTACTCGTCACAGAGGACGAGTACGTCGCCGATATTCGGTCGGCACAAGTGTTTGCTGAGAACGAACGGATTCTCAGTAGCTCATCGATGGACGAGAGTGTCCTCGATGAGACGACTCGGATTGATCGATACACGTCTCAATCTTGGAAGTCTTTGAAGACAAAAATCCTCTGTAAAAGGATTTGGTTGAATTCAGGGATGTTTTCTCGGAATTCGTGCCATGCAAGCTGCCCAAGGACAAAGGCACTCGGCAAGAGATCGAACTGAAACCTGGTTCGAAATACTGTGTCATGAAGCAGTGTCCACTGCCTCGCGAACAGGTAACAGCAATCGACAAATTCTTTTCCGATCGCTTAGCGGCTGGTCATGTGAGGGAATCAACATCCACACACAGCTCTCCGACCTTTGTGTGCGAAAGGCCACAGGAGGATGGAGGATAGTGCACGCGTTCAACAAAATAAACGCTGCAACGGTACCTGCTCGAACGCCGATCCCAAGAAAGGATGCCATCATAGATAGTATGGCAAAAAGTACTACCTTTTCGTCCATGGATTTGATGGATGGATTCTATCAGATCCTCATGCGTGAACGGGACATACCGTACACAGCAGTGAGCACCTCCAGTTGTATGCGCTGAGAGTGGCTAGTGATGCCACAGGGGATAAGTAACGCCCCCGTAACGTTTAACAGATGTGATAAGAACCTGTTCCGATCGGTGCGAGATTTTGCACCGAGTTACTTTGACGATGTCTTCGTCCATAGCCGGGCTATAGATGGAAAGACGGACGTGGATGTTCATAGAATCCTCGTCAGGGAAGGTTCTTACTCTATGCGAGAGCATAATCTGTTCGAAAACCTCAAGAAGTGTATATTCGCAGCGAACGAAATACCACTTCTTGGCTGCATCGTGGGTAAAAATGGCGTACGCCCTGATCCAGAAAAGATCAAGGCGATTAGCGGCTGGCCTGTGCCAGTCGACGTCAAGGAACTTCGAAAAATCCTTGGCTTGGCGGCGTACTTGCACAAGTACTCGCACAACTACGCCGAGATGACCGTACATCTCTTCCGTCTATTAAAGAAAAACGAGAGGTGGTCATGGAGCGCTGAGTGTCAGCACTCTTCTGAAGGCATCAAGAAAAGCTTGATACAAGTGCCTGTGTTGGCGATTGCGGAACAAGACAGACCATTCCATGTGGTCTGTGACGCCAGCGATTTTGCAATTGGCTGCACGTTAATGCAGCACGACTCAGACGGCGTTGAAGGCGTCGTCTGTTATCAATCGCGTCAGCTGTAAGCAGCTGAGCGAAATTACCCAGTGCATGACAAGGAACTCCTTGCCATGAAATATGCACTGGCTAAGTTTCGGGTATATCGCTTTGGAGAGAGGCCCTTCATCGTTTATACCGGCCATGCGTCGTTACGCACGGCCGTAATCAATCCACACCTCTCGCAACGAATGGAGAGGTGGCTGCTTTTCTTCGCGGAGTACAACTTCTACGTTGAGTATAAATCTGGACGACTTAATGTCATCGCTGATGCTCTTTCGCGTCGGCCCGATTTCGAGCTGACTGCTCAACCCAACAGTAAAAGTGATCCCAACGTTGCAACCCTATCAGTGAGTGTTCCGTCGTCGAATCTGCTCGACGATGTGCGAAAGGCATACGCAGAAGATGAGTCTCTTCTGCGATTGATGAATTACGTGTCAAATCCATGCAGTCAAGCTTTGAAAAGCTTGACGTCTCAATACCGCTCTTCAACCGAACGGTATTCGGTTCGTGATGGACTGCTGTACTGTACAGAAGTCACCAGCGACACGCCTCGTGTCGTCGTTCCCGCTCATGATGATTTGCGATTGCGCATTATGTATGAGTGTCACGATACCTCACTGAGTGGGCATCGTGGTATAGAAAAGGCCTACCTCACGGTAAGTCGTGACTTCTACTGTCCCCGCCAGTATGATTTTGTGCGCAGATAAATTCGCGCTTACGAAGTTTGCCAGCGGAAAAAGTCTAGTCCTTAATCCCGTGCACCCTTGCAGCCTCTACCGATTTCGGCAGAGTGCTGGCAATCCGTATCGATGGACTTCGTCTTATGATTTCCCAAAGACGCTGACAAGAATGCTGGTATTCTTGTGTTTGTTGATCGGTTCAGCAAGATGGTACATCGTGTTGCTGTACCGGAGTCAATCACAGCTCAGGGCTGTGCTCGTGTCTTCATCGATACTATCTTCCGCCTTTGCGGGTTACACCGTGAACTCGTGTCGGATAGGAACTCCCGCTTTATAGCGGAGTTCTGGCAATCCGTGTTCCGTTCACTTGGAACGCGTTTGAAGATGTCAACTTCTGACCATCCATAAATAGAGATGGTCAGACGGAACGCGTCAACCGCGTCCTCAAGAGATACTTCGAGGGTACGTCCACTCGTTTACGAGTTGGAGTGAGTTCTTGCCGATGGCGGAATTCGCCATCAACAACTCGGTGCATGCATCGACAACGCATACACCGTTCTTCGTGAATGGAATATGCCATCTACGTTTACCCGCCTTCTTAGACTTTGACTCTAGTTTAATGAGGGGGTGGACTCGCTAGAACGAAAACCGATCTGGTTCTTGCTCATTGCACGTCGACAATGGTGTCGACGTGTGAGATAGTGATGTCGATCACATCGACACCGACGACGATGATGACGAAGATGCTGGTACATTCAGCATCGCCAATGAATCCTACAGTGAGGATGATGACGCCCTCACTGGTGAAGACAACGTTTTTTCAGTAGTGCACACGAATCGCACTGCTGATAACAATGATGAAGCAGCAGAGGCATTTCTGCTGACTCGCGAAGCGGTCGTCCGCTTTGTTCAATACTCTATTGCATATGCAATAGACAAGCAAAAAAGACCCGCAGACAAACATGGAAGAGCGAATGTTCTTACATTTATTAATGGAGACTTAGTTTTACTGTCTACAGTAAATCTACCGAAACACGCAGTGACAAACGTGGACAGCAGTAAATTACTGCCTAAGTGCATTGGTCCATTTCGTGTGTTGCACCGCATGGGCAACGCATACACGATCGAACTGCCTTGTAGGATGTGTACACATCCTACTTTTTACGTTGGACGTCTCCACCCGTACTGTCAGTACGAGCCCATTTAATTAGGAGAAGAACACCTCCGCGGTCAAGGACCTAAACCACCTTCGAGAGGTTCCGTTTCAACGAGCCAGTCTGGTCGACTAACGAAGCGAACTGCTCACGCAGTTGAGCGATGTCCTGACGAGCTGACTTCAGCTCGTCACGAAGGGAACGAGTCGAACGTTCGTTCTCAAGCTGTGCAAACGCAATGCCGCACAATCGTTAGATCGATCGTGCGGTAAGGAATTGTAATCACCCTTTACAATGTCATGAAGCTCACAACGCCGATTCCGTTCATGAGCCAAGTCATCGTGTAGCTGATCCGTTTCACGGTTCCGTTCCAGAACATCAAGCTGATCCGACCCTTGAGCCGGATCAGGCGTTCCCGCCACCACCATATCATTTGGTAGATTCTGGCGGTGGTCAGCCCTTTCTGGTGGATCGTACTTGAAACACTGCGACGTGAAGGGCGTCCAGACGAGTTACCTCGTCCGCTGGGGTGGCTATCCACCTGCCTAGGACAGCTGGGAGCCTCGTCCTTAGCTGATTGTTGACGTACTGGGTCTCGCCGAGCAATAGTACGAGATCCTCCCGCTGCGTTCGAAGAAGAGCCGTCGAAAAACGACCTCCCTGAACGCGAGTACAGGGATTGCAAATTGTCATTCCCTTCGACCATCTCAGAAGAGATGAACGCCCTCCAGTAGGGAACATTAGGGAGGGAGGCTTCCCTAGGGGCACGATCCGAGTTGTCCAGGCTACCTAGGCACACATCACCCCAAGAGAGGCAGGGTTAACCTGCCTCTCTTGACAGTGGGTGCAACTCGTATCGTGCACCGACTGGGTTACGCTTTTCAGACCTGATGCGAGCTGCATCAAGTTTACTGAGCCAAGCCTCACGGCCAATGCACTCGATGTTATGGATGAAGGCATTCCATACTTGCACCGATGCCTTACCTTCCCGACCACGGTTGCCATTGTACCACCGATGCTTGAAGAACAAACCGTGAAGAACTCTTCCCCAGCACGGATAGTTTTCGTGCTGGAATTAGGAGGACAGATCCTCCTACAGTCGAACAGCGGGATTCAATCCTGTTCGGTGGCCATGTCGGGCACTCGATCTAACTCTTGGGATGGCGGCATCCAAGGAGACTCCACTTGAAGAGCGTGACGCAGGACATTTCGGTCCTTGGCCTCTTGAGTGGTGTCAGCACGAGCACGGACACCAGTGGCAGCTCGATCTCTCGAATTGATTATCTCGTGGTGATGCGTAGGGGCATCACCACCATCACCACGCAAGTCTATCGTCGGATAGACTTGCGTGAGGCGAGGATTCGTCGGAAGAATCACTCGGCTCGAAGATCTCTGACATGATGCCGCCACATTCCCCAGAGCCAGTCGACCTGGTTCTTGCAGTGTCCGCCCCAGATGATCCGGAGGCGTGAGGTGTCGCCTTCGAGTCGGATGCATCATCCGACCCGCCAGAATAGATGAGCTCTTTTTCAGGCTCATCTACATTGCGATTCACAGCACCCGCTGCAGACGCAGCGGATGTATCTGTCGCATGCGGTGACTCACCACATGGACTAGTCGCAGCAGGCACTGCCTGTTTCTCACTTGCAATAGCAGGCGAATGACCGCGTGCTGCTGAAGCAAGAGAAGAGCTCTCTTCGGCTGCACGTATGCGTGCAACCACCTTTCTTGCTGCTTCGGTAGCACATCGCATAGACTTTGACACTATACGATGAATTGGCAAATGAGTTGAAATTTGACAGACAAGTGCTCCCCTTCCCAAAGTGATCCAACGGTGGTGACCCTATCCCAATCAATTCTATTCAATCAACGGGTGATTGATGGTTAAGGGGGGAATAAGTAATGGGGTAGCCCGTTACATGATATTGACACCAAAAGGTGTCAATAGGGATATGATCTAGCATGACAATATTCTACCAATTTTATCCGAGATGGATAATATTGAAGGAATATTAACGCCTTGTAGGATAATATTCATGCACTGCTCAAAGAGTGGTAGTTATAAGACATATCAACCATAGATTGTCACCAATCGCTGCTAGATGCGCGCAATGAGTGGTGAGCAGGTTGTCGTCATACGACGACGTAGTTTACTGTAGTTAGATAAAGATTGAAGTTGTGTTGATTGCTTAACTATATTAATTACAGTTATCTTTTAACCTTTTACTCAGACTAGCTGTTTAAGTAGATTAGCTTCTCTGCACGAACTAGTGTACGTGAAGTTTTGTGGCACCTCGAACAAAGGGTACCCAGTTACACAAATGATGTACCGCAAGAACTTTCCGAAATAATTGTCGGAGATGATAATACGGTGAAAATTGATAAAGGTTCTATTCCCAAAATTAAATAGGATTATATGAAGCGCCATATCATTGCTTCGTTCAGGATCCTGGTAATGAAACGTTGGAAGTTGATCGTTTGCACCGCGCTTTCGCATGGCCTATTGCTGAGCCTCAGCCAATCGACGAGTTCGAGATACCTTCAATAGCCGCTATGGCTTTTTATAAATTTATCTTGAATTTGCAGGGCCCACTAACCCTGATCAGCAGTTTGCCGTAGCGGAGACTGACGCAACTGTTCATTTACTTTCCTTTGTTAAATTAATTTCTCTCACTGGGGGTCTACATTACACTTTTGCGGAGCATGATCGAATTAAATTCTGAATGAATGACAGGATAAGACGTCATCGAAGGCTATCACAATCTACCATTCACCTATTGAAAATACCGGAGATGCAGCTCTGATTATTATCGATTTATGCCAGATGATATACAACAACGCTTGAGATTGGCTATTGAAAAGTCTAACTGCTTCGAGTTCTTGGCGTCGGTAACACCAGTAAGCGTAAAAAACATATACAGTAAATCTTACTGGCTACTACGCTTACAGGTATCATCGACGTCAAGAACTCGAAGCAAATGTATAGCAAAAACGGTGTGGTGCCGCTTTTTTTCCGTTTAGCTTTGCTGAATACTACTGGGAGGATTTCACAGGCTGGTTACTGGTGGTATGGTGTAAACGAATAGATGCTGTCGTAATGTTGCCAAAAGATCACATCTGTCAGTTCGTATTTTTCTGTTCGATTGGTTGATTTTTCCGGTCTTTTTTCTCGATGTTCTTGACTCTGAAAAAATTAAAAAAATGACACCGCTATAAATGGCAAACTTAAAGACTAAAAAACGCTCATAGTGTAGTCAAGCTAAAAAAGATCCTGGCATTTCGCGATTGATAGCTACAAAATAATTATAGTCGAAGATTGGCTGAAGAATAGATGCAGGATATTTAGGTTTTGATTGCGATAATTTAAAGTGTTTGGAGAAAGTGTCGATTCGCTATAAATTATTAGAGCAGACTGTTACCAACTACGCGGATACCCCTTTCACGGCGATGAAGTCTCGGTCTTGATTCAAATGTGATTCCGTGGCCGTTTCGGATTCTAATCCCTGTTCCAAAAACTTTATAGAATTTCTGGACGATCCTGATTCTCTAGATGCGTTTTATCTGGAGCTCTCAAATTGCTGTCCCGCTATATTTGTCGTCCCGAAGGATATAGCAAGTCTAAAAATGAAAAATGTTGATGATTTAGCTATTCAATTCAACTTTCACGTGGTACAACAACTTATTATTAAGAAGTCGATTCCTTTGTGCGTGCTAAAAATGCATTGAGAAGAAATTTCCTGATGATTGTATTTGCATAACCAGGTCGTGCACCAGCGTTGTAGATCCAACGTGAACGTTCAGCTAATTCTGATCACCACGTGGCTGTAACCTGCATGGCTAAGTATGCATCCAATGATAAGCATAGTGGAAGGCCTTCGCAGAATATTTACAGGTCTGTGGTGCAACTTGCACAGGATTACGATAAATGAGTTTACAATTGAGATCTCTATTGATTTGGTGCGTTGACCGTCGAAATGTGAGAAGGGGTGAAGCCTCTAGGATGATTTTTGGCGGCAAGCACTGCCATTTATCCTCCAAATTCTGTGAGGCAATCCCTATGAGTCAGGCCTCAACGGTTGCTCATTGACAAAATCACTGGAGAAGTTATCATAGCGGACAACTTGCTGACTCTTTTTGCAAATCGTGCACGAATTCAGCCGCAATATTACAATTGAAACCGCAAGCAACCGTCTAACTTGATTGTATTCTGCCAAAATTCTGCAACCAAGGGTACCAAATTAGCTAAACGTTCTAATCTGAATAGTACTGTTATAGTTACCTTTCCATGTTAAAGTGAAAACAGCCAATCACCTTCGTGCAATGTTTCTTGTAGTGTCCCTTGATCAGATATTTGTCTTGGTCTTTATCAGATCTTGAAGAGATGTACAACGAAGATGACGCCGAAGACAGATGCAAATTTTCGTGGAACCAGCTGATACTAAATTTTTTATGTATTGTCATGAGGATGTCGAGCTTCGGAAATTGCTAGTTATATAAAGGGATAGGGGTGATTATGAACTAATAGAAGCACTGGACTGTAAAAATGATCTTGGGAACACGAGTAATGGAGATTAGCAGCTACAATTTTCGACGTAATGGGCAGAGACCCTATCCTGTTAAGCCAAACTTTGCGTGGCACGAAAAATAAAGTTGAGTTAATCATGGGCATTTTATGTAAATGTTTGAACTCGACAAGTCTTTTATCTCATTAAAAGCCATCACATTTCTGGCATGCTGAACTCCCAGCTTTTACTCGTCGCGATTTGAATTAAAAGCAAATGTAATGTTTGATAGTGTTATTGTAGCTGTGCAAAATGATAATTACCTTTCTATTATGAACGGAAAGGCAGGGAATGGTAAGTTACACACTCTATGTGAAATTTTTACCGCACTCGGTCGTGAAAAAGTTATCCATGAATATTTTTACGGCGAGAGCGTCTTTGTTAATTCGTCAATTTACCTTTTTTTCGATACCAATTGAGGCGGGTTTTCAATCTTTTTAGTAGATTAAAAGAAAAAACGTTAAAAAAAATTTCGGACAGGTTCAACAATGTTCTTGTTGTGATTGTCGATGAGTACTGTATGGTCAGTTTAAACCTGCTGGTAAAAATTGAGAGCCGATTGCGTCAAGATAAGGGTAGATGAAACGTTTCTTTTGGTGTAGTTAATGTGACACGTCAGAGATCCGGGACAGCAACCTGTTGTTGGAAGGACACCTCTGTATAAACAATTCAGTAAACCATTTTGTTTTTGTAAGGAGATATTACCTACGCAAATTTCAAAAGGGTTGTTATTTTGGACCAAGTTGTTCGTCAACAATAGGATTTTGATTACTATCTTCAAGGTAAATTCTTGTGTCTACTTCAGGATCTTCATGACTGAGCTGTGTCTAGGTCTCCGCGGAAGATCTTAGTGACTCAATGATCGTCAGATACTGGTATTCCATTTAAGGAAGATTTTATGAATGCTGTAAGACTTTTTGCTGAAAATAATGAAGTCGGTCGCTTGAATGGAGAAAAGTTGACCAAAAATGGTAATCATATCACGCGCATGATGGCAATTAAAAGTTAGTCATGCGCAAAGTCAATGACTTATGACAAGTTCAGGGGCTTGGAGAACTCATTACATCGTGCCGCTACAGGAAAGGTCAGTTGACACCTAATATTTGACAGGGCGTCGGGCTAACAATTATATGCAGGGGAGTGGTCCGAGGTATTGTGTATGATAACTGCCAAGCCATCACTGATATGCCCATCTTTATTGCTGTAGAATAGTACGACTACATTGGCACACCACTTTTCAAGGAATCTGAAAGACATAGAAATTGGATTTCAATGTCGGCTTCTAAGTTTTTTTTAATGATTACGAAACAAACGGACGCAACACCCGCTCTGATTTTCATATGTTATCACCATACATGAGAGCCAAGAGCATACATTGGATCGTGTTGTTGTGAAATTGATAAATATTTAGAGTACTATTGGATAGGGTTTTGTCGCGACAAAATCATAGAATCAAAGAATTTGCCGCCACGAAAGGTGATAAAGTTAAGGTTGACCGAGCTGGCCAGAAATAATCATCACGCAGATTATTTTGAAATTAATTCTACTTATTAGTGCTACGTAATCATACTTATTGATCACAAAACGTATTAGATTGTCAGATGCACGTGGATGCTTTTATTTTGTAAATTTAAGAAATTATTGGTTAATTAAATCATGAAACGTGTACTTAATAACTTTAGGCATTTGAACTGTGCCACTAAGCTTATGACGTCATACCGGCTACGTCCCAGGATACTATAACCCCTTTGGTCGCGCGCTTCTTAGAAAAGGGTTTATAGTTTGGACGCTTGGTATGACAAGAGCCTGGTTCCCGGACGGAGTTGACACTTTGGCTGGCTTCCTCCTTAAGCTATACAGAGGTCAGACACACAATCATCATATAGTCTTTTAATCGTTTGCATAAAGCATATTTTCTAGCGAAACTTGTACTATAATTACATCCTTACCTTCTACATCTACAACAAATGTACGCGTTTGCTCATTTCGTTTGTTTTTACTTGTTTTTAAAAATCTAACCATCCGATTAAATCACATCTTTCATATAACAGAGACCAGAGCAGCAAACTGGGCAAAACAGTGTGGGCGTTCTCTCACCGACAGCAGTGTGAGTGGTGCCTTGCTACCTTTGTAAACAACGCAGAGGAAGGGAAAGCAACTAGGAACTGCCTACTTGCTGGTAAAAGTAAAATTATATAGAATAAAATCAATCCCTAATCAATCAATAACCTATGTTTAAGTCCTACCTTAATCATATTTGTCTACAAAATGCAGGCTAAAGTCTTGTTCACCGCGCGTTCATCGTTTATTGGACCGCTAGAGCTGGATAATATGATGAAACATATCAGCTAATCGGAGTGTTTCTATATACTACCCCTTATGGTAATATTTACAGGCACTATAAAGCTTTATGATACTATTCTAATCAACAAGTATAAAGGTTTAATTATGTGTAACAGGCTCACCCCGTTAAATTTAAGACATAAGTTCGTTCGTGATAATTCATACATTCGTTGCTATACATATGTATGGCCTATAAAACTGACATGTCTATAAGACTAAACGAAGATGTAATAATCTGAAACTTGATTTAGTTCTTCGAACTGAATTACTTATCAAAGAGCGAGCTCCAGAGCTTGCACCCTCATTTTGTTCTATTTAGCTACTTCCATCACTGTATAGTGCTCCCTATGGTATTATTTCTCTAGAATACTGATAACCTTCGCAATATTATAGGATGGAAAGTCCACCGGGGTCGTTCTGTGGTTGTTATCTGATAGCCAACTTATCATTTGTAATTAATAGCCATGAAGCGAGATATTACTTAGAACATAAAGAATTTACACCAATTGTGGGGCTGTTACCCTGCATCGAGGGTACTTTGTGTTGCGTCGGCATTGTGAATAACATCATGTAGGCTGTACAGTAGCTTGAACGCAGAACGGTGGGTTTCCTTGGACAGATGATACAAGGTGCGGAAACTCCCTGATATAGAGATGTGATCGAATCTGGTCAATCTGTTTGTAATTGCATCCTCGTCTGATTCAGCTCCTTCCTATCATTCGATCCTTTCCTACACTGAGTTTAGAATCTCTTGATCATTGAGCTATGGCTCAGAACGCTCGTCTTCATCAAAGGTGAATCAGCTAATCAATGGCGAGTCAACCAAAACTTACGTTTTGTTTCCAACGCAAATTACCAGCCTCGGCAAGCGACTAGGATGGATAGTGTCTTTACCTGTGTTAGTGTTCTCTATGGCTATTTCCTGCTGATTTTGTATAAGTTGTTTTGGGAGTAAAAGAGGAGTGAGTGGTTCTGGATAATGATTTCACCTTTTTAACCTTTAATGAGTACTGAATTGCGTATTTGGAAATGATGGATTCAGGGTTTGATGAGCCGGACAGACATGGGACTTCGCGGCCGAGGAAGGGACCGGAGACTTGGGGGGTCATAGATAAGGAGCGGGTTTTGGGTCAAATCGTGACGAGCAATTAAGATTACTGCCAACGAGGTCAAGTCGACCGACGGTACCACTTAAACGGTACTAATAGGGATCATTCTCAACCACTCGTCCGTCGGCTTGGTCGCCCAAGGTGGGACCCGGTCATCTGTAGGCCGACGTGGCCACTCATCAGCCGACCTGGTCACGCATTAGTCAAAGCCTCCAAACCTCAAGGTTTGAAAGCTCCAAGCCACTCATCATTGCGAACCCAGGTGCAAGGCAAACATTGAGCAAATCAGTTATTTGAATAAGACACTATTATATACTACTTAATTTGCGATCTAAGTATCACAAGTGTCGTGCGCTAATAAGCTTGTAAGTCTACCGACCTGTTACGGACCAGGCATCTATTTGGCCCACCCTTCGAATAGAAAGTTTTCAGTAAGACCCATGTAACGGGGCACCATTTGTTCGAGGTGCCACAAAACATCACGTTCACTAGTTCGTGCAGAGAAGCTAATCTACTTAAACAGCTAGTCTGAGTAAAAGGTTAAAAGATAACTGTAATTAATATAGTTAAGCAATCAACACAACTTCAATCTTTATCTAACTACAGTAAACTACGTCGTCGTATGACGACAACCTGCTCACCACTCATTGCGCGCATCTAGCAGCGATTGGTGACAATCTATGGTTGATATGTCTTATAACTACCACTCTTTGAGCAGTGCGTGAATATTATCCTACAAGGCGTAAATATTCCTTCAATATTATCCATCTCGGATAAAATTGGTAGGATATTGTCATGCTAGATCATATCCCTATTGACACCTTTTGGTGTCAATATCATGTAACGGGCTACCCCATTACTTATTCCCCCCTTAACCATCAATCACCCGTTGATTGAATAGAATTGATTGGGATAGGGTCACCACCGTTGGATCACTTTGGGAAGGGGAGCACTTGTCTGTCAAATTTCAACTCATTTGCCAATTCATCGTATAGTGTCAAAGTCTATGCGATGTGCTACCGAAGCAGCAAGAAAGGTGGTTGCACGCATGCGTGCAGCCGAAGAGAGTTCTTCTCTTGCTTCAGCAGCACGCGGTCATTCGCCTGCTATTGCAAGTGAGAAACAGGCAGTGCCTGCTGCGACTAGTCCATGTGGTGAGTCACCGCATGCGACAGATACATCCGCTGCGTCTGCAGCGGGTGCTGTGAATCGCAATGTAGATGAGCCTGAAAAAGAGCCCATCTATTCTGGCGGGTCGGATGATGCATCCGACTCGAAGGCGACACCTCACGCCTCCGGATCATCTGGGGCGGACACTGCAAGAACCAGGTCGACTGGCTCTGGGGAATGTGGCGGCATCATGTCAGAGATCTTCGAGCCGAGTGATTCTTCCGACGAATCCTCGCCTCACGCAAGTCTATCCGACGATAGACTTGCGTGGTGATGGTGGTGATGCCCCTACGCATCACCTACGAGATAATCAATTCGAGAGATCGAGCTGCCACTGGTGTCCGTGCTCGTGCTGACACCACTCAAGAGGCCAAGGACCGAAATGTCCTGCGTCACGCTCTTCAAGTGGAGTCTCCTTGGATGCCGTCATCCAAAGCGTTAGTTCGAGTGCCCGACATGGCCACCGAACAGGATTGAATCCCGCTGTTCGTCTGTAGGAGGATCTGTCCTCCTAATTCCAGCACGAAAACTATCCGTGCTGGGGAAGAGTTCTTCACGGTTTGTTCTTCAAGCATCGGTGGTACAATGGCAACCGTGGTCGGGAAGGTAAGGCATCGGTGCAAGTATGGAATGCCTTCATCCATAACATCGAGTGCATTGGCCGTGAGGCTTGGCTCAGTAAACTTGATGCAGCTCGCATCAGGTCTGAAAAGCGTAACCCAGTCGGTGCACGATACGAGTTGCACCCACTGTCAAGAGAGGCAGGTTAACCCTGCCTCTCTTGGGGTGATGTGTGCCTAGGTAGCCTGGACAACTCGGATCGTGCCCCTAGGGAAGCCTCCCTCCCTAATGTTCCCTACTGGAGGGCGTTCATCTCTTCTGAGATGGTCGAAGGGAATGACAATTTGCAATCCCTGTACTCGCGTTCAGGGAGGTCGTTTTTCGACGGCTCTTCTTCGAACGCAGCGGGAGGATCTCGTACTATTGCTCGGCGAGACCCAGTACGTCAACAATCAGCTAAGGACGAGGCTCCCAGCTGTCCTAGGCAGGTGGATAGCCACCCCAGCGGACGAGGTAACTCGTCTGGACGCCCTTCACGTCGCAGTGTTTCAAGTACGATCCACCAGAAAGGGCTGACCACCGCCAGAATCTACCAAATGATATGGTGGTGGCGGGAACGCCTGATCCGGCTCAAGGGTCGGATCAGCTTGATGTTCTGGAACGGAACCGTGAAACGGATCAGCTACACGATGACTTGGCTCATGAACGGAATCGGCGTTGTGAGCTTCATGACATTGTAAAGGGTGATTACAATTCCTTACCGCACGATCGATCTAACGATTGTGCGGCATTGCGTTTGCACAGCTTGAGAACGAACGTTCGACTCGTTCCCTTCGTGACGAGCTGAAGTCAGCTCGTCAGGACATCGCTCAACTGCGTGAGCAGTTCGCTTCGCTAGTCGACCAGACTGGCTCGTTGAAACGGAACCTCTCGAAGGTGGTTTAGGTCCTTGACCGCGGAGGTGTTCTTCTCCTATCTAAATGGGCTCGTACTGACAGTACGGGCGGAGACGTCCAACGTAAAAAGTAGGATGTGTACACATCCTACAAGGCAGTTCGATCGTGTATGCGTCGCAACACACGAAATGGACCAATGTACTTGGGCAGTAATTTACTGCTGTCCACGTTTGTCACTGCGTGTTTCGGTAGATTTACTGTAGACAGTAAAACTAAGTCTCCATTAATAAATGTAAGAACATTCGCTCTTCCATGTTTGTCTGCGGGTCTTATTTGCTTGTCTATTGCATATGCAATAGAGTATTGAACAAAGCGGACGACCGCTTCGCGAGTCAGCAGAAATGCCTCTGCTGCTTCATCATTGTTATCAGCAGTGCGATTCGTGTGCACTACTGAAAAAACGTTGTCTTCACCAGTGAGGGCGTCATCATCCTCACTGTAGGATTCATTGGCGATGCTGAATGTACCAGCATCTTCGTCATCATCGTCGTCGGTGTCGATGTGATCGACATCACTATCTCACACGTCGACACCATTGTCGACGTGCAATGAGCAAGAACCAGATCGGTTTTCGTTCTAGCGAGTCCACCCCTCATTAAACTAGAGTCAAAGTCTAAGAAGGCGGGTAAACGTAGATGGCATATTCCATTCACGAAGAACGGTGTATGCGTTGTCGATGCATGCACCGAGTTGTTGATGGCGAATTCCGCCATCGGCAAGAACTCACTCCAACTCGTAAACGAGTGGACGTACCCTCGAAGTATCTCTTGAGGACGCGGTTGACGCGTTCCGTCTGACCATCTCTATTTATGGATGGTCAGAAGTTGACATCTTCAAACGCGTTCCAAGTGAACGGAACACGGATTGCCAGAACTCCGCTATAAAGCGGGAGTTCCTATCCGACACGAGTTCACGGTGTAACCCGCAAAGGCGGAAGATAGTATCGATGAAGACACGAGCACAGCCCTGAGCTGTGATTGACTCCGGTACAGCAACACGATGTACCATCTTGCTGAACCGATCAACAAACACAATAATACCAGCATTCTTGTCAGCGTCTTTGGGAAATCATAAGACGAAGTCCATCGATACGGATTGCCAGCACTCTGCCGAAATCGGTAGAGGCTGCAAGGGTGCACGGGATTAAGGACTAGACTTTTTCCGCTGGCAAACTTCGTAAGCGCGAATTTATCTGCGCACAAAATCATACTGGCGGGGACAGTAGAAGTCACGACTTACCGTGAGGTAGGCCTTTTCTATACCACGATGCCCACTCAGTGAGGTATCGTGACACTCATACATAATGCGCAATCGCAAATCATCATGAGCGGGAACGACGACACGAGGCGTGTCGCTGGTGACTTCTGTACAGTACAGCAGTCCATCACGAACCGAATACCGTTCGGTTGAAGAGCGGTATTGAGACGTCAAGCTTTTCAAAGCTTGACTGCATGGATTTGACACGTAATTCATCAATCGCAGAAGAGACTCATCTTCTGCGTATGCCTTTCGCACATCGTCGAGCAGATTCGACGACGGAACACTCACTGATAGTGTCGCAACGTTGGGATCACTTTTACTGTTGGGTTGAGCAGTCAGCTCGAAATCGGGCCGACGCGAAAGAGCATCAGCGATGACATTAAGTCGTCCAGATTTATACTCAACGTAGAAGTTGTACTCCGCGAAGAAAAGCAGCCACCTCTCCATTCGTTGCGAGAGGTGTGGATTGATTACGGCCGTGCGTAACGACGCACGGCCGGTATAAACGATGAAGGGCCTCTCTCCAAAGCGATATACCCGAAACTTAGCCAGTGCATATTTCATGGCAGGAGTTCCTTGTCATGCACTGGGTAATTTCGCTCAGCTGCTTACAGCTGATGCGATTGATAACAGACGACGCCTTCAACGCCGTCTGAGTCGTGCTGCATTAACGCGCAGCCAATTGCAAAATCGCTGGCGTCACAGACCACATGGAATGGTCTGTCTTGTTCCGCAATCGCCAACACAGGCACTTGTATCAAGCTTTTCTTGATGCCTTCAGAAGAGTGCTGACACTCAGCGCTCCATGACCACCTCTCGTTTTTCTTTAATAGACGGAAGAGATGTACGGTCATCTCGGCGTAGTTGTGCGAGTACTTGTGCAAGTACGCCACCAAGCCAAGGATTTTTCGAAGTCCCTTGACGTCGACTGGCACAGGCCAGCCGCTAATCGCCTTGATCTTTTCTGGATCAGGGCGTACGCCGTTTTTACCCACGATGCAGCCAAGAAGTGGTATTTCGTTCGCTGCGAATATACACTTCTTGATGTTTTCGAACCGATTATGCTCTCGCATAGAGTAAGAACCTTCCCTGACGAGGATTCTATGAACATCCACGTCCGTCTTTCCATCTATAGCCCGGCTATGGACGAAGACATCGTCAAAGTAACTCGGTGCAAAATCTCGCACCGATCGGAACAGGTTCTTATCACATCTGTTAAACGTTACAGGGGCGTTACTTATCCCCTGTGGCATCACTAGCCACTCTCAGCGCATACAACTGGAGGTGCTCACTGCTGTGTACGGTATGTCCCGTTCACGCATGAGGATCTGATAGAATCCATCCATCAAATCCATGGACGAAAAGGTAGTACTTTTTGCCATACTATCTATGATGGCATCCTTTCTTGGGATCGGCGTTCGAGCAGGTACCGTTGCAGCGTTTATTTTGTTGAACGCGTGCACTATCCTCCATCCTCCTGTGGCCTTTCGCACACAAAAGGTCGGAGAGCTGTGTGTGGATGTTGATTCCCTCACATGACCAGCCGCTAAGCGATCGGAAAAGAATTTGTCGATTGCTGTTACCTGTTCGCGAGGCAGTGGACACTGCTTCATGACACAGTATTTCGAACCAGGTTTCAGTTCGATCTCTTGCCGAGTGCCTTTGTCCTTGGGCAGCTTGCATGGCACGAATTCCGAGAAAACATCCCTGAATTCAACCAAATCCTTTTACAGAGGATTTTTGTCTTCAAAGACTTCCAAGATTGAGACGTGTATCGATCAATCCGAGTCGTCTCATCGAGGACACTCTCGTCCATCGATGAGCTACTGAGAATCCGTTCGTTCTCAGCAAACACTTGTGCCGACCGAATATCGGCGACGTACTCGTCCTCTGTGACGAGTACGCAGATCTGTTTGATCTTGTCACAACGCAAATCTCGGAAGAATCTTTTAGATTCTACCGTTGGCAACTGACCACCTTTGAAGCTGACTTCGGGGCGTCACCAGATCAATTGTATAAGCGCCTACACTTGATCCGTCATTCACCAAGACATTCACTGACTCGGTGATTTCCTGGGAAACCACATCCGCAGATGGTTGGGGATCCACACACTCAACATAACTCTCTCGGGAGTTATCACTGTCAGAAACGATGGAACTTTCTTCCAATACGTGTACCATCACGGTCACGCCCTCTTTGATCGACTCTCTATCAGTTGATCGGGCTTGCTCTATAATCGACTCTCTGATAGTCGATCTCGCTTCAACGTGTTTTTCATCCTGAACAACACTAATCCCTCTTCTCGGATGTACCCTTCTTGGTGCGTATCCGTGTTTCAGTCCACTCGATCTCTTCGAGTGGTGAACCTTCGGTGCAGCCTGTGTCTCTACACAGGTGCTGGAAGCTGGTTCCACAGTCTAGGCCTTCTACACTGTGATCTTGTGCATTCGTACTAACGACCGTACCTCAAGTGATACTATCGCACTCGCTCGAAGTACATCCACACGCTTGTAAACACTCCAAGACGTTTATCAGATAGCCATCTGATGAACAAACGGCAGGCATCTTCACGGATCGATGCTTCCAGCTGATCCATGGCTGATACTTTCTAAGCCATGGCAGACCGAGGATGACATAAAATTTGTCATTCACATCCATTACGATGAAGTCATCATCGTACTTCTTTCCTGCTGACGTGTAGTGAATTCCGACTTCACGTTTGTTCACTGTTACGGATGCGCATGTAGCAAGGCGCACCGTCATCCTCGTTGGAGGTAACTCTCGCTCAACATAGATGAGTCTACCATCCTCTAGCGAATGGCGTCGAGTAAAACTGTTCGACGCCCCACAGTCAACTAGGGCGCGAAGTGACATTCGACTTGTCACTTCGATCTTCAAAGAGATGAGAGACTCCTCATCACTAGGGGTAGTAGTAACACACAGCGACTGTGTGTTGGGAGAAATAGTCCTGCAAATTCTCTTGACGTTGCTGGATCAGCAGGTTGCTCCGCCCCTACTGACCCTGTCCGTTTTGGCGGTCCGACTTGCTGTCCCGGCTTAGCGACATGGTCGGACACGCGCCTTGGACCTTTCCTCCGCCAACGGCCGTCATCAAGTCCTGTCTTTGGACGTGTTGCGGTGCTAGGGCCACTACACTCATGAGCGTAGTGCCCAACCTTCTGACAGCGATAGCATCTTGCCGTTCGCTTGTGACTCAGAGAGCGAGAGTTCTAGCTCTTGATGTAACAGAGGTCCATTGATTCGGGGCCTCCCGTTTCATGTCGTCTCGTTGGACGATAGTTTGACGAGTTAGCCTGAGACTGTCTCAGGCTGAAGTCTTCTTGTTCCACATACGCTATCGCCTTTTCCAGCGTATGGAAGTCCTCTCGGAACATTTAGGTCTTCACCGGTCAGTCTACAAGGCCATAGATGAACACGTTGATGAGAATGTGCTCATCAACAGAATCTTCCGTAACGATACTCGCAAGGTAGCATAGGTGTTGAGCGTAAGCATGCACATCAGGCTTACCTTGATAGAGCCTCAAAAGTGCAGAGCGTGCTCTGCACTCGGCTCTCAGCGGCTCAAGCGTCGCTTCAAGCCGAGACTTCAAGATCTCCAACGCCTCAAACACGTTTGGGTCGTGAAGCTTGAGCCCTGAGGCCCAATTCTTTGCTCGTCCTGTGTCAAATTTGACAGGGCGAGGGTGACTTGTATCTCGTCGCCCTCGATGTGACGGGCCCTGATTGCGTCGTCTAACTTGACGAACCATCTTAAAAGGGAATCTTCGTCGGTTCCCTTGTACCTTGAGATATCTATCTTCAAGGTTTCGGGTCGACGCATGTGCGTCGGCCCACCCATCGACTGATGAGAGCCTTGCTGTTGTAGCAAGGATATCTTCTGTCTTTCGACGACAAGTTCCCCTTCTAGGAACTGGTTGATAGCAGCGTGTTGCTGGTCTCTGCTTAGAGACTCCAACATGCCACTGATGGCGGGTTCGACCATGAGCACACTCATGCGGCCGACTGTCTCACATTATGAGTCACTCAGATGGGAGTAACCTTCACGTGTGACGTGAAAGCTGTCGTCTTCTACGTCCAACATGTTCATGTTGGACGGACACTAAGCAGTCGTTGGACGGACTACGAAGTGCTACCAGGTGTTACGAAGCACCCTTTGTCTGGGTGCCACGAAACTTCACGTACACTAGTTCGTGCAGAGAAGCTAATCTACTTAAACAGCTAGTCTGAGTAAAAGGTTAAAAGATAACTGTAATTAATATAGTTAAGCAATCAACACAACTTCAATCTTTATCTAACTACAGTAAACTACGTCGTCGTATGACGACAACCTGCTCACCACTCATTGCGCGCATCTAGCAGCGATTGGTGACAATCTATGGTTGATATGTCTTATAACTACCACTCTTTGAGCAGTGCGTGAATATTATCCTACAAGGCGTTAATATTCCTTCAATATTATCCATCTCGGATAAAATTGATAGAATATTGTCATGCTAGACAATATTCCTATTGACACCTTTTGGTGTCAATATCATGTAACGGGCTACCCCATTACTTATTCCCCCCTTAACCATCAATCACCCGTTGATTGAATAGAATTGATTGGGATAGGGTCACCACCGTTGGATCACTTTGGGAAGGGGAGCACTTGTCTGTCAAATTTCAACTCATTTGCCAATTCATCGTATAGTGTCAAAGTCTATGCGATGTGCTACCGAAGCAGCAAGAAAGGTGGTTGCACGCATGCGTGCAGCCGAAGAGAGTTCTTCTCTTGCTTCAGCAGCACGCGGTCATTCGCCTGCTATTGCAAGTGAGAAACAGGCAGTGCCTGCTGCGACTAGTCCATGTGGTGAGTCACCGCATGCGACAGATACATCCGCTGCGTCTGCAGCGGGTGCTGTGAATCGCAATGTAGATGAGCCTGAAAAAGAGCTCATCTATTCTGGCGGGTCGGATGATGCATCCGACTCGAAGGCGACACCTCACGCCTCCGGATCATCTGGGGCGGACACTGCAAGAACCAGGTCGACTGGCTCTGGGGAATGTGGCGGCATCATGTCAGAGATCTTCGAGCCGAGTGATTCTTCCGACGAATCCTCGCCTCACGCAAGTCTATCCGACGATAGACTTGCGTGGTGATGGTGGTGATGCCCCTACGCATCACCACGAGATAATCAATTCGAGAGATCGAGCTGCCACTGGTGTCCGTGCTCGTGCTGACACCACTCAAGAGGCCAAGGACCGAAATGTCCTGCGTCACGCTCTTCAAGTGGAGTCTCCTTGGATGCCGCCATCCCAAGAGTTAGATCGAGTGCCCGACATGGCCACCGAACAGGATTGAATCCCGCTGTTCGACTTTAGGAGGATCTGTCCTCCTAATTCCAGCACGAAAACTATCCGTGCTGGGGAAGAGTTCTTCACGGTTTGTTCTTCAAGCATCGGTGGTACAATGGCAACCGTGGTCGGGAAGGTAAGGCATCGGTGCAAGTATGGAATGCCTTCATCCATAACATCGAGTGCATTGGCCGTGAGGCTTGGCTCAGTAAACTTGATGCAGCTCGCATCAGGTCTGAAAAGCGTAACCCAGTCGGTGCACGATACGAGTTGCACCCACTGTCAAGAGAGGCAGGTTAACCCTGCCTCTCTTGGGGTGATGTGTGCCTAGGTAGCCTGGACAACTCGGATCGTGCCCCTAGGGAAGCCTCCCTCCCTAATGTTCCCTACTGGAGGGCGTTCATCTCTTCTGAGATGGTCGAAGGGAATGACAATTTGCAATCCCTGTACTCGCGTTCAGGGAGGTCGTTTTTCGACGGCTCTTCTTCGAACGCAGCGGGAGGATCTCGTACTATTGCTCGGCGAGACCCAGTACGTCAACAATCAGCTAAGGACGAGGCTCCCAGCTGTCCTAGGCAGGTGGATAGCCACCCCAGCGGACGAGGTAACTCGTCTGGACGCCCTTCACGTCGCAGTGTTTCAAGTACGATCCACCAGAAAGGGCTGACCACCGCCAGAATCTACCAAATGATATGGTGGTGGCGGGAACGCCTGATCCGGCTCAAGGGTCGGATCAGCTTGATGTTCTGGAACGGAACCGTGAAACGGATCAGCTACACGATGACTTGGCTCATGAACGGAATCGGCGTTGTGAGCTTCATGACATTGTAAAGGGTGATTACAATTCCTTACCGCACGATCGATCTAACGATTGTGCGGCATTGCGTTTGCACAGCTTGAGAACGAACGTTCGACTCGTTCCCTTCGTGACGAGCTGAAGTCAGCTCGTCAGGACATCGCTCAACTGCGTGAGCAGTTCGCTTCGCTAGTCGACCAGACTGGCTCGTTGAAACGGAACCTCTCGAAGGTGGTTTAGGTCCTTGACCGCGGAGGTGTTCTTCTCCTAATTAAATGGGCTCGTACTGACAGTACGGGTGGAGACGTCCAACGTAAAAAGTAGGATGTGTACACATCCTACAAGGCAGTTCGATCGTGTATGCGTTGCCCATGCGGTGCAACACACGAAATGGACCAATGCACTTAGGCAGTAATTTACTGCTGTCCACGTTTGTCACTGCGTGTTTCGGTAGATTTACTGTAGACAGTAAAACTAAGTCTCCATTAATAAATGTAAGAACATTCGCTCTTCCATGTTTGTCTGCGGGTCTTTTTTTGCTTGTCTATTGCATATGCAATAGAGTATTGAACAAAGCGGACGACCGCTTCGCGAGTCAGCAGAAATGCCTCTGCTGCTTCATCATTGTTATCAGCAGTGCGATTCGTGTGCACTACTGAAAAAACGTTGTCTTCACCAGTGAGGGCGTCATCATCCTCACTGTAGGATTCATTGGCGATGCTGAATGTACCAGCATCTTCGTCATCATCGTCGTCGGTGTCGATGTGATCGACATCACTATCTCACACGTCGACACCATTGTCGACGTGCAATGAGCAAGAACCAGATCGGTTTTCGTTCTAGCGAGTCCACCCCCTCATTAAACTAGAGTCAAAGTCTAAGAAGGCGGGTAAACGTAGATGGCATATTCCATTCACGAAGAACGGTGTATGCGTTGTCGATGCATGCACCGAGTTGTTGATGGCGAATTCCGCCATCGGCAAGAACTCACTCCAACTCGTAAACGAGTGGACGTACCCTCGAAGTATCTCTTGAGGACGCGGTTGACGCGTTCCGTCTGACCATCTCTATTTATGGATGGTCAGAAGTTGACATCTTCAAACGCGTTCCAAGTGAACGGAACACGGATTGCCAGAACTCCGCTATAAAGCGGGAGTTCCTATCCGACACGAGTTCACGGTGTAACCCGCAAAGGCGGAAGATAGTATCGATGAAGACACGAGCACAGCCCTGAGCTGTGATTGACTCCGGTACAGCAACACGATGTACCATCTTGCTGAACCGATCAACAAACACAAGAATACCAGCATTCTTGTCAGCGTCTTTGGGAAATCATAAGACGAAGTCCATCGATACGGATTGCCAGCACTCTGCCGAAATCGGTAGAGGCTGCAAGGGTGCACGGGATTAAGGACTAGACTTTTTCCGCTGGCAAACTTCGTAAGCACGAATTTATCTGCGCACAAAATCATACTGGCGGGGACAGTAGAAGTCACGACTTACCGTGAGGTAGGCCTTTTCTATACCACGATGCCCACTCAGTGAGGTATCGTGACACTCATACATAATGCGCAATCGCAAATCATCATGAGCGGGAACGACGACACGAGGCGTGTCGCTGGTGACTTCTGTACAGTACAGCAGTCCATCACGAACCGAATACCGTTCGGTTGAAGAGCGGTATTGAGACGTCAAGCTTTTCAAAGCTTGACTGCATGGATTTGACACGTAATCCATCAATCGCAGAAGAGACTCATCTTCTGCGTATGCCTTTCGCACATCGTCGAGCAGATTCGACGACGGAACACTCACTGATAGGGTTGCAACGTTGGGATCACTTTTACTGTTGGGTTGAGCAGTCAGCTCGAAATCGGGCCGACGCGAAAGAGCATCAGCGATGACATTAAGTCGTCCAGATTTATACTCAACGTAGAAGTTGTACTCCGCGAAGAAAAGCAGCCACCTCTCCATTCGTTGCGAGAGGTGTGGATTGATTACGGCCGTGCGTAACGACGCACGGCCGGTATAAACGATGAAGGGCCTCTCTCCAAAGCGATATACCCGAAACTTAGCCAGTGCATATTTCATGGCAGGAGTTCCTTGTCATGCACTGGGTAATTTCGCTCAGCTGCTTACAGCTGATGCGATTGATAACAGACGACGCCTTCAACGCCGTCTGAGTCGTGCTGCATTAACGCGCAGCCAATTGCAAAATCGCTGGCGTCACAGACCACATGGAATGGTCTGTCTTGTTCCGCAATCGCCAACACAGGCACTTGTATCAAGCTTTTCTTGATGCCTTCAGAAGAGTGCTGACACTCAGCGCTCCATGACCACCTCTCGTTTTTCTTTAATAGACGGAAGAGATGTACGGTCATCTCGGCGTAGTTGTGCGAGTACTTGTGCAAGTACGCCGCCAAGCCAAGGATTTTTCGAAGTCCCTTGACGTCGACTGGCACAGGCCAGCCGCTAATCGCCTTGATCTTTTCTGGATCAGGGCGTACGCCGTTTTTACCCACGATGCAGCCAAGAAGTGGTATTTCGTTCGCTGCGAATATACACTTCTTGATGTTTTCGAACCGATTATGCTCTCGCATAGAGTAAGAACCTTCCCTGACGAGGATTCTATGAACATCCACGTCCGTCTTTCCATCTATAGCCCGGCTATGGACGAAGACATCGTCAAAGTAACTCGGTGCAAAATCTCGCACCGATCGGAACAGGTTCTTATCACATCTGTTAAACGTTACGGGGGCGTTACTTATCCCCTGTGGCATCACTAGCCACTCTCAGCGCATACAACTGGAGGTGCTCACTGCTGTGTACGGTATGTCCCGTTCACGCATGAGGATCTGATAGAATCCATCCATCAAATCCATGGACGAAAAGGTAGTACTTTTTGCCATACTATCTATGATGGCATCCTTTCTTGGGATCGGCGTTCGAGCAGGTACCGTTGCAGCGTTTATTTTGTTGAACGCGTGCACTATCCTCCATCCTCCTGTGGCCTTTCGCACACAAAAGGTCGGAGAGCTGTGTGTGGATGTTGATTCCCTCACATGACCAGCCGCTAAGCGATCGGAAAAGAATTTGTCGATTGCTGTTACCTGTTCGCGAGGCAGTGGACACTGCTTCATGACACAGTATTTCGAACCAGGTTTCAGTTCGATCTCTTGCCGAGTGCCTTTGTCCTTGGGCAGCTTGCATGGCACGAATTCCGAGAAAACATCCCTGAATTCAACCAAATCCTTTTACAGAGGATTTTTGTCTTCAAAGACTTCCAAGATTGAGACGTGTATCGATCAATCCGAGTCGTCTCATCGAGGACACTCTCGTCCATCGATGAGCTACTGAGAATCCGTTCGTTCTCAGCAAACACTTGTGCCGACCGAATATCGGCGACGTACTCGTCCTCTGTGACGAGTACGCAGATCTGTTTGATCTTGTCACAACGCAGATCTCGGAAGAATCTTTTAGATTCTACCGTTGGCAACTGACCACCTTTGAAGCTGACTTCGGGGCGTCACCAGATCAATTGTATAAGCGCCTACACTTGATCCGTCATTCACCAAGACATTCACTGACTCGGTGATTTCCCTGGGAAACCACATCCGCAGATGGTTGGGGATCCACACACTCAACATAACTCTCTCGGGAGTTATCACTGTCAGAAACGATGGAACTTTCTTCCAATACGTGTACCATCACGGTCACGCCCTCTTTGATCGACTCTCTATCAGTTGATCGGGCTTGCTCTATAATCGACTCTCTGATAGTCGATCTCGCTTCAACGTGTTTTTCATCCTGAACAACACTAAGCCCTCTTCTCGGATGTACCCTTCTTGGTGCGTATCCGTGTTTCAGTCCACTCGATCTCTTCGAGTGGTGAACCTTCGGTGCAGCCTGTGTCTCTACACAGGTGCTGGAAGCTGGTTCCACAGTCTAGGCCTTCTACACTGTGATCTTGTGCATTCGTACTAACGACCGTACCTCAAGTGATACTATCGCACTCGCTCGAAGTACATCCACACGCTTGTAAACACTCCAAGACGTTTATCAGATAGCCATCTGATGAACAAACGGCAGGCATCTTCACGGATCGATGCTTCCAGCTGATCCATGGCTGATACTTTCTAAGCCATGGCAGACCGAGGATGACATAAAATTTGTCATTCAGATCCATTACGATGAAGTCATCATCGTACTTCTTTCCTTCTATCGTGTAGTGAATTCCCACTTCACGTTTGTTCACTGTTACGGATGCGCCTCTAACAAGGCGCACCGTCATCCTCGTTGGAGAGAACTCTCGCCCAACATAGTTGAGTCTACTATCCTCTAGCGAATGGCGTCGAGTAAAACTGTTCGACGCCCCACAGTCAACTAGGGCGCGAAGTGACATTCGACTTGTCACTTCGATCTTCAAAGAGATGAGAGACTCCTCATCACTAGGGGTAGTAGTAACACACAGCGACTGTGTGTTGGGAGCAATAGTCCTGCAAATTCTCTTGGCGTTGCTAAATCAGCAGGGTGCTCCACCCCTACTGACCCTGTCCGTTTCGGCGGTCCGACTTGCTGTCGCGGCTTAGCGACATGGTCGGACACGCGCCTTGGACCTTTCCTCTGCCAACGGCCGTCATCAAGTCCTGTCTTTTGACGTGTTGCGGTGCTAGGGCCACTACACTCATGAGCGTAGTGCCCAACCTTCTGACAGCGATAGCATCTTGCCGTTCGCTTGTGACTCAGAGAGCGAGAGTTCTAGCTCTTGATGTAACAGAGGTCCATTGATTCGGGGCCTCCCGTTTCATGTCGTCTCGTCGGACGATAGTTTGACGAGTTAGCCTGAGACTGTATCAGGCTGAAGTCTTCTTGTTCCGCATACGCTATCGCCTTTTCCAGCGTATGGAAGTCCTCTCGGGACATGTAGGTCTTCACCGGTCAGTCTACAAGGCCATAGATGAACACGTTGATGAGAATGTGCTCATCAACAGAATCTTCCGTAACGATACTCGCAAGGTAGCATAGGTATTGAGCGTAAGCATGCACATCAGGCTTACCTTGATAGAGCCTCAAAAGTGCAGAGCGTGCTCTGCACTCGGCTCTCAGCGGCTCAAGCATCGCTTCAAGCCGAGACTTCAAGATCTCCAACGACTCAAACACGTTAGGGTCGTGAAGCTTGAGCCCTGAGGCCCAATTCTTTGCTCGTCCTGTGTCAAATTTGACAGGGCGAGGGTGACTTGTATCTCGTCGCCCTCGATGTGACGGGCCCTGATTGCGTCGTCTAACTTGACGAACCATCTTAAAAGGGAATCTTCGTCGGTTCCCTTGTACCTTGAGATATCTATCTTCAAGGTTTCGGGTCGACGCATGTGCGTCGGCCCCCCCATCGACTGATGAGAGCCTTGCTGTTGTAGCAAGGATAACTTCTGTCTTTCGACGGCAAGTTCCCCTTGTGGGAACTGGTTGATAGCAGCATGTTGCTGGTCTCTGCTTAGAGACTCCGACATGCCACTGATGGCGGGTTCGACCATGAGAACACTCATGCGGCCGACTGTCTCACATTCTGAGTCACTCAGATGGGAGTAACCTTCACGTGTGACGTGAAAGCTGTCGTCTTCTACGTCCAACATGTTCATGTTGGACGGACACTAAGCAGTCGTTGGACGGACTACGAAGTGCTACCAGGTGTTACGAAGCACCCTTTGTCTGGGTGCCACGAAACTTCACGTGCACTAGTATGTGCAGAGGAAGCTAATTTACTTAAACGACTCGTTCAAGTAAAGGTAAAAAGATAACTGTAATTAATATAGTTAAGCTATCAACATAACTTCAATCTTTATCTTCCTAAATTGAACTACGTCGTCGTATGAAGACAACCTGCTCACCACTCATTGCGCGCATCTAGCAGAGATTGGTGGTAATCTATGGTTGATATGTCTTATATTTACCAATCTTTGAGCAGCGCATAAATATTATCCTAAAAGTGAATAATATTCCTTCAATATCATCTATCTCGGATAAAATTGGTAAAATTTTGTCATGCTAGACAATATTATTATTGACACCGTTTGGTGTCACTACATGTAACGGGCTACCCCGTTACAATGCCGGAAAATAATACAATTGTAGCAGGATCGTCGGGAAGATGCTCGCTGACACGTTAGCAGTTGGCAAGCTCAGCGCAAAATATTGCAATACATAATTTTCACCCACCAAGCGACCATTAGTGATGTTACTACAGCACTCTGTCACCAAATTGGTCGTGGAACTTCTTTGTCTGACGGAAGTTCATCAGTTAAACCTGCTTGAACTCTAACAGTCTTAGCTTATAATCTTTCTAAAGCACTGGTGTACAATGCTGATACCGACCACGGCCTGACATAGCAGAGCCTATTTCAGTGTTACAACTGATCTAACTAGTAGATGCATCTGGGATCGACCTTTTTCCCCATAGTTGAGCCGATCAACCTCCGTAAACCGCGATGATTCACTAATAACGGGGTTTCGCGCTTTGTACAGACAAAACAATGTGTTCCCTAGCCGCATTTTCATTTCACTTTCTAATTCATCGGGAAATATTTATTTTCTTCGTTCATGCAAGTATCCCTCATCTGCTGCAGGGCTATCATAACGTGACTCTCTGTATACGCCTGATGCATACAACCGGTCTAAACTTCAGATTCGTCCGAAACTCCTTAGCAGCTGGAACTGAAAAGGGCGTCACTGTATTGTTCATCTATAGCTTCATTGTGATCCTACAATACTTTTGAATGATATTATTGAAGTCTGACAGGTACGTGAACACCACCACATCGGAATAATCGACAAGTTTCGGTTGTTGACGGATGTATAGGGGAGATGTTGGATCTGGGACGCAAGATCTTCAATGATTTCCGTGTCCGGCAGGTACTCTCAAAAAAAGATGCCTCCAGTGGTAGAGCTTCGTCTATTGGACTGGTGATTAATGCTTTTAATGATAGAATATAATCTTTCCGACAGGTCAAGAAGGTTTTGAAGGTCAACTGCAAGACCTCGTACGGGTAAGTCCGATCTCACCTAATTGGCTAATGATGTGTCAAATGGCAGATGGGACGGGAGAGACGGGCGCCATATGACGGGACGACACATGGGACAAAGAGATATGGACGTCATGTGAAAGGATGTCAAATGGGACAGGACAGTGGTCGCCACATGAGACTTGACATGGTCAAGTTGTCGTTTCCGTTCTGGTCATGCATATTGTAGTGTTGAAAAAATAAGTTCTTATCTCAAAACACACTCACTTTTACTTCTACCTAAATTGTACCAAGTCCACTACTACATAAGTTTATATCTAGCTCATGTTAAATCTATAGTACGGATCCTGCTGTTGTAGAAGTTAGTAATGATCGTAATTTTGTCCCATTCCTCCACATTGGAGATGCAAGCCTACTTGCTTCCAGAATAATCAATTTACGGGACTGGACACCTTGCCCTCTATTACCTTCAGAAAAGGCGGTAAATAGGCGCTAAAGCGTTTTGTTAAGCTCCGAGCCATTCCAGCATTGCAAGGGCTGAATCTGAATGCGATCAGAGGGCTACGTCACAGGCGCGCGGGCGCCGCATTTGTTCAGGTAGAGAAGGAGTTTTCGTTAGTCATCTAAAGGTCAAATGCCTGGAGGCGTTCACCAAAAAATTATGTGCCGTTCAATGAATTTGTGGTGCTGGGACGATGCACCCGTATTGCGGCTGTTAAAGTGGTCGTATATTCAGATATCAGTGTGACCGATGTCGTGTGCCGACTGCTGTGCAGAGCTGAGGAGCTGGATTAACTGATACCCTGATTAACTGATGCAAGTTCTCGCTTCCTCAAATATCCGTTCAGACAGGTTCTACAGTCTTGTGTCGGTTTTATTACTCATACTTGTCACTCATACGGCTTTCGCAACGAGATGTTTGAGCACTAAATGGCAAGAGCTTAGTCTCTGTACAAGCTTCGTTTTGAGCTACTTTACTTGCACTGCACCACAGTCTGCTGTCTACTGTTGCACTGCAAGTGAGCCAGATCTACCGCTTCGGCGTATCCCATAAAATGTAACATTCGTGTTTTAAAGCGCTTCTATCATCCTCCATTTACTTTTCTGTAATCTCACTACCCTTTTAAAATTTTTTTAAAATTGGACTAGAAAATGAGGAGCAAAAAGCACCATTGAAAGCATAATTAAGCGCGCTACCGTGTTGGGCTGCGCATTTTTATTTACTGCCCGGCTCCGGAATGCAGAAAAGAATGCCATGTGAGGCCTGCTGACGCATCACTAACGAGATTGAGCCATCTTGTTCTTATCAAATGAAGCAATTGTTTTAAATGTGACCATTTCTTCTAGCGTCTTGATATACATGGTACAAAACGCACTGGTAGGGGGCTTGCCAGAAATACCAACGCGCCTCTCTCAATGGGATCTGCCAACAAACCAATGCCACGTTTCATGCAGTTTGTGACCCATGTTGAATTAGACGAAACGTTCATGCGTATAGAAGATGTCTCGTTTTCATCACATCCGACCATACTGTAACGGGGTGAATCGTTACATAACAATTTATAAGAAATTGTTAATAGAATATAACTATAAGAGTTGTATTCTCAGAATATTGTCATAAGGACAAATATTCTGTAGCACTTACGAGTAGTTCCTAATTGGTTGATATAGGCCATTATATCAACCAACGATGACGCGCCACGACAGACGCACGCAATGAGTGGTGAGCAGATAGTTGATTTACACATTTGTATTTAGACATAGTTAGATGAAGATAAATAGTGATTTATTGCAGACATTAACTTTTATAAATACAGTTCTACTTTTTACTTTAACCGAGTACTCGCTTCTTCTTACCGTCTTCCTCTGCACGTACGAGTGTACGTGAAGTTACGAGGCACCGCCTTATTCTGTTATCAGAATAAGTAGCTTGTACTGTCACCAGTACAAGCTTCAGGGTGCCCCGTTACACCTGGTAGCACTTCGTAGTCCGTCCAAGGACCGCGTTCACATCCAACATGAATATGTTGGATGATGAAGATGACCAAAGCTTTCACGCTACGCTTGACGGCTACTCCCATTTGAGCGATGTCGAATGGGATGCGGTTGAACGAATGGGTTCGACCATGGGCATCCATGCTGTTAGCGTCATGCTAGAGGCTCTCAATAGAGATGCCCAACATGCTACTATCGCCAAGTTCATTCAAAATGAACTTGACGCTGAACGCGAGAAAGTAGCCTTGCTTCACCAACAAGGTTCTCAACAAGCAGAGTTGTTGAGAGAACAGGGTGCTCAACAGTTTGAACTGTTGAGACAGCAGCAGGCTTCTGCTGGTGGGTCGATGCACTCGCGTCGACCCGAAACCTTGAAGATTGACATCTCCAAGTATAGGGGAGTCGAAGAGGACTCCCTCTTGAGATGGTTCGTCGAATTTGATGACGCCATAAGGGCGCGTCGCATCGACGACGGGGAAATGCAAGTTGCATTTGCCCACTCAAATCTGGCAGGACGTGCCAAGACTTGGGCACTGGGGCTCAAGTTGCACGACCCATATGCGTTTGGGTCGTTGGAAGTCTTCAAGTCGCGGCTCAGACAAACGTTTGAACCGCCTAGAGCTGAGTTCAGAGCTCGGACTGAACTCTTGAAGCTCAAACAGGGTAAGCGTGATGTGCACGCTTACGCTCAACATATAAGACATCTCACGAGTTGTATAAGTTCCAATCCGGTGGATGAACACACGTTGGTTTCGGTGTTCATGCAGGGTCTTGCGGATGGTCCCGTCAAGATTCACCTGTTCCGGCTTGAACTAGATTCACTAGAACAAGCCATTTCCATTGCGGAGCAGGAAGACTTCAGTCTGAGACAGGCTCGCGCCAGCTCGACATCACATCGTCAACCGAGACGATATGACAACGGAGGTCCAGAGCCGATGGAACTCTGTTACGTAGAGAGCGAGAAGGCTCGCTCTACAGGCTACAAGAAGTTGCAGAGATGCAACAGATGTCAAAAGACAGGACACTACGCTTACGAGTGTAGTGCCCCTCGTCCAGTGTCTCGCGACACTGGGCGTAGTGACCGTCCACCCATGAGAAAGGGGAAGGGACGCGGGTCCGCTGTTGGTGCAAAGACGCAACAACGGGATGGACCGTAAAAAACGGACAGGATCAGTAGGTGCGGAGCACCCTACTGATCCAGCAACGTCAAGAGAATTTGTAGGCCTCTTGATGAAGGTTGCTCCCAACACACAGACGTTGTGCGTTGCTGCTCTAGGTAATGAGGTCTCACTCATTACCTTGAAACTCGAAGTGACGAATAAGTTGTCCCTTCGAGCTCTAGTCGATTGTGGGGCGTCCAACAATTTTGTGCGACGCCAATCGCTAGAAGATGGTCACTTTAAATTCAGTGAATGTGACACATCTCCTACGAGGATGACGGTACGTCTTGCGACAGGCGCATCCGTAACCGTCATGAAGCGTATAGTGAAGATCCACTATACGCTAGAAGATACCCAATATGACGATGACTTTATCGTATTGGATTTGGATGACAAATTTGATGTCATCCTTGGAATACCGTGGCTCAGAAGGTACGAACCACGAGTAAACTGGCAACATCGAACAGTAACGATGCCTGCCGCTTGTTCATCAGATGGCCATCTGATGAACGTTTTGGAGCGTCCACAAGCGTGTGGATGTACTACGAGTGAGTGCGATGGCATCACTTGTGGTACGGTCGTTAGTACGACTGCACAAAACCTTAGTGTACCAAACGGTTACACTTCGGAGCAAAGTTCCGGCGGCTGTGAGGAAACACAGGCTGCGCCGAAGTTCCACCACTCGAATGAGTCGGGTGGACTGGGACAAAGATGTATCCCTAGCGGGAACATCTAGAAGAGAAACAATCGTTCGCTCAGGTTAAGCGAAACGATAATCCTAGATCGACTGGAGAGTCTTTCGTAGAGGATCTCGCTGTGGTTGCGCAACCTCAGCTAGAGGAAGTAAAGGGAATAAGTCCCAAGATTACAAATACGGCGGAAATAAGTTCCCCGAAACCCGCGGGAATAAGTCCCCGGGAAGCCGAAGGAATAAGTCCTTCGAAGCCTGAGGGAATAAGTCCCCAGGAAATGACAGAGACATTGAATGTCATCGTCAATAACGGATCAAGTGTAGGCGCTTATACACTTGATCTGATTGCGCCTCCGAAGTTAACTTCGGAGATCACTCAGTTGCCAACTCTCGAACATAAAAGATTCTTGCGTGATCTGCGTAGTGGCAAAGTCAAGCAGATCTGCATACTCGTCGCTGAAGACGAGTATGTAACCGACATAATGTCAGCAACAGTGTTTACTGAGAACGAGAGAGTTCTCAGTAGTTCATCTATGGACGAGAGCGTCCTCGATGAAAAGACACGAATTGAGCGATATGACTCCCAATCATGGGAATCGCTCAAGACAAATCCTCTCTATGAAGATTTGGTTGAATTCAAGGATGTATTCCCTGAAACTGTTCCGTGCGAATTACCGAAGGATAAAGGTATTCGACACGAGGTCGAGCTTAAACCAGGCTCGAAGTACTGTGTCATGAAGCAGTGGCCACTGCCTAGTGAACAAGTACTTGCGATCGACAAGTTCTTTGCCGATCGTTTAGCAGCGGGCCATGTGAGGGAATCAACTTCCCCACATAGCTCTCCGACCTTCTGTGTGCGAAAAGCAACAGGAGGGTGGCGGATAGTGCACGCGTTCAACAAATTGAACGCTGCAACGGTACCGGCTCAGACGCCAATACCGAGGAAGGACGTAATCATTGATTGTATGTCAAAGAGTACCATCTTTTCGTCCATGGATTTGATGTCTTCTATCAAATCCTTATGCGGGAACGGGATATACCCTATACCGCAGTTAGCACGCCTAGCGGCATGCTCTGGGAATGGCTAGTAATGCCACAAGGGCTCAGTAATGCCCCTGCCACGTTCAACAGGTGTGTATCACATCTGTTGAGGCCATTACGAGAATTCGCGCCGAGTTATTTCGATGACGTATTCATCCATAGTCGAGCTATGGATGGAAAGTCGGACGTTGAGGTTCACAAGTACCACGTCCGACAAGTTCTTACAATCATGCGAAAGCATCAATTGTATGCAAACCTCAAGAAGTGTATATTTGCAGCAAGCGAAATACCACTTCTTGGGTGCATCGTTGGTAAGAACGGTGTACGTCCTGATCCCGAAAAGATCAAGGCGATCACCGACTGGCCCGTGCCGGTCGATGTCAAAGGTCTTCGAAAATTCCTTGGGCTAGCGGCGTATTTGCATAAGTATTCACGCAATTACGCCGAGATGACTGTACACCTCTCTCGTTTGTTGAAAAAGAACGAGAGGTGGTTATGGAACGCTGAATGTCAACGCTCCTTTGAGGGTATCAAGCAGAGCTTGATACAATCCCCAGTCCTAGCAATAGCCGATCAGGACAGGCCATTTCATGTGGTCTGTGATGCCAGCGATTTCGCAATCGGCTGTGAATTAATGCAGTACGACCTAGAAGGCGTTGAACGCGTCGTCTGCTATCAGTCGCGTCAGCTGCAACCAGCTGAGCGGAACTATCCAGTGCATGACAAGGAACTCCTTGCCATGAAGTATGCACTCGCGAAGTTCAGAGTCTATCTCTTAGGAGATAGACCTTCATTGTTTACACTGACCATGCGTCATGACGCACGGCAGTGAACAGCCCGCACCTTTCACAACGAATGGCGCGGTGGTTGTCATTCTTTGCAGAATACAACTTTACGGTCGAGTACAAACCAGGACGACTTAATGTCGTCGCTGATGCACTCTCACGTCGTCCCGACTTTGAAACAGTCGCGAAACCCAACAGTGAGACAGTCACTGTTGCGGTTATGACGTCCTCAGTTCCATCTACAACGTTGTATGATGATGTGAGGCGGGCATACGCCCAAGATGGTGAGATAGTGAAGTTGTTGTCACATCTCTCCCAACCATCCCGAGAATCGTTGAAACGATTGTCGTCTGCGTATCGATCTGCATCAGACCGATACACTACTCGTAACGGTTTACTGTACTATACAGCCGTTTCTGGTGACACACCACGTGTTGTCATTCCAGATGATACTGATCTGCGTTTGCGGATCATGTTCGAGTATCACGATGCTCCTATAGGAGGACATCGTGGCCGGAGAAAACATATCTCACGGTAAGTCGAGACTTTTACTGGCCCCGCCAGTATCAGTTTGTGCGAAAGTATGTTCGCGCATGCGAAGTCTGCCAACGAGTGAAGTCAAGTCCTTCACTGCGTGCACCTTTACAGCCTCTACCGGTTCCGGCTGAGTGCTGGGAATCCATCTCAATGGATTTCGTCTTCGGGTTACCCAAAGACGCACGCGGGAATACGGGTATTCTCGTATTTGTTGACAGATTCAGCAAAATGGTACACCTTGTGGCTGTACCAGAGACAATCACGGCAAGTGGCTGTGCTTGTGTCTTTATTGACACCATCTTCCGACTTCATGGGTTGCCCCGTGAACTCGTATCAGACAGAGATCCACGATTCACTGCTGATTTCTGGCGTTCCGTGTTCAAATCACTCGGAACGCGCTTGAAGATGTCAACATCTGATCATCCAGAGTCAGATGGTCAGACGGAACGTGCCAATCGTGTCCTTGAAGAGATACTTCGAGGATACGTACACTCCTTTAAGAGTTGGAGTGAGTTTTTGCCGATGGTAGAGTTTGCCATCAACAACTCGGTGCATGCGTCCACGACACATACACCGTTTTACGTGAATGGCTTGCGCCATCCGCGTGTACCCACCTTACTAGAGTGTAACTCTGGTTTAAGGGGGGAGGGACTCGCGCGAGCAAAAACCGATTTGGTTCACGCTCATCACGCTCTGACGAAGAAGTCATTGCGTTTGATGCCAATATCGATAACATCGATATCGAAGAAGATGATGCCAGTGAGAGTGCGGAAGCCCTCACTGAAGACAGATGATCCCAGTAAGAGTGCGGAAGCCCTCACTGAAGAAAAGTTTGTTGTCGCTGCAGTGCGCTCACAGCACACTGAAGCTAACGAGTCATCAGATGAGTTCATACTGGCTCGTGGAACGGTAGTCCGTTTTGTGCAAGACTCCATCGCCGAAGCGGTGGATAAGCAAAAGCAAAACGCTGACAAGGATGGAAGGGCAAACACTCTTTTATTTAATAAAGGTGACTTAGTCCTACTGTCTACGGTTAATCTACCAAAGCATGTAGTGACTAACTTGGGAAGCAGTAAACTACTACCCAAGTACATCGGCCCATTTCGTGTATTGCACCGCCTAGGCAATGCATACACGATCGAGTTACCACGTAAGATGCGAACGCATCCCACGTTTTACGTTGGTCGGCTTAAGCCGTACCATCAGTACGCTGCTTCTTCCGATGAAGAACGCCCTTGCGCTCAAGCATCTCGCAGAGAGCCTTGTGCTCCCGATGGTGGGCATCAACAAGGGTCTGAAGAGCAGTTATCTCATCCCGAGACCGATCAACAATCCCACGAGCTACCCTTAGCTCGTCACGAAGAGATGTCAGAGATCTCTCGTTCTCGAGCTGAGCAAAGGCAAACTCAGCTCGATGCTTCAAGGCAGTGTCCGCCATTTGGAGACGCCTATTCCGCTCATGCTCGAGATCGTCGCGTAACCCTTGCGTTACGCGATCAAAAAGCTCTCGGGAACACACCGATCCACATGATCGTGTGGAGAGCGTCTTTCCTCCTCCTCCACCTCCATTAGAGGACTCTCGCGGTGGCCAGCGCTATCTAGTAGAGCGGCTGTTGAACCACCGCGACGTGAACGGACGTCGGACGAGTTATCTCGTCCGGTGGCGCGGCTATCCCCCGTCCTGGGATTCTTGGGAGCCCCGCTCCCAACTGATGATCGACGTACTGGGTCTGGTTGAGCAGTACGACGCGGCACATCCTGTGCCGCAGAAGGACCGCCGGAGAAAGTCTTCCCGGCACGGTCGTAAAGGGATTTCAAGTTGTCAATCCCTTCGTACATCTCAATAGAGATACGTACGCGCCACCACGGGCTATTAGGGAGGTAAGCCTCCTTAGGTGCTCGTGCAGAGTTGTTCACACAACATGGGCACGAGTCTCCCCAAGAAAGGCAGGGTAATCCTTTCTCCCTTGACAGACGATGCAGCTTGTAGCGTGCACCTGTCGGGGTTCGCTTTTCAAACTTATCACGAGCTTTGATAAGTTTGTCGTTCCAAGCGTCACGACCTACATCCTCGAGGTTATGGATGTAGGCGTTCCACGCTTAAAAGCAGTGAAGGACCATCACGTTTATGATTCCCACTGTACCATCGATGTTTGAAGAAAGCATCGATGAAGAATTCATGTTCAGCGCGATAGTTTTTCGCACTGGGGTCAAGGTGATGGATCCTCGACGAATCGAACAACCGTGTTCGATAACGATCACTCGTCGTCGCCGACAAGTGATCCATGACGGATTTTGGAGGCATCCATGCCTTCTTTTCAGGAGCGAGACGCAACACATTGCAGTCCCGCTCTTCCTGCGACGTGCCGACAGAAGTACTGGCACCTCGCTGTGAAGTGGTGTTCATAGGAGAACCGACACCACTGTTAGCGCCCGAGTCTCGCGACTTCGAGCGCCTTCGCTTCGGCGATGGTTCATCTGATTCATCAGATGAACCAAAGATGCTGCGACGCAAAGCATCGTCCATGCCACGCTTGGCAGGCGGCTTGGATACAATCGCCGTCGATACGGATCCGTCTTCCGTATCAGGAGAGTACGAGACACCGAGCTCATACTCTGTGAAGACACGAGTGTCTTCATGACCAGCGCCTGCATCACCAAGTGACACAGGCTGAGTCGCTTCAGCAACCGATGAGACATCAGTTGCTGTGGTTTCTGCTTCGGCGTCCGCACAGAGACGTGCAGACGCGCTCTCGGCGGCCTTGCTCGCGCACCGCATGGGCTTGTTAACCATGCGATGAAATGCTGGGAAGTGGACTCGGACCAACAAGTGCAAACCCTGTCCCAACTGATTTGGGACGAGTATCCATTTAGTCAATCAGTCACTAAAGTGACTGATGGTTAAGGGGGGGTGATGTAACGGGGTGAATCGTTACATAACAATTTATAAGAAATTGTTAATAGAATATAACTATAAGAGTTGTATTCTCAGAATATTGTCATAAGGACAAATATTCTGTAGCACTTACGAGTAGTTCCTAATTGGTTGATATAGGCCATTATATCAACCAACGAAGACGCGCCACGACAGACGCACGCAATGAGTGGTGGGCAGATAGTTGATTTACACATTTGTATTTAGACATAGTTAGATGAAGATAAATAGTGATTTATTGCAGACATTAACTATTATAAATACAGTTCTACTTTTTACTTTAACCGAGTACTCGCTTCTTCTTACCGTCTTCCTCTGCACGTACGAGTGTACGTGAAGTTACGAGGCAACGCCTTATTCTGTCATCAGAATAAGTAGCTTGTACTGTCACCAGTACAAGCTTCAGGGTGCCCCGTTACACATACCGTTTAAACGCACCACGTGTTCCGCTTCACGTTGCAGTCGTTACGTTACCCTTCCTGTCGCCCGGGATACTTTCACATACTTCTGCGGGTGGACCGCAAAGCACTTTGTCGTCCTCAGATGCATGATCCTGCATCATCGTGGATGTAAGCCGACTCGGATCTGGACGATGCATCTGGCATCTGGATCGTAGCTAATGACAAAGCATCTGTACCGTTCTAGTTAAACATCAATATGCTTCTGCTGGACATCATGCGGCTCACCGCCATTCAATTATACTCCAGTAAAGATTCCACGCGTCCTCACCAAACATAAAAACACGATTCACATGCCACATCCCACGTGACGTTACTCGACCAGAAAGTAAGCTACACTACGACATTACCGGCCTACTGTTCTAGGTGCCGTTCCAATCCCTCAATTCCATAGCGCATACGTATTGCGCGCTGTCAACACTTGTATTCAGCATCCACATTCGATATGGACATGACAAAGTCGTTGTGAAGCTGAATACATAGAGTTCATGGCGTTGCGCAGACGATGACTTCCTGGATTCGAAGGTGAATGTCGTCACCTTTGCTCCCAAGCTGTGCTTAGGAGAGAGATTTATGTCACGCGGTCCTTCAGATCACCCTGGGGTGAACTGCAAGTATTCTGACTCAGTTTGAACTCCTGACAGGACCCGCCCGCCTCATTACACTATGGGGCTTTTCGGCCAGTAGGGCCTCCAGCCCACCCAACTATCACACGCATTGCGCGTGTTGGCAGGGCGGCCACTTCTGCGTGGTTGCTCGTCTACTAGCTGTGCTTAGGAGAGAGAGAGAGATTTATGCCGCGCGGTCCTTCAGATCACCCTGGGGTGAACTGCGAGTACTCTGACTTAGTTTGAACTCCTTACAGGATCCACACCCCTCATTACACTATGGGGCTTTTTCGGCTTGTAGGGCCTCCGGACGGCACCGGCCACCCATTGGTGGTGCTCGTCTACATTATTAGCCTATCTCCGGCGCCCTGTAATCGAACCCCCACCGGGTATCGATCCAGGTACCTCCCGGTCCCAGATCCAGTGCTGTGCTTAGGAGACAAACGCGCTATGCAGTCATTCCTCGGATAACTTATATCCTCATAACTCATATAACTCATACAAATTGCCTTCCACTACTCGTTCTTTGGTCGCTAGCTTACAATCTGTAACTAAAAAAACTATCGGATATTCATTAGTAATCCGAGGGACAGAAATTTATTAGAGAATACTCCTGAGCAAAGGAAATTAAATTCTTGTAAAAAACTGCAAATTGAGGGGTATTAAGTGTCTGAGTGGTGGTAGCCATACGAACGGGCATTTAAAGTACCATCCGCATTGACCGTGAAGGCAATATTAATCCGCACCCAAACAAATAGGGAATTAAAGTGGTATCAGACTTGAAAAATTCAAAGCTAAAAACTTATATAGGAATTAAATCAACTCTGACCTTCTATTACTTGAGATCCTCAATCTCTTTCTACGCCACTGTCTTTTCTCATTAGTGATATAAATAGGCCTAAATCATTTTTAGCATTGTACATCATCAGTCTAAATTATGATTTCTCGATCCTCAAAGATTGGTGTCGTCCATTTTGAAAACATCTTACGGCTCACAACCCGAAGTCCAGGCAACGCTGCATCCATAGCTTCCTCATTAGCAAACCACTCTTGCCGAAAATCATGGTGCTACGCAGCTGGTCCAGCATTAAGGCACCCAAATTTACAGGTCTCCCTCCATTTTGAATGTTGAGCGAATGTCTGGCAGTGGCAAAAAGTTCGTTATCCGTATAACATTCTAGATCAGTGCGCTTCTTGATTACCAGAGAGACGGCATTCTGGGTGTCTCGGCTCCAATGCCAGCACAATCTGGCTCATTTTTGCAGGTTCTCGGCCTTGTTTTAACAAATCTCGAGCCTTTGTGAACTGGTGACAGTCCTCGGGACATGTTTAAATGAGATTTAGAAGAGGAAACTGTTCATTTACTGTTTTTTCCTTGTCATTAAACTAGAAAATCGGAAAATCGGAAATTCACATAGCTCATAACTCGGCTAATCCATAAAATTTGTCTCCACCAAGCCTATGAGTTATCCGAGGAATGACTGTATACGCATCCTATGTGCTCGGTCGCATCCCGAGTGTTGCAGCAGACCTGATATGCTCCGTAAGCTAAGACTGGGTCGAAGCTGGACAGTGGTCCAAGTGTAACGGGGCACCCTGAAGCTTGTACTGGTGACAGTACAAGCTACTTATTCTGATAACAGAATAAGGCGGTGCCTCGTAACTTCACGTACACTCGTACGTGCAGAGGAAGACGGTAAGAAGAAGCGAGTACTTGGTTAGAGTAAAAAGTAGAACTGTATTTATAATAGTTAATGTCTGTTAATAAATCACTATTTATCTTCATCTAACTATGTCTAAATACAAATGTGTAAATCAGTTATCTGCTCACCACTCATTGCGTGCGTCTGTCGTGGCGCGTCTTCGTTGGTTGATATAATGGCCTATATCAACCAATTAGGAACTACTTGGAAGTGCTACAGAATATTGTCCTTATGACAATATTCTGAGAATACAACTCTTATAGTTATATTCTATTAACAATTTCTTATAAATTGTTATGTAACGATTCACCCCGTTACATCACCCCCCTTAACCATCAGTCACTTTAGTGACTGATTGACTAAATGGATACTCGTCCCAAATCATTTGGGACGGGGTTTGCACTTGTTGGTCCGCGTCCACTTTCCAACATCTCATCGCATGGTAAACAAGCCCATGCGATGCGCGAGCAAGGCCGCCGAGAGCGCGTCTGCACGTCTCTGTGCGGACGCCGAAGCAGAAACTACAGCAACTGATGTCCCATCGGTTGCTGAATCGACTCAGCCTGTATCACCTGGTGATGCAGGCGCTGGTCATGAAGACACTCGTGTCTTCACAGAGTACGAGCTCGGTGTCTCGTACTCTCCTGATACGGATGACGGATCCGTATCGACGGCAATTGAATCCAAGCCGCCTGCCAAGCGTGGCATGGACGATGCTTTGCGTCGCAGCATCTTTGGTTCATCTGATGAGTCAGATGAACCATCGCCGAAGCGAAGGCGCTCGAGGTCGCGAGACTCGGGCGCTAATAGTGGTGTCGTTTCTCCAATGGACACCACTTCACAGCGAGGTGCCAGTACTTCTGTCGGCACGTCGCAGGAAGAGCGGGACCGCAATGTGTTGCGTCTCGCTCCAGAAAAGAAGGCATGGATGCCTCCTAAATCTGTCATGGATCACTTGTCGGCGACGACGAGTGATCGTTATCGAACACGATTGTTCGATTCGTCAAGGATTCATCACCTTGACCCCAGCGCGAAAGACTATCGCGCTGAACATGAGTTCTTCATCGATGCTTTCTTCAGACATCGATGGTACAGTGGGAATCACAAACGTGATGGTCCCTCACTACTTCAGGCGTGGAACGCCTACATCCATAATCTCGAGGATGTAGGTCGTGACGCTTGGAACGACAAACTTATCAAAGCTCGTGATAAGTTTGAAAAGCGAACCCCGACAGGTGCACGCTATAAGCTGCATCGTCTGTCAAGGGAGAAAGGATTACCCTGCCTCTCTTGGGGAGACTCGTGCCCATGTTGTGTGAACAACTCTGCACGAGCACCTAAGGAGGCTTACCTCCTTACCAGCCCGTGGTGGCGCGTACGTGTCTCTACTGAGATGTACGAAGGGATTGACAACCTGAAATCCCTTTACGACCGTGCCGGGAAGACTTTCTCCGGCGGTCCTTCTGCGGCACAGGATGTGTCGCGTCGTACTGCTCGACCAGACCCAGTACGTCAACCATCAATTGGGAGCGGGGCTCCCAAGAATCCCAGGACGGGGGATAGCCGCGCCACCGGACGAGGTAACTCGTCCGACGTCCGTTCACGTCGCGGTGGTTCAACAGCTGCTCTACTAGATAGCGCTGGCCACCGCGAGAGTCCTCTAATGGAGGTGGAGGAGGAGGAAAGACGCTCTCCACACGATCATGTGGATCGGTGTGTTCCCGAGAGCTTCTTTGATCGCGTAACGCAAGGGTTACGCGACGATCTCGAGCATGAGCGGAATAGGCGTCTCCAGATGGTGGACACTGCCTCGAAGCATCGAGCTGAGTTTGCCTTTGCTCAGCTTGAGAACGAGAGATCTCTGACATCTCTTCGTGACGAGCTAAGGGCAGCTCGTGGGATTGTTTATCGGTCTCGGGCTGAGATAACTGCTCTTCAGACCCTTGTTGATGCCCACCATCGGGAGCACAAGGCTCTCTGCGAGATGCTTGAGCGCAAGGGCGTTCTTCATCGGAAGAAGCAGCGTACTGATGGTACGGCTTAAGCCGACCAACGTAAAACGTGGGATGCGTTCGCATCTTACGTGGTAACTCGATCGTGTATGCATTGCCTAGGCGGTGCAATACACGAAATGGGCCAATGTACTTGGGTAGTAGTTTACTGCTACCCAAGTTAGTCACTACATGTTTTGGTAGATTAACCGTAGACAGTAGGACTAAGTCACCTTTATTAAATAAAAGAGTGTTTGCCCTTCCATTCTTGTCAGCGTTTTGCTTTTGCTTATCCACCGCTTCGGCGATGGAGTCTTGCACAAAACGGACTACCGTTTCACGAGCCAGTATGAACTCATCTGATGACTCGTTAGCTTCAGTGTGCTGTGAGCGCACTGCAGCGACAACAACCTTTTCTTCAGTGAGGGCTTCCGCACTCTCACTGGGATCATTGTCTTCAGTGAGGGCTTCCGCACTCTCACTGGCATCATCTTCTTCGATATCGATGTTATCGATATCGGCATCAAACGCAATGACTTCTTCGTCAGAGCGTGATGAGCGTGAACCAAATCGGTTTTTGCTCGCGCGAGTCCCTCCCCCTTAAACCAGAGTTACACTCTAGTAAGGTGGGTACACGCGGATGGCGCAAGCCATTCACGTAAAACGGTGTATGTGTCGTGGACGCATGCACCGAGTTGTTGATGGCAAACTCTACCATCGGCAAAAACTCACTCCAGCTCTTAAAGGAGTGTACGTATCCTCGAATTATCTCTTCAAGGACACGATTGGCACGTTCCGTCTGACCATCTGACTCTGGATGATCAGATGTCGACATCTTCAAGCGCGTTCCGAGTGATTTGAACACGGAACGCCAGAAATCAGCAGTGAATCGTGGATCTCTGTCTGATACGAGTTCACGGGGCAACCCATGAAGTCGGAAGATGGTGTCAATAAAGACACAAGCACAGCCACTTGCCGTGATTGTCTCTGGTACAGCCACAAGGTGTACCATTTTGCTGAGTCTGTCAACAAATACGAGAATACCCGTATTCCCGCGTGCGTCTTTGGGTAACCCGAAGACGAAATCCATTGAGATGGATTCCCAGCACTCAGCCGGAACCGGTAGAGGCTGTAAAGGTGCACGCAGTGAAGGACTTGACTTCACTCGTTGGCAGACTTCGCATGCGCGAACATACTTTCGCACAAACTGATACTGGCGGGGCCAGTAAAAGTCTCGACTTACCGTGAGATATGTTTTCTCTTGGCCACGATGTCCTCCTATAGGAGCATCGTGATACTCGAACATGATCCGCAAACGCAGATCAATATCATCTGGAATGACAACACGTGGTGTGTCACCAGAAACGGCTGTATAGTACAGTAAACCGTTACGAGTAGTGTATCGATCTGATGCAGATCGATACGCAGACGACAATCGTTTCAACGATTCTCGAGATGGTTGGGAGAGATGTGACAACAACTTCACTATCTCACCATCTTGGGCGTATGCCCGCCTCACATCATCATACAACGTTGTAGATGGAACTGAGGACGTCATAACCGCAACAGTGACTGTCTCACTGTTGGGTTTCGCGACTGTTTCAAAGTCGGGACGACGTGAGAGTGCATCAGCGACGATATTAAGTCGTCCTGGTTTGTACTCGACCGTAAAGTTGTATTCTGCAAAGAATGACAACCACCGCGCCATTCGTTGTGAAAGGTGCGGGCTGTTCACTGCCGTGCGTAAGGACGCATGGTCAGTGTAAACAACGAAGGGTCTATCTCCTAATAGATAGACTCTGAACTTCGCGAGTGCATACTTCATGGCAAGGAGTTCCTTGTCATGCACTGGATAGTTCCGCTCAGCTGGTTGCAGCTGACGCGACTGATAGCAGACGACGCGTTCAACGCCTTCAAGGTCGTACTGCATTAATGCACAGCCGATTGCGAAATCGCTGGCATCACAGACCACATGAAATGGCCTGTCCTGATCGGCTATTGCTAGGACTGGGGATTGTATCAAGCTCTGCTTGATACCCTCAAAGGAGCGTTGACATTCAGCGTTCCATAACCACCTCTCGTTCTTTTTCAACAAACGAGAGAGGTGTACAGTCATCTCGGCGTAATTGCGTGAATACTTATGCAAATACGCCGCTAGCCCAAGGAATTTTCGAAGACCTTTGACATCGACCGGCACGGGCCAGTCGGTGATCGCCTTAATCTTTTCGGGATCAGGACGTACACCGTTCTTACCAACGATGCACCCAAGAAGTGGTATTTCGCTTGCTGCAAATATACACTTCTTGAGGTTTGCATACAATTGATGCTTTCGCATGATTGTAAGAACTTGTCGGACGTGGTACTTGTGAACCTCAACGTCCGACTTTCCATCCATAGCTCGACTATGGATGAATACGTCATCGAAATAACTCGGCGCGAATTCTCGTACTGGCCTCAACAGATGTGATACACACCTGTTGAACGTGGCAGGGGCATTACTGAGCCCTTGTGGCATTACTAGCCATTCCCAGAGCATGCCGCTAGGCGTGCTAACTGCGGTATAGGGTATATCCTGTTCCCGCATTAGGATTTGATAGAAGCCATCCATCAAATCCATGGACGAAAAGATGGTACTCTTTGACATACCATCAATGATTACGTCCTTCCTCGGTATCGGCGTCTGAGCCGGTACCGTTGCAGCGTTCAATTTGTTAAACGCGTGCACTATCCGCCACCCTCCTGTTGCTTTTCGCACACAGAAGGTCGGAGAGCTATGTGGGGAAGTTGATTCCCTCACATGGCCCGCTGCTAAACGATCGGCAAAGAACTTGTCGATCGCAAGTACTTGTTCACTAGGCAGTGGCCACTGCTTCATGACACAGTACTTCGAGCCTGGTTTAAGCTCGACTTCGTGTCGAATACCTTTATCCTTCGGTAATTCGCACGGAACAGTTTCAGGGAATACATCCTTGAATTCAACCAAATCTTCATAGAGAGGATTTTTCTTGAGCGATTCCCATGATTGGGACTCATATCGCTCAATTCGTGTCTTTTCATCTAGGACACTCTCGTCCATAGATGAACTACTGAGAACTCTCTCGTTCTCAGTAAACGCTGTTGCTGACCTTATGTCGGTTACATACTCGTCTTCAGCGACGAGTATGCAGATCTGCTTGACTTTGCCACTACGCAGATCACGCAAGAATCTTTTATGTTCGAGCGTTGGCAACTGAGTGATCTCCGAAGTTAACTTCGGAGGCGCAATCAGATCAAGTGTATAAGCGCCTACACATGATCCGTTATTGACTATGACATTCAATGTCTCTGTCATTTCCTGGGGACTTATTCCCTCAGGCTTCGAAGGACTTATTCCTTCGTCTTCCCGGGGACTTATTCCCGCGGGTTTCGGGGAACTTATTTCCGCCGTATTTGTAATCTTGGGACTTATTCCCTTTACTTCCTCTAGCTGGGGTTGCGCAACCACAGCGAGATCCTCTACGAAAGACTCTCCAGTCGATCTAGGATTATCGTTTCGCTTAACCTGAGCGATCGATTGTTTCTCTTCTAGATGTTCCCCTCTAGGGATACATCTTTGTCCCAGTCCACCCGACTTATTCGAGTGGTGGACCTTCGGCGCAGCCTGTGTTTCCTCACAGCCGCCGGAACTTTGCTCCGAAGTGTAACCGTTTGGTACACTAAGGTTTTGTGCAGTCGTACTAACGACCGTACCACAAGTGAGGCCATCGCACTCACTCGTAGTACATCCACACGCTTGTGGACGCTCCAAAACGTTCATCAGATGGCCATCTGATGAACAAGCGGCAGGCATCGTTACTGTCCGATGTTGCCAGTTTACCCGTGGTTCGTACCTTCTGAGCCACGGTATTCCAAGGATGACATCAAATTTGTCATCCAAATCCAATACGATAAAGTCATCGTCGTATTGGGTATCTTCTAGCGTATAGTGAATCTTCACTATACGCTTCATGACGGTTACGGATGCGCCTGTCGCAAGACGTACCGTCATCCTCGTAGGAGGTGTGTCACATTCACTGAATTTAAAGTGACCATCTTCTAGCGATTGGCGTCGCACAAAAATTGTTGGACGCCCCACAATCGACTAGAGCTCGAAGGGACAACTTATTCGTCACTTCGAGTTTCAAGGTAATGAGTGAGATCTCATTACCTAGAGCAGCAACGCACAATGTCTGTGTGTTGGGAGCAACCTTCATCAAGAGGCCTACAAATTCTCTTGACGTTGCTGGATCAGTAGGGTGCTCCGCACCTACTGATCCTGTCCGTTTTTTGACGGTCCATCCCGTTGTTGCGTCTTTGCACCAACTGCGGACCCTCGTCCCTGCCCCTTTCTCATGGGTGGACGGTCACTACGCCCAGTGTCGCGAGACACTGGACGAGGGGCACTACACTCGTAAGCGTAGTGTCCTGTCTTTTGACATCTGTTGCATCTCTGCAACTTCTTGTAGCCTGTAGAGCGAGCCTTCTCGCTCTCTACATAACAGAGTTCCATCGGCTCTGGACCTCCGTTGTCATATCGTCTCGGTTGACGATATGATGTCGAGCTGGCGCGAGCCTGTCTCAGACTGAAGTCTTCCTGCTCCGCAATTGAAATGGCTTGTTCTAGTGAATCTAGTTCAAGCCGGAACAGGTGAGTCTTGACGGGACCATCCGCAAGACCCTGCATGAACAACGAAACCAACGTGTGTTCATCCACCGGATTGGAACTTATACAACTCGTGAGATGTCGTATATGTTGAGCGTAAGCGTGCACATCACGCTTACCCTGCTTGAGCTTCAAGAGTTCGGTTCGAGCTCTGAACTCAGCTCTAGGCGGTTCAAACGTTTGTCTGAGCCGCGACTTGAAGACTTCCAACGACCCAAACGCATATGGGTCGTGCAGCTTGAGCCCCAGTGCCCAAGTCTTGGCACGTCCTGCCAGATTTGACTGGGCAAATGCAACTTGCATATCCCCGTCGTCGATGCGACGCGCCCTTATGGCGTCATCCAATTCGACGAACCATCTCAAGAGGGAGTCTTCTTCGACCCCCTATACTTTGAGATGTCAATCTTCAAAGTCTCGGGCCGACGCGAGTGCATCGACCCGCCAGCAGCAGCCTGCTGCTGTCTCAACAGTTCAAACTGTTGAGCACCTTGTTCTCTCAACAACTCTGCTTGTTGAGAACCTTGTTGGTGAAGCAAGGCTACTTTCTCGCGTTCTGCGTCAAGTTCATTTTGAATGAACTTGGCGATAGTAGCATGTTGGGCATCTCTATTGAGAGCCTCTAGCATGACGCTAACAGCATGGATGCCCATGGTCGAACCCATTCGTTCAACCGCATCCCATTCGACATCGCTCAAATGGGAGTAGCCGTCACGCGTAGCGTGAAAGCTTTGGTCATCTTCATCATCCAACATATTCATGTTGGATGTGAACGCGGTCCTTGGACGGACTACGAAGTGCTACCAGGTGTAACGGGGCACCCTGAAGCTTGTACTGGTGACAGTACAAGCTACTTATTCTGATAACAGAATAAGGCGGTGCCTCGTAACTTCACGTACACTCGTACGTGCAGAGGAAGACGGTAAGAAGAAGCGAGTACTTGGTTAGAGTAAAAGTAGAACTGTATTTATAATAGTTAATGTCTGCAATAAATCACTATTTATCTTCATCTAACTATGTCTAAATACAAATGTGTAAATCAGTTATCTGCTCACCACTCATTGCGTGCGTCTGTCGTGGCGCGTCTTCGTTGGTTGATATAATGGCCTATATCAACCAATTAGGAACTACTTGGAAGTGCTACAGAATATTGTCCTTATGACAATATTCTGAGAATATAACTCTTATAGTTATATTCTATTAACAATTTCTTATAAATTGTTATGTAACGATTCATCCCGTTACACCAAGAGAACGGAAATGGATCACGCTTCTGAATCACATCTACGACGCTCCGTGCCATGGCACGGTATCTGTTTATATCCGCCGTTCATGTTTCTGTCCTCGACCTTTGGCAGAAGCTAAACTCAATGAGGTGCCAATTCCACGAAATGAATCAGAATCCTGGACGTAAACTGTAACGGGGCACCCTGAAGCTTGTACTGGTGACAGTACAAGCTACTTATTCTGATAACAGAATAAGGCGGTGCCTCGTAACTTCACGTACACTCGTACGTGCAGAGGAAGACGGTAAGAAGAAGCGAGTACTTGGTTAGAGTAAAAAGTAGAACTGTATTTATAATAGTTAATGTCTGCAATAAATCACTATTTATCTTCATCTAACTATGTCTAAATACAAATGTGTAAATCAGTTATCTGCTCACCACTCATTGCGTGCGTCTGTCGTGGCGCGTCTTCGTTGGTTGATATAATGGCCTATATCAACCAATTAGGAACTACTTGGAAGTGCTACAGAATATTGTCCTTATGACAATATTCTGAGAATACAACTCTTATAGTTATATTCTATTAACAATTTCTTATAAATTGTTATGTAACGATTCACCCCGTTACATCACCCCCCTTAACCATCAGTCACTTTAGTGACTGATTGACTAAATGGATACTCGTCCCAAATCATTTGGGACGGGGTTTGCACTTGTTGGTCCGCGTCCACTTTCCAACATCTCATCGCATGGTAAACAAGCCCATACGATGCGCGAGCAAGGCCGCCGAGAGCGCGTCTGCACGTCTCTGTGCGGACGCCGAAGCAGAAACTACAGCAACTGATGTCCCATCGGTTGCTGAATCGACTCAGCCTGTATCACCTGGTGATGCAGGCGCTGGTCATGAAGACACTCGTGTCTTCACAGAGTACGAGCTCGGTGTCTCGTACTCTCCTGATACGGATGACGGATCCGTATCGACGGCAATTGAATCCAAGCCGCCTGCCAAGCGTGGCATGGACGATGCTTTGCGTCGCAGCATCTTTGGTTCATCTGATGAGTCAGATGAACCATCGCCGAAGCGAAGGCGCTCGAGGTCGCGAGACTCGGGCGCTAATAGTGGTGTCGTTTCTCCAATGGACACCACTTCACAGCGAGGTGCCAGTACTTCTGTCGGCACGTCGCAGGAAGAGCGGGACCGCAATGTGTTGCGTCTCGCTCCAGAAAAGAAGGCATGGATGCCTCCTAAATCTGTCATGGATCACTTGTCGGCGACGACGAGTGATCGTTATCGAACACGATTGTTCGATTCGTCAAGGATTCATCACCTTGACCCCAGCGCGAAAGACTATCGCGCTGAACATGAGTTCTTCATCGATGCTTTCTTCAGACATCGATGGTACAGTGGGAATCACAAACGTGATGGTCCCTCACTACTTCAGGCGTGGAACGCCTACATCCATAATCTCGAGGATGTAGGTCGTGACGCTTGGAACGACAAACTTATCAAAGCTCGTGATAAGTTTGAAAAGCGAACCCCGACAGGTGCACGCTATAAGCTGCATCGTCTGTCAAGGGAGAAAGGATTACCCTGCCTCTCTTGGGGAGACTCGTGCCCATGTTGTGTGAACAACTCTGCACGAGCACCTAAGGAGGCTTACCTCCTTACCAGCCCGTGGTGGCGCGTACGTGTCTCTACTGAGATGTACGAAGGGATTGACAACCTGAAATCCCTTTACGACCGTGCCGGGAAGACTTTCTCCGGCGGTCCTTCTGCGGCACAGGATGTGTCGCGTCGTACTGCTCGACCAGACCCAGTACGTCAACCATCAATTGGGAGCGGGGCTCCCAAGAATCCCAGGACGGGGGATAGCCGCGCCACCGGACGAGGTAACTCGTCCGACGTCCGTTCACGTCGCGGTGGTTCAACAGCTGCTCTACTAGATAGCGCTGGCCACCGCGAGAGTCCTCTAATGGAGGTGGAGGAGGAGGAAAGACGCTCTCCACACGATCATGTGGATCGGTGTGTTCCCGAGAGCTTCTTTGATCGCGTAACGCAAGGGTTACGCGACGATCTCGAGCATGAGCGGAATAGGCGTCTCCAGATGGTGGACACTGCCTCGAAGCATCGAGCTGAGTTTGCCTTTGCTCAGCTTGAGAACGAGAGATCTCTGACATCTCTTCGTGACGAGCTAAGGGTAGCTCGTGGGATTGTTGATCGGTCTCGGGCTGAGATAACTGCTCTTCAGACCCTTGTTGATGCCCACCATCGGGAGCACAAGGCTCTCTGCGAGATGCTTGAGCGCAAGGGCGTTCTTCATCGGAAGAAGCAGCGTACTGATGGTACGGCTTAAGCCGACCAACGTAAAACGTGGGATGCGTTCGCATCTTACGTGGTAACTCGATCGTGTATGCATTGCCTAGGCGGTGCAATACACGAAATGGGCCAATGTACTTGGGTAGTAGTTTACTGCTACCCAAGTTAGTCACTACATGTTTTGGTAGATTAACCGTAGACAGTAGGACTAAGTCACCTTTATTAAATAAAAGAGTGTTTGCCCTTCCATTCTTGTCAGCGTTTTGCTTTTGCTTATCCACCGCTTCGGCGATGGAGTCTTGCACAAAACGGACTACCGTTTCACGAGCCAGTATGAACTCATCTGATGACTCGTTAGCTTCAGTGTGCTGTGAGCGCACTGCAGCGACAACAACCTTTTCTTCAGTAAGGGCTTCCGCACTCTCACTGGGATCATTGTCTTCAGTGAGGGCTTCCGCACTCTCACTGGCATCATCTTCTTCGATATTGATGTTATCGATATCGGCATCAAACGCAATGACTTCTTCGTCAGAGCGTGATGAGCGTGAACCAAATCGGTTTTTGCTCGCGCGAGTCCCTCCCCCCCTTAAACCAGAGTTACACTCTAGTAAGGTGGGTACACGCGGATGGCGCAAGCCATTCACGTAAAACGGTGTATGTGTCGTGGACGCATGCACCGAGTTGTTGATGGCAAACTCTACCATCGGCAAAAACTCACTCCAACTCTTAAAGGAGTGTACGTATCCTCGAATTATCTCTTCAAGGACACGATTGGCACGTTCCGTCTGACCATCTGACTCTGGATGATCAGATGTTGACATCTTCAAGCGCGTTCCGAGTGATTTGAACACGGAACGCCAGAAATCAGCAGTGAATCGTGGATCTCTGTCTGATACGAGTTCACGGGGCAACCCATGAAGTCGGAAGATGGTGTCAATAAAGACACAAGCACAGCCACTTGCCGTGATTGTCTCTGGTACAGCCACAAGGTGTACCATTTTGCTGAATCTGTCAACAAATACGAGAATACCCGTATTCCCGCGTGCGTCTTTGGGTAACCCGAAGACGAAATCCATTGAGATGGATTCCCAGCACTCAGCCGGAACCGGTAGAGGCTGTAAAGGTGCACGCAGTGAAGGACTTGACTTCACTCGTTGGCAGACTTCGCATGCGCGAACATACTTTCGCACAAACTGATACTGGCGGGGCCAGTAAAAGTCTCGACTTACCGTGAGATATGTTTTCTCTCGGCCACGATGTCCTCCTATAGGAGCATCGTGATACTCGAACATGATCCGCAAACGCAGATCAATATCATCTGGAATGACAACACGTGGTGTGTCACCAGAAACGGCTGTATAGTACAGTAAACCGTTACGAGTAGTGTATCGGTCTGATGCAGATCGATACGCAGACGACAATCGTTTCAACGATTCTCGAGATGGTTGGGAGAGATGTGACAACAACTTCACTATCTCACCATCTTGGGCGTATGCCCGCCTCACATCATCATACAACGTTGTAGATGGAACTGAGGACGTCATAACCGCAACAGTGACTGTCTCACTGTTGGGTTTCGCGACTGTTTCAAAGTCGGGACGACGTGAGAGTGCATCAGCGACGATATTAAGTCGTCCTGGTTTGTACTCGACCGTAAAGTTGTATTCTGCAAAGAATGACAACCACCGCGCCATTCGTTGTGAAAGGTGCGGGCTGTTCACTGCCGTGCGTAAGGACGCATGGTCAGTGTAAACAACGAAGGGTCTATCTCCTAATAGATAGACTCTGAACTTCGCGAGTGCATACTTCATGGCAAGGAGTTCCTTGTCATGCACTGGATAGTTCCGCTCAGCTGGTTGCAGCTGACGCGACTGATAGCAGACGACGCGTTCAACGCCTTCAAGGTCGTACTGCATTAATGCACAGCCGATTGCGAAATCGCTGGCATCACAGACCACATGAAATGGCCTGTCCTGATCGGCTATTGCTAGGACTGGGGATTGTATCAAGCTCTGCTTGATACCCTCAAAGGAGCGTTGACATTCAGCGTTCCATAACCACCTCTCGTTCTTTTTCAACAAACGAGAGAGGTGTACAGTCATCTCGGCGTAATTGCGTGAATACTTATGCAAATACGCCGCTAGCCCAAGGAATTTTCGAAGACCTTTGACATCGACCGGCACGGGCCAGTCGGTGATCGCCTTGATCTTTTCGGGATCAGGACGTACACCGTTCTTACCAACGATGCACCCAAGAAGTGGTATTTCGCTTGCTGCAAATATACACTTCTTGAGGTTTGCATACAATTGATGCTTTCGCATGATTGTAAGAACTTGTCGGACGTGGTACTTGTGAACCTCAACGTCCGACTTTCCATCCATAGCTCGACTATGGATGAATACGTCATCGAAATAACTCGGCGCGAATTCTCGTACTGGCCTCAACAGATGTGATACACACCTGTTGAACGTGGCAGGGGCATTACTGAGCCCTTGTGGCATTACTAGCCATTCCCAGAGCATGCCGCTAGGCGTGCTAACTGCGGTATAGGGTATATCCCGTTCCCGCATTAGGATTTGATAGAAGCCATCCATCAAATCCATGGACGAAAAGATGGTACTCTTTGACATACCATCAATGATTACGTCCTTCCTCGGTATCGGCGTCTGAGCCGGTACCGTTGCAGCGTTCAATTTGTTAAACGCGTGCACTATCCGCCACCCTCCTGTTGCTTTTCGCACACAGAAGGTCGGAGAGCTATGTGGGGAAGTTGATTCCCTCACATGGCCCGCTGCTAAACGATCGGCAAAGAACTTGTCGATCGCAAGTACTTGTTCACTAGGCAGTGGCCACTGCTTCATGACACAGTACTTCGAGCCTGGTTTAAGCTCGACCTCGTGTCGAATACCTTTATCCTTCGGTAATTCGCACGGAACAGTTTCAGGGAATACATCCTTGAATTCAACCAAATCTTCATAGAGAGGATTTGTCTTGAGCGATTCCCATGATTGGGAGTCATATCGCTCAATTCGTGTCTTTTCATCGAGGACGCTCTCGTCCATAGATGAACTACTGAGAACTCTCTCGTTCTCAGTAAACACTGTTGCTGACCTTATGTCGGTTACATACTCGTCTTCAGCGACGAGTATGCAGATCTGCTTGACTTTGCCACTACGCAGATCACGCAAGAACCTTTTATGTTCGAGCGTTGGCAACTGAGTGATCTCCGAAGTTAACTTCGGAGGCGCAATCAGATCAAGTGTATAAGCGCCTACACATGATCCGTTATTGACTATGACATTCAATGTCTCTGTCATTTCCTGGGGACTTATTCCCTCAGGCTTCGAAGGACTTATTCCTTCGTCTTCCCGGGGACTTATTCCCGCGGGTTTCGGGGAACTTATTTCCGCCGTATCTGTAATCTTGGGACTTATTCCCTTTACTTCCTCTAGCTGGGGTTGCGCAACCACAGCGAGATCCTCTACGAAAGACTCTCCAGTCGATCTAGGATTATCGTTTCGCTTAACCTGAGCGATCGATTGTTTCTCTTCTAGATGTTCCCCTCTAGGGATACATCTTTGTCCCAGTCCACCCGACTTATTCGAGTGGTGGACCTTCGGCGCAGCCTGTGTTTCCTCACAGCCGCCGGAACTTTGCTCCGAAGTGTAACCGTTTGGTACACTAAGGTTTTGTGCAGTCGTACTAACGACCGTACCACAAGTGAGGCCATCGCACTCACTCGTAGTACATCCACACGCTTGTGGACGCTCCAAAACGTTCATCAGATGGCCATCTGATGAACAAGCGGCAGGCATCGTTACTGTCCGATGTTGCCAGTTTACCCGTGGTTCGTACCTTCTGAGCCACGGTATTCCAAGGATGACATCAAATTTGTCATCCAAATCCAATACGATAAAGTCATCGTCGTATTGGGTATCTTCTAGCGTATAGTGAATCTTCACTATACGCTTCATGACGGTTACGGATGCGCCTGTCGCAAGACGTACCGTCATCCTCGTAGGAGGTGTGTCACATTCACTGAATTTAAAGTGACCATCTTCTAGCGATTGGCGTCGCACAAAATTGTTGGACGCCCCACAATCGACTAGAGCTCGAAGGGACAACTTATTCGTCACTTCGAGTTTCAAGGTAATGAGTGAGATCTCATTACCTAGAGCAGCAACGCACAATGTCTGTGTGTTGGGAGCAACCTTCATCAAGAGGCCTACAAATTCTCTTGACGTTGCTGGATCAGTAGGGTGCTCCGCACCTACTGATCCTGTCCGTTTTTTGACGGTCCATCCCGTTGTTGCGTCTTTGCACCAACTGCGGACCCTCGTCCCTGCCCCTTTCTCATGGATGGACGGTCACTACGCCCAGTGTCGCGAGACACTGGACGAGGGGCACTACACTCGTAAGCGTAGTGTCCTGTCTTTTGACATCTGTTGCATCTCTGCAACTTCTTGTAGCCTGTAGAGCGAGCCTTCTCGCTCTCTACATAACAGAGTTCCATCGGCTCTGGACCTCCGTTGTCATATCGTCTCGGTTGACGATATGATGTCGAGCTGGCGCGAGCCTGTCTCAGACTGAAGTCTTCCTGCTCCGCAATGGAAATGGCTTGTTCTAGTGAATCTAGTTCAAGCCGGAACAGGTGAGTCTTGACGGGACCATCCGCAAGACCCTGCATGAACACCGAAACCAACGTGTGTTCATCCACCGGATTGAAACTTATACAACTCGTGAGATGTCGTATATGTTGAGCGTAAGCGTGCACATCACGCTTACCCTGCTTGAGCTTCAAGAGTTCGGTTCGAGCTCTGAACTCAGCTCTAGGCGGTTCAAACGTTTGTCTGAGCCGCGACTTGAAGACTTCCAACGACCCAAACGCATATGGATCGTGCAGCTTGAGCCCCAGTGCCCAAGTCTTGGCACGTCCTGCCAGATTTGACTGGGCAAATGCAACTTGCATATCCCCGTCGTCGATGCGACGCGCCCTTATGGCGTCATCCAATTCGACGAACCATCTCAAGAGGGAGTCTTCTTCGACCCCCTATACTTTGAGATGTCAATCTTCAAAGTCTCGGGCCGACGCGAGTGCATCGACCCGCCAGCAGCAGCCTGCTGCTGTCTCAATAGTTCAAACTGTTGAGCACCTTGTTCTCTCAACAACTCTGCTTGTTGAGAACCTTGTTGGTGAAGCAAGGCTACTTTCTCGCGTTCTGCGTCAAGTTCATTTTGAATGAACTTGGCGATAGTAGCATGTTGGGCATCTCTATTGAGAGCCTCTAGCATGACGCTAACAGCATGGATGCCCATGGTCGAACCCATTCGTTCAACCGCATCCCATTCGACATCGCTCAAATGGGAGTAGCCGTCACGCGTAGCGTGAAAGCTTTGGTCATCTTCATCATCCAACATATTCATGTTGGATGTGAACGCGGTCCTTGGACGGACTACGAAGTGCTACCAGGTGTAACGGGGCACCCTGAAGCTTGTACTGGTGACAGTACAAGCTACTTATTCTGATAACAGAATAAGGCGGTGCCTCGTAACTTCACGTACACTCGTACGTGCAGAGGAAGACGGTAAGAAGAAGCGAGTACTTGGTTAGAGTAAAAAGTAGAACTGTATTTATAATAGTTAATGTCTGCAATAAATCACTATTTATCTTCATCTAACTATGTCTAAATACAAATGTGTAAATCAGTTATCTGCTCACCACTCATTGCGTGCGTCTGTCGTGGCGCGTCTTCGTTGGTTGATATAATGGCCTATATCAACCAATTAGGAACTACTTGGAAGTGCTACAGAATATTGTCCTTATGACAATATTCTGAGAATATAACTCTTACAGTTATATTCTATTAACAATTTCTTATAAATTGTTATGTAACGATTCACCCCGTTACATAAACCTCGTAAGCCCCGCTTTGTATGACGTCCCTACGGTTTGTCAGGCCACGAATCGGAAGCTAGCAGCAGTCTACTCGATTTTTGCCTGGGGCAATGATCGCTCCAGTAAAGTTACTGCCCATGACCGCACTCTTTTTAAGGAGACTAAGCATACGAGACATCTTGCATTCAGACGTTCGCATGTAAAACAGACTTTGATAACACGTGGCTGATTTGATCTCTTGCACTGAATCGAATCGGAAAGATACCGGTACAGACAGTATGTGCAAACTACTCGGTATCCATTCGGCCTGCGATTATATTTTACGGTAATAAGCATGCAATTGCAATTTATAAACGTACGCGGCTGGAGGTGATAGTCTCACGCTTGCAAATCACTTTGTAATCACCATGTGGTCGCAAAAGAGCAAGGACGTGTCAGCCGTGAGCTGTGACGAGAGCATGGTCCATTTGCGGAGCGCTGTGATCGTCCATCTTAGTCAGTGTAATCGTTGCCTTCATGGCTTGACCGCAGCAATCTTCGAACAAGCGCGAGTCGTTCGATGTAATCATTTCAATGACGCACCTGTATAGCAGACGACGTATCTCTTTTCGACTGTAGCATTTTGCTGATAGGTATGCTAACCAAAGCGCCACGTTTTCGCTTTCGACGCAAGCAGCACAGGGTGACAAGTGGAGGCTGACGCGATCGACGATTAATTCTCACAGCCAAATAGAGATTTGTCATTCTCGTAGCCCCGTCATCAGCACTAACGGCGAAACATGAAGATCTTCCATGACAAGGCGCATCGTTAGCTGTCCACCCTAGACGACTGGGCGACACGCCCGTCTCTACTTATGACTCGTTGCATGGTTGCTACATATTGCCACAGAGCTTCCGACATCGCGACTATCGCCAAACAAATCGTTACCCTAATCCCCTAGTGCGTCAAGCCAGTTCATGAAATTTGAGCTCTTACTGTTGGAGCTGGTCGATTCCATGAGGCCGCTCACGATACTCAATCGACTGACTAATTAGTAACGGGTTCCCCTGACGCCAGTTGTTCCTTGTCCTGCACTCATGTCTACCTGGTCACAAATGGAAGTTGACGAGCCACCTGCAGTTGTCGATACGCTCGCACGAGTATCTATCTCCTCTTCATCACCATCATCAAGTCCTGCTTCTGCAGTGATCGTACACAAACCAGTCGGACTAAAGTTGAGTCGGACCGCTACGTTGCCTGTCACGAATCAGTAGGCAGCGGGCAAAAGTGGCTTCGACTTCTATTATTTTCACGCACAGTGGAGCTGCTAAAGAAGTTGTCGTACAATCGTCGCTGATATCACTCGCTCACTAAACGCGGCCGCACCATCAAAAGCGACCCGGGAAAACGTCGCATCGGAACAGAGCCGCCGTCTTTGTGGCTATAAGTGTAATTTGATCGCTGTTTGTAAATACTTTTATGCGACCGATATTTGTATCTCACTTAAGTTCTTAAAATTACACTCGCTAGACTCGGTCCAGTCTGAAACCCCTCGTGGCCTGCTCGCTCGCTGTTTACAGTATAGTCGTGAGAAAGAAAAGCTCGAGCGCTGAGCGAGGAAGGTGTTGCCCCCGTACGCGGCACAGCGTGCTCCCGGTCGACTTCCCCGCATCTCTATCTTCTCCGCGCCTCTCTATTCTATCACGTCCAAGTCTCCGTGCTCCAATCGCGTCGCTCCTGCCTGCGCTACGTCCATTTCCGTCCCTCGCTTTGACTCGGGGCGGTATCAGACGCTTGTTAAGTTCGTTGCCATTGCAAAAACAATTCGCATCCAGTAGCCTAGCAACTCGTCAACTCGTCGAGTCGCTTGTGCCCTATTTTGTGTCTTACACTCAGTACGGGGGAGTACTTGTGTCTCTCTTGTTGGCCGGTAAAACACGATATGAAGCTGCTCGGGGTTGCTCTTGATTGAAGGACGCGAAGACGCTAACGTTTGTTTGTTTGTTGGCTTGTTGGTTTTTCGGACCTCTTTGTTAGGGTCTTTTCGTGGATTGAAGAACAATGGACTCGTCACATGCTTTTGTCGGGGATTTCGGTGTAAATATGAACCGAGGTGACACTCGATTTATGAACCAGTTTGACGTGGGGGGGGTACAAGTGCTGGTGTGGCTGGCTTGGATCTTTCGAATGGTGGTCTCGACTTTACGAACAGTACGAACAATTTGCTGACCGAGACATCGTCTCTCATGCTGGGAACAGGCTCGTCGACAGCAGGACTCATTGACTTTCCTGATGAGCTCAACTCGCCCACGGCATCAACAACAACAGGTGGTAGTAATAGTGGCACCTTGACGATGCCAGAAACATCGGTGTCCATGATGACGACGTTGTCAGCTGATGCCATTTCGTTCCCTGCGTCGCTGGCCATTGAGCCGCTGAGTAGCAGTGGTGTGACGCCATCGTCGTCAGCGGGTCTGAACGCCATGAACTTTATGAATACGACCAGTGCCAGCACTGCAGCGAGTAATCATGGAGACGGTTTGGGTCTTGACGTCAATATGGGGATGAACGTGGGTGTGAATATGGGTCTAGGTCTGGAGATGGATAATATGGGAATGGATATGAACGCGAACGCTTTTGGCATGAAAGACACGAATCAGATGATGTTTAACAACATGCAACAGCAAATGAACGTGATGAATCCTCAGATGTCGTACTACATGCCTCAACAGCAGCAGATGCAGCAGCAGCAGCACTACATGCAGATGATGCAACAGCAGCGCCAGTTAAACCTTCAGCGTCAGCAGCAACAGCAAAAAGCATTGCGCGAGCGGCAACGACAGGTGCAGCAGCAACAGATGCAGAAAAACAATCAGCAGACGCACCAACAGCATGCAGCGCAACAAAATCAACAGCATATGCTCGCGGCAAGTCACGTTCCGTCTCAAATGGTCGCGCAAAGTCACTTGAGTGGGGGTAACAAATGCTTGATACCAGGCGGGGACGCCCACCTGGGCGTAAACACTGCACGCTCCTTGCCTCCGACTTCAGATCCCGACGCTGGTTTGACAACTTCTGCAACGCGCCAACGGTGGCAGACATCAGCCGATCAGGCATTGCGCAAGGAGATGCTGAATCACATTATGCGGGTGTTGCAGAACCAAAGATCGAATGCCCCAGCAAACTGGCTACAGAAGCTGCCAGAAATGGCACACCGTCTCGAAGACGAGTGCTACCGTATTGCTGCGTCACGCGAAGAATATGCAAACACAAGCACTTTGCAATCGCGGTTGCGCAGCATTGTACGTAGCGCCCAGACCCACCAACGAAATGTTGGGGGCAACGCAATGCGACAGCCCGGCGCACCAAACCAGACGTCACCAGCGAATAATGTATCAGCGAGTTTAGCTTCATCTGGGACGCCGATTCCGTTCCCAGGCCAATGCGCCGTTGCACCAATGACAAATGGAGCAAGTTTGGATGTAAAACGCCTAGCTTCTCAGGCTATCCAAATGCCACTGGAGCTTCAGGACCTACCTTCACAGGTAAAGACTCCAGCCAAAGTGGAAGCATGTCAGGTTCAAACGCGCATGCAAGTAACACCTTCGGGGGTTGACTTTATGACAGATCGCTTGTCGATGACCAGCACGGGTGCTTCACCTGTTATTGGGCAGAACGATATGCAGAAAACCCCGTGTGCTAGTGTATTCAATGGAAATGGAAACGCTACTAGTTTTGGTTCACAATCAGCTACTTCTCCAGCATCGATTGCTCGTAACAAGTCGGCCCAGATTATTTGGCAGTTCAAGGCTAAGGCACAGCAAGTAACGTCTGCATTGGACAAGAATCAGACAACGGAGTACCACAATAAATTGCGACTCATGGTTCGTGAAGACGTAAAATCAGCTGGTTCAAAAGAAGTACTGCAGCGGCAACAGCAACGGCTGTTGTTACTACGGCATGCTATGTGGTGTAAGTCGCCCGAAGGTACGTGCGCAACTACACCGAGCTGTGGAGAAATGAAGCGACTCTGGGCTCACATGGGCGCCTGCCGACAGACAAACGCGTGCTCGTATAGTCACTGTATTTCGTCCAAGTACGTGCTATCGCACTTTCAGCAGTGTGCGAACGCCAAGTGTCTCGTTTGCCAGGTTGTTCGATATCCCGTGGAAGTGAAGGAGAAAAACGGTACGCTGATGCTAGATGCGGATCGTGCTTTGCAGCAGATCATTGCTGCAAGTCAGCGTCGACAGCGCATGCTTGCGATGAAGAAACAAGAGGGACTGCAGCAGCAACAAATTGCTCCGCAGGTGCAGCAGCCAATGCCTTTGGCGATGCCTGCTCATTTACAACAACCCCAAAGCAGCAATAATTTTGCAGCAATGAGTCTACAGCGACAACAGCAAAATATTGAACACACCGGGAACTTGTCCACATTAGCGGATGCCAACAGCAGCGTGTTGAGGACGGCGGTACCAACAGCACAGTCCTCCAGACCGAGTGGTATGGTGGGGAATGTGAAAGCATCGAATGCTGTGACAACCACGAACTCGGTGCAGGATGACCAGCGGCAGTTCCAACTGATCAAGCAGAAGCTCAATGGGCGTTCTCTTGAGCAGTTGACTGCGCATTGCGTGAAGCTTGAAAAATGGGTGGAAGAAATTCGTGCGCGCATGAATGCTATTATGAATGAATGTCGGCAGCTGCTGCATCTGTCAAACTCGACACAAGACCCGATGCAAAAAACTCAGTACGAATCGCAGGTGCAGGAAAAGCGCGTTATGCTTAAGCAATTGGATGTGAAGTTCAAGCAATGCAGAAATCAGCGGAACATCGTGAAGCACGTGATCGATGAGCGCAACGTTGCCACATCGATGTCAACTCGGAATGGTGCTGTTACATCGACTCAAGCGGTCGTAAATGCATCAGCGCCAGCGATGCAGCCTATTTTGATGCCTGTTCAAATACCACAGCAAAACTTTCTTCAACAGATGCAAAGGCCGGCTGTAAGTAGCCCCGTGGCATCGATGAAGCCGTCACCCGACGACCTGCTCGGTGAAGAAGATGCGGATGTGCCGATGAAGGTCGATGACAGCCTTCTGGTTGCAGGGAAGCCTCTGGAAATGCCAACAGAACTTCAAGACACAACTGCAACTCCCGTTTCAGTAGCTGCACCACTGAACACGTTAACAGCCGCACAGGAGTCGACCTGCAACCTCTCGCTAACAGCGCTGAATGCCTCTCGACCAGTGTTGTCAATCGATGACGCTGCTCCAGGGCAGGGTCAAGACTCTGATCAAGGTCAAGCGAAAGAGGTTTGTAAAGCGGACATTGCATCATCAACCTCGGGGTCGTTTGGTGTTACGGTCAAGGAAGTACCCGAGACGTCAATTGGCGATACAACGACATCTCCTGATCAGGTTTCTGTGAAGCAAGAGGCGACCGTCAACCCGCTGACGATGAACAATTCGAAGTTGAATGCCATGATGGTGGAGCATCGCCGAATGGATGCCAGTACAACTTTACAGCTACCTGCAGGTGCCGTAGGAACACCAAAAGCGATTATTGCAACGCATAGAAGTGAGGCGAATATAAGCTCCGCGGCCCCGGCAACACCAGCGCCACCAGCGTCCTCTGAAGTTCCAATGTCTGTGCTGAACGAGCTAAGTAATGCGGACCTAGCTTCTCACATCAGTTCTCTGGTAACAGGCTACAATGCCACAGTGTCTCCAGCAATTCTGAAGAAGAAGTTGGAGGCACTTTTGAAAGGCATGATGGAGCACAAGTTTGGGTGGGTTTTCAATACGCCCGTGGATCCAGTGGCTCTGAATATTCCGAATTATTTCAAGATAATTCGAAAGCCGATGGATTTGGGAACTGTTAAAAAGAAACTTGAAGTAGGTGTGTACAAGCACACGGAGGAATTTGCTATTGATGTACGCACTACATTTCTGAATGCTATGCAGTACAACAGCGAGGATCAGGACGTCTATAGTCTAGCGAAGGACATGCTATCCGATTTCAATGGTGAAATGCGCAAGCTGGTAGCCGAATTTGACGCTGACGAAAAGGCTGCCCGTGCGAAAGAGAGTTCGTGTCGATTATGTGGCATCGAACGCATGGTTTTTGAGCCGGCGGTTTTGTATTGCAACGGCGAGTGCAATAGTCGCATCCGACGGAACTGCTACTACTTCGTGTCAGCGGACAACAAATACCACTGTTGTCATCAGTGCTTCGCCAACTTACCCGACGTTATCAAGCACAACGAAGGTCGCCAGTACCAGAAGAACGTGCTTACGCGTAAAAAGAATGACGAAGTACACGAAGAGCCTTGGGTGCAGTGTGATAAGTGCGAGCGCTGGGTTCACCAGATTTGTGCTCTTTTTAACGGCAAGATTGATAGCGAGAAGAAGCCGCAGCTGATCAAGTCCGAAGGCAGCCAGGCGACAGACAGCAGTGAAACGCCACCATCGCCTTCTCCGTCCGCTATAAAGTCTGACGCCGCCACGACCACTACTACAGTCGTGAAGAGTTCTTCATCATCTGGCTTGAAAGGGACGGTCCATTCGATTACGACGTCACCCGGAAGTGAGTTTTTATGTCCAGAATGCTTGCTTGAGCACCGAAAAAGTGAACCGGAAAAGTACAAAATTGGTCGGCATGCTTTTAGTGCGAAAGATTTACCACGTACGAAGCTGTCTGATTTCCTGGAGCGACGTATCATCAAGTCATTGCAAGCAGAGCGTGAGGATGAGGCAAAATGGACGCAGCGTGACGTGAATGACGTTGAGACTGCTGAAGGCCTTACTGTGCGTTTGGTGTCAAATATTGAAAAGCAGTTGATGGTGCGTGATAAAATGTTTCAGCGGTACAAGGACTCTCACAAGTATACGTCGGAGCACCGCTTCAAGTCCAAGTGCATTTGTATGTTCCAGGAGCTGGACGGTGTCTCGGTCTTACTGTTTGGTATGTACGTGCACGAGTTCGACGAGCAAGAAGCGGACTGTAACTCGCGGCGTGTGTACATCTCCTATTTGGACTCTGTGAACTACTTCCAGCCGCCCCATCTTCGAACAAAAGTATATCACGAACTGCTGATCGCGTATTTTGATTTCGTGAAGCAACGTGGTTTTCATACTGCACATCTGTGGGCATGCCCACCCCTTAAAGGGGACGACTATATTTTGTACTGCCATCCAGAGGCACAGAAAACGCCGAAGTCAGATCGTTTGCGTGCTTGGTACGTAGATATGCTGGTGAAGGCGGAGGAAGAAGGGGTGGTGTGGCAAATCACGAACATGTTCGACGACTACTGGTGCAACGACAATACGCCATGTGCACTACCATACTTCGAGGGTGACTACTGGGTCGGCTTGGTTGAAGACTTGATCGAAAAGTTGGACGCCGAAAAACCGAAAAAGGTTGTCAATAAGCGTGGTTCCAAGTCGCAGAAGCGAAAAACTTCAGATACGAAGAAAGCTGCGAACAAGAAGTCCAAATCGAAGAAGGCGAAACGTCGTAAGACCGCGTCAGGTGAAGAAGTGTTATGTGATGAGGATGAAGACGACGACCAGACGCCGTCAATGTGCAATCGTACGCTTACTGTCAAGTCGCTGGACGCGGCTGACCGCAAGTTGTCGGATCCGTTGATGCATAAATTGAGCGAGGTGATCGAACCCATGAAGGACGATTTCTTGGTCGTGAAGCTAGTGCCATGTTGTCGGGTATGCAACACGTCAGTAGTGCAGGGTGCGCTATGGCGCGACGCTAGTGTGAAAACCGAGCATGGCCTGAACCCGAAAGTGGTGCAAATGGCGCTGTGCGATGGATGCTATCAAAAACTGAAGACAGTATCTGCTGCAGGTGTGTCGGCGGCTCACCACAGACTGCAGGTGCAACTACATGCTCTTACGAAAGAGATCGTGGCATTGCCAGAACGTTGCATTGATCCGGACGAGATCAATGACAGCGAGTTTTTCGATACGCGACAGGCCTTTTTAAGCCTGTGCCAGGGCAACCACTACCAGTTTGACGAGCTGCGTCGTGCCAAGCACTCGTCCATGATGGCTTTGTACCACTTAGGCAATCCGAATCCGAATGCCTATGTGTACGAATGCAACGCTTGCACACGAGACATTGTGGCAGGTAATCGCTGGCACTGTCACACGTGCCCGGACTTCGACGTATGCGATGCTTGCTATGTCAAGGAGAAACACGAGCACCCACTGGAAATGGTGCCTACTAGTGGCGCAGGTGCCGGTCTGGCACTGACTGGTGGCACTGGTGGCCCTGGGGGAGCACCGGATCTCACTCCGGAGAAGCGGCGTCTTCGCGAACAGCGTGCCAAGAACGTTCGCTTGCACATGCAATTACTGGTTCACTCGAGTTCGTGCGTAGATGGCAACTGCGGCTCTTCAAACTGCGAGAAGATGAAGGAGCTGATGCGCCACGGAGCGCAGTGCAAGCAGCGTGCTTACGGCGGTTGTACCATCTGTCGGCGAGTGTGGGCCCTATTGCAGCTCCACGCGCGGCAGTGTCGCCAGTACAAGTGCAAAGTGCCACGCTGTCACGATCTTCGGGAACACGTTCGCAAGCTGCAGCTACAGCAACAGCTTATGGACGACCGGCGGCGCGCAGCCGTCACGCAGCAGTACCGGCAACTGCAGAGCGAACGTCGACAGGAGCAGCAAGAGCAAGCTCAAGGCGATTCGCCTATGCCGCAGGCATGACCAGGCCGAGTGGTCTTGTCGTAAGCAGGCGGTGGAACTGAATGTAGCATAGGATAGGGCAACCCATACTTAATGTAGATGTGAGTGTCAACGTGGCCGTGCAGCGTCCGTCCTCGGCACGGCAATGAACGACGTCAATATCTGTCTAGATTAAAAGAATCCAGCGTCAACAAAAGACGGATAGCTCTTGCCTTCTTCTTCGCCTTGTCCTCATCTTCTCTATGCTTTCTTGGCTCCAAGCCGCTTCTGACGGCGACGGAAGTGTGAGCACGGGCGCTTGCCGTGGTTTGCCTTAAACATATTGCAATACACCAGAAAACACACAAAAAGCATCAGTACCTCTCCAAACTTATTCCATAGCCAAGAGCGACATGGTGAAGCACCTTCTTAGGACGACGAGCGTTCCGGTTCAGGAGTTCCATAGGAACAGGGCTCTCCGTCGTATCAAAGCTGAACCAGTTGCTAGTTGAGGGGACGCTACGCACACCCGTGACAGCTACACGAGCTGTAAAATGTATAGAGAAATCACGACAGAGAGGCAAAGTGTGTTGATACAGACAGCAAGTTAGCATGGTGATCATCTGTGGTTTGAACCCATTTGAAGGGAAGCAACCTGGGTGGATACACATGAGAAAACGACAATACTGGAGTAGGATGATGTACGATAGAAAGTGCAGGACTTACTGGCAAGGGATGGCAGGAGTGGGGCAGGCGCGAGCGCGCCCGTGGCCATGGACAGCAGGCGCGAGCAGAGCATGGCTGGTTGGATGGGTGTCAAATTGACAAAAAGGTGTGGTTGCGACTTGAGGGGCAATGTCGCGCGAAGGTGGAGGTTGTCGGGGCAACATTTGATGCAGATTTGTGAGCGCGGCGACGATGCCAGTGGAGCAACGTAAGCTCTTATGGTGCTTGGATAATTGTGGCAAAGTCGTTATTTCGTGGCTGTGGTTGTGGTTGGGGCGACACCAACTTCACGGTCTTTTAACATCCGGCGGAAAATAGGGACATTACTGCAAAGTATTGTTTTGGCAGTATAAGTGGTTGTTTTGGTCGCAGGACCGAGTTGCCGTCTACCGAAGAAGCCTGATCCGCTTTCTTACAAATGCTTCTTCGGAATTGATGCAACAATCCACTTCTTTCTCCTGTTCGTCGAATTTCTAGCACGTTCGAATGTGCGCGGGAGCTAGAGAACCATAGTTTAGTCCTGCACGTTACCCTGATTATTTCTGCCAAATACAGACATGTTAAAGCACATCGTACTGACGCGACTGTAGAGCTTCTGTGCTCTAGCAACGGCCCCAAACATTACGCAGCTTTAACTTGGGTATCGATCGATGAACGCTGCGACGTAATGTGCTACTCACATCCAATACTCTAGCGATCTGACTTTATCCATCGGATGTATCCAGTGCACCTTTGACCTTCTTTTTACCGTCGAATGAGTTCACGATCAGTCTGTCCAGCACGCAGACAATCCTCATCACAATTTTACTTGCCAAAAACAGAGCTCAGTCGGCCTGAGCATACGCTTGCTTTAACTACAGTTCTGGAAAAGACCGCGGATGGGATACACGTTGTCGGAGGGACGCAAACGATACTGAAAATGGGACACAGACGGACTCATGCAGCTACTGAAATGTGTTTCTATCCACAAAGCCGTTAGATTGGTGAACATCTTCCGTTTTTCGTGCCCAGTGGATGCTAACAATCGAACCATCGCAATGTGATGCTACACATTCACATATCTTCCCGGCTGACAACGTAGCAGCCGTGGCAGTATATAACAGCATAATGCAACCAACGAAAGCGGGTGACGTGAGTTTGTATTCAGCAAGGATGGACGAGAATGAAGAGGATGGACGAAACTGTACAAAGATAAGCGAAATGGAACCCATTCTCGATACAGTACGGTCAAACTAATATCGCAGCAAGTGTGCACTATTAGTTTTCCCCTTTGTTGCCTGTACGAACTACTTGTGACGATTCCTCTCCCCTCTCCAGCGGCAAGGTATCGAAGGCTTTTTTGAAGTCGTCCTTGAAGCAATACGTTATTCTATCAAGGCAATAAGGTGGTCAAGTGACACCCAATGGACTGCTGATGCGTCAAGGCTTTTGGTACCGATGAAAATCGAATCGGTGGAGCGAGTGCATGGATATTGCAAACATCAGATTTCGATCCATGTGTGCAGGATAATGGACATGAGGAACAAATCGGTATAAATTTGCCTTCTTTGATGGACAAATGCGAATAAACCATCGCAATCTTCTGTGCGCTTCAGAACCCTCTCCTTCTCGTCCTGTCTGTAAAAAAAAGCAATACTGACCAATCAAACGCATTCATCTGCTCCATCTTTTGGAATTTCGATCCAATGAAGCGTATCCATGCCTAAAGCAGCTTCGTCTGGCTCTGTCGATACCGTCTGTGTCCCAATCCATCGACCTCTCTAACCGGGCACAACTAGCATGTAATTTGCATTCAGTATCTAGTTATCCAAGTACATGTCCGTGGCCGCAGTACAGCCAGTGATACAAGACGAAATGATACAGCGCTTATTGGCTCGGGAAAATGTGGACGACCATCGACGGGCGCGATTTCGTGCGAGTGGTATCACGTCACACCGTCAATTGCTTCAACGGCCTCTGTGGGACGTCGCCCATGCCATCGATTTGTCAGTGCGTGAAACAGAGGTCTGGTAGTCCATCATTTCCACTTTTTAGGAACGGATTTACGGCATTTCATTATGAAGACGTGGTACTGATTTGTTTATTTATTTATTTATTTATTTATTTATTTATTTATTTATTTATTTATTTATTTATTTATTTATTTATTTTCTATGCGTTGTCTATTTGTTTGTTATTCCTCTACTAGGAACTCGTGGCAAAATTATCGATTCAACTGGCTCCAGCTAGTCGAACGGTAGGAACAAGCTGGAAATTACAGCATTTCCAAAAATGTGAGACAGTGTTATGCCCTTGCTCTCATGTGCTCTGCATATCAGGCGTTCGACCTGTTCGTGGAAAGCGCGAACCACCCGACGTTCTTACGCACAGGACTTTCGGGCATTGACCAGGCTCTAAATGGCGGTCTGCACTGTCGAGCCGTGTCTGAGGTACAACGTTGCTGCTAAAATTGATGAAAGTTGTAAGCTGACAAGGTTGTGTTTTTGTGTCAAGTTTGCAGGCACTGCTGGAATAGGCAAGAGTCAAGTTGTCATGACACTCGCGGTGGCGTGTGCACTGGATTATCCGGAAAACACGGTCATGTTCTTCGATACAGAGCACAACTTCAGCGCGAAACGGTTTGCAAGTGCTTGTCACGACGAGTGATGGGCGAACATTGACCGTTATGTGCTTGTCATGAGGCAGGTTGTTGCAAATTATTATTGCACGCATTCGGCAGACGAGCGCAAGTCGAGACGAAGATATCAACGAGCTGGCTGCAACCGTTGCACGACGCATTCGTGTTGTGCAAGTCAACTCCGTTGCAGCCTTTGAAGTCAAGTACGATGCCATTGCTCATCGAGTATCAAATTGCGCAGAGTTATCCAAGTACATTGTTTCTTGTGACGAGCAGGTTCAAGGAAGTGCAACGTGTCATGCACTTGCTCAAACTCAAGCTGTTGATTATTGACTGCGTGACAGCATTTTATGTCAAGGTAGCTGCTTCGGCCGTGTTTCGGATGCTATTGCAACTGATTCAGTGGTTTGATGCTTGCTGTGTTCAGGCTCATGGCTTGAGTCATGTACAGCGTCAGCACCAGATGCTACGACTGGTTAGAGACTTGAAGTAAGTCGATCGATTCGTATCGTCTCGTGGTTGTGGTGCTGAGTATGTTGCCGTTGTATGTAGAGCTTTTGCTGATACGTACCAAGTGTTCGTAGTAGTCACGAATCGAGCAACTACGGTTGAAGGTGACGGTAAGCATTAACTTTTTCACTGGCATGCCGTGGTGTCGTGCAAGACCTAACGCTTTTTTGCTGATGGCTGCAAAGATGGGTTGTACACGAAACCCCGGCTCGGCGATACCTGGGCACACTGCATCACCACAAGGGTCGAGCAAGGATAGAGACGTTGGCCTCACTTACCCTGCATCACTACTAACATACCTGTTGTGTTGCAGTTCGCCATGGAGCGGCATTCCCTGTATCGTGCCATAACCATTGTGAAGTCGTCCGTTGCGGGATATGTCGTACAGCCATTCCAGATCAAGGTCAAACCACGCAGTTCCAGTGTTGCAAGTGGATGCATTCATGTAACTTTCCTACATGTGTTCAATTGCAGGAAGGTGGTGTTGAAGCTGTGGAGGACGAGAAGTCTTCAGCAGCCTCAGAGGACTTTACTTTCCAGGACGAACTACTGAGAGCCATGACGCTTGGAGCTTTACCCACGGTAGACCCAGAGTGCACGCTACGATCGACACAGCAGAGCAATGCAGAGGATCTTGACGAAACGCCGTTTGACGAACAAAGCGACGCAGAGTCCCAGCTCTATGAGCAAGAAGAAGTGCAAGAAACCGAGCCTAGTAGCTTCGACATTGTGTCGGACTCCAACTCTGAACAAGACATCGATTCGTTCGACTGGGACGTGGTCACCGACATGTAACTCCATCGTGACCTCCGCCAAATCGATCAAAACAGCCTGCGCAAACCTCTACAGATGGTCAATGCCTTCATGGCGGGAAGTTTAGGAGAATGTATTGAGTCCAACGCACGCCCAGGACCTGGCAGCTTATGCCTTCAGAGCGTAACGACGCTTAGGAAAGTATGCTTCTTTCTTCACCTGCTTGGGCGTCTTGATCGACTTTTCCTGCTTTGTCAACTGACGACGAATCGCACGCGTTTTCTTGCGGCGAAGGTCCAGTGGAATGTACTTCTTGCCACGGAGAGCAGCACGGAGCTTGATCTTCTGGTTCTGGTTGTACACCGTGAGGACACGGGCGATCGACTTGCGTACGACGCCAATCTTGCTCAGCTTGGAAGCAGCGCCACCAATGGCTTTCGACACGCGCAGCTGAGCCAACTCCTGCTGGTAATCGTCCAGCTGACGGAGCAGCTCCGTCTTGCTCTTGGTACGAAGCTCGTGCGCTTTAATCTGGACTGCGAACACAATAGCGGCAATCGGTCAGCTCATGTGACTATGATAGGAAAGAGAGACGACGGATGCAAAGCAGCAGCGTCTCGAGACGGACAGCAGACAATGACGTTCATTGTCCAGCTCAATAATGGGTACAGTCGCTACTTGAGACCCTCGTTGGGTCGGAAAATATCTCCGGACAACGCCAAGGATGCGAGTCAAAAGTGGTAAGGCTTTGTACGTCTAGAGGTCTGCAGTCCGTCTGCACTGAGTTGTAAAGGCTCAAGCGATCGGTGGCGCTGCTGCTGCTGCATGCACAAGGCACGAGATTCGACTTACCCATTGTTTCCTAGCTGATGGAACTTCCCTTTTGTTGAGCACGGTGGTAGACCGACCACTGGTTGGCTGACAAATGACTGGTCGCTGCAGGGGTCTGCTCGTGACTTCCTGGACTACAACGTGTGATGAAAATTGGAGCAACATTCGCGGGCTTGGCGGACCGCATTTTAGTGACACTTTGTTGACACAAAGTGGTGGGTCCTGACTGTATTGACCTATCTTTTGAAGTGGCGTACGGACTATCTGAGATTTGTATCGCTTTGGCGGCCACCGATCCTGTAATGTGGTAACACCACGGCTTTTCAATTGAATCTACCACGGTAATGTCGACTAGCACATACAGCGCTACACAAGTCCTACTATTGCATAAGCTTCCGACTTGCTTGATGACAAACATCATGGCGGTTTGTTTCTTGTAGCTCTACTTTCCTAGTCCGATCTTCATTGACCTCGTTCGCTCACGACCTTTTCACGCATCCAACACTTTTCACTATCTCACGTCTCCACTTGTCAACTAGCCGAGTTCAACCAAACAAGATGAAGATCTGTAAAAACGTGATGAACATTCCCACTAGATCCACACCCCGCTACAAGCAAATCCAAGTACCAATGATGTCCAGTTTACAGCATTTGAAGCAGCACCAGCAGAAAAATGGTCCAGCCTGTCAAAATATCTTCGTTTTCGCACGTCCATCATTACATGGCCGTCTCAACTCATTTATCCTGTGTCGTCGACTCTATCAAATCTCGTTATCTTTTACGTCGCCCTGCAGGGTTCGACAGCTTGAGGTCCCCGACACCTCGTTTCTTCCGTCGCTTCCCGTTGCTAAATGCTGAATCGCCATCATCCACAATATCGCCACCTTTGCGCTCACGAGCTCGCTGCTGTTTCCTTAAATCAGCCTGAGGCACAAACGACATCTCGCGCATGTACCCACCACCTGCTGTCTCCTTTTTGAATGCACTGCGCTCCTTTTCGGTAACGCGCTGCATCCGTAGTCGCTCAGCGAGTGGCACCTTAGCCAGCTGCTTCTTCTCACGCTGGGCAGCTCGATCCCTCGATGAGCCAAACGTCATCAGATCACCCATCTTTTCACCTTCGGCAATCTCGTAGAACTTGGGGGCTCCTTTTCGTCTCCCCTTTGGAGCGCCAACTTGATGCGTCCGTTTATAGCTATCGTCCTGATCTTCCTCGTCGGAAGATTCGTCACTTGGTCGACCTTCGACTTCCACATCGTCGTCCTCATCGACGCGTGCAAAACGACCGCCCACGTCATCATCTTCGCCCTCGTCATCGTCAGTAACAGCATCGCTGTCCATATCCTCCTGTTGCTTCCGTTGTTGCTGCTTCGAACTGGCAGCGTTCGGATGGAGCATACGATACGTCTCGCTCTCTTCATCCACTTCATAGTCAGTCGATGTAAACATCCGCGAAAACCGTTCGTCACCTAATGGGTTCGACAGTGCCTTATCGGCATCAACATCTTCGACATTGATCGCCTTTGTATTGTTCTTTTTGTTGCGTTTGCCTTCATTCTGCAAAATGCGCTCAGCAGTGGCGCGATTAATCGTGGGCAGCCGGCGTTGAATGGTGATACGGTTGCTATGCTTTGCCTCGACTTTCTCGACCAGTTTCTTCTTACGCCACTCGTCGTAGGCAAACGGCTCGGTTACAGCCTTCACCTTTTTGTGCAAACGAGCATCCATGAAGAAACCGTGCATGTAAGCCTTGAGCAGTGGCGTGCCCACCAGGTGATCCAGTCCCAACGAAGCAATTTCTGCACGTGTAACGAAACGGTAGTCGTCGTACACCGTGGCCTGTGCCTCCTCCTCGAGCTCTTCAGTAAGCGAGTCCAAGAACGAACACCACTTTGGAGCGATGCCTAGCTCTGGAATATAGTAGCTCATCACGCGTTCTTGTTCACCAGCCACAAGCAGCACTCCAGACTTTCCCTGTGCGCCCTCTACAATACATACATCCTTCACTGCAGCAGGCGTTTCCACATTCGTAAACACAGCACCATCTTGACGGTCCCAGATCTTGATCACCTTGGCATCCGATGAAATTACCTTCCGAGCATAGTCATGGAACTGCAGATTCACAATTGGCAGTCCGTACTGGTGACTCTTTTCTAGCAACGGTCGCGTCGAGCGCAAGTCGTACAGCAGACACTGTCCTTCTGACGTACCAACGCCAAACGTCAGTCCATCGTCGTCAAACCTCAAGGCGGTGATCTCCACCTGCTTGTCTGCTTTCGACCGTGCACACTGCGCTGCAACATCCAGACTGCCCACCCGTTGCTGACTCCTCGAGTCAAACATCTCCACCACGCCGTCTTCACAGCCGACACCAAGTAGCTGATGAATAGGGTTCAATTGCACCACATTTGCTGCTGACGATTGCGACTGAAGCTCTAGTGGCGATACGAACCTGCCTTGGTCTAAATTAATCCGGTACACTTCCGAACCTGACGCAGCCACGTACAGCTCGCAGTTCTCTCGATGGTACGTCATATCACGACCAAACTTGGGAATCCGCAAGCTATAGTGCGCCCCATAGGGCGCGTGGAACGTAACCGACCGGTCAGCCTGGAGGAACGCGAGCTTGCCAAAGTCCGACGAGAGCACCTCAAACTGCACCACTTCAGCATCGAGCCCGCGCTCAAACTTGAGACTCAGATCCCGCACATCAAAGACCTTGACCAATGGTGGGTACACTCCTGTAGCGACGACGAAATGCCCGTCGCTAGACATTCGCACACGCTGACAACTGGCTGGAAAGTGAAAGTCCTGCAGGAGCTCCACCCGTCGACGGTAGTCCTCGTCCTTGGCCAGCGCTTTGCGACTCCCGCTTTTTTCTGCCAGCCATTGGGGCAGCGTTTTACCCGACGACAAGTTGTAGATCTTGACGCCGTTGAGCGAAGACGCCGCGAGCGCTGCCATGCCGCCGAGTCGAGAGATCGTCGTCACGTAGTGGTGGGGGAAGTCGCGGGCATTGGTGGCCAGCCACTTGCGTCGTTGTTGTTGATTGGTTGAAAAGCAGGAAAAAGGCGAGGCAAGCTCAGGATTGGATGAAATCGAGTGCGATCGATACGAGCCAATCAGGACGCTTGAAAGGTCGTACTTCAACGACCCCGGGTATACCAGCGACTTTGTTTTTCAAGAGCGACGACGACTGACATTCGCTTGCAAATACAGTGACGTAACAGCCAACCAATCTGGTTTATTGGTTGATGATATTGGATGGATCCTACTTAATCACTTCTCTACGCCTAGCTGGGAACAATCTGCTGGATGGATTGTTAGATCGATGGAATCAAGATGAAGCTTTGGATAGGCACGAAAGCGACTGCGCAACGCTCTCAAGTGAACTCTCGAGACTATCTGTTCGAACCTGAAAAATGTCTACGGTTCTTATCGCTTCCTGGCGTGAGGGATAAACTGATTGGATCATGTGCCGACGCTTCGCGATGATGTGGAAGCGTATCCCTCCCACGTTGAAGGACGAAGGAAAGTTTTGCACTCTTACAGTTGAAAGAGTGCAACAACCACGAGTAGCTGGTGCTGTTTGATGGACCTCGGAGATGCTGCATTCTAGCACGGACGCTAGTCCAGTAGCATCTGCACCAATGCTTCAAGAACCAGGAGCTTGATGTGGAAGTTGGCTACGTTGCAGGATGCGCTGTTGTCGCCATACTCATCTCCATTAAATCTACACTCAACATCTTCTTGAAGCTTTTGCTGGGCTTGCGAAGCAGTACGCCATTTACGAACTAAGTGCGTTTACAACGTCTACTACCGCTTACGAGCGTTTTGGGAGTTTTGGGCGACAACTAAACCGTTGAGCTGTGATAAAAGCTGCAAATGTCTGGCAGGCGCTGTCAATCTCAGGGAGATCGAGTAAAGCTGAGTGACAAACTGATCTAACACCATAGTGAAAATGCTACTGACTGCTGCTTAGGGACGTGACATTGAGGAAAAGCTCGCTGTACTTGCTGAGCGAAACCAAAACCTGACAAAACCACGAGTGTTCGCTGATTTGAGTGCGTCGACTCACGGAATTATGGATGAAGAACCACCTTACTGTGATTGTCAGGAAATGGATCGCGTCAAGAACATCTTGAACAGTTTTTGCTGATGGCTTGAGCATGAAGAGCAGACATTCTTGCTACGAATTGGTATCGGAAAGTCTACCTACTAGTACCATGTGCAGCAGTCGAGTCCTCTGTGCTGAGTTTCTATGGCGATGACTTACCAGTCCTAGTGTGACCAGCTCACAAAGCTGGATACTGTTAACCAATTCGTACGAGGAATCAACAGCCTTACCGGTATGCCTGCGAGCTTCGCTAGCAGTTTGGAACATCGTGCTGCCGAATATAGCAGACGCGGCCAGATCTTACAAGACTTACCGCATGACCCGCACAGCTGATGCGGAAGCCAGCAATGATGAAGGGATCCTGCAGATATTCAGTATCCCGTATCACTTCAATGTGCTCAAACGGTGAGGTGATGATTTGTGACGACTCCAACATCAAGAAATAACCGTGATGCATCCTAGTGTCGATGTGGTCGCGCAAACGCTGATTCGATGTTTTCACTTGGGTCTCGTACACGCTACAGTCTCAGCAGAAAGACGAACATGTCGTCCACCAACTACTCACGGAACAAGCTGGTAGGATCAACCTACGTCGACTTGATCGAAGACATGCCACCCGCCTGCTCGACAAGTTTCTTCGTCTTGGCACAATACTCTTCGTACTTAGCCTCGTCCTTCGGGATACCGTTATCACCCTTCTTGTACATCACGGCCAAGTTGTGGCATGCGGGGGCAAAGTTGGCGTCACAAGCTTTTTCAAGATAGCTCTTGGCCTGCTGAACATTGCGCTGAATCGGACTGTCTACTCCCGGGGACAAGTACATGCTTGCCACGCGGTTGCAGCTATTGGCATCGTCGCGTTCGCACGCTTTTTTGAACGCGGCTAGACCCTTGACGAAATCCTACACGCACAAGTAGCACCACCAGCACCGATTCCAACGTCAGCGCCGAACTTGCACCAGCACCGTTGACGCCTAAAGCACAACGACCTTTTCACAGCCAACTCCTTGCGTACGCATAAAGCCCACATGATGACAACCAGCAGCGTGGCTTTTGGCACATGATTTCTCTGCCAACAAGTTTGCAGTCACCTTCTCGTAAGTTGCTGCAATCGAAAAAAAAATCTGCACGCAGTACTGATTCAACCACCACTTCCTGACTCACCAAAGAGCTTGAATGCTTCGACATCGTTCTGCGCTGTCCCTTTACCGGACACTTCAAAGCAAGAGCGATAAAAATAGATGTCAGATACATCACTAAGTCACCTGTAAGAAGAACCTTAAAGCGAAATATAGCAGTCAATAACACACGCTTGAGTCTCCCGAGATTAAAGCACGAAGCCGGGAACCCATTCTTGGAACAGTTGAGCTCATACATCTTGGCTGCACAAAGATGGCAAATAAAATCACTCGATGAGCCAACTGTGTGTGCTTGTTGTTACTAAATCAGTACTTTTCGTCACCGGCGTCCGTATAGTTCTTGTCCACGACCGCCAGCCACTCGCCCCAACTGTGACACGCACTCGCGTCGCCTTCGCCTTCGTTACAATTGGATCGAAACTCGTAGTGACGATCTTCTAGCTGCTGATTCACGCGCTCCACGTCCGCAGCGCTGCCGTCGCTGGCCTTCACCATATTGCTCCGCTCTAAACGACTTGTCAACTCTAAATGAGCTCTTGGAATACGAGATGGCTACAAACACGTCTCGAGGAATTCGGCCCTCAGTAGATGGTGGACCAATCAACGGTCGTGTCTCGGTGGATCTGAATAGTGCTCCACACTGTATTTTCGGCGAATAGAGCTCCTCATCAACTCTAACACGGCCACTCTCTATTTTAGAGCACACGTAATGCCTAACGAGAAAATATCGACGCCTCCTTATTCTGCTTACGCAGCTCTAGACTGTGGTAGTAATGTGTACTGTAACAGAATACCACTGACCGACTACGTAGCATTGTTAATCGACTTGCAACTATTGAAACGTGCATTGACAATAATCATCCACGACGTCATAGATCCGACAATCCCTTTGCTATGCCACTGACCCATAGTCGCTCCCTTTGGTACTGCTGTCCGCACTTGAAAACTTGATGAGGTTCGTGAACTCATCGATCTCGGGCAATGAATCCTGTTGCATCATCGCTTGATGCGACGGAGATAAACGGCCTTGATGGAACGAAAAAGTGCTTTGAAGTGGCGCGGGCTTGAGCTTGTTCAGCGAGTCCCGTTCACCAGGAATAGCGATGGCCGGTAGAAGCGTTAGACTAGAGCCACCCGAGAGGAAGTAGTACTGACTCCGAAGGAGGACTGTGAGTTCTTCTTCGATCTGCAGCAACCGAGATTCCAGATCGATATCGTTTGCATCCAGTCCAAACGGACATTCGATCTCCATAGCGACTTCATCTGCCATGAAGAGGAACGTGCCCCACATAAAGACCCACAGTGGAGTGTACAAGCCCGACCTTGGCACAATCACAAAGGTGTAGAGCAGCATGTACGCGCTGAGTAAGAACTGCAGGTACTGCATGTAGTTGAACGGGATCGGCACGTTGGCGATGTTGAACACTGTCGTGTACAGATTGGGCAGTCGCGCGAGTTTGAGCTGCAAGCTGTTGGAGTTCTGTGGCGTCAAGTGCCCTCGAGTTGTCGCCACTTGCACAAGTCTCTTGAGCCAGAGCTCGGTAATAGCAGCACGCAATTTATGCGGTGTACGACCAACAACTGCCCCGTACGACTCGTCGTTCTCAACTCGTCGGTAGTGCTCCGAGCCACATGCGCACAGCTCGTCGTACTCGGTGGATGTCAACACCCCGGATTCCTTCAGCTTTTCAATTCCATCTAGCCCACGACAGTCATGAAACACAATCGCAATGTACAGGAAAACGAGTCGGCGCAACTCCGTGAAGAAGGTGCACTTTTCAATAACGTCTTGAGGGATGGTCGGTACCTTTGAGTGAACCGAAGATTGAAGCGTTGGGGATGAACTCTCCTTCTTTGCAGTACTCTCGTCTATCTCCACTGCGTCAGTTGTTGCGGTGAGCTCCTCCTTGATCGTGGTGCTAACATATGCACAGCCAGAGCTCACGATGTCACGGGCGGTCTCAGCTAGAGTCCCTACCGCTACAACTCCAGCACGCCACTGGTTGAAGGCTGAATTCATGCGGAACGAAATGGTGAGGCCTAAGAACGTATTGAAGACTGTCAAGGAATCCGTGAACGCTGTTGACGCGCGTGTAGGAACTACAAACGGGTAGTAGTGATTCACGATCGCAACAATCAAAGCGATCATTGTCATGAACAAAGCGCGGAGTGGCGCTTGGCCGTTTAATGCCGACCCATGCCAGCGCATGAGCACTCCCCATAAGGGCGCTGTGTCATAGTAGATCATGTGACACTGGAGTCAATGACTGGGGCGCTGCAGGACTTTTCCGAAGTGATGCATAGCAGAAGTGTCGGAGGCGACGGTCTGGGTGGATCGGGATAGTCGAACGTTTCGAGTTGTCGTCCTGATGGCATGACAGCGACAGTAGATATCATGCAACCAAGAAGTAGGAAGCCCGTATTTGTTGGCTGCACCATGCGAATTGACAGCAAAGAACCAGAAGCCAAGACACCACTGGCATTACCGTTCGGTTCACGATTGCATAAGGACTACTTGTAGTCGAAGTTAGACACCAAAGTGTGCGACACTGGTTTCAATTCACATCCGTAGATGCTGTTTGATTGTAGGTTACGACTCCTGCAGCAAAGATATTCCTCGCCGCTTCTTCTCCATTTCTTGGTAGTGCTTCATTGATCAGGAGAGCAGGAGCGGTAAGCTTTGTTTGCCAGGTACGCGATGCAGACGATCAGGCCACAAACATAGCTCCATTGCCAGCGCCGGTCCGGACGTTGTTCAATAAAAGCGCAAGTAGTTTGCATTGTCATTCACGTCCCACCTGCGTTGTTTGCGTGACCTCGAAAGTGTCAACATTTGCCGCATGTCAGACAATGCTAACCCGTTCAGCGAACCGTCGGGTCGGAGTCAGTTGATTCCATAACGGCGTACCTGGTCAAGGAGCGTGATGCGGACGACAAAATACCGCACTAGCCAGATCTGCACAGTCAATGAATGTTTCTTCAGTCATTCTCTCCAGTTCACACGCAGTTCATGAACCGAAGAACCCGATGCAATCGACCAGCGTCAACCTGCTGGTCGCTGCAATTGTGCGATGTTACAACGCCATCGGTGCACGGCCTCACGTCGTCTTCTTCTTTTCTTATTGAATATGGTGGTGACCGCCTCTTGAGTTGCGTGCACACAAAGGTGGCATTGTAGCGACTCGGTGCAAAAGGTGTGTCAGCGCACCATTTCCATTTCCGTGCCTTTGCTGCAAGTGCAGGTCCAAATCGTCAAACATCTTCCACAACAAGGCCCCGAACGTCACGAAAATACGCATACTGCAAACGTCACGTACAACATCCGCTTGTCCATCTTAGCCCTCGTAACATGAGGATCCCTTCCTATCAAATCCGGTCATGAAATGCACGCTTGACATCCTTTACTGTCGATCTCCAGGCGTCAACAAACAATTTGCGCACAAGAAGGTCACCGCTGCTGTCATTTGACAATGCTTATAGGCGAAAGACACTCACGCCAACGGAGTTGCTCATAGTTTAGTACTTTCAACACTGTCGTCTATAGCTTCGTGACGGCCACGATAAACGACCATCAACAGCGTTGCAGCAGTACACCGCCCAACAGTGCATAGTAATGCTGCAACAATGAGTGCTCGACACTTTCTATCCATAACCGAGTCCAAACAGAAACGATTCGTACGAAACATTGCAATAATGCACTTCTTGCTGCAGTCGTCTAGCTGAGTGCTGTGGCGCAATTCCAGAGTCGGAATCACCGCACAGACATAATGCCACACCCTTTGGCAGCAGAAACGGGAAGACCAAAGACTCGAGTGGTCCAACTTTCTGTAAAAACTATGCGCTGTGTGTACGCAGGTGCTAGTAAGAGCGAACCAAATGACAAGAGGTGGAAGCGTAATTTGCCAACTCTGCCGGCATGTGCGTGTCTACCGTGCAATTCCCACTTGCAACCTAAAGTACTAAACCCTCTATAAAAGTTCTCGACTGTACGAAATGGAAAAATATGTACGACCACCACCTCTCTTGTCCAAAGCAGCAGACCTCGTATTCGGCTATTTCTGTAGTGCGTCCTTTTGCTAATTCGTTGCTATCAACTCTCGACAGGTTTTCGGGCACCCCTTGGCGTGTCTATTGCATGCTTCTTTCCATCCAGGGGTAGGGGCTGGCAACTGGTACAACTGACAGTGATTCGCTAAAACTCTCACCGCCTGACAGTCCCATCGAAGAAGGACGTTTTTTGCCACAGTGTGCGGAAGAGAGTGAGCGAGGTCGTCCCAGTCGTCCACATCGCCCACGCCCTTGTCTTTGCAGGACGTCGTACGTTGTCTCCACCAAGTACGTTCTCGACTCACCGACGAACGAAGCGCCGTTCTGCCCACCCGCAGCAGCAGCGGCAGCAGCGATAGACAAGCAGAGAAGGAGGAGACGCAGTGAGGTGGACTCGATCGACACACTCCCAAAAAAAACCTCGGGCTTTCCACGGACTGTACGTCCCAAAATTGGGTTTTTTTATTCTGCGTCTCTTTCCGTGCTGACATTGCGCACTTTTGTGTCGTCGTACTTTGTACCCATATTCCTTCTTGTGGTTATTCGTTTTGTAGATGTTTAGCCTCACACCGCGGCAGTCGATGCAGTCGGTTCTCCAGTCCAGTGGCCGGAACAGCTCTGTACGCACGAGCTCGGCGTCGTCGTCCTTTGTCTCCACGGCCTACGGCAATTACCAGAGCGGCGGCAGCTCTCGCAACGTGGACGAGTCGCTCGTGCCGTCGTTCGAGGCGCTGAATCCGTACGCGGCAGTTGGACGCAGTATGACGGGCGACGACAAGCGCTGGCAGCCCGTGCCGGACTTGTTCCACTCGAAAGAGTCGCTGTACTTTCGCTCGGCAGTGGGCAAAGTGCTCAAAATCGCGCACGAAGACATTTCTCCAGCCGAGTTGGAAGTGCGTGCGAATACGCCTGAGTTTAAAGTGGAAGAAGGCGACTGGATTGCCCACGATTCGAATCAGAAGAACCAGTTTGCATTGATTACGCCGTTGAAGACCGTGGCTCGAATCCCTGCGAACCTGGTGATTTCGGATAAACCCGTTTCGTTAACACAGCCAATTAGCAACCATATGGGTGGTTACTTGCGCAAGAAAGGAGAGAAAAACAAGGCGTTTAAAAAGCGGTACATGGCGTTGAATGGCAGTGTGCTGGCTTATTACAAGAAGAAGCCCGAGAAGAATGGTATTCCACTGAGTCGCGATGAGAAAAAGACATTGGAGAGAGGACGGATTGACTTGGACCGAGTGTCGTCGTTGCAACCCATGGATTCCAAGACAGAACCGTACGGCATTCTTTTGGTCACGACGGCGCGTACATGGGCGATTTGCGCGGATTCAGAACCCGAGTACCAGCGATGGTTGAAAGGACTTTGTGACGTCGTGAAGTTCAGTGCAGTTCACGTCACGTACAAGCGCATGTTTCAATTGCAGGAAGTGAGCGCGAAAGCCATCACTGATGTCCGGATGGTTGTTACGACAGGGGATACAGTAGGACAGATTGTGGAGCACATTTTCAATTGTTACGAGCAGGCCTTGGATGCCGCACCATTGAGACCGTACAATCCAGCAGAGTACCGACTGAAGATCACTGGATACCGTGACTATATGATCGACAGGTTCCGCGTGCTGAACGAATACGTGCACGTTCGTGAGTGTCTATTGACGAAGAAAACTATCCGATTGACTGTGATTCACGAGTCGGTTATCCAAGAGACTGCTATGATGAACTTGAGTATTGGCAGAGATTTCGCGAGTAGCACTGGGCTCATGGACAACATTGTGAGCCAATTTTCGGATATGTTTGATGGTGAGCGGGCAACATCGTTGCAGATGACAACTCTTGGTGATGAATGGGAACGTCCTTCAATCGACCGTAATCCGTCGCTACCTAGTGGTATCATCCAACAACCGTTTGCTGTTCGTATTCGCCGGGTACTGAACATTCCTCGCACAACATGCGTGAGAAAGCGGTCAAGTGAAGAAGCTATTGTGACTAAAGTCCCTTTGATGAGCTCGGGTGTGATTGTTCGCATTGAGCTGTACGATGGTGGTCAACTGCTGGATAATGCTGTAATCGATACGACTGATGTGCGATTGAAAGCCCAGCGCAACAATCTGTTGTATGCCGAGTGGGAAGATGCCGTGTGGCACAAGTTCAACATTGATATCTGCAACATCACGCGCACGACCCGAGTTCAGCTTACCGTTTCGGGTGTGAAAAAAGTGGTTGGGAGCTCAACATCCAGCATAGATGTCATCGAAGAAAGGATGCTCGTGACCGGCGTGAACGTGTTCGAAGTGGATGATACACTTACGCAGGGGCAACAGTATGTGCACATGTACAACAACCTGCATTCTTGCGTTCAGGGCCCGGTGCCTCACGTTGCACTGCCAAACGAGCCCCTGATCCAGATTGAGTTTTCCAAGTTTGATGCACCGATCAAATTCAATTGGAACGACGATGAGAGATCATCACTGAATGACCGTTCTCAGCGCCGCAGTTTCGTTGCGAGCAGTCGGTCTGTGATGCTGCGGAAAGAAGGGTGGCTCCAGAAAGTGGGCAATTTCTCGTCTTTGACTCGATGGCGTCGTCGTTGGTTTGTCGTGGATCAAAGCACTTGTACGCTTAGTTACGCCGATGACGAGACCGCTCCTCGTAAATTGATCACGCTGCGCAATTGCTCAGTGATGACCGCAGATGACATGAATCAAAAGTTTACGACAGCGCCTGTCAACAAAGGGACCCGAAAAATTCGCCAGACGTGGTGCTTTAAGGTGCGACCCATGGGCTCGTCTCGTGACTACATCATTTCTGCTGAAACGAAACAAGATCGGGAGGAATGGATGCTTGCGATCTTGACCGTTTCCAAGAATGACTCAAGCATCAGTGACCTTCCAGGTGGCCATGGGGGCTTGGAGGATTCGGGTGTGCCAGATCCTGTCACGGAGAGCCCCCGCGCGGAAGAAAATAGTGATCTCCTCGACGGCAAGTATATTCTAGAGAGTATCGCTCAAGACCGGCGCGATTCGACCTCTCGCTGTAGTGGTCACAGCGCGTCTCAGCATGAGTCTGCCCAGCTAAACGAACTACGCAAGCTCATTTTGCTAGATCCACTGTACCGGTTCAGTCCGTACCAAAAGGAGCAGCTGTGGATGCACCGCGAAGAATTTATTGACATACCAGCTGCTCTCCCACGCATCCTTTCATGTGTCCATTGGGATGATCGCGATGAGTGTGACGAGGCACTGACATTGCTTCCACGCTGGTCCGTTCCTGACCACCAAGCCGCTTACATTGAGCTCTTGAATGGTGAGTTCGCGAATGAAGGTGTTCGCTCGTTCGCTGTAATGAAGCTTGGCCAAATGGCTGATACGACATTCAGCTACTTCTTGCCTCAGCTTGTGCAGGCAATTAAGTTTGAGAACCACCACGTTTCTCCCCTATCGATGCTGCTTATAGAACGGGCCATTAAGAATCCGAACCAGATCGGGTTCGATCTCTTCTGGAGTATGAAGGTGGAGGCGCACAACGACCAGTACCGTGAACGATACGGTACAATTCTGAACGCATACTTGGACGTCTGCAGCTCAAAGATGCGTGCTATCCTGAAACTGCAGGACAAGCTTTTCGCGGAGGGTGGAATGCTCGAGCGCATATGCCAGAGCGTGAAGGCAAAAAGGAAGGACGGCGCAGCTGAAATGAAACGCGCGATGCAGCAGGGTCTGGATGCGCTGAATGAGCTTCTGCCAGGTTCATTTCAGCTGCCGCTTGATCCTCGTATTGAAGTGGGCAAGATCATTGTTAGCAAGTGCCGTGTCATGGATTCTGCGAAGAAGCCGTTGTGGTTGGTATTTGAGAATGCAGAGGAGGGAGGCGACCCTGTCGCAGTAATGTTCAAGGCAGGGGACGATGTCCGTCAAGATTGCTTGACGCTACAATTGATTCGTTTGATGGACGAGATGTGGCGAGACGAGGGCCTTGATTTGGCGATGGAGCCGTATCGATGCGTTGCGACATCGCCAATGACTGGCATTCTTCAGATGGTGCCGAACTCGGTTACGACAGCTGAGGTGCACCGGCGTGACGGTATGATGGGAACGTTTAAGGATCCCAGTTTCTCTGACTGGATTCGCGCAAACAATCCTGATCCAAGGAGTCGCAAGGCTGCTGTTGACCTTTTCGGCCGCTCTTGCGCTGGTTACTGTGTAGCAACTTGTGTCCTTGGCATCGGTGATCGGCATAACGACAATATTATGGTTCGTGGAGCGACTGGTTGCAATGCGTGGCTACAACACTTCCTGACACGCGTTCTGATTTTTCAATGTTCAGATTTCGTCATCGGGCCGGTACTTCCACATCGACTTTGGCCACTTTCTCGGCCACCTCAAGTACTACAAGGTAAGCAAGGAGCTTGATTATTGTGGTCTGCTGTTGTGTGTGTGTTTCGCTCACTGACTTCTGTGCGTGTGCTCTATTTAGCTGGGAATTCGTCGCGAGCGAACCCCTTTCGTGTTTACAAACGAAATGGCGTACGTGCTAGGTGGTGTGGAAGGAAAGGACTTTGCAAAGTTTGTTGATACAGCGTGCACGGCGTACTGCGTGCTACGGAAACAAATGCACCTTCTGGTGTCGCTGTTGCTGCTGATGGTTCCGGCGGACATGCCCGAGTTGACAGGTCGGGATGACATTAATCACATTGTGACGACGCTGGCGCCCGAAGTATCGGACGATCGCGCTCGTGAGTCGTTTGAGCAAACGATTCATTTCTGTCTCGACAGCCGGTTCAAGCGCTTTGACAACTACTTGCACAACATTGCCCACGCCTTTGGATAGGGTCATACCTCTGACCTGGAACTGGCACGTGAGTGCACTAAGTAATCATTGCCGTGAGTGCGTTTGTGCTCGATTTGCAGTCTGCTGAGATTTTCTGGCCTGCACACTCGCGCTGCGGTGAAGAATAAGAGAGCAACAGTACTCTTCATCGGAGGGGTTCGAACTCGCTGCGGAAAGTGTGTGGTCGTTGCTACCATACGTTCGTGTCTGGGTTTGCAAGCATTGTAAATAGTCAAGGTCTACTTGTGGCAACCGAGTCAGCGTTTGCGATTGTACTCAGCATCGATTCAGCTCTATGGCCTACATTGGTTGTTCTGCATGTGTGCACATATTGTGGCCTTAAGCGACTCGAAAAAATAAATGAAAGCCAAGGAACTGAAAATGTGCCGCTATGATGTGCTGTGCTGGGCAAATGTTACAGTGTGCGGATGAACGCAGTAAGCATCATCGTCAGGCACATCCGACAATGGGACTCCTGTTTTTGCCACTCATCCATTTCAGTGCCGTGACCTCTGCGGTATAATGCATGGTGCGCTTCTTCCAGCTCAGTCAAATGATTGTCTTACCACTACCGCCTGCCTGTACCAGCACGATACTTTCATCTAGCTTTTCCCTTCTTTTTCCCGATATTTTGGCTTTTTGGCTTTCCGGGTTCCTTGTTTCGCTTAGGCTTAAGTGTCCCAAGTGTGCGAAATGGCAATGCATTCTTAATGTCCGTATCCCTGCACACTTTTGCAAACAAGTACTACCAGATAGCGTGCGTTAAGGGACATCTCACTGAGGCATAAAAAGCCTTGTGGGTGCATAAAAGCCTTGTGGGTGCATACAAAGTTATGGTGATGCCATCAGGCACCTTAACCAAAGCGAATTACACCTTTTAAGACTCGTGCGATTGTCATTTCTCTTGACAATGTCCATTGCTGGACAAGAGCAAAAGTTACGCGTACAGATATGTACACGCTGATGTAATTGTACCAACTTTAATCGGGTCTTCCAGCATCATATTCAGGCACGCTTCGATCAGGCCGCGACATCCTATCCTTCCTTGCACTCACACTTCGTCATAATTAGTATAAAATAATTTAGAAACATTAAAAATATTTTATTTAATAATCCAAATTTATCGCATGTTGCTGTTACTTCGACGTAGTAGATAGCACTGTTACGACATTTGACATCTGCCAACTGTGTAGCGCAAAAGGGTCGGTAGAAATGTCGACCCGCATCTCTTCTGGCCGGCAGTAAATCAAACCAAGATCTTCCTACTCCACAAAACCTCGTAACTTCCTAGTCGGGGTTTACACTCTTCAATTTTGCAGTCTCAACGCTTGCTACAGGACGGCATTGCATGTCGGTAATAGTCATCCGCTCTTTAAACAAGCATGTGGTTCGTCGGATCTAAACTTCTAGCTTTGGTGCTACGGTAGCTTGATTACTGGTGCTTGAATGTCCATGGTAACTTCCGCTTCGTGACAGGACATGAACGCTGACACTTTGCTCGAATGCAAGTGTGCATCGACACCGTCACGGCACATGAAAGAGTACTGATCACGCGAGACAACGATGTGCTTGCCGTGCATCGTCGCGATTCATTATCATGGATCTGTCATTGCTGCTGTCTCAGACTATAAGTCCTGACTTCCCATAAGGAACACCACACCGCGTCGAAAAACTAGATGTGATAGCAATCAAGCGGCTTCCAGTCAAGGTGTTAGCGACACGTGCGAGTCTCTACTTCAATGCGAAGATTAGCGCAAGACTAGTTATCGCTTACGTATTGTAGAGCAAGTTCAAATGCCACATCGTTACCGCACTCGGGATTTCATAAGGCGGTTGTCACCGCATGGGTATGGAACGTAATGCCGGTTGTGTGTTACCACATTCAACGAAATGCCAAACTGCTCCATGCAGGAATTATCTTGTATGGAAAGCTAAATTACGTTGATAGAGCGGTGTCAATGCAGGCGTGTGAAACAGTAGATAGGTTCCTACATCTGACGGAAGAGGTTGGAAATCGTGTTGAGGGAACACCTGTTTACCAGATGAGCGCAGACTACAATGCTCAACGTGGCAACGGATGCTCAAGTCAGTGTGATTTCTTCGTTCAACCTCTTCCTTCTCACTCATCGGTACGAGTACCACATACGGCACAGCAATGGTTGCTAAGTAGTAGTATACTATTGACGAGCTGCTCATACTCGAAGCACGTGTTCGTTCATCCCTGACCCAATGGTCTGTTAATGATTCTTTTTGTCTTCACCGATCGATCACCTGAGGATATATGCGGATAGATTGAATCGGGCAGTCATGCTGAGCAGTAGATGCTGGTCGAGGTGAAGCGAGTGCACATGTTTGTGGTGCAAGTGAGACATTAGCTTGCAAACTGCTGTTCCTACTATGCCTACCTGGACAAGACAGTTGCGGTAAACGCGCTTTACATGCTCTTTTGAGCCTGTTGTGCGCGGTTGGAAGCCGCGAATATCAACGCGAGGCACGCTTGCGACACGGTCGTAGATCATTCGACTTAACAGCCATCGAAGAGCTTCGAGCTGCAAACCTGACTACGGAACGAGTGCTCGGTAGGGCGAATTATAGTGACGCCTACAATGCGAGGATGAGGACAAGTTAGTGCTGCCTTTGCAGAATGAAAGCCAATCCTTACTTTTCTGTTCGCATTCTCAAAGGAGCCTGAGCCCGAGCATGTTCAAGAGTCGGGCTGTTGGTGCAGCACGTCGATGTATCAGTCTGTAACTACGTCCACCAAACTTACACAGGTTGTTGTGCGCCTTTTGCCTGTAGTAGATAAACGGACACGAGACGACAAAGGATGTTGCTAACGGCAGCTCCAATATGGTCATCGCTCTGATGCATTTCATAAAGTCCTCCCGTCGTGTCTTGTTGTGGAGAGATACATGTGCCGCGGTTTAGACCTCCACAAGCGAAAGTATAACAAGCGATATGTTGCGCTTCTACATAATAGGTAGGAATCAACTCTAGGTCCTAATACAGTCGTAGAACCGTGGGTAATGAAGCGTTTGTTGGATATTAGGACGTGTAACTTGCGCTTGGTATTCCGCTACGAGATGGCGACCCGCTACAACCACAGCGGCACTACGGCGGCGCAGCAGGTACCGCAAACTAGAATATAAGCGCAGTTTACGCGACGACAGAACTGTTGCCTTTGTTTGGTGCCTTGATACCGAGCCAATTTGTCACTGCCCTATCCACCTCCGACGAACCCATCAAATCCTGACGAACACTCATCCAAAACCGTCAATTGCCAACGACGAACATGCTGCAGAATATCGTTTTTATCGTAAACAACCAGGTGTCTGCGCTTTCTAGGTCCTTTTCATCGAATCAAGCAGCAAAGCTCATCAACGAGCAGACGTCGTCCACCACGTACCCACCCACTCTCTGCACTACAGCACAATTTCATGCTCCATCATCTCTCTCTACATCGAAACAGACAACGTCTTCCATCCGGCGCCTACATCTCCTCCATCAGAGCGTTCACCACCACCAGCACGTTGCCGTTGCACTGTTCCAGACGGTCCACGACCACGCTCGTTTCCACACCCGGAAAGATGTTGCGCACCATATACAGCTCCTCCGACCACTTGATTTCGTCCTGCGACGGCGCGGCAACCACCGGCGCCACAACAACCGGAGCTGCAACCACAACCGGTTCAGCCACCACGGGCTCGACAACCACGGGCGCCTCCTCCACCGGAACCGACGTCTGCTCCGTCACTTGTTCCCACTCGCTGTCGCTGGCAGCCGCCACCGGCGCTTCAGTCGCTTCCTCCACAACCACAGCGGCCGTCGACTGCCGTGGCGTCTCTGGAATAGGCGCCACTTCCGCCTGGACCGGCGCCATGTTCTTAATCTCGACCACCACCTCCTTGGCAAACTCACCAATGCCCTCGGCCGCACACTTGAGACCTTCCGTCGTCTCCTTCATGAGCTGGTCAAACGGCAGCTCCTGAATGCTCACGCGCGCCGCCTGCACCGCCTCGCGCGCGTCCTGGACCACCGTCTTGAGCGCCTCGTTCGTCTGGTCGAACCCCGTCTGCGCCGTCTGCTGCGCCTTGTCGGCCCACTCCTCGTGCTTCACCTTGCTCATGGCTACAGTCAGCGTCTCCACGAGCTTCTCAATGGCCATGAGGATCGGCGCCGCCACATTCTCTTGGAACGCGACCGTCGAGCGGCTCACAGCTTCAAAGCGCACCGACGTGGCGCTCGCTGCCGCCGGCGACAGTACGCGACATGCCTCCTCGTACTCGGCCTGCGACGTCACGTTCAAGCAGTCGCCTTCCACGTCCGTGTACTGCACCACAAAGCTGCCCGGCGCCAGGTTAAACGTCTCGGCAAAGAGCGCCGTCAAAGCCTCGAGCGAGAACGACGTGAGGTCCACGCGCAGACGGTGCAGCTCGCCCTTGTACTTGATCTTGAGCACCGTTTGCTTGGCGTCCATCCTGAGTGCGGGTGCGTCTTTAAGTGAAGTGAAACGACGTGAAGTGAAGGGAAGTGAAGCAAATTCTCTTGCGTCTGACGCTGCGAATTCGGAAATGAGCACGAGAAAGGAGGGGGAGGTCGTCAACCCTCTCGAATCCGATATTCCTTCTTCCACGTCTGGTTGCGGCTACAAACTGGCCAATGAACGACTGCCGTTGGGAAAGGCTTTGCCATCCTTCGAGTGGCCCTTGATTTCCTTGCCGTTTCAGATAAGTAACCACAGCTCGATCGCGTGGATAAACGGTAAAAGTCGCTGCACTATCGACTGACGAGCTTCGAAGATAACGTGCGCTAATGCATAAACTGTACAACGTCGGGTGGGCCGCACTTTTCCTCGATAGGCGCCCACCAGCTGTCGCACGATGGTGTACCGGTCGAACCTAACCGAAACGGTACACCCTCTCTCGCGTCCATGACAAGGTACCGGTATTCACCGATCGATACCTGCTCGTCTCAAGTCGCTTTTTGTACGACCGACCACTTCCGACCTGCTCCTTGGGACTGTCGTCGTGGCGCTGGTCGTGGTTGTCGTGCACTTGCAGCGCCTTCCAGACGCCCAAAACGCAGCCGGCAACTCGAGGATCTCTGTGACGTCCCCCCTCCTCGATATGCCGTCGGCGCCGGCGTCCACCACGTCCTCGGACGCCAGTATCTCGCCCCGCCCGAGCCACCCAAGCTCCATATCCAGTGCCTTGTCTACGCCAGTGTCTTTGTCGCTGCCAGGCCTGCTCCCTGGCACGCATCTGGGTATTCTGGCCTCCGGACCTCTGGACAAGCGACGGGACGGTGCTGTACGTGGTGGCTGGGCCAAGCGCCTCTTCCTTTTGTCCACGCGCAGTCTGCACTATTACCGCAAGACGGAGGAGATGGAGCTCTTTGGCAAAGAGCGTGGCCACGTGCTGCTTTCGGACATTGCGTTCGCCAAGGTCGTGCTGCCTACTGACGCTCCTGCTGGTGCTGTCGAGCCTGGACGCGTGTCGTTTTACATTGCGGTTTTGTCGGTACGAGCTCTCTTGTGGACGTTGTTGCTGAGCGTGTTAGTGTAATGGAGCACCAATTGTGTGGTGTTGGTTTTGTTGTTGTTGTTGTTGTTGTCATTGCTGCAGAAACGGAAGACGCTGTTGCTGTTCCTGCGTGCTGACACGCTCGACTATGCTAGTAGCTGGGTCAGCCTTATTAATATTGCCGTGCAGACTGCAAAAAGCGTTGGCTTTGCGCCACGATGGACAGTGGAGACTATGCAGACGTTTCTTTCAGCGACTTCCGGGTATGTGGTTGGAGCGGTAGAATTGAGGTAGGAAGGTGGCTGGACGGGTTTCTGACGGTTACGATGATGCTGTGGCTGCAGTAACGATGAAGAGCTTGAAGAAGTAGTGACGGAATCACCTACGAAGGTCGTAATGACGACGACGCCTGTTACGGTAAGCTTCTGTAAATGATTTGTGCCATGAAGGGACAATCCAGTTGCTTACGTGTCCATCGTTAGCGTCCGGTACCTTCAGTGCTTGTTGTTAGTATGATATCTGGACAGTCGAGCGTGTCGGACTCAATGGAACGGTTAGTTAAGCGAAATATTGAGCTTCATACGGAACTGCAGCTGGGTGTATTCGAGCAAAAGGACACGTGTGTTATCGTGCTAAGTGACGGTGAAGAGATCCGCATTTCTCGGCAAATGCTGGGAAACGATACCGAAAGTCTACTTACAAGTACCAAGCCGCTCGATCTGACGACCCCAGCACGCAGTCAACCAATGCGACCTCATGTCATGTCGATGTCCCGAGTATCGGGTGTGTGTTGTATCGTTCCACATTGTACTGCAAGCACAGATACCGTTTAACCTATTGTGCTGTACGCAGTTTCTTTCCGATGCGTACCGGCTCCTCCGGCACCAATCACACGACGGGACTCAGGCATTCAGCCAGTGACGTCGTCGTTGCCTTCAACGTTCACTATTGCTTTTCCAGGCACATTGGGTGGGCTTTTCCTGATAAGCTGTCTGGTGTCTTCTTACTGCGCGGCACCTTTTGTTGGGTTGATGAAGATAACTATCGTGCTCGGCTTTATCCTCTCAATCTCCCAAATCGCGCAGTTCGTTATCTGGTAAGTTCGTGATTGTGTTTGGTTGCTGCTGCACATGCTCCCGACTGACATGTTCTACTTGACTTCTAGCTTATCAGATACCAAAAGTCACAAGCGCTTGAGCTCCGTCTTGCTGCCAATTTGCGGGTCAAGAAAAGCTGCAGCTACAGTGGAAAACGAACTCATATACCATATAACGATCAGCAAAATCGAAGTGGTCGAAGTAGATCGATTCGCAGAACTCGCACTGCCCGACGCAGTGCTACCTGCAGCGAATGCGAGCGACTCCTCGGAGACTGCAGTGACATCAATCAGTGGCGGACCGATCGCGTTCTCACCTCGATTTATCGCAGGTGAAAAGGGCGATGTCGCAAAGGGTCGAGCGAGGTATCTGGCTACACTGGAGTGGCGCGAAAACAACGGCATCGACGATATCTTGGTGACACCGCATCCGAACTTCGAAATCATCAAAAAGTACTACCCTCAGTATTTCCACGGCAGAAGTCGTGAGGGTCTACCCGTATACTATGAACGGCCAGGCAAAATTGATCTTGCAGCACTGAAACGCGAAGGGCTCTCTATGGATGACCTGCTGCGTCATTATACGTACATGACGGAGTACCTCTGGCGAGTACTGGAGCCAGACGACGCCGCTCGCTCAATCACGGTGCTCGATGTGACGGGTATCGGCATGTACGACCTCGGTGGAGAGGTCCTGGACTTTATCAAGCGCGCGTCTGCATTCACCGGCGCTCATTATCCCGAGCGCAGTGCCCACATTCTAATCATCAACATCCCCGGCTGGTTCAACATGGTTTGGCGCATGGTCAAGCCGCTGATTGACCCTGTAACTCGCGAGAAGGTACGTAGCAAGATGGTGTTGTTTGCAACTGAAGACCACGCACTGATGATGCATCGTGTGTTTTGCAACTGCCTGTAGGTCCACATGCTGAAGGGAGGTTGTGCCATTCGACGCGAGCTGGAGAAGTTGATTGACGTCACGAACATCCCGTCCGACTTTGGAGGGGAAGGTGCGGCGCTAGGTGACTCGAAAGAAGAGCATGCTTTAGCAGCACACGTCAAGGAGTATCTGTGAGCAGGCTTCACTAAACTATGCGGATCCTCGGCTGTAGCCTGCATCCATCCGAAAAAGCCAGCGTGCCTCTCTGTTCCTGCCTGCCTCATCCATGCCACTCATTCTGATGGCTACATTCAACCTGATAATTCTCCTCCGGCTCTCCGCGAGCTCAACGATGGGCTGCACCCACAACTTTTCGTATAGGATGCCTCTCCCAATCCGGTGATTAGACCCCACTCGCCCCTCCCCCCCAGCCTCGAACGAAACACCGTTTCATTCTTGATTTTGCCATGTCGCGAACAAAGGCCCTTGTCCGCCGCGCTGTCATCGGCACTCGTGCTCGCCCCTCATTGGCCTTCGCCACCCGCGCTTTTTCAGCTGAAGTCGATGGTTCGTGCCTATCCCATTTGACTACCACCTTCTAGCTAGCTAGCTGCACACGCACCTCCCCCTCCTCCTCAATTGTCTATGGTTCCTAACTAACGAACGAACTCCATTGTTCCAGTCGAGCCTGAGTCGGTATCGTTCGAAGACATTAGCACGGCGTCCTTTCGCATCCGTGATGGGATCCAGCAGACGCACTGTGAGTACACGCCGTTGCTGTCGCAGCGCATGGGAGTGGAGCTCTACCTCAAGAAGGACCATCGGCAAATGACTGGCAGCTTCAAAGAACGGGGCGCTCGGAACGCTTTGTTGCAGCTGACCGACCAGGAGAAGCAGCACGGCGTCGTGGCTGCTTCGGCTGGTAATCACGCTCAAGCGTTGGCCTATCACGGCCGACTGTTGGGGATCCCTGTGACGTGTGTGATGCCCAAAGTCGCGCCGTTGACCAAGATCATGCGCTGCCGGGAACTCGGGGCGCGGGTTGTGCTGCATGGGGAGCACATCCTGGAAGCTCGTGAAAAGGCTGAAGACTTTGTGCGGGACGAGGTACGACGGGAGACGATGCAGTGGCATTCTTGTCGGGCTTGAAGACTGATGCTGATGGTTTCTGCTTGTGGCTGTGGTGCGCAGAACTTGATGTACATCAACGGATTCGATCGTCCGGAGATTATTGCGGGGGCTGGTACCATGGGCATCGAGATCTTGCACCAGGTACCCGACGTCGATGCGATCATTGTACCGATCGGAGGTGGTGGCTTGATTGCTGGTATTTCGCTCGCTGTCAAGACCCTGTCTCCAAACGTTCAAGTGATTGTAAGTACTGCGTGCATTATGGCCATGATCATCTGGTTGTGGTCGTGTGAAGTTCTTACCGGATGTTCTGGATGATTTTTGCGTTGCAGGGAGTCGAGCCGGAGTACTGTGCGAGTTTCTCGGAAGCTCTGAAGGCTGGTAAGCCCGTGCACATGCCGTCAAAGCCGACGCTTGCAGACGGCCTAGCGGTTCCTTGTGTTGGTGCTAACGCCTTCGAGATCGCTCGCACGTACGTTGACAAGGTCGTGACTGTCTCGGAGCGCTCGATCGCACTGAGCGTGCTGCGTCTCGTCGAATTGGAAAAGGTTGTCGTGGAAGGTGGAGGGGCATCCTCACTAGCTGCCCTGATCGACGGCAAACTGCCCGAGCTGCAGGGGAAGCGCGTTGTACTGCCTCTCACAGGTGGCAACATTGACACACCCGTCCTCGGTCGCGTTATTGACCGCGGTCTGGCTGCAGACGGTCGTCTCGTGCGCTTCGTGGCTACTGTGAGTGACCGTCCTGGCGGTATTGCTCAGCTGACGTGCTTTCTGCGTGACTTCGGTGTGAGCGTCAAGGATATCTATCACGAGCGTGCTTGGGTGCATGCCAGCATCTCCCACGTTGCAGTCAAGTGCGTTGTCGAGACACAATCGAGCGAGCACGCACTTGAGCTGAAGCAGCACCTCGAAGACGAAGGCTACCCACTTATCTGGGAGAGCTTCGCTGGACTCCAGTCTCCAACTGTTGAGTTCTGAGTAGACAAATGATAAACTTTAAGTGTCGGTGTGCCATTAAGTAGATGATAATTTTGTCCTACCGTTTGCCGTCCCCACACTCGCATTTTCCGCTCGGTCGTCTCCATCTATACCTCCGCTAGCTCTCCGAGATAAATGTTCTTGTCGCTGCTGCAAGAGCCCACGATAGGTTCAATGGGATGGAATGTAGCCTCATTCACGCTGCCCGCATGTCCTGGCAGAAGGTAGCGCAGATTGCCCGTCTCAGCATCCCAAATGTACACATAGCGATCCGCGGACCCGCTCGCTACAAAGCGCATATCAGCCGACCAGCCACAGCGAATGAGTGTCCGGTCAAAGCTGTGCTTGGCGCCCATGAACGTCGTCTTGAGCCGTTCGCCGTCGACAAAAGGCCGGACGTCCCACTTCCTCACGGTCGAATCCATGGCATTCGACAGCAAGAAGGCGCCATTTGGACTGAGACTCACGCCCGTCACAATGTCCGCATGGCCCTGAAGCACCGTAGCCACTTTGTCGTTGCGTAGATCCCACAAGTTGATCGCCCCGTCCAGTCCACCTGCAACAACCCGCGAAGTGTCAGCCAGGAAACACACAGCTGTGACCTGGTACTCGGTCTCCAAAGACTTGACCGCCCGCTTCGAACGGACGTCCCAGAGCTTGAGCGTGCGGTCGTCACTGCCGCTCACAATGAGCGTCGGGCCACTGCTCACGGGACAGCAGCTGTTGATTACTGACGTGTGCCCCGTGAACTTCTTGACGCGACGTCCGCTCTCGGCGTCCCAGAGCCCGAGGGTCTTGTCAGCCGAAGCAGACACGAGCTGGGCGCTGTCATACGTCCACTGGACCTCGAGTACCGCGTTTTTGTGACCACTAAGTACGTGGTAATTGCGGCAGTCCCCGTACACGTTCCAAAGCAGTATACAACGATCAAATGAACTCGACGCCAAGTGCTGCCCCGACGGACTGAACTTTAACGAATACACAGCCGCACTGTGACCCGAGAGGAGCATCGTAGGCGCCAAGAGCTTCGACGTCCGGTCGCCCACGCGCTTGCACGCGACGACGGTCGAGTCGGCAGCGACGATCTCCGTCAGTCGCGAGCGCTTGGCCACTTGCGTCGATGATGCAGACGTGAGTAAAGTCGACGCGTCGGTCTCATCGTCGCTGCTTGGAGGTCGCTTGCTACTACCTCCCATGCCGATGGTGGGTGGGTGGGTGTCAACTGCGAACTTAAGACGTACTTGGCAAGGAGGCTCTGTGGCTGGCTTGGCTGTGCGGCGGGACGTCAATTAGAAATGAAAATGTAGAAACGATGAGCTTGAAAGAGTGAGTCCGAAAGACTTCATTTAAGATGCAAATCGGTTTGATCGCTGAATGAGGGGAAACTTTAAATAAAACGCCACTTTTTGCCTAGAAAAACGCCACTTTTTGCCTTAAAACACACCACTTTCGCCTATACATGCACGATTAGTGACGGCTATCAATTCATCTTAATCGTTCTATGCCAGCGGTCACTGAGCAAAAGACCATGCGACCAATCCTTGAAGATCGCTGACATGCATCACTACATCAATATGGTAAGCCCGTTTCTCTCTCTTGTAATATTGCAGCGACTGCTATTGCAGACGGTGCTACTGCTGCGACCTCTACTCCATAGCGGAGTTAATAAGTTCCTTCCGGCCGGTTCATCCAGCAGTCAGGAGAAAGTTGTAGCGACTGTCAAACATCACGCCGTCCACCAAGACTTCGCCGTAAGGATCTACCGTAGCAATCGAATCGGGATCAAATGCGTATTACTCACTGTGTGTAGTGAAAGCGACATAGAAAATTTCGCGGCTGGCGCACGGCAAAGAAGACTGCAGAAGTACCAAAGTCGGCCGACCGTACGAGCTTGCGATAGTCTACAACATGCACGCGCCAGAAGGGAGCGCCTGTGCCAAGATCTGTTTGCATGACTGCCATGGAGGCTGCCCCGATGCATAATGAAAGCTTGATTGACACTGTAAAGGTGGCACGCGGCATCCACAAGGAGTGGAAGGCATCAATGCCAAGGCCGACTAAGATTTATATGCTATCGCTGCTTTACGTTTTTCGTAAGGGTACGCAACATATTAGCTTTGGAGATTTACTAAAGTGAGATGGGAAGTGGTTTGTTGGCATGACTGCTTATCATGAGTGTACTCAGCTGAACGAACGGAATACATAGCCTTGAATCTAGGGGCAGGTTGATAAATTTCTCATGTGCTTGTACCTCATTCGATATATTGAGGTCGTCGATCTACACCGTGGTTACTATATCAGTCACGACAAGGCAATATTTTAGTACTGCATCTTCTGTGGACATTTACCCTGGTGCGCGATGTCCGTATTGACAAATCGAATGATTGACGCGCGGGCGAGCGTGTCTATTACGGCGGACGGCGCTGGGGCTTGAAATAAGTGGCCTTTCGCTTAACGATCACTGACATAGAATAATCAAGATAAACATCGAGCCGGTAGGGATCGTGAATGGATAGGCAAAAGTGACGTTGTTTTAGGCAGAAAGTGGTGGTGTTTTAGGCAGAAAGTGTTGTTTTGTCTTAAAGTCTCCCGTTAATTTGCGTTCACGTGACACAAAACGCGCCGCTTTGTTGGACAAAGTGGCACTTTTTGTGTGCTTCTTTCACAAGTTTACGCTGCACAAAAACTTGCTTGGATTACTGCTCCCTGTGCTTTTTGTCCTACTCTGCAGCGTACGTCAATTTCTGCCAATCAGATCGTCGATAAATCTCACGCCAGTGATCGATCGCACTTGGCGATGGGAGCACGTGAGGAAGTGGTGATCGATGGCGACTCGACGGAAGACGAGGACGAAGAGGTACGTATCATCACGCCCGAGTCGCGCAAACGCCGTCGCCGCTCGAACGTTCTGATGGACCAGGAGGAAGACGGAGACGGAGCTGAGGACGACAACGGAGAAGCGAGTGGACAGCGCGTTCAAGAGCGAAAAGAAGCGGCCAATGGGGTGTCGGTCGCCCTACGACGTCAGCAGCAGCTGTTGCTGGGCAGAGAAGGGGTCATGTCTCAGCCCATGACGCTGCGTACACCGACGCCGACGCGTCGTTCACGTCGGAACCTGCAGCAGCTCTCGATATCGACGGCTGTGGCTCGTGGGGATCGTGATCGACGTCAGCGACAAGAAGAAGGCAAGCACGATGATGACAAGGGAAGTTTTTGCATTGTGTCGCCGCCGTCTACTCGCTTCGTGACGAATAGGGACAGCAGTACGTGTGAAGATGAACGTGTTGTGATCGAGGACAATGACGAGACATTTGAGCGGGCTCGGACACAGCAGGATAAGCAGCAAGATGTAGAGACCAACCGGTTGGTGGACGCTGACGGGTCATCGTCCGCATCGAGACGTAGCTCGAGAATCCAACACAAGCGCCCGGTGAAGGAGGTGAAGCTAGGCAGCACGAGGAAACTGGATTATCCGGTGCTGGACAATTGTCTGGACGAGCTACAATGTTCAGGATCGCACTGTAGAAGTGGAGACGATGATGTTGTTGTTGACGATGATGACGATAGTGATGGCTGTGAGGGGTCTGAACACGGGGATACGGTAGAACCGTCAGTTCAGAGAAGACGGCTGTCTCTGCTACGTGAGGGAGAGCGGGATCTCTGCGAAAAGGTGTACGCGGATGGAGGAGAGGATGTGGATGATTTCATTTGTAACGACGACGAGATTGAGTACATGGACGACGATGAGGAAGGTGTGATTAGTGTGGAGACGTCGGATGACGAGGTAGAAGATGAAACGGAGGGGCTGGCAGCCATGCTGGCGGTGGGACGCTCCCGCGAGATAAGCGAATGGTTCACTATCTACCTGGAGTATCTGGAGGAGTGCGTTATCGATCCAGACTTCGAAGCTAAAATGCATCACAAACGGTCCAAGGCGAAGCACCAGCTATACGGCCAGGCTGTTGATCGTGTGAGTTTGCTTCTTTTGAGCTGCAAATTTGTCCGAGAGTATACTCATTTTGTGTCTTGCGCTTGTCTAATAGATTGAGCGTAAGCTATGCGCATGCCGAGACACCGTTCGATCAGGTGTGGCATGGCCTGAAACTATGGTAGATGCACTGAAGCATGCTTCGCAATTCCGTTCCAGTCGTGCATCTGCGGAACAGGACTGTGACGCCTGCAACCGTCGCCAGCATGTTGCTACCTGTCATGTAGAACTAGCCGGTGTGGCCTGTGATGCGACGAAGCTTTACGGACGTGATTGGATGCGTCAGTACGTTTTTGCTTACGCTGTTTTTCATGCCGTTTAAAGCATGACTGTCTAATGATGTAATTGTTGATGCCTAGTCTTATGAAATCAAAGCCGGACGCACCCTCTGTGTATGCAGCTTTCGAAATGGGTGGCGTGTGTCATGCAGTAAGATCTCTTGTTGGTATATTGATTCTTTGTGCGGTAAATAGCGGAAGCTAACATCTGCGTCATGGGTTGCTGTCGTAGCGCACTTTGGCGTATTGGCAATTACTGCATGCCAAGCAGTTTTGGTGTATCTTGGTCGACGCAAAGCTGCGTGAGTGTGCAGATAATACGGGACGGATCGCTGAGCAGTACCGCAACGACTTCTTTACGCGAGAGTTTGGTCGGTACAAGAAGTTGATGAGCGTTGTGGAAAAGTTTGCTGAAGACTCGAAACAAATTGGCGTTTCGATGACGAACGTATGGCAGAGGATTACCCCACGCAAGGTGACCAGTAAATTTCTTCCGATTTCGTCCAGAGTGTCATCACACCGAAAGCCAGAACCTCGTCGAGGTACGCTCGATGCATTTGTCGCCGATAGTGAAGAAGAGGACGTGGAAGATGAAGAGGCAGTAATGGACAAGCAGGAAGAGAGGAGACGTGCAGTTGCTGGCGGAAAGCATGATGTTGATCAGGCCACGGACGATGAGCAGAAGGAGGCAATTAAGAGCACGCCGCTTGGGATATCACACAAGGAAGGTAACAACGGGCAACAGCATCAGCTTTCGTCTATTGGACAAGTTAAAAATGAACACCTGGTCGAGAAGGACATCGACGATCTCATGTGCTTGGTGTGTGACGCAAGCCCACGCAACGCGGGGGTCGTGCACGGTCTATATCTTCATGTGTATTGTTGCTACGCCTGTGGGAAGCACCAATATCGTATGAAATCTGGCTGCATGGTTTGCGACCGACCCATCGACCGCGTACTTCGGCTGCTTCCGCTCACGTTGGACGCGCGAAACGCTATTCGGAATCAGAAGAAGTTGTCGAGCTAGATTGTGCAAGTGATCCAGCCGCAGATAGAGTGGATGATTACGGTGATGCCTTGAGTGTTTGAGTACCAACCTGGACTTTTGTGCTTGTTGACTCAAGGACGCCATCACCAGTGTGTCGCGCCTTGTCGTAGTCGAAAACGTAAAGCACTTGGTTGCGCCCGGCGAACGGCAGAAACGCACTTTGAACTGATGGGTGCTTCTCCAAAAGATACTTTACGAATGTCTCATACGTATCGACCGGTGTGCCATTAACGCATGTGCGATCCGGAAAGACTCGGCTCATCACGCAACAAGGCACAATGGCGAATGGCTTGTGCAGGGCCAGAGCAATGTCGACAATGGCTTCGGTGGCTTCATCTGGATGCATGCCAACAAGAAGGGAACAGTCAGTGAACAGCTCGATGTGCAGCCTTAGTGTTTCATCGTCCAGACGGCGCAGCAATTGGGGGCTCATTTTGCGACCTGTTGCGGCTTTGGCAACGAGTTTCCGATTGTGTTTGCCAAGCTTCATAGGTCTCTACAGCACGCGCACATCAATAGATCCAGAGTCAGCTGCGTGTACGACGCAATGAGCCACCATGGTGTTTTCCACCTTTTCAATGGGGCCATCGCTACGTACCGGGTCGATCAGCGTTGTCGGGATACCTCGTTGAATCCAAAGCTGGGTTGGGATATCGCCTTTACCGCCAGCAATATCAATGACACCCGTTCCGCCGGCAAGCTGCTCCTTGCCTACAGAGCTGACAAGCCAGTCACAGAAGATGCGGCTACGCTGGGCCTTATCGATCTTAGAGTGGGGATCGATAGTGTCACCGGCCAGGTGTGCAGCTTTTGCGCGCTGTTCGAGACGCTTTTTCATCCAGCGGCGTCGGTTTTCTGCGAAATGCTCCGGTTGTCCATGCCAGAAATGACATACCTCACCGCGCAGGCAGTTGACACCGCCAGACGAGGAGAAGTAGAATTTGCACGCATTGAAGCCGTCGATGACAACCATGTTGGTGTACTTGTTGACAGCCTCCGCCTTTGACGAAGGCGGCAGCGCCCACGATCCATTTACAGCAGCAGAATCCGGAGATGACACACCGCTCGAGTCCGTGTAGCTAAAAACAGTGTCCGCGTGTCGCAAACTCCAAAGTTCGTCCACTTGCATGGAATGCAATACGAGCATCCATCCATCAAGGTTCGCTAGCTTGTCAAATTTACGCTGCAACGTGCCGCAAGCCGTGATCAAGTCACCAAGATGCACGTCCCGGTTGATCTGGCGAACAGCTGCGAGGTCCAGTATACCTTTTTCCGCGCGTATCATGACCTCGAGAAGCTCTGCCAATCAGTACGCGACACCAAGAACCGAGTGAGGTATCAGCCATGGAGGTTCCATGATATCTCGTTGGGTTACAAAGCACTTGGCATACCTCCATCCTGCATCTGGATATCGCCAAACACGAGGCCTTTGCTGGAAAAAATGAGAGACGACAGACGACAACAAGGCGTTAGCAGATACACAAGAGGAACGTGGAATGGTGCATCTGCATGACGTACGACAAGTTGCGCTTGCGGACAAAGCGTCCCTGGACTGAGACGTTAAGCAGCAGGTCGTGCTTGCAATTGACTGGCGGGAGGTCGTTTCGAACCTCGATGACGCGCAGGGCAGCCATTGTCACAATTGTATCTAGCTTTTTGTCGTTTGGAGAAGAATAAAAGTTGGATATTATCCAACGTTTACAGCGGTACATGCAATTCATGTGTACCGCTGATGTAGACTCCGAATATTCCGGTCTAATTCCGTCCATCGAACTCCTATGAGGCAGCTACAGATCTCCCGGATGACACGACAATTGATTTCGCTCGGTGATCATCCGCTTACGTAATCGTCCAAAACTAAGTCGCCAGAAAGATTCGCTGTGTCAAGCAGCACGACCGTGTCCGACGAGCATCTAGCGTCTACCACTGAAAAGCAACCTCAACCCCTAATTAACACAGCATTAAAGTATGGCGGCTGCTTCATCTCGCGGCACAATCGATTCTCGGCCTTTTTCTCGCATCGATATCCGGTGCAGACGAAACGCCTGGCACCTGATCACGCACAAGCGTCAGGCCATTCGATCGCCACCGAACGTGATGCGAAAGACGATGCGACATGTCTAGGGACACAAACTGTACAAAGTCTGTCCCCAATCGCTCAATCTCCCAGAAGTTCAGCTTGACCGATCCCCTTGTTATTCCATGCCGACCAAGAGAACGCCCAGGAGCTTTTCGTGCCAATCAGTCAGTCACTCAGTCACTCGCTCACTTCCTCCGTCAGTCAGTTAACCAGTCGCTCTCTCACGACACGACACGACACGACAACTGACTAGAGAGCGCCGTCGTTCAATCGCTTCCAACGAGTCGGTCACTCGTCCCGTGTGACTGCAAAGCGTCCAATAGCCACTTGACATGGTGTTGACGCAGCCATTCTTGCCTACGTGTGAAGAGCTCGACCTCTTGGACGCGCATCTGCATGAGCTCGAGGAGCCCGGGACGACCTTCTTGCAAGGTTCGTGGTACCTTGTTGCACCTTTGTCTGTGGGTTTTGGTGTCTCATTCGTGCTTTCTATGTGGTGGTGCTTATGTCCTGCTCTTTTTTGTGATCTTTTGGTATTTATCTGTTGATTTTTGGACCGTGTAGATTTCATTGTGGCCCCTCCGCTGATGCCGAGTGACACGCCACTTAGTACTTCAAGTGGGTACACTTCCGAGGAATCGGACCACTCGATCATGACGGGGTCCGACGAGTTTCTTCAATGCCGTGGCATGTCGTTCTTACAGGCTGCAAAGACAAGTGAGCTGGTGGATGTTGTGGAGGATCTCTCTGCGCAAGATCTGATGGCTGTCTCACCGCGTAGCCAGCAGCATTACCAGCACTTTACAGGCATGGGCGTGAAGAGCAAGGTACGGACGCTATCGTCTTTTGGTTACTGGCTGTTTTTTTGTGCAGGTTCTGATGGCCGTTGGTTGCTGGTGTTCTGTATTTGGCGTGATGTACCTATTGTGCTACTTTTTCTAGACTTCCAAGTACCGTGGTGTGACGCAGACTAGCAAGACCTCGTGGGGTGCCAAGTACAGTGCCAAACGCATCACGAATACGTGCAAAACGCCGGAAGAAGCTGCTCGTGCGTACGACAAGTACCTCGAGACGAATTTTCCGCAGAAATTCGCCAAGTTTGCCAACTTTTGCCACAAGTGTGACAAGTTTGTAAATCCGCTTGGGCTCCCTCAGTACCAAAGCGAGTGCGTGTGCTCTTCGAGCTCACCAATTGGATCTCCCTTGTCGGAAGCAGCTTCCATGTCGCTCAAAAAAGAGATTGACACGGAACAGCAGGTTACGAGTCCTACAGCCACGCTGCCCTTGGTTCCACCGATGGCTCCTTCTCCAGCCGGCGTACCTTCAACATTGAACATGATGGACGTGTTGAATCATCGCTCGGACGTGGATCCTGCGAACGAGCAGAGCACGACGTTTGTTGGTCGGTGCTCAAACAATATGTCTGGCTCGCTCAAGTTCAGCTTTTCAGATGGCGCAGAACGGCCCTTTGCGCAGTCGTACGATAGCGGGACCAAAATACTGCAGAACCAGGATGGAGCAGCTTTGACTGAAGTGCAGCAGCAAGGGCAGGATAAGATGTACGACAGTTTACCCATGACGGCCATCAGTTCAGCCGTGGACTCCTTTACTCTGGGCGATAACTTGGACCAGATCATCAAGGATATCAACCACCCGCCTTCTTTCCAATCGTTGTTGAACCGAAGTGTGGCTGAGGAACGTGTCGCAAATGACAACGCCAGGATTTGCCCTACAGCTATCAGAAGCAGCAGCGGCATCGGAAAGATGAGCGAATCTGCCACCTATGACACGATTTTGGTAGAGCCAGCGACACCGAACTCCTTGGGCTTTGACGTCGATGAACTGGACGAGTTGACCAATTATTTCCTGTCCGAAAACGACGTGACGGTAGCTGTCCAACGAGAAATGCATGCAGATCCTATTTCGACCGAGCAGCATCCTGTTGTAAAGGAGGAAAGGAGTCGGCAGTTTAAGAAGATCCACAGTCTCGATTTTGATTGCGAAAACACAACAGATAGCGACGCTGCCATGAACGACGTGAAGCTCGAGGATGCAGGAGGCACTTTTCTGGCAATTCCTGTAGGTGTCAATTCTAGTGGGTCTACTCCTCCAGGCTCGTCATCATCAGCTACAATCGATATCCAGACGCAGTTTCTGGAAAAGTACTGGCGCAATGATCGCAAGAACATTCAGTGCTTCCCGTATTGCCCGGAACACGGCGACTATTACCGTGTGCGCATTGAGGATCTCCAGCACCAATGCAAGGGTGTTTGCCATGCTCCTGTGAAAGCCCGCGTTTCGATTCCTGCACCAGCGGGTGCTTCGGTGGTTAAGACCGGACTAACGGTATTGGCCCGCTGTAATAGCTCCTTTTCTCAACAAAAGGCTCTTACAGAGCAGCAATTGCTGAGTTCGGCGGAAATGAAATCACTACAAGGTGTTAGCACTATCGGTGTGATAAGTCAATTTACTCCAGTTCGAAACGGCACAGGAGGTGTGCAGTTCGACGTGATGTTCCACCCCGACGTGTGGAAATTCGAGTTTGCTCTTCCCAAGAAGCGGCGCCACATACAGAGCTCCAATCGGGCTTTGTCATCAGACGATTCGGTGGCTAGTGGCGGCTCTACGGCAGCAGAGTTTCTGTACTTCTTTGAGATTGACGTATTTTACTCTCGCGGAAGGACGTCGTTCGAGCGGTTGGGGCATACGAAGTCGGCCAACTTTCGTATCGGTAATACGCGCACACTCCTGCGGCAGCGCAACAAGAGGGTCGGAGAAATGTGCTGCAGCGAAGAACCGCAGACATACGTCGGTGGATGCGACAACGACAAGATGATCAGTGTTGACGACCTACCGGAGAAGAAAAAGGTGAAGGTGCATCTGGGTCAGCGTGAATTGTTGTCAGGTGCGTCATTTAGCGACGATAGCGCTCGAAGCGGTTGTGAACTGGCTGAAAGTAAACTGCTAAGTGACTGTGCCACGGGTGAAGATATTTCGTCGTCATCGAAGCTCAGCTTGCCGACGGTCAAGCCCACATGTATGGATGGTGATCGGTGTATCAAAACCGATTCGAAGGACTCGACGTGTGATCGCAAGCCGGGCTTATTGGATCTTCCTCATGCCGACTCTGATGTGTGGAAGAATATGAATGCTAGCAGTGTCGGTACGCAGCAGACAGCTGCATCTGACTATCGGTCTTATGTCTCCCCGAAGCAGAAGCATGGCAGCGTTCAGATGGCGGATTCACTAGTTGCAACTTCTACTTCATTTACGCGCAGCACCAACGAAAGACCAGCAGCTTCTACTTCCTCGGCAGTGACGGAATCATACAGTTTGCCAGAGCTGCTGCGTTACTCCTTGGCGTGCGCACCACTGTCCCTGCTGTTTATGCCTGTGGGCATCCTGTTGACACTTGTGTTCGTGATTGTTCCGCTTGCGGCTTCGAATGTTGTCGGCGCCCTGGACTCGTTGTCGGACATGGAGCTGTCTCGCGCCAACCGTAGCTGCATCTCAAGGGACCGACGTCTTGTTTTGAGTCGTCTTGTCGAAGAGAAGGGTGACAGTGATAAAAAGCCAAGTGGTGGTGGCTTGTTTCACTACCACGTCAACGGCAAAGTGTGGTACCGATTATTCTACTTCAGTGGGGCAAAGTTTGTGGTATCCATGATATCTCTCGTTCCAGCGCTTTTGCTGGCATTGTTTGCCGGGCTTCTCTATCCGATTCGTTCAGTCTCTGGTGTCATCGGGAATGCTGCCTCTAGCTGTGCACTTTGGTCGAGAGAGTACACACGTACGACCACAGGTATGCCTCTATCGGGCGACATCGTCGACTACGATGCCACGGATGGACGTGTATGATTAAGCGGTGGCACAGCATTATTCTTCAGAAACAGAACACACATTATCTTCAGCGGTTTCTGAGTAATGGTGGTGGCGCCGCTCTGGTTTCTCGTTTCGAGGTCGCGGCGTTTGTATTCTATCATCCAGCAGTTCACTATCGCGCGCCAAGCTGCTCCTTCACTTTCATTTTCACTACTGCGGTCGGTAGTCAGATGAAAAATGAGGTCACCAAGCAACATAAAGCAGAACAGACCTCAATTACTGACTCAGCTGGTTGCCTTCTTCTTTGGTCTGCGGATAAAAACTTTGCTTACTTCTCGAGATATTCGTCACGACGATACCAGGTTGAGTGTATCCAAGTGCGTTATTTCGAGCGGAATTCCTCACCCCCGGTCACCATATCAAATTGGCTGGCGAAATCGTCCATGGACAACTTGGCGGTATCATCGTCTTCATCATCGAAAACCCAAGTCGTCCCCGGCACGTACTTGGATCCCTCAGCTTCCGAGCCCGGAGGCCCCTTCGTTCCCTTCGCATAGAGCGGTCCAGCGCTACGAAAAAACACCAATCGCCATTCCAACTCAATCAATGAACAATTACACGAAAACAACTATGCCATGACGCTCTTTCTTACCCCGGCAGGGCGTCTGCAATACCAGCCGTCATGCAGCTCTCTCCAATATCTTCGATGTTGTTAAGGAGGTTCCGCGCCAGGTAGGTTGTATCTCCTGCCTTTTTGAAGAAGCTGTGCTTCAAAAGCGCTGACGTACCAGGACTAGAAAAAAACCCACAGCGTGTGTGATCAACTACGAGCGAAATACACACGCAACCACAACCGCCAGCACCATATAGCTAAGCTCACCGCTTCGACGGGTCTTTTTGCAAACAGAGCTTGACCACATCTTTGAAGTGTCGTCCAAACTGGTGACCGCTGCCGTCATCCTGAACAACCATAACACAACCATCAATCTCGTCACCGACAGCTTCCTACCATCAGCACCCACTCCAAACGTACATCATACGTCCGGAGCGACGGTGGGTCCTCCTGCAAAGTGAGCAGCAGCACTTTCATGGGCTGAAAACGTGCATACGGCGCGTAGCCTTTGGCAAGCTCTAAAGCAGTGATGCCGAGCGACCAAATGTCGGCTTTGTAGTCGTAGCCACGCACTTGTTCCATGACTTCTGGCGCCATCCAGCAGGGCGTGCCGACAAATGTCTGCCGGTTTTTCCGTCGATCCCCTCCCTCCATCATCCATCCGGACACGCCGAAATCAGCAATCACCACGTGGCCCTCGCTGTCCAATAGAATGTTGCCAGCTTTAATGTCTCGATGGATCTGGCCGTTCTCGTGAAAGTAGAGCAGTCCCTTGAGCGTCTCGTGCAGAATCACTGCAACAAAGTCCTCCTTCAGGCCTTCCCCCAGCCCCTTCTTCTTGAGCAGATTCATCACGTGCAGACACGAGCCTTTGTTCATGAGCTGCGTAACAAGCCAGAGCTGGTCCTTGTGCACGAAGCTGCAGTAGCACTTGAGCACGTTCGGGTGGTTCGTCATCTTCATCGTCTGCACTTCCGCCCGAATATCTTCAAAGCTCGTGGTGATCTTCTCCAGGTCCATGATCTTAATGGCCACGTGAATCTTCTTGGCCACGCAGTAGGCTTTCCATACCTTGGCAAACGCGCCTTGGCCGATCTGCTCAATGATTTTGTACTCGGACGCGACGGTGGGCCACTCGTCTGCCATGGTGACCGCCAATCAGGTAAGAGAAGCGACGGTAGCAAGCGACTGAGGCCGACTACTGGACTTGGAGAAATGAAGGATAGAGGCACTGGATAGAGATAGAAATGGAAAAAAAGCGAGTCGAAATCGATAATTACACTCGGGCGACATGCACACTGCATGCGGCTGCTACTGTCAGGGTCTCCACCAAGCAAAGTTCGTGTACGGCACACAACACAAGCGAGCGAGAGGCAGAGCAATTACGTGGACCACACGGAGGTAAACCACCTGATCGGGGCGAAATTTTGCGCGAAAGGTTCGTGTCGTCCCTCCTGATTGCGCAAAAACAGGCTTCATTTCTTGCACGGGTTAGGGCCGCAGAGATAGCAGCGAAATCCACAAACTCACGTTCAACCTGACGGGACGTTTCTCGGCATTGTTTTAGCAAGTCGTAGCTATTGCTTGGTCGTCTCTCGGCCACTAGTGTCACGATCTTTTCCGTGGATGAACGTAGTTACAGGCAAGCGTTTGATCAAATATGCATCCATTGACACTACACACAAGCTCTCCACACATTGTCCATCGTCAAGATTCTGCATTTTTTCTCCAGTTTCTTTGCCATTTCCGTGAGAATATAAACGACTCGCAGATCTTTTGTTCATCTGACTCGACGTCGCTAAATCGCAGCTGACCGCGACGCGTCGACCACATGAAACCAGCACGAATTACGCTCTAAAAGCTACAAGTTAGTTTCCCCCGCACGCAACACCCGGCCCTTCCCCTAGTCAGAAAGAAAACGTGGTGCCACGTGTGGACCGTAAAAACCGGTACAGGAAAAGCAGTTTATAGAACCACTTTATTTTCAGCCCCAAAGCCAATACCGGAAGATCCGATCATTGTGCATGAAGACGCCGGTTGGAGTGCGCGTGCGGCTCGCGCTGAGCCACCAGCGCAACTTGCGCTACGTGCTGCTCGTCGCCTGCTGCGCGCTGCTGCTGGTCACGTATCTGCTCCTGAAGCTGCCCACGCCGTCCACGTACGACAAGCTCTCGGACGAAGAAGACAAGCGGTACAACACGCAAGAGATGATGCAGCAGTGGCCCGGCAAGTGTCACATCAAGAACTTTGAGCAGCTCCGGCGCATGTCTGTCGTCTACACGTGGGTCAATGGCAGCCAGCCGTGCTACCGAGCGCTACGGGAGAAAACAGGCGGCAAACGCGCCGTCGGCGGCTCGCGAGACCGTGAGATTGGCGAACTCAAGTACTCGATCCGGTCGTTCGAGAAACATGTGACGTGGCACGTGGGGCAGATTTACATTGTCACGCCGGGCCACATTCCCGAGTGGCTCGATATGAACAACCCGCGCGTGAAAGTGATCCATCAGGACGAGCTCTTCCCCGAGTATGCCAAGCAGTTTATGCCGACGTTTAATTCGCACGTGATTGAGCAGTTTCTGTACCTGATTCCAGGCCTCTCGGACATTTTCATGCAGGTGAACGACGACTATTTGTTTACGAAACCCATTACGCCGCACGAGTTTTTCTCGTGTGATGGCGGTATTCGACTGTTGCATGAAAATGGCTTGATTTCTCATGCGCCACCGGCGGAGAAGAAGGGTATTTGGATCTCGTCCGTGCTGAATACGCAACAGGAGATGGATCTGCGCTGGGGCAAAACCGACCGCCATTTTATCAAACACGCACCGTTTGTGTACTCGCGGCACGCGTTCGAGCGCGTCCATCAGATCTTTGATCGCCCGTTGTATATGACGCTCAAGAGCAAGTTCCGTGCGAAACCGGATATGAACATGCCACTGTTGCATCACTACTACATGGTGGCGCAAGGCAGTGAGGAGCTCGGAATTCCGGTCTACTCGCCTCCTGTGTCCGAGATGACTGGATACAAGCTCATTCTGATGCAGAATAACAACATTGACAAGCTCAAGGAGATTTTTGGACAGATCCTTGATGGATCATCGCCTTTTAAAGTGGTTGCGCTCAACGACGAGTACACGGACATGCGTGTGGCCGACGTTGCCATGGACTTCTTCAAGAAGTATCTGCCTGAGCCCAGTAGCTTTGAGCGCAAACCAGGTGCTGCACCTCACCCGCTCTCCGTGCACAAGCCTGGCACATGCGAAGTGGACCCGACAATCTTGCCGCCGTCTCCACGGAGAGTAGAAGCTGCACCAAAGTACCAGGTGCTTGCGTACCGTGAGGTGCGTTGGGTGGCTTTTACCAACTCGTTGTTGCGTGGTGTGGGCTTCGGTCTCGGAGCGATTATCATGTACACCATTTATTTGCTTGTGCTGCGCCGCGACAAGACATCCAAGGGGTCGAACAGCATATACAACAAGGTGTAAGCATCTAAATGGCAAGAACAAGAGCAGAAGGCTTCCAGTGGGCAGAGGCCGAAACGCGGTGCTACGAGCCGGCAGCATGATATGCTTCAACAAGTGGTTAGTGGGCTTAGTGCGCGTATGCACAGCACGGAGTAACGTGCTCCGATTTGCCAGCGTTCTCTGCAGAATAGACGTCGCATCGATCTTCGTTTTGTGCTTCTCGTTGGCTGTTCCTTGTGTGCGTTGTGCATTTACCAGGACGACTGTATGCAAAGACCGAAGCGAATAGCTTTGTCAAGACACAGCGCGCAGTCACGCGTGAGCCCATTTACCAATATGATTGATCTACCATTTACACGTAGCGAGGAAACATCACGGAAATTCGGCACAACGACTTGACCGTCACTTATGTTTGCTTCGTGGCGTTTGACCCTGGAGTACGCTTGCTTGAAAAGCGGGAGATGTAAACGGAGATCACGGCCGCGACGACCAGGCCGATAATGTAGCCGACGCTCGAGGCCAAATTCCACCCAAACGATGGCGTCATGTCTTCAAAGGCGCGCGCGTAAGGCGATCGGATCCGAGTGAGTGTCGGAGCCCAATGACCGCCAGCATCTTCCTCTGCTTGCAGCGACATAAAGCCGGGCTCAGGCAGTGGGATAACATCACGGTCGTACACGCAGTCGTCGCCGTGCCAGTTGCTCACTATGCTCACGTGCTCGCCTTCAGGCAGTTCAAAGAAAGCTTTCTCCGGCAGCAGCTGGGCGTAAAACCGACCAACGAGTTCCGCCGTCTCCTTGTCCTTGTACTCGTCGTTCAGTGCCAGCATGATCTCGGGCCCCTCGTTGTTGAGCGCCTGCTTGAACCGCGCATTGAGCGCCGCTTCCTGCTTGTCTTTCACACGCACCAGAAGCCAGTCGTCGCACTCACTCAGAGGATTCAGTTCCACTGGAATGCCGAGCAGCTTTGACCCCTCTTCCAGCATGTAGATATGGTGCAGCAGTGGCATATTCAGGTCCTTTGCGTGCCGCGTCTGATGCGACAGCATGGCATCAAGTTTCTCGCCAAACTTCTTATGGATCTCCTCGAACGCGAGGCGACTGTAGACAAACGGCGCGTGTTTCAAAAAGTTAAACACGTGTTTTCCACCGTACGCCTTGTCCGTGAGCATCACCGTGTTGCGCACACTTGCGAGCCACAAATTCGAGTTTTGTGCCGCAACGTGACGAATGTGGTTAATCTCCGTCAATAGACGCAGTCCACCTTCACACGTGAACAGACGGTCGGGCGTCACTGGCTTGATGAATAAATAGTCATCGTTCATGTGAATAAACACGTCCGTGAGGCCCGGGATCTTGTACAGATACTGCTCAATCACGTTCGTATCGAACGTCGGCAGCGTCGTCTTGTCCCTAGGCAAAAGGTCGTCCTGGTCCACGACACGCACGCGCGGGTTCGACAGGTCCAGCCAGTCCGGGATCTGGCCCGGCGTGACAATGTAAATGGGTCCCTCGAGCCACGGCGCAAACTTGAGCAGCGACCGCAGCGAGTACTTGAGCTCGCCCATCTCCTTGTCACGGGAAGAGCCACCACTTGGCAGTCCTGCACGCTCGCGGCGTTTGTTGTAGCACGTCTCTGTGCCGTTCACCCACGTGTAGACGATTGCTGCGTGGCGCAATGTATCGAGGTTAGCGACGTCACAGACAGATCCGTCTCTTGACGACGTGCCACTGATGAGTTCAGCCACGCGCGCGGGGGGATCCGGCTCCTGTTTCATGTAGAGAAAAGTAGACAAAGTCAATGCGAACCCGAGCAGCGCGACGAGGCTCTGCATGGTGCCTAGAAGGAGAGGAGAGAGAGGAGAGAGAGAGAGAGGCGAGCGAGAGCGTCGCGGCGACGACGTGCGTATCTGCTGGACGTTTGTAAACTGATGCAGGAATGATGGTAAATATCTGAAGCGGGAATTTGCACCAATCGCTGCGATCGAAGCCAGAAGCAAACAACCATGACAACCGCGAACGTGCTCGTGCTCGGCGGCGCCGGCATGGTTGGCCGCAACTTTGTCAAGTACCTCGTGGACCACGATGTCGTTGCGGCGGTTCGAGTAGCGGACAAGACGATGCCCGAGATCGCCTACTTCAGGTGCGAATGGAACGCGTTTTATGGACGTCGGACTCTGGTTCATCTCTCTCTCTCTCTCTTTGACTATCTTTACTGATGTGTGGCGACCTTCTCTGGGTGTTTCTATTCGCATGGCAGCGCCTCACACAAACAGGCATTTGCTGACAAGCGCGTGACGTTCGTGCAGGCGGATTTGACCCGTGATGCGCACGTGGACCGCGCATTTAACCCGGACTTTGGTCCCTACGACTTTGTGTTTAACCTCGCGGGGGAGTCCAAGTGCGGACTCTCCGAGACCGTCTACGCTTCGAAATGCCGTGATCTGTCCGTCAAATGCGGTACGTCTGGACTCGGAGCTGCACATGGGTCGAGAGGCAGCCGCTGGGCTGCTGATTGTCTTGTGGTTGCAGTCATTCTGTGGGGATGTGTTCTGACTGAAACGACGTTTTATCCCGGTGCTGGTAGCCAAGAAAGCACAGGACCTTGGTGTCAAGCGCTACATTGAAGTGTCGACGGCGTTCGTGTACAAGTCGCAGGTCAAGCAGCCGGCAAAGGAGGATGCGGAGCTCCAGCCGTGGACTTTACAGGCCAAGTACGAACTCGAGGCTGAAGAGGAGATTCGTCGTTTGCCGGACCTCAAGGCTGTATTCCTTCGCTTAGCGACGGTATGTTGCATGAATGGATAAGATGTCGACTGCTGTCGCTGACTCTTTCGGGGATACCTTGCTGATTGTGCGCTAGGTGTACGGGTCGGCAGACTCGATGGGACTCATGCCGCGGATTGTCTGCGCTGCCTCGTATGTGTGACTTGCTGAAGTACGATATCTACTGGATTACGCGACTGACCTGTTTGGTGCACTACCGTGTCTCAGATATGTGAAGCTGCAAGAAAAGATGAAGGTGCTGTGGGACGGGGAGATGCGTGTCAACACGGTGCGATTTGTTGCATTGCGTGACTCAAAATCAGACCGAATTCCTGAAGAATCGCATTGCTTGAGCAGGTACACGTGCTTGATGTGTGCCAAGCGTTGTGGCATGTCACGACTGCCGGAAACGATGGTGAAATCTACAACTTGGTCGACAAGAATGACACGAGTAAGTGCAGCATGTACTCACTTCTGTTGCCCGTCCACTCGCACTAACAGCTCTGTACTGCTCGCAGCCCAGGCGAAGATAAACGCTATTTTGGAAGTGATCTTCCACATCAAGTCAGGCTTCATCGGCAAGCTGGTGTCCAACCTAGCCCGCGTGCGACTTGCTGACGTGGTGGATGATGCCAACGACAAGCACATGCAGCCTTGGGCTGATCTGTGCGCGGTACGCTCTTCCCTTCCTTACAGTCGTTTCTATCATTGACGTGTCGTTTTGTAGCTCACTTGCGGCCTGTGTTGTTTGACTTATGGCCTGGCATGTAGGACCACGGTATCACGAACACGCCGCTGACGCCTTACATCGACAAGGAGCTCCTGCAGCACAATCACATCTACGCGGACGGTTCTAAAATTGAGTCGACGGGCTTTCGATACAAGTACCCCATGGTGCGATGCAATTGTAATGCACGGACTGTGTGTGTTATCGAGACTCATCACTGATACTTTGTGGCAGCTGGAGACGAAGGAGGTGCGCGCGGTGCTGGAAGAGATGATCCAGCAGAAGATTTTCCCGCCAATCTTGGCTCGAGAATAACGGTGACAGAGCCGCGACGGTGTGTACGTAAAAGAGGCAGCAGGATGTAGCCCCGGACTGCTCGACACTCAGCCACGCGTGACAAGGCGAGAGTCGGTTTCGTTGCCAAGATCTTGCCATCTGTTTCCGCTACAAACAGACGACCGTGACGGGAGTTGCTGACGTTGTGCCACGCGTTTCTAAGTCGGTTAGAAACCCGTCAACCGCACGACAGTGTCAATAGAAACCCTTGCCCGATTCCGAGCGTACGTGTGCCGCACGCGTCTCTGTATCTTCTTCCCCTCCCTTCTTGCACGTCCTTCCGTGTACGTTGACGCGCTTCCTCTACCTTCCTGCGCTCACTCGCGCATCGTGTAAGGGGGGCCGGGCGTCTGTCTCGCCCGCGTGGCTTTCGGTACATTCGAGCAACACGCACCACCTACTCGCCGATAGAAATCTAAAGTAACAGTTACTTCAGCCACACACGACGCACGCGAGCCAAACGCCGCTATGGACACGAGCGCAATGTCCCCGACCGAAGGAGAGCTGGACGGCTACGACGACACGGCGCCGTACAAAGAGCCAGCGAGTCTCTTGTCGTCGACGAGCACAAGTCCAGCAGATCCAGATCTCGGAGCTACTGGCCCATTGAGTGCCGTGGACTCGCTGCCCAGTTGCACCAAGTTGAAGCGACTGAAGCGGAAGGAGCGACTGCGCACGCAGTCGGAAAGTGCCGCGTGGACGAGAGCGTCGCTACGGATGCGGCCGTCTCCGGCTGTGGACGACGTCGACGCGGCGGCGACACCCGCAGCAGTAGCTACAGCAGATGGTGCGCCCTGTCTCGCGACACCAGGAAGACCTGACGAGCCCCGTTACGACCACATTGTGCGGACCAGTGAGAGCTGCTTGTCGCATTTTGCGCTGGACATGATCGATGGACTGGACGTGGCAACCGTGACAGGTGGAAAGGACGTGACGTACCGTCGACGCAGTCACGATAGTGTCTCGATGGCCACGACCGTCGTGCTAGCGAGTCGAGAAGGTGTGATCAATATGTGGCGACAACAGGGACAGATATCGGAACGGGCGTCGGAGATTCTAGAGGATGCCAAGCTGTCGCTGCATGGGAAGGAGAAGAATCTGTACAATGCGTCGTTGCGGCGGTTGTCCGAGGCTCATGATCCTCGACTGAACACACTTGGAAAAAGGATGTCGTCTGTAACAGCTGTGGGCAGCAAGACGGCCCCCTTGGCTGCGACTAGTAACGTTTGTAGCGTCGAGCAGTGTGCGGAGGACGGATCTGACGAGGCAATTGACAAGACAGAAGTGCTGGACATGGTGTCGACGCATGGTGATACGGATTCGATGCTGCCGAATGGAGACAGGCCAACGTTGGATCTCGATGAAGAGATGAGCGTGCACTCGCCGTTAGGAGTGGATGAGCGGGATTCTAGTTTTCGACCGCAATCGAGAACATTGTATCATGAAGCTGTGAAATGGGAAGGCGTATTGACGAGACGAAGTGAGTGGCTGAGGAGGTTGGAGCGACACTACTACGTACTCGAAGGCAAGTTCCTGCGAAGGTTTGCGTCGAAAGAGGCGTATTTATCGTCTAGAGACGAGCCACTTGTGCCTCACCATATCCAGCCACCAAGCGATCCGGGTAAGCCTGCACCTGGCAGCCCTGCTGCTAGTACGATTCGGCGTAACTCTAGCAGTCCAGCGTCCAGCGGTGTGAGTCATCTGTACGTGCTAGCAGGGGTTAAGGACTCGTCTAGTCGTGCGAACGGATTCACCTTCATTACCGAAGACAAGAAGACTTTGCAGGTGACAGCCCCAACAGCCGTGGAGAAAATAATATGGATGCGACTTGGGCTTGAAGCTATAGTAGCGCTTCCCACGCTTCCTGTCGCACCGCTTGATATGGAGGAATTCTACGCGATGTTGGTGGTACTCTACACGGCCCACAGTGGAAATTGGCGAACGGAGGGCGACATGGCTGTCACGCTTCCCCCGCCATCAGAGCAGGTGTTTACGCGTTTCTTTCGTTTGTTGGATAAGGATGTTATTTTCTGCTCGAACTATCCGCCGTCAGTGCCATTTCACGGATCGTTCCGCGGCCACGCTGGCGTCGTGACTTTCATGCATGACTTTGCTCGGCATACGCTTTGGACCAACTTCAAGATTGGTGGCATGTCGATCGATGGATCGATCGCTGTTGCGTCAGGCAAGGAGGAGCTCGAGAATCGGCGTGATGCGCGCAAGTTCGTCCAGAACTGGATACACAAGTTCACATTCTATTCAGATGGACGACTTGCGCGATTTGAGATCAACGGCGACGTCGTAGCAGCAAGTGCGGTCTTCAAAGTCCCTGGTGCAGCAACGACACTTAAACTTCCGCAAGAATATAACGAGGTGGACGCTGAGCACGGCCTTGACGGTGTATTGCTTGTTCGAGTCATGCAGGGCCATGGACTCAAGGCAGGTATTTCTGTGAAGAAGATTGTCAAGGAACCGAGCATTACGGTGCGGCTACAGTACCGCGAGCAGCCTGAGCCCAAGTCAATGTCGAGTGCGTCCACATCAAGTTCGTCTACGTCCGCTTTAGTGGGCTCGTCGACACTTATCGGTGGAATCACGATGCCGAATCTATCGCGGAAGTTTAGTTTTATGACCTCCGTAGCCAGTTCTGCCGCTTCGGCAGCGTCTTCTGCTGTTGGTGTTGGTCATATGACCACCTCTACGTTCAACAGTTCGACTCCGGTGGTAGATTTACTAAGCACCGGTACTCCTCGCAACACTGGAGACGAATCGTATTTGCCGACTCACCCGGTATGGAATCTGGTGCTGGAGCTCCCGTTCAGTGATGTCATCGGCACATGCTCGCTAGTGGTGGACGTAAAAGATCACTCGAAGAACGGGGTCGAATCGCAGCTCGGTTTCGCTACGCTAAACGTGGCCAAATACCTGATGGCTGCAGACAGCTCTGAGCGCACGAAAAAGCGAGAAGAGGCGGCTATGGCAGCTGATAGCAAATGGTATTCCATTAGCAACGCGAAAGGTGAATATTGCGGTAAGGTCCAGCTTGGTATTACCTGCCGACGCGTTAAGCTGGACGAGAGTGATAGCGTACAGCCGCGACTAAACAAGAGCCAGAGCGTCGTGATTGACCGGAAGAATCCTCCGTCATCGTACATGTTGCAATGGGATGCCACTCCAGCAGCTCATTCACTACCGTTGTTGGGTGCTGCGGCAACTCCGGCACTCAAAAAGGGTATGACGCTGGACGAAATACCTAGTGGGTGCGAACATGCGCGCCGCCATGGCTGGGCGAACGTGAAACTCTCTCCAGAGAACACTGCCCGTACGCAATCGGCGGGTGCCATTGTTAGCGGTGAGTACAGCAAGGACGATGAAGATGATACAGTGAACAAGCACTTTTCTTCAGGGGAGGGAAATGGTGTAGCGCTACCAACAGCAACAGACGCTGTTGTGTGTAAGGAGAATGCTGGCATGCATACGTTCATGGTGTGCGGGGCCCCTTTCACGATTCCGCGTCATTACCAGCTCATTAAAGTATGCGGCCGTGGTGCCTATGGCATTGTGATTGCCGCCACGAATTTGCGAACGGGTGGTAACGTTGCGATTAAAAAGGTCATCGACTGTATATGGCACCCACATCAACTCAAGCAGATTTTGCGCGAGTGCCGATTGATTCGACACATGGCTCATGAGAATATCTTGAGTTTGCTGGACTTGATTCCACCGCCATCGTATACCGATTTCCGTGACGTTTACATGACGGTGGATTTGATGGAAATGGATCTGCACCGCATTATTTACTCGAAGGAGGTATTACGTGATGATCATATCCGTTACTTCTTGTACCAAATGCTCAGCGGCTTGCATCACATGCATCGTGCAGGTGTGCTGCACCGCGACCTGAAGCCCAGCAATCTGCTGATCAATTCTGATTGTCAGCTCAAGATTTGCGATCTTGGACTAGCACGGTCCAAGGAAGCGGATGACGTGGGTATGACCGAGTACGTGGTCACGCGCTGGTATCGTGCACCGGAGCTTTTGCTGGGCAGTGCTTACGGCGAAGGTGTGGATCTTTGGGCGGCAGGGTGCATTTTTGCCGAGATGCTGAGCCGCAGGCCTTTGTTTCCCGGTGAGACTTATGTCCACCAGCTCCAGCTTATCATGAATGTGCTTGGCGTGCCGGAGGAGCACTCGTTCAAAGAGAATCCGTTGGCCAACAAGCTGAAGGGCCGTCAACTACTGAGCCGAACTCAGGCCGTGGCTGGGGTCGACACGAGCACCATGTTCCCGAACGCAAATCCCGAAGGGTTGGACCTGCTATGGAAGATGCTCGTGTTTGACGTGGAGAAGCGTATTAGTGTCGAGGAGGCGCTGCAGCATCCTTATTTGGCCATGTATTACGATGAAGAGCGCACGAATGTGCCGGTGGAGAAGTTTGAAAGTTTTGATTTGGATGATCTCGACGAGTCGGATCTCAAGGAGCTCATGTTTAAGGAGATTTGTCATTTCCATCCCGAAGAGATGGTCAAGCGTGCGCAACAGCAGCGGGAGTACCCCGAGACCGTGGAGAAACTTCCTCCTGGTTGGGTCAAGCGCGAGTCGCGAAGTGTGCCTGGCAAGTATTACTACAGTAATCTGAAGCGCGGCATCAGCACGTGGATCAAGGAAGAAATGGATTAATGTAGGTTTGTTTTTGCGTGAATAAACGCTCTTTGGAGCCAACAGAGAGTAAAATACAAAGATGAAATGGATTAACGTAGGGTTGTTTTTGCGTGAATAAACGCTTTTTGGAGCCAACAGAGAGTAAAATACGTCAAGTGTACGAATGTTGAGGGGGGGGAAGCAAAGTCTACGTCGTGCTTTGGTTTTAGTAGTCACGTAGAAAAAAATAAGAAACCCTGATGGCGAATCCTTTGGTCAAAAATAGGGCAACACGCCAACGATGCCAAGCCGCACTTAGCGCAGCCAATCAGCGACGCCGGTGGACCGCACACTAGAAAACACAAGTATACCGACACTCTGTGGTCTACTTGCTCTATCAGCGGCTAGTCAGCTCGCAGAGGCTGCAATCACCGTCGTTGTTCGTTGAGGCGACGGAAACAAACACTTGCCGTGCTTGGAGCTCCACGGCGACTGCGAGTAGGCCGCGTACACATCTTCTTGTAGCTGAGGACTTGTACGTACGCGGTGCATCTTGACGCGCGCGTGCATCAGTGGACCTAAGCTCGCACAGCGACCGAGTACTGGCTGCAGTGGAGCCATGTGGCGTCGCTCGTTGACAAGGAGCGGATCGAGCGCCGACGTCCAGTAGTCGCTCTCGCTCGTTATCGTCGACGACGTTGAGAAACAGTCGTCACTTGCTGCGTCCGTGGCAAGGGGTTTCTCGAATGTACGTGGTGAGACGTGGCAACGGCTCTTGTACTGGGGTTGAAAAGGCACAAAGTAGTCGTCGACTACCTCGATGCGATCCAAGCAGCGTCCTTTCAGGCGCTTGCCTTGTGTGTCCACATAGAAAGCGCAGTCGCTTGTTTCCTCTAGTAAACGGCTATAAGACGCTGATAACATGCGACGACCAGACGATGCCGTGGACTTGTTTGATTGCACCAGAAACGTGTCCCAGCTATAACACAATCAGCGGGCGAGCGAGAGCGTCAGCAAACGTACTTAGCAAGACACTTCGATGTACCGTGAGGTCGGAAACGTACTTAACGGACTCGTCGTCGTCGTCGTCGTGGTTCTTGTTGTTGACGTGCTGTGGGCGTTCAGAGCTCCAGCTCGTCTGTAGTCCCCCGAGAAGAGACAGAGCGCTCGATTGCCTCGTCTGACCGACGTCTGGGGTATCCTTGTCACCAAAACACGCGAGAGCTGCCCCCATTGTTGCAAATGAGCAAGTGACGCAGTTTCAGAGAACGCCGACGCGCTCTGATTGAGGCGTGGGTGTTTTCGCGCGGCTGCGGGGCCGTCCTACTGGCCAAGCAACTTCAACGTCAGCGAACGACCAGCCGAAAACAAGGAAACGAGACGACCCAATGGTGTTTTGGCGATGTTCCGACTTGGGTTTTGTATGAGGCGAGTCGGTTTCACGAGTCACAAAAAAAGAAGCCCAAACACTGTCGAGCATACAGTTCCCAAGGTGTTGAATCTTTCGACCGTGCAGAAGTGGCTGCTATTTGAGCGCAGCAGCGTTAGTAACGACTCGACACCGTCGCGCGAAAGAAACGCTAGGTATAGACGCAATTAAATCGTTGTTGTTGTTGTTGTCATGTCCGTCTATTAACATATGATTATGCTAAAGATGTCTGAAAACTTCTAAGCCAGGACAATAGCTCCGGAACTGGTAGCTTGTCGTGGCTGTCACCTAAAGGTATCGGCTTATCCCGAGGTTCGAGAATAAAGAGGTCGATACAGGTATGCATGATAGCCCCGGTGACAGCTGTGGCGGGACCGCGATGTTCGCGTTTTGCTAACGCGGTAAGATGTCGAATTCCCAGCGCCCAAAAACGCGCGGCGCTGTGGAGAGGCGTCGACTGCACTCCTCGAAAAACCGCGTCGTTCCGCTCATTCCATAAGTGAGTCAGACAAATGCTGCTCATAATAAACCAGAGACGCTTCCAAACCGCGACACCAGCCTCTAAGTCCTCCGGGAGCATATGGTAAATCCGAAGACGCTGCTTGGACGGTATCTCCGGCGCGTGACGATTCACACTCCCGACGAACCAACGCTCTTCCCACGGCCTCCCAGCCCGTTCACCTGTCCAATGGGTAATGAGTTGACCCCAGCACGCGCGCGCTTGGGGCAGTCCCAAAAGATGTGAGCCGGCGTTTCTTTGCAACCGTGACACGCCAATAACGCCCGGCAACTATTGTCCGCCGGACGGCCGGCATGGTACAAGTTGAGTTGCTTGGTGGCTATACGGTAACACGTCCAGACCTGATGGTCGGAAAGGCCATTGTCATGCTTCCAAACGTGTGCCGGGTCTTGGTTTGCGGCAGCCCGCTGCCACTGATCGAAGTCACAGACGGCCTCCAGACGCCGCACCAGCGGTCGCAATGCGACTGCAAGAAGTCTTTGTGAAACGTGAACGCCAGGCGTGAAATAGCTTTTCGTATAGCTAAGTTCGCGACCGACTCGGCGACGGCCCAAGGAAAGCCATGATGCCCGGGATGGGAGTAAAACACGACGCCGTGACGACGCAAGCGTAGGGCCCAAACGGATCTGTCCTCGTCCGAATTAGTAGATAACTCTGGTAGGTGAGTGGTGAAAAACCAGCGAATTCCATCCGCACTCTGCTGCAGTTCAACAGGCTGGTCAGCGACTTCCAAGTACCCCTCTCGCCTCCCGACCACTCGACCTTGTTGGACCGAGGCCCAGGTCCATTCATGTCGAAAAGGTGGTGCATGGCGAAGAACCAGCTCAGGTTCGAGCGCTAATTCGCCCCCAATGGGGAACGTAGGGGATGCCAGCAAGATTGCCGTCGCCCACCGACGGAGTTTAGGCTGCGAGTGGTGAAAAGATCGGGGTCCAACCGGCTTAATGCGAAAAATAAATTCAGTTGGCCCTGTTCGCCGAATGTGCAGGTCCGAGATGGGGCAGATGGCGATCCTGTCATAGGTAGCGGATTTTAACGAGAGGCCATTGCCGTCCTGGATCCACGGGTTATTACTCCAGCCTAGTGTCCCCCAAAAGCGATGAATCGCACACTGTTGAGGATCGAGCGCAGGTAACCCAGCCGGGAAAGGGTGATGATACGACAGCACCCATTCCTCCTCCTCCCACCAGCTACTGGCGCCGTGGAGGATGGGGTGGTAGTACGTTCGTACCCGCTCGCTGAGAATGGTGGCTTGCTCTACCGTAGGGTGTAGAAGCTTGTCAACGTCCGGTACCCATGAATTTGGGGACGGTGCCCCGACACACGATGCAGCCCCAGCTGCCTGCGTCCTGCAATGGAGAACCAGACTCGAATTTGTCGGCCGGCCTTGATAAGCCCACGCACTCCAGGCTCCAAAATACTTGTCCTGAGCTTGTGTGAGCCACTGTAAAGCGTGCTTGGTACGCTGCGTTTTAATAGCCACCTCCAAAGAGGCCAACCCAATCCCCCTGCCTTTTGGGGGTGAAAAGTAGTCCCGGGTTAATCTTGTGTCGGCTGGCTTCCGTTGAAGTCGCATGAGCCCATAAAAATTGTTTGTACAGGTTGTGGACAGCAAGTCGTGCCCACTCAGGCATATCGAACACCGCCGCCGTGAACAGAACAGACGGGAGAATGATGGAGTTGAGGATCAACACCCGATTCGCCACACTGGTCGCCACCCTGGAAGCTGTCATTAGCCTCCGTTGAAGCTTCCGGATACGAAGCGCCCAGTTGCAATTGTGTAAGGGTCTCAGTCCTACTTGATAGCCCAGGTATCGCACCGTGTCCGCATGTTGAAGGACCGGAATGCCCCGCATATCGGCTACGTGCACAGCCCGATTAAGACAAATGATCTGACTCTTGGAGGGTTGGGCAACTAGCCCTGATAGGGTCCCAAATTGAGAGAGAAGAGCTATCGCTGGCTCTAGCTGACTGGCCTTCTCGAGAAAGATCGTCGAGTCATCCACAAATGCCGAGAAAACGTGCGTTGCCGGATGTCGTCCAGGGACAGGAAGCCCAGACAAATCTGGTGATTGCTGTACCGCAACGCCCAATATCTCCACCACGACGAGAAAAAGCAAAGGGGCGAGTGGACAGCCTTGCCGGATACCGGAAACGACGGAGATGGGACGAGACTGTTCCCCATTTACAAGGAACGCGGCCGAAGTACCAGTATGTAGACGAGTTATAAGCTGAACATACCTTTCCGCGAAACCAAATTGGCGAAGAGCCTCATACAGGAATTCGCGATCGACCGTGTCATAAGCCTTGCGGAAATCCAGTAGGAGGATCACTCGGCTGTCGTCGGCGGATGTAGTTGTATCCGATGTTGCTGTCGCCAGTTGAGCGAGCATCATCAACACTAGTTTAGACATCTGGCGTCCGTGTACGAAGCCTTGCTGCGAGTCACCAATGACTTTTGGTAATACGCGTTGCAGTCGTGTTGCCAGCACTTTCGCAAAGATCTTGTAGCTGGTTTGGAGTAGAGAAATCGGTCTGTAATCCATCGCATCCGCCGAGTCTCCCTTTTTTCGCAAGGGTATGATCAAAGCTTCGAGAAATGAAGGCGGGGGATCAGCTCCAGCCAAAATTTGATTGCTGAGCTGGACCAGGGCGGGGACAAGAAGTGCAGACGTATCCTTGTAAAAATCGTTGTTGAGCCCGTCCAGTCCCGCCGACTTATGTCGACTGAGCCCAGAAACGGCTGCAAGGACTTCCGCTTCCGAAAAATCAGCCAAGAGAGCCCGGTTGTCGGCAGAAGACAAGACTCGGTCTGTGGGTAGATTGACAAAACGGCGAATGGCTGACGGCAAGTCCACTCTCTCCTCCTGGCAATGAACTTTGCCAAGGACTGTAGACCATTCGGAGGCAAATTTATCCGCATTAGTCATATCCCGGGTAAAATGCGGGCCGTGGATGCGCGAAATTGTTGTGACTGTTTGATTGCGTTCCCAGTCGGCAACCCGCTTGTAAAAATAGCGCAACTGGTCAGCCGTCCTGGCGAGCTTCTGGCCCAGTCGCACCAGATGTTCCTGCCGTAATTCCTCCATATTGCAGGAGATAAATTGCGGCCGGGTCAGGAGAGGTCGCCGAGCTCTGCCCTGAATCTTCCGACGAAATCGCGCTCTGCGCTGTTTGACCCGCTTCCGGATGCGTCGAACGCACTGTTGACACTCTGTGACATCCGCGTCCCAAGTGAGGGTAGAAACGCTCTGACCTATAGCCCTTCCGTCCATTTCCGCGACGAGTTCGTCAACGATCCTGCCAGGGTTCGATGAATGAATCGGATATGTTACACGCCCATGCCGGCATGACGAACGAGGTTTGTTCAGGTCACGTAGGTGTAGCACAACCTCCTGATGGTCCGACTGATTGGATGGCACCCGCGCTTCAATCCACAGCACGCGACCTACCCACCCCTCAGGCACATAGAAACGATCGATGCGACTGGCACGGTCCCCATTCCAGTAAGTGAAATGATCAGTAGGATCGCCAGTGCCCTCGTCATCCGCATGATCCCGAAGATCTCTCGCATCCGCCAAGCCCAGTGTCGCAACTGCCGCGTCCAGGGCAGGGCTTTCCGATCGGTGCGATCGGTAACTGCCGTACCGATCGAGGAGAGGGCACTGGACGCAGTTAAAGTCGCCCGCCATAATAGTGTTGGAGGCCATCAAATTCCAGCTGAGAAGGGAAGTAAAGAAGTCTTCCCGTTCACCTCGCAGTGTAGGTGCGTACACATTGATCAGAACATCCTCCCCAATGGAAATTGCGATCGCCCGGGGTGACCAGCGTTCCGGTTCCCAGGCCGAAGCTGTACGAGCAGAATGAGGGGTAAGAAGAATGGCAACACCAGCACGGCTAGAAGAGCCAATACTCCAGAACGATAGAGGAGGAGCGTCAGGATCCCAAGTGTTGACCCCATAACTGAGCCCACCTGGAACTCAGCCTACCCGCCTCTTCGTCAGTATGTACATGCGTCTCCTGAATACACCAAGCCTGCGGGCGACGGATCTGAGGCGCACTACGCCACGCCGACAACCACCCTTCCCGAGCGCTAGCCTTGAAGCCCCTCACGTTTTGAGAAATAAAGAGCCTGTCCCCACCCCGAGAATCCAGTGGATCAACTGCTGAAGTCCAGGACGGAGACCAGTCGTGAAGTTTGCGATGCCGGCTGTAGGCGTCAGCTTCCTCAAAGAAAGGAACTTCGGGGCTGAAGACGAAATTCTGCTGTAAGCTGCCCTTAGTACTCGAGGAGGAACCTCTGCTCTGCCGGGGCCAAAGCAGTAGTAAAATAGCGAACGAGCGCAGTCCAGTCGATCGGAGCATCCCCGTCTGGGTAGTACGTATCCTTGTAGGTACTATTGGTCCGAAGTAAGCGAAAGTGGCAACGGAGTTGCTCGGGAGGGCGTACTGGCTTTCCGCCAGTCCCCGTCAGAGCAAAAATCTCGTTGTCGAACACGATGGCACACATGAGGTGGTGACTCATTCGGACGCGTCTGTGCGGGTCACACAATCGTAAAATGTCGTCCCCCGCATAGTTAATCCCTCGCAACTTTCTCCAATCGTCGGAATTGTCAATCAGAGGGGCCAGCAGAGACGGCGAAAGGCGCTGCTGCGATCGAGCAATCCATTGGTCGAGCCAAACACCCGTGGGTAGCTCTGTCACTCGCTGTCGGAATTCTAGGAGCCCGGATAATAAGCACTCCTGGCGCCACAGCGCCGTCCACTGTACAAAAACTGTGTCGGACAAGCTAGCAAGTACTTCGTCTGGAAAGACGAAGCGGCGCAAGTGATGTAGTAACAATTCCGGCTCCAAACGAGCCGTAGCCTCCCACCCGTTGGAGTCTCCATATACTAGAGGATACGGAGTTGCTGCTGACGGCGGCCATTCGGCTCCCAGATAACTCCAGAGCTCTGGCCATTCGTCCCGATCGATTCTGTCGTCCGGCGCGTCTAGTGAAGATTTCCGAAGGGCTGAACGAACCCGACCTTTCTTGTGGCGAGAGCCGATCGGAACGACAGCACCTGGATCCGCAGACGCCGCCAGGAGCGGGGGAGAGCCGCCGTGGCCCCGTTTCCGCGCCGCAGAGGCCATCCCGCGTTCGCGACAGCTGCTCGAAGTAGAAGTTAAAGCCAATTGACCAGAGGGTTGTGCCGAGGTTCGAGCGACCGCGTCTCCAGCGTCGTAAAGGACGATCGACGTCCGGTCACCGCTGTCAGGAAGGAGTTTGTCGTCTGAGGGCAGTGCTGAAGCGCTTTTCTCCTCCAATGGTACCAACGCTGTGGCTCTAGTGTCCCCGAAGGAGTGGACCGGATCCTGAGTCGACGCACTCGGCCCGTCCTGGGTATCGGTAAGGTTTAACGGATCGGCCACTCCCGCTGAATGGAGAAATGCCGAGTAGTGGCTGCCGCCAAACCGCAACACTAACGGTAGAGCCTGACTCGCCCCGACTTTGGTAGCCTGCAGCTCGTCGATACACGCCATAATAGAAAGGGGGTACTCTTTTACAGAAGCCACCGCCCGTCCCCGTACAGTCATCGAAACGGGGTGATACTTGCGGCAACGCCACTGAGGGGTGGCTTCTTCGCGTTGAACGACAAAGATGTCTCTCTGTAAAAACGTGGCTGCCATGCCGAGTGTGTCACTGCCCCCCAACAGTCCGTAGGCACATGCGAAGTTCGCCCCGATGGGGTGGCCGCGAAGTCCGTCAAAAACCAGCGGAATTGAGAAGCCGACTCTGTGCGCGTCATCGACGCCCACCCACGGCCCACGTTCTCAAGTGCCTGCACCCGCAAGTCGTGAGGGACCTGATCTTCCAAGTTCAAGAGTCCTGTACACGTGATACCTCGTTTAATGCAAGCCGTGAGAAGCTCCTGGTCCTTGGTAGGGGCGGTCAAGGCAGACTCAGCCACCGCTTGAGCAAGAGCTATCGCCAAACAATTGCCGTTCGCTGGAGTGTTTATTTCCCGAAGTCCCAGAATACTCACAAGCTCGCCCATGTGGATGGGTTCCGCTAACGGCTTAGGATCCATGGGTATCGAGTGACATTGCCGATCCGGCAGCAGCTTTAAAAGCTTTTCGCAAGTCAGACGTTCCCGTCGCTGCTGGGTCAGGAGAGCCGGACCCGCGATAACTACCGCCGGGCCCCGAATACCGGCTGCTTGTTTCCGGGCCTGATCCTCCGGCAGAAGCCGAGAGTGGGACAGCCGTGCCGAAAAAGCAGGAGTCGAGGAGCCTCCAGTCCCCGGCTGCGGAGGTGCAGAGGCGACACTGCCTTCAAATGGGGGAAGACGGACCCTCCTCTGCCCTATCATCCTCCTGGAGAACGTGATAACTCCCGCTGCTGACGTTCAGCTGAGGCGGGGAAGGCTGAACTGGGGGCCAAGGCCGACGACCCCCTCGAAGGGGGCGTCTCATCCATGGCTGTTCGGGCCGGGGTTTTGGGGCCGGAGGAGGCGGGCCCGCGTGCGCGACATGAGTAGTATACACCGATTGGATAGGTATACCTGTTGGCTGGGGCTCGGCGGCCGGCGGTGGACTGGAAGTGGCGACCAGTACCGCCGGAGTCACCGCAGCTTGAGCCGCTGCATCGGCTGATTGCTGCACAACCAGTCGTCGCTGCGCCATTTGCCGCATTTCATCAGGGCTACTAAACGGTTTGGCCAGATCTTCAACAGCTAAAAGCTCGGCTTCGTGGACCTCCAGCCCGCCCGGCCCCCCGCAACTGCGCATCAGTAAACTGACACCTCGACGCCGGGTGGCCTAGCGTACCACATTGCAAACATTGGAGGCGACGGCCCACGTCCGGATGCCGGACGATAATGGGGGTCCCAAACCAAAGCAGTCTGACTACTCCTTGGAGAAAGGTCGGGCAACCCGCCAGATGAAAGGTGACTTTCCAGGCAGTGGACGTACGTGAGTTCGGGGTGCAGGTATCCATATCCTCCAGCTCAAAATCCGTTGGTATCTTGGAGCGGAGGTAGGCAGCAATGCGCCCAATATCATCAAACCGGGTGAGATTATACAGCAAAATGGTGTACGCTGCCCGAGGGTGGCTCGACCGCCCGTCTGGTCCCCGCTGATTCAACCAGACCGAGCCCCTGACCGGGTGATGAACATTCTCGAGCGTGTACGCCCTCCCCTGAAAAGGCACTACGACATCCTGGTGCGCCTTAGCAATGGCTCGCGTAAAGAAATAGAAGTGGATTGAACGGGTAGAACGATTGTAGCTTATCGTCTTGGCCAACCCGAGGAAACGGTGAAGATCCGGCAAGCAGACCCGCAAGATTTCCGCCGATTCCAAAATCTTCTCCGTAATAGCGTGGGTCGTCCGGCGTCCAATTGGGATATCACGACCATGTCTAAGTTGTAAGACTAACTGTCCCTCGACCTGCGCCTGAACAGTCCGACACAACCGAAGCCGCTCGTCGCTGTCGAAGACAGAATTGAGAAAATCAGGCAGCCGACGACAGGCAATAAGCCCTTCCGCAATCCCAATGATGATGCGCCATTCATCATCTGTACCCTCGCGCAGACGGTGAGTACCTGTCAAGTTAAGGCGCGTTGCGCAAATGGCTCGGAGCGTGGTCGTCTCTTCCTCCGAAAAATGTGCCGGATCAAACATAAAGTCATCGAACACGGGACGCTGCTGGCCTGTCGTACTGGCAGGTGCAGCAGCACTGCCTGTCTGCACGACTTGAGACCACAGCCGCGGGATTGGAGCCACAGCCCATTTCTGTCGGCTGGCCAGCTTGCGCAAGATTTCTTTGAACGCCCACTTCGTGACGAGGATCTCCTTACTGATCTGGTGGGCTAAACGGGTCCAGTCGACGTAGCGGCCGGATGTCACAACAAAACATTGCTTAAACAAATCCAGCAAACTCACCAGCTCGGTACTTGTGAGCTTGGGATACCGTTTGCGTTCGGCCGGCAACGCGTCGAAGCTGACTGGAAGGCGGGCAAATTCCAGCGCAAATAACTCCTGGATGGTCTGGCGCCAGACATCTAGGTACGGGGGCCCCGAAGAAGCCTTCATCGCCGCGGTAAGGGCCTCAAACATGTCGCGCGGATGAACTGGGGGGCGTGAAAGCCTGCGAAGGCGACGAGGAGGACTCGGAACCCTCCCCCGAAGCGCGCCCGGTGGGTCCGTCTTGCCGCGGCGTTACTGCATCTGTCTTGCCGCTACGCAGCGGCTGGTCTGCCATGGTGAAGGAAGCATCCCCTGCCAAGCCTGACTCCCTAGCCACTGAGGGGGTCGGCATCTGAGAGTCCGCGAGAGGAGAAGATACGGCGTGCCCTGGAACCCCTGTCCCGTGAGCAGAAGATGCGGCGTGTACTGGAGCCCCTGTCCCGTGAGCAGCAGATGCGGCGTGTGCTTGAGCCCTTGCCCCGTTTGCAGAGGATGAGGGGCTACCAGCGGAGAGAGAAGGAGCCTTCTCCGGAGGCCCCGCGTCCTCCGGTAAGTCGAGGGCCGGGCTAGAGTTTCCCAAGTCGTCCGGCTGGCCCCTTGGCAAAGCCGCGTCCCCCCCCCTGTCGGGAGGGGGGCATGGTGGCGGCTCCAGAGCCGTCGTTCGAGAAAAGCTGGCTAACGCCAGTTCGTGTACTGTTTATACTCCCCCACCCAGCACTGCAGATTGAAGAGTGAGACGCAATTAAATCGTGACGAACACGGACGCAGCCATTACTTTTGTTACTCACGTTGAGTCTTCAAGTGTAAAAAGCCAGGTGACGATGTCATAGAAGTGAGGGCGAAAGAGATGAGGATGTTGTTGTAGACCAGAAGTCAAAGACAACCGGAACATGTGTACTCGCGAGGTACTGTCTCACTTAACACGTTCGTAGGTTGCAGCTCGGATCAAAGCTGGTGAGTAGCACGCGCTTTGCATTCCTTCCATCACCGGAACCATTGGTTACCATCGTTTAAACGATACAGTAGGATGATGCGTAGCTGGTTCCCTTTCGATCACTCATGACTTGTGGCGACTTTAGTAAACAGCTATGGGACGTTTCGTGTTATTGCTGCTACCAGTGCTGCAGAGAAGGCGTGTTTATGCAGCCACTTGTCACGTGTGACGCGCGGGAAAAAACACGGCGGTTACAATGGTGGACATGGTAGATTGATTGACGTGAAGATCATTCGAGCGATGCAAAGTATACACTGGGTTCGCAGAAACGGATGAGAACAGGTCGCGGCGCTGTCTGAAGCAGGTAACGCGACAGTGCGTAGCCGATCTGACGAGTACTATCGTCTCCAACTGCTACGATCACCCATCCTTCAATCGACATTTCTGGCTCGGGGTCTATTGTTGCTATGATGTTTGCCAAGATGCTGCTTCCAGCTGCGAGCAACTTGGCGCCAGCAGTCAAGAAACTGCTACCAGATGTAGTCGATGACGCTGAACTTGACTGCCTTTGTCTTTTACTGCTGTATATGTGCCGGATGTTCAAGTCCCTCTTGACAACTGCAGTCCGACCATCAAATGAAGTCTCGATTTCGAGCCCTAGTACGGTTTCGGAAAACTCGAGCTCAACTTCATCCGGCAACAGCTCAGCCGGTTTTTGCTCGATGTGCCTGATACCGTCCATGACGAACAGGTCATAGCACTGGCCGAGATACCCATCCGGCACTTCTGCTCTCGCTGAGCCACTTTCTCCAGCTCCTAGTCGATGGTAGTTGCGTACAAAGTCAGCTCGCGTCATCTTGAACTTGCGCGACAAGTTCGGGTTGTGCGCGTCCGTGTTTAGCAGCAGTACTGAGAACGCCAACGTGTACGCTGCATCTTCCGATGGACACTCAAAGCTGTCTGGGTTGCTCGTATAGTAAGCCTTCGCGAAAGCCTGAAGAATTCGGTCGATCTTCTGAGCTTCATGTGGAAGCTCGAACCGACCCAAGTATACACGAAGAGCAACATCAAAGGTCACACCTCGGAACATGAACAGACTCGCGTATTCATACAGCACTTGCTGTGCCTTTGCATCCGGTTCGCCCACGACGTGTCCAACCTGCCGCAAAAAAAGGTTGGCAACCTTCTCACTTTATAACTGCCAAAAAGGCAGCGACAATAACGTGACGAGTAACTACAGACCGGCACGAACCAGTTGAGGATCCACGTGCGCCATATCGTGGAGCATGGTGGCGATTTCCCTCGGTGTCGATAGATTCTCCATGTCTGATAATCCCCGTCGACTGGTTACGTTATTCACTTGGCTTGATACCTGGGATCGAGGTGTTGTCGACGCATCGCTGGTGGACGCCGAAGAGCGTTGCGAAGGCGTCGGGGTCTTTCTTAGCTAGAGTTCAGTATCAGAGAGAACAAAGAGATTGAGTGGTGCCGCTTGCAGTGAAAAGGGACAAGAGCCATACAATTGAGTGAACGGACCTCTTCGTGGTCGCCCATCGGTGCTGCGACGCTTCAGTGTACCCCGCCTTTGAGTCTATTGTAACCGATTGGGTAATTTAGCAGATGTGGAGCTATGTGGTACAGCAGGAGCCCAATTCGTGTACCGACTTCACACGTTGTACAAGCTAGATGTGATTGTAGCTCTACCTGCAAGTGTTGGCTGGAAAACTGTGGATACCTGTACTTATAGGTACAAGGGAATAGGGAAAGAGCCTGTGTAAAACTCATTTGCACCTGATCAGGGACAGCATGAGGATTGTGCTCCAAATATTTGTACCTACAAAGATTGATCTGAGAATGTAGGTACTGCTATTTGTACGTACAAATATTGCAGAAGAGAACGCGATCAACTATAATTGTACGTACAAGCTAGGGACTCAATGTAGGTACAGTCAACCTTCTCTAAGAGACTCTTACGAAAGACACCTTTTATGTAAGAGTCACAGCGTTGCCAAATATTCAAACTATATCAGGGTTTGTATCCGGTTCTCTTCATTAGCGATATAGGTATAAGGCACGACAAACACTCACCCATTTGAGTGGAAACCCTCTTTATATGACTCACTATCCCTACTTCTGCTGCTTAAAAAACGTGGCATATGATGCGGCAGTTGTTCTAGCCAAAGATTTACCAGAACCTCAAGTCGATTCAGCAAATTCATAGGACCTTGGACGTGACCTAATAGAAAGACGTGAAGCATGTCATAGTATGCGGGCTCGTGACGCACTAGTTGCTTTTAAGATCATGACGACAATTAAGCAGACACCGATTATATACTGGAAAAAGTACCAAAATACCCATGACAAATGCCGAAAAGACGAAAATGCCTCTGTACTTTATAATTGACCAAAATGCCCCTGGCTAAGCCTAGGCATCAGATGCTGGCAAAATGTCTTTTCCCAAAGCTTAGTAAGATCCATGCGCTCACGACAAGTAGAGCTATAATGCTCAGGTTATTTGCATCAGCCACAACGTGCGGGAAGCTTTCCCAGGCCTTCCTCTTCTCTACGTACTCGCTTTTTCTTCGGGTATCACGGTGGGCGCCGTGTACGCGGTGGGGTTACGCGTACTTCTTCCCCGTCCTTATCTATCACGTCAGCCCAAAAATGCTTTCATCGCCAAGCGATTGTACCGTTTCCACGTACGTGCACCGGTATGCAACTACCGTAAAGTAATCTTTTGCTTTCTGCCGCACGTTCATTCGACATGATAGTAGTGCAGCTGCTGCGTGGTGAGAAGGATAACCTGGTGATGAAGATGTGCTATAGTTAATAAAACGAGTCATCAAAAACACGTTGCAAATTGTATCTGAGAAAGCTCACCTTGTACCTGCCACATGAGTGGCAGGTACAAGGTGAGCACTCATGATGCCGAATATTGACAGTCCAATTCCGTCCTCCAATATCACCTCGTATTCATGATCAGCCGCACCTATAACCCGGTAGTGCCTGGCGCGCTCGATGGCAGTTCCGATCTTTCTCTCAACTGAGGGAACACGTAGCGAGGGCCATTCATCTGCCTTCCGTCGCCGCTCATCGAACCAGACCATCAACTGATGGCGGATCCTTTTCCCACAGTGTAAGAATATTCCAAAATGGTTAAAATTTGTAGCTCGAATCCATTCTGCAGACTTCAGCAGCAACCTACCTCAACATCACCATTACGATTGGGAGCTCACGGAATTCCAAAATCCAATTGTTAAGCGATTCCGCGATAGTGGAGATCAGATGTCCCGATCTTTCCATCTCAACCGCGCTGTTGAACCAAAGATTTTTGGCTAAGCCCACAATCTACTCTTTTAGTTCAATTGGAATTTCTTCAATCTCGCTCATCTTAGCGTCGAATTCCACGTCAGTCAATGCATAAGCGGACTGCCACAAGAGCTTCACGAATCAGACATGTTTGATTACCACCCGATAGTTTTCGCTGAAGTTCCACATGCAAGTCATGGTATGCATGAGTGTAACGGGGTAAATCGTTACATAACAATTTATAAGAAATTGTTATTAGAATATAACTAAAAGAGTTATATTCTCAGAATATTGTCGTAAGGACAAATATTCTGTAGCACTTACGAGTAGTTCCTAATGGGTTGATTTAGGCCATTATATCAACCAACGAAGACGCGCCACGACAGACGCACGCAATGAGTGGTGAGCAGATAGTTGATTTACACATTTGTATTTAGACATAGTTAGATGAGGATAAACAGTGATTTATTGCAGACATTAACTATTATAAATACAGTTCTACTTTTTACTTTAACCAAGTACTCGCTTCTTCTTACCGTCTTCCTCTGCACGTACGGGTGTACGTGAAGTTCCGAGCACCGCCTTATTCTGTCATCAGAATAAGTAGCTTGTACTGCTAACAGTACAAGCTTCATAGTGCCCCGTTACAATGAGGGCATATTTCCTGATCTCCGTCGATCATCCCTTTCTGACCGTCGAAAAGGAAGGTCAGACGCTGCAGATTTGAAGGATTTGCTTCCAGAATCGTCCGTTGCCCTGATAAAAATAAAACCTAGGTCTCATCGTATTAATCATCGATGACGGCCATTGCCAGTGGAAGGAGAGCGCCGTCGCCGGTTACAGCCGTCGCCAGTAGGAGCGTCCCCAAACATTTTGATCTTAGGTGGGTTCCATCAAGGCCCAGTAGTGGACGGCATCCTGATCTAAATCCTGCAATCGACGCTTGGTAGACAACAAAAAAGCGCCGAAAATGATGCTCGGACCCAGACGTGTACACGACCGCAACGCTTCATGTCCCGGCAGTCATTGCATCCGCAAAATACTGAGATTTTCGGCAGGCAAATAAAACGAACACCATCCATCCACGGCCCTCACCTCCGTTTGTCAAACGAATTTGCCTGTAGTACACCGATAGACTTTCATAAGCATTTTTGCAGGAGCCATGAAAAGTTTTCATACTCCTCACTTTTCCTCTCCAGGCTTGCTTTTATGAAATCGTGACTCCGTGCTCGCGACAAACATCTTGGATGATTTTCTTTGTTTTTCCGAGTGTTGTCACGCAATGAGCCTTAACTTCACTCGCAACACAAGAAACTGATGCCTGTTGGTGGCCAAGGTCAGTCACACCTTAGCAAGAGTATTTTTCTCGCAGAGTACTGATGGTGAACGTTGGTGCGTCGGCAAGATTTGCAGTGTGCAGCCTCCAGGAGAAGCCTTCTTGCACGCAAGCTACGGTGAAGCACCATTTTTCACTTTTTAGCACCACAAGCTCGAACGCTCAGCGATGGCACTCGCGTTGACTGCTTTGCAGCAGCTTTTAGCATCCGCTACCCCGTTCAACGGTAAGCTAATATTCCGCCATAATTTGCGCGGAGAAGTTGCGAGGCCGGGGAGCGGTGGTGAGGTAAAGTGATGTGATTATAGTGTGCGCAACAGTATTTATTGCGTATTTACATATATAGGCTATAGCCAGGGGCATTTTGGTCACGTATTAAAGTACAGGGGGAAATGTATCTGCCAGCATTTGATGCCTAGGCTATAGCAAGGGGCATTTTGGTCAATTACAAAGTACAGGGGTATTTTCGTCTTTCCGGCATTTGTCGGGGATTTTTGGTACTTTTCCATTAACAAATTTAGTAAGACTATAGGCAGGCAAATGAAATATTCAGTATATACAACAACAACACTACATTTCTAATCCAAAACGTCCAGACAGAAAATATTACCTCTTGTCGACATCAAGCACGTGCAACTAATACATCAATTTAGCGAGAATACCGCTCACTAGAGAATAAGTACAAAGTCTTTTAACACTGCAAAGAACGCCCAAAGTGGTGATTTAGCGAAGTGCAGACGTACATAAGCATTCCGCTGTAGCACCACATAAGTATATAAAAAAAGGCGCATCGTTCAATGGCCATAAAGGAAACTTACTTTGAATGATAAATATTATAACCAAATAAGAAACGTTCTGTAAAGCATTCTGAGTTCTCGAAGGAATTGATAGTGTTCATTTACGGCGCGATAGTGACGGGCTGTCCGAAGATCTGGCCCTGAAGGAGCAAAATTGACTACGAATGAGCCATGCTATCGGCTTTTATGATCTTACACTTTAATTAAGGCTGCCTTTAGAGTTTTAGGGATAGGAAAATAATAAAACCTATGCGTTCACCAACGAGAGAGGGAGCTTATGTACTACGGAATTTCAAGCGGCAAAGTCTAAAATCCGATCTTAATTAATGTTAATTAATGTTATTTTTTGCAAAATGATGTCTTTAACTGTAATGCTACAAAATTATGGTATGACTTGCCACCGCACAACATCCTATGCAGCTCGAAACAATGGCGAAAAGAGCGTAAAGGACGCATGAATGATCTCTCTGCTGCACCGAAGTGCTTCTAATAATATGGAGCCCTTCATCATCGGAAAGTCCAAAATCCACGATGTTCTTAAGATGTAGAGATCAAGAAGGGTGGCATCGTATGCGCTGCAAACTCAAATGCCTGCGTTACTGGAATCATCATTAAAAAGTGGCTGCACCAATTCAACCTCTTAATGCACGGTCAAAAAGAACTACTTCTTTTCGACAACTTTTCAGTCACAAAGTTCGGCGAGAACTCAACAACTCCACCGTGGTCTTTTCCCGCCGAACATGACTTACATCATCCGACCGCTCGTTACGCACTAGTATCATGGTTTATATATGCACATATTCAAATGGAAATTAATATCTACAACTGTTAAACGCTTGCTACAGTAAACTTTATATGCGATAGCGCATGGATCTGATTCTAGGAAAGATGGAACGCAGACTTAATGTCCTATAATCAATTGAGTTTGCAGTTGAGGGCTAGAACGCTAATGGTGTGGGATTTATTCAAAGTTTCTGGATCAGAATTTAGACAATTGAATTGCCACAAATTGCAAATTAGCGTGCACCAATGGTTATCGTTAGTCCAGTCTCGCCTTCCAACAAGACTGATGCAATCTGGATTCTCTAATTTTAATTCCAGGAGTAAGCGAGCAGAATGTTCTCATGATTTATGACCACGAGAAGATTCACAAAGAACGAGAGGGTCTTTTAAAAGCAGAAGTGTAGCCCGCGAAATTTGTAAGTGAAAATATTCAAGCGCCCGTCATGCAAAAGAAATACTCAAGTGCTGTCTGCTTTTGCGTTTGTACTCCGTACGCTCGTAAAGAGACACGCGTATCGTTCAGTCATTTCTGGATAAGATTTAATTAGTTGTTATAATAAAAATCATCACGCTTGAGCAAAACAGCTCGATATGAGAGACTTTCTATAGTAAGCAAATGTTACACATCATTACATATAAGTACATGTTCTGTAGCGTTACAAATGCCCCAACATTTAGTTTTCACTTTCGATAAGATCATGTAAAACTATTTTCTTACATATTCTATACAGGAGACTTTTTACAAGACACGCTGTCATGTTGGGCACAAAGTTGTATCTTATTGAGAGGGGCGAGTGTACAGAAATTTGTACGTTACAAATAAAATCCCTTCTCAAGGAAAAACATGTCCCTCTATTCTCCCCTGATGCTCACAGACACTGATCATGCTCACTATTCTCCGTCGTGCTTCAGGCCACAGATTCTTTCGTTTTTCCTGACGAACAGACCATTACCGCTGAGTAACAGGGGGACGTTTCGATGTAGTGGAACTGTAACGGGGTGAATCGTTACATAACAATTTATAAGAAATTGTTAATAGAATATAACTATAAGAGTTATATTCTCAGAATATTGTCATAAGGACAATATTCTGTAGCACTTCCAAGTAGTTCCTAATTGGTTGATATAGGCCATTATATCAACCAACGAAGACGCGCCACGACAGACGCACGCAATGAGTGGTGAGCAGATAACTGATTTACACATTTGTATTTAGACATAGTTAGATGAAGATAAATAGTGATTTATTGCAGACATTAACTATTATAAATACAGTTCTACTTTTTACTCTAACCAAGTACTCGCTTCTTCTTACCGTCTTCCTCTGCACGTACGAGTGTACGTGAAGTTACGAGGCACCGCCTTATTCTGTTATCAGAATAAGTAGCTTGTACCGTCACCAGTACAAGCTTCAGGGTGCCCCGTTACACCTGGTAGCACTTCGTAGTCCGTCCAAGGACCGCGTTCACATCCAACATGAATATGTTGGATGATGAAGATGACCAAAGCTTTCACGCTACGCGTGACGGCTACTCCCATTTGAGCGATGTCGAATGGGATGCGGTTGAACGAATGGGTTCAACCATGGGCATCCATGCTGTTAGCGTCATGCTAGAGGCTCTCAATAGAGATGCCCAACATGCTACTATCGCCAAGTTCATTCAAAATGAACTTGACGCAGAACGCGAGAAAGTAGCCTTGCTTCACCAACAAGGTTCTCAACAAGCAGAGTTGTTGAGAGAACAAGGTGCTCAACAGTTTGAACTGTTGAGACAGCAGCAGGCTGCTGCTGGCGAGTCGATGCACTCGCGTCGGCCCGAGACTTTGAAGATTGACATCTCAAAGTATAGGGGGTCGAAGAAGACTCCCTCTTGAGATGGTTCGTCGAATTGGATGACGCCATAAGGGCGCGTCGCATCGACGACGGGGATATGCAAGTTGCATTTGCCCAGTCAAATCTGGCAGGACGTGCCAAGACTTGGGCACTGGGGCTCAAGCTGCACGACCCATACGCGTTTGGGTCGTTGGAAGTCTTCAAGTCGCGGCTCAGACAAACGTTTGAACCGCCTAGAGCTGAGTTCAGAGCTCGAACCGAACTCTTGAAGCTCAAGCAGGGTAAGCGTGATGTGCACGCTTACGCTCAACATATACGACATCTCACGAGTTGTATAAGTTCCAATCCGGTGGATGAACACACGTTGGTTTCGGTGTTCATGCAGGGTCTTGCGGATGGTCCCGTCAAGACTCACCTGTTCCGGCTTGAACTAGATTCACTAGAACAAGCCATTTCAATTGCGGAGCAGGAAGACTTCAGTCTGAGACAGGCTCGCGCCAGCTCGACATCATATCGTCAACCGAGACGATATGACAACGGAGGTCCAGAGCCGATGGAACTCTGTTATGTAGAGAGCGAGAAGGCTCGCTCTACAGGCTACAAGAAGTTGCAGAGATGCAACAGATGTCAAAAGACAGGACACTACGCTTACGAGTGTAGTGCCCCTCGTCCAGTGTCTCGCGACACTGGGCGTAGTGACCGTCCACCCATGAGAAAGGGGCAGGGACGAGGGTCCGCAGTTGGTGCAAAGACGCAACAACGGGATGGACCGTCAAAAAACGGACAGGATCAGTAGGTGCGGAGCACCCTACTGATCCAGCAACGTCAAGAGAATTTGTAGGCCTCTTGATGAAGGTTGCTCCCAACACACAGACATTGTGCGTTGCTGCTCTAGGTAATGAGATCTCACTCATTACCTTGAAACTCGAAGTGACGAATAAGTTGTCCCTTCGAGCTCTAGTCGATTGTGGGGCGTCCAACAATTTTGTGCGACGCCAATCGCTAGAAGATGGTCACTTTAAATTCAGTGAATGTGACACACCTCCTACGAGGATGACGGTACGTCTTGCGACAGGCGCATCCGTAACCGTCATGAAGCGTATAGTGAATCTTCACTATACGCTAGAAGATACCCAATACGACGATGACTTTATCGTATTGGATTTGGATGACAAATTTGATGTCATCCTTGGAATACCGTGGCTCAGAAGGTACGAACCACGGGTAAACTGGCAACATCGGACAGTAACGATGCCTGCCGCTTGTTCATCAGATGACCATTTGATGAACGTTTTGGAGCGTCCACAATTGTTTGGATGTACTACGAGTGAGTGCGATGGCCTCACTTGTGGTACGGTCGTTAGTACGACTGCACAAAACCTTAGTGTACCAAACGGTTACACTTCGGAGCAAAGTTCCGGCGACTGTGAGGAAACACAGGCTGCGCCGAAGGTCCACCACTCGAATAAGTTGGGTGGACTGGGACAAAGATGTATCCCTAGAGGGGAACATCTAGAAGAGAAACAATCGATCGCTCAGGTTAAGCGAAACGATAATCCTAGATCGACTGGAGAGTCTTTCGTAGAGGATCTCGCTGTGGTTGCGCAACCCCAGCTAGAGGAAGTAAAGGGAATAAGTCCCAAGATTACAAATACGGCGGAAATAAGTTCCCCGAAACCCGCGGGAATAAGTCCCCGGGAAGACGAAGGAATAAGTCCTTCGAAGCCTGAGGGAATAAGTCCCCAGGAAATGACAGAGACATTGAATGTCATAGTCAATAACGGATCATGTGTAGGCGCTTATACACTTGATCTGATTGCGCCTCCGAAGTTAACTTCGGAGATCACTCAGTTGCCAACGCTCGAACATAAAAAGATTCTTGCGTGATCTGCGTAGTGGCAAAGTCAAGCAGATCTGCATACTCGTCGCTGAAGACGAGTATGTAACCGACATAAGGTCAGCAACAGTGTTTACTGAGAACGAGAGAGTTCTCAGTAGTTCATCTATGGACGAGAGTGTCCTAGATGAAAAGACACGAATTGAGCGATATGAGTCCCAATCATGGGAATCGCTCAAGGAAAATCCTCTCTATGAAGATTTGGTTGAATTCAAGGATGTATTCCCTGAAACTGTTCCGTGCGAATTACCGAAGGATAAAGGTATTCGACACGAAGTCGAGCTTAAACCAGGCTCGAAGTACTGTGTCATGAAGCAGTGGCCACTGCCTCGTGAACAAGTACTTGCGATCGACAAGTTCTTTGCCGATCGTTTAGCAGCGGGCCATGTGAGGGAATCAACTTCCCCACATAGCTCTCCGACCTTCTGTGTGCGAAAAGCAACAGGAGGGTGGCGGATAGTGCACGCGTTTAACAAATTGAACGCTGCAACGGTACCGGCTCAGACGCCGATACCGAGGAAGGACGTAATCATTGATGGTATGTCAAAGAGTACCATCTTTTCGTCCATGGATTTGATGGATGGCTTCTATCAAATCCTAATGCGGGAACGGAATATACCCTATACCGCAGTTAGCACGCCTAGCGGCATGCTCTGGGAATGGCTAGTAATGCCACAAGGGCTCAGTAATGCCCCTGCCACGTTCAACAGGTGTGTATCACATCTGTTGAGGCCAGTACGAGAATTCGCGCCGAGTTATTTCGATGACGTATTCATCCATAGTCGAGCTATGGATGGAAAGTCGGACGTTGAGGTTCACAAGTACCACGTCCGACAAGTTCTTACAATCATGCGAAAGCATCAATTGTATGCAAACCTCAAGAAGTGTATATTCGCAGCAAGCGAAATACCACTTCTTGGGTGCATCGTTGGTAAGAACGGTGTACGTCCTGATCCCGAAAAGATCAAGGCGATCACCGACTGGCCTGTGCCGGTCGATGTCAAAGGTCTTCGAAAATTCCTTGAGCTAGCGGCGTATTTGCATAAGTATTCACGCAATTACGCCGAGATGACTGTACACCTCTCTCGTTTGTTGAAAAAGAACGAGAGGTGGTTATGGAACGCTGAATGTCAACGCTCCTTTGAGGGTATCAAGCAGAGCTTGATACAATCCCCAGTCCTAGCAATAGCCGATCAGGACAGGCCATTTCATGTGGTCTGTGATGCCAGCGATTTCGCAATCGGCTGTGCATTAATGCAGTACGACCTTGAAGGCGTTGAACGCGTCGTCTGCTATCAGTCGCGTCAGCTGCAACCAGCTGAGCGGAACTATCCAGTGCATGACAAGGAACTCCTTGCCATGAAGTATGCACTCGCGAAGTTCAGAGTCTATCTATTAGGAGATAGACCCTTCGTTGTTTACACTGACCATGCGTCCTTACGCACGGCAGTGAACAGCCCGCACCTTTCACAACGAATGGCGCGGTGGTTGTCATTCTTTGCAGAATACAACTTTACGGTCGAGTACAAACCAGGACGACTTAATGTCGTCGCTGATGCACTCTCACGTCGTCCCGACTTTGAAACAGTCGCGAAACCCAACAGTGAGACAGTCACTGTTGCGGTTATGACGTCCTCAGTTCCATCTACAACGTTGTATGATGATGTGAGGCGGGCATACGCCCAAGATGGTGAGATAGTGAAGTTGTTGTCACATCTCTCCCAACCATCTCGAGAATCGTTGAAACGATTGTCGTCTGCGTATCGATCTGCATCAGATCGATACACTACTCGTAACGGTTTACTGTACTATACAGCCGTTTCTGGTGACACACCACGTGTTGTCATTCCAGATGATACTGATCTGCGTTTGCGGATCATGTTCGAGTATCACGATGCTCCTATAGGAGGACATCGTGGCCGAGAGAAAACATATCTCACGGTAAGTCGAGACTTTTACTGGCCCCGCCAGTATCAGTTTGTGCGAAAGTATGTTCGCGCATGCGAAGTCTGCCAACGAGTGAAGTCAAGTCCTTCACTGCGTGCACCTTTACAGCCTCTACCGGTTCCGGCTGAGTGCTGGGAATCCATCTCAATGGATTTTGTCTTCGGGTTACCCAAAGACGCACGCGGGAATACGGGTATTCTCGTATTTGTTGACAGATTCAGCAAAATGGTACACCTTGTGGCTGTACCAGAGACAATCACGGCAAGTGGCTGTGCTTGTGTCTTTATTGACACCATCTTCCGACTTCATGGGTTGCCCCGTGAACTCGTATCAGACAGAGATCCACGATTCACTGCTGATTTCTGGCGTTCCGTGTTCAAATCACTCGGAACGCGCTTGAAGATGTCAACATCTGATCATCCAGAGTCAGATGGTCAGACGGAACGTGCCAATCGTGTCCTTGAAGAGATAATTCGAGGATACGTACACTCCTTTAAGAGTTGGAGTGAGTTTTTGCCGATGGTAGAGTTTGCCATCAACAACTCGGTGCATGCGTCCACGACACATACACCGTTTTACGTGAATGGCTTACGCCATCCGCGTGTACCCACCCTACTAGAGTGTAACTCTGGTTTAAGGGGGGGAGGGACTCGCGCGAGCAAAAACCGATTTGGTTCACGCTCATCACGCTCTGACGAAGAAGTCATTGCGTTTGATGCCGATATCGATAACATCGATATCGAAGAAGATGATGCCAGTGAGAGTGCGGAAGCCCTCACTGAAGACAATGATCCCAGTGAGAGTGCGGAAGCCCTCACTGAAGAAAAGGTTGTTGTCGCTGCAGTGCGCTCACAGCACACTGAAGCTAACGAGTCATCAGATGAGTTCATACTGGCTCGTGAAACGGTAGTCCGTTTTGTGCAAGACTCCATCGCCGAAGCGGTGGATAAGCAAAAGCAAAACGCTGACAAGAATGGAAGGGCAAACACTCTTTATTTAATAAAGGTGACTTAGTCCTACTGTCTACGGTTAATCTACCAAAACATGTAGTGACTAACTTGGGTAGCAGTAAACTACTACCCAAGTACATTGGCCCATTTCGTGTATTGCACCGCCTAGGCAATGCATACACGATCGAGTTACCACGTAAGATGCGAACGCATCCCACGTTTTACGTTGGTCGGCTTAAGCCGTACCATCAGTACGCTGCTTCTTCCGATGAAGAACGCCCTTGCGCTCAAGCATCTCGCAGAGAGCCTTGTGCTCCCGATGGTGGGCATCAACAAGGGTCTGAAGAGCAGTTATCTCAGCCCGAGACCGATCAACAATCCCACGAGCTACCCTTAGCTCGTCACGAAGAGATGTCAGAGATCTCTCGTTCTCAAGCTGAGCAAAGGCAAACTCAGCTCGATGCTTCGAGGCAGTGTCCACCATCTGGAGACGCCTATTCCGCTCATGCTCGAGATCGTCGCGTAACCCTTGCGTTACGCGATCAAAGAAGCTCTCGGGAACACACCGATCCACATGATCGTGTGGAGAGCGTCTTTCCTCCTCCTCCACCTCCATTAGAGGACTCTCGCGGTGGCCAGCGCTATCTAGTAGAGCAGCTGTTGAACCACCGCGACGTGAACGGACGTCGGACGAGTTACCTCGCCCGGTGGCGCGGCTATCCCCCGTCCTGGGATTCTTGGGAGCCCCGCTCCCAATTGATGGTTGACGTACTGGGTCTGGTCGAGCAGTACGACGCGACACATCCTGTGCCGCAGAAGGACCGCCGGAGAAAGTCTTCCCGGCACGGTCGTAAAGGGATTTCAGGTTGTCAATCCCTTCGTACATCTCAGTAGAGACACGTACGCGCCACCACGGGCTGGTAAGGAGGTAAGCCTCCTTAGGTGCTCGTGCAGAGTTGTTCACACAACATGGGCACGAGTCTCCCCAAGAAAGGCAGGGTAATCCTTTCTCCCTTGACAGACGATGCAGCTTGTAGCGTGCACCTGTAGGGGTTCGCTTTTCAAACTTATCACGAGCTTTGATAAGTTTGTCGTTCCAAGCGTCACGACCTACATCCTCGAGATTATGGATGTAGGCGTTCCACGCCTGAAGTAGTGAGGGACCATCACGTTTGTGATTCCCACTGTACCATCGATGTCTGAAGAAAGCATCGATGAAGAACTCATGTCTCAGCGCGATAGTCTTTCGCGCTGGGGTCAAGGTGATGAATCCTCGACGAATCGAACAATCGTGTTCGATAACGATCACTCGTCGTCGCCGACAAGTGATCCATGACAGATTTAGGAGGCATCCATGCCTTCTTTTCTGGAGCGAGACGCAACACATTGCGGTCCCGCTCTTCCTGCGACGTGCCGACAGAAGTACTGGCACCTCGCTGTGAAGTGGTGTCCATTGGAGAAACGACACCACTAATAGCGCCCGAGTCTCGCGACCTCGAGCGCCTTCGCTTCGGCGATGGTTCATCTGACTCATCAGATGAACCAAAGATGCTGCGACGCAAAGCATCGTCCATGCCACGCTTGGCAGGCGGCTTGGATTCAATTGCCGTCGATACGGATCCGTCATCCGTATCAGGAGAGTACGAGACACCGAGCTCGTACTCTGTGAAGACACGAGTGTCTTCATGACCAGCGCCTGCATCACCAGGTGATACAGGCTGAGTCGATTCAGCAACCGATGAGACATCAGTTGCTGTAGTTTCTGCTTCGGCGTCCGCACAGAGACGTGCAGACGCGCTCTCGGCGGCCTTGCTCGCGCATCGCATGGGCTTGTTTACCATGCGATGAGATGTTGGAAAGTGGACGCGGACCAACAAGTGCAAACCCCGTCCCAAATGATTTGGGACGAGTATCCATTTAGTCAATCAGTCACTAAAGTGACTGATGGTTAAGGGGGTGATGTAACGGGGTGAATCGTTACATAACAATTTATAAGAAATTGTTAATAGAATATAACTATAAGAGTTATATTCTCAGAATATTGTCATAAGGACAATATTCTGTAGCACTTCCAAGTAGTTCCTAATTGGTTGATATAGGCCATTATATCAACCAACGAAGACGCGCCACGACAGACGCACGCAATGAGTGGTGAGCAGATAACTGATTTACACATTTGTATTTAGACATAGTTAGATGAGGATAAATAGTGATTTATTGCAGACATTAACTATTATAAATACAGTTCTACTTTTTACTCTAACCAAGTACTCGCTTCTTCTTACCGTCTTCCTCTGCACGTACGAGTGTACGTGAAGTTACGAGGCACCGCCTTATTCTGTTATCAGAATAAGTAGCTTGTACCGTCACCAGTACAAGCTTCAGGGTGCCCCGTTACAGGAACTATCTGTATTGCTCCCACTCTGTGATACTATTGTTTATGTTATAAATCGTTCATATAAAGTAACTTCACAATCTACACGGATAGGAATAAGTATCTGTATGTCCTACGAGCCGAACCTTTAATTCGCGCGGTTTTTTTTCGGCTCGACCAAAGTTTATTGAGGCAAAATTGAACCAGGGGACCCGGCGATGTCGGGGACAGCTACGCGCTTCGACGGGCGGGGGGGGGCTCCATGAGGATCCCATGGCCAGCGATAACATCGTGCTGAAGAAGTGCACGCAGAATGATTCAAGTTGCTTCTTGCTGACCCAGATTTTTTGTAGTGTTTTTGTGCGTTCTTCTGTGCGTTAAGCCACAGGAGTAATCCCGAAGTGTCATGAAACTATTCTGTCGCTTAACGCGTCAATAGGCGTTTCAAGCCATGCATTTAGGGTAAACGGAATCGCCGAAGTTACTAGTGGCTGTTGGCCCCATGGCCAGTGATTACTGCTCCCACTCATTCGTTATCATCAATAAGAAACTATGTTTATCTCATCACCAGCATTCTGTTTTGGTTAATTGATTTCGGCCAATGAATCCACACTCCATGCTCCAAGTCTCAACGAATCTCTTCTTGAAGGCCGTATACAACTTGACGCGACATTGGCCAACCAACCACTTCAATTATAGACGGCAGTACATGCCATCATCTGCACGCCAGCAGAAGTAGCAGAAATGGAGACGACGATGATGTTCTTGTGGTAGTCGGGCCCACCCTTAGCAGCAGCTTGCTGCAGATGAAATTTTAAAAAGATCTATTGCATCATTCGTGATACCAGGAAAGTAGTGTAAGGACTATTAGCTTGCTTAAGTGCCGCAGAAAGCTCTGAAGAACAGCATCCCTCTATGGGATCGGAGAGCGCGAGAATCGTGATAAACAATAACTTACAAAGCAAAAGCTGGCTCCGCATGTCACTTAATTAGTGCCAAAAAAGGCAACTGAACGTCAATTCATTCATGATTATACCTTAAACGCGGTTGATCACGTCAAGTCTGTTTACAGCGTTACCGGAGTGAAGTCTGGCATTATTATCAGGGCTAAGGACACCCAAAAGAAGAGTGAGAACACGCACATTTCCTCGCACTTGTTAAATAGTGACCCGCATCAATATTGGGAGGTCGTAATAATCCGCGTAGTCACTGAAAACATGCTTGTGTTATCTTTGTGTGTAGAAACAACATATCGCGAAAGATTTGTTGCAACATGTTTTATATCATTCTGCAACAGAACTTCCAGCCACTTGATGACAATTCAAAGGCTAAAGCACAGATTTCTGGAGCGATTTGAGTCAACCAAGAAGAATCCTATTGTAAGTCTAAGTGAGGCTATGTTGAACTCCTAAATTCTGATATCGCATCTGAACCTGGATGTATTGACGTCGAAGGTGTCCAAGGACAAGTACATCGGCTTTAGAATCTTCTCCATTAGCAGTGACTAAGATCGGCAGATTTACATCCCGGAATCCAGATCGTTCGGACAGCTTGAACAAGTTTATAGAAAATACCTTTACTAATAGACATCGTTGAGCATTTAGAAGCGCAACAAGCAGTGCAAGAAATGAGAGAACTGTTTGTGGTATTGAGGGGTGCATTTGAAGGGGCAGAGGTAGTCAGTAAGGTGTATCGAGAACAAGACCAAGGGAAATCTTAAACGAATGATGCTGACAAAACACGAACCGCAGATAAGAGATCTATGGAAGGCGATGGTGCGGTGATGTAGTCTTTTGATTATTAGTCTATTTGCCACCCACTTCTTGTCAACAACCATCATCCACATGGTAGAATGCAAGTTCCTCATCTTCCAGCACCAATTCGTTCAGATGCTCTATCTCTATGTTCTGCTCGACCCTCTGGCTTAGTGAAGCCAAAGTCAGTTAACTTGACCTGGCCCGCATCAGTGTCGAACATGATTCTATCCGTATTCACGTCGCCATGTACCATTCCCTTGGTTTGCGTGTTCCCGAGGGCTCTTATCGCTCCATGTCGGGCACCTACACTACCCCACAAGGGCGGGTAGGGTGCCTTGTAAATTGTGGCCTACATCCGATTTACACAAAGCTGGACCACAAAACGTATGATTGAGGATCGGGAATCTCGGGGCCGCGATGTAAATGCTTGATCGGAAGAATCTCGCCTCTCAAGAAAATCTGACATCCTTGTTGTACGGCTCACTAAAGAAGTATATGAATTCAGCATTTCTGTAGAGAATATCCTTGCTCAACGTGTGATGCCGCGGGTGATGTCAAGCGAGTTCTGCCCTTGCTTGAGCACATTTGTGAGAGTGGTTCATTCCGCATCTTCTTGACAGAGTGATCAAGGAAGCATTTGGTGTGGCGTTAAACTTGATCATAAGCAGGAGCTCTGAAGCCCGATAGATCACCCAAGAACTAAGAAAGATCATCAAGCATTTCAGTAGTCAATAAAGGCAAGGGTCTACTATGATGATTATTCACTAACACCCGTAAAAAACAAACGAGAAGAAAAAACATAGACAAAGAGTGAATCAATCGTAATATCGAAGCAGATAAGGGAAGTAGACGATGTTCTAGGATCAATAGATTTCATAATAGCCGTGTTAAAGAAGCGGTCCAAAGCACTATGGTAAAATGTATTTTCTGATTATCTTTCTGTATGCGCTTACCTACTTCTCGCTTCGTATCGTTCCTGTCCACTCAATACGAAAGAAGCGCATTACAAGACGCACAACGTATCGCCCATACAAGCACTAACTCATCAGCCTTCATTCCCACCTCAATCACCGTCGTTCACGTGCAATCGCAATTACGGCGATATGTACTCCAGCAATTTTCCTTGGTCATGATTTACGCACCCTTTGACACATTAAAGATGCAGCAACTCACTCAATACAGCAAGCCTCGTAGCGTCTAGCGTCTGCGTCAAGTCACCCCGCGAGTTGCAACTTCGATCGCACGTACTTCGCCACAATTACAACACGCCAAGCGTAGTCGCAGACGATCTTCAGGCGCACGTCAATGAGCTTAGCCTTAAGCGGGGTACCTCGCCGTCCCATTGCTTTAGCACTAATTTTGTTGTCCACGTGGGGTGCCATCCGAATAGCACGAAGGTTCCCGATTTCACAAAGCACCTCCCTGAGGCAAAGTAGCTCGTGCTCTTGCTCTGACACGGCAATGAACTCCGCCTCCAATGTGGAAACCGAAACCACGCCTTGCTTCTGTGCCGACCATCTCACCTGCCAACCGGACGATGCCGCCGGTAAGTCACTTCCTGTCCGACTTATCGGCGGCGAAGTCGATGTCAGAATACGACTCTAGCTGCAGTTCACCATTTGGTCTCCCCTTTAGCGCCATGAAAAGCTTGAATTCGCGCATACCCTTCCGATACCGCGCGATCCGTTTTTTTGTGTAGAAGTCGTTCAATTACGGTTGACGGGTCTGGTGCATTGTTTAGCGTACGGTGTACGCGATGTCCGGTCGCGTGCATTGTGCCAACCGTATTGAACTCCCGACAAGGGAATTGGATCGTCAGGACAATTGGAGCCTGTCCTCGTCTCTCACGCTAAGATGCGCACATTATTCTGTCTCACACCTTAGCAGTCCATCCCGATCGGGGCTTTTGTTCGCGTATTTCAATCCACACTCGTGCAGCATCTCGCCAATGGCTGCCAAAGCTCTGTAACGTAGCCGCAATCGTGTTCAATCGACGCGCATCCCAAGGAAGTTGCTAAAAATTGACGGTGCACTTGATGGATGGGCTTCCAAGCTGGGTTAAGAACTAGTCGGCAGCATCTGCTTCGTTTCCCGTGTCCAGCAGGTCGTCGACATACACGCCCACGCAGTCAGCTGGGCTTCATCAAATCTCTGCATAGGCACATGTTAGAGACACACTAGCCGAAACCAGCTTCTATTAACCGAGCGTGCAAAATTTGGCCCCAGCGTCGTCCAACCTGCATATTGCCGTACCAACTCTTGCGCAGCTAAAGCACGACATTCTTTTCGTGGGCGGCGCCAAGTGTCTTGAGTGTGTTTTTGTTGACATCCATCGCGTGGGAGACACGTAGCAGTAATTGCAAGTGCTCTTCTATTTATTCTTGGACATGGGCATTAAGGATTTTCCCTTGCTTCTCTGGCACTTTTTATGTTGCAGCTAGCGCTAGAATCACCATCACGGTCGACGTATACATGACAGCTGAGAAGGTAAGCTAGTGGTCGATCCGAAGACCTGTCTGTTGCCACACGCTTATAATCTTGCCTCCAGCCGCCAGAATCGTTCTCTTTCTTATACATAGTCACATCGTGTGCAATGCATTGCTGTCAAAGGTCTTCAAACTAAGCGTTACGCGTCAATTTATTCAAGGGCCGTAGCTCTTCCCGCATTTCTTTCCCCCATCCCTTTCGCATAAGCTGTGCATCGCCTACCGATATTTTCAAAGGTCACGATCGTACACATGCCTTACCAGACTGTCGCTTTGAACATTTTCGTCCCGAGATGGATCCTCCTGATATCCTGATACCTGCGTGCGCTACGTTGTGTTTTTTTTTCTGTAGGATCACGCGTTTGAATCTTCGACTTCTTCTTACCGACTCTACTGTGACTATAAAATTGATAAAATCATCTAAGAAGGTATTATTTATCCTTTAAGATGTAATAAAGGTATTGTGGTTCATGAAGCCTCCTCCCTTACATCCTTCCCGCAACGACCATCACTTTAATACGAGAAGGGTAATGGTCGGAATCACTAAATTTGCCCTAAAATTTTTGCTCACGTCACGTCTGACTTCCTCACTTCTTTACAGCTTCTTAAACTTCTGTGTAACGGGCCACCTCGTTTATACTGACCACATTATAAGCTTAATTGTACTCTCAACAGTACAAGCAGGTGCTTCGTTATTTACGCACTCTGAAGAGTTCAAAAGCTTAAACAACTAACACACACGCCGTTGAATGAAAAAGAAGAATTATGGTTGGTATCGTTAATGTTCCATTGATGTAACCTATACCTATATTCTCTTAAATACGGCTGAGTACAAGTATGTAATCTTTATAACTGTTCAACACTCACAATGCGCGAATCTATCGTGCATAGATCATCTTGGTTGAATTCATGGCCTGTCTTTGAGCAACAGACGTGTCAACCACAATACATTATCTTCTAATATGACAATAATCCCATAACATTCGAATAATCGTTCGATTATGTAATATCATGAGACGAGTTTACCCCCCATTACATCGTGAAATTTTTACAGCACTACTGTGTTCAATTGCATAGGGCATGGTTCATAGGGCATGGTTCATAGGGCATGGTAATTTTTCAAGCCCGACATCCAACGAGCTCGTCGCACATCGTATCCATGTGTGGTGTATCTTATGTCAGTTTGATCCGAACGCAATGATGTGCTTGTCAGACGTGACTTTACCCAGTCAGACAGCAATGGGTATCTCCTAAGATGTCAGTGTTGTTATTGAAATTTCCTGAGCGCTTTGTCAGGTGCACCGTTCAACTGCCTCAAGTTGAGTCGAAGCGTCTGTGTCTTACCTGAATTTATAGCAAAGGAGAAGCAGCTAGAAGAAACATATAAATTTTCTTGGATTTACTTGCTGTTGGTCGTCGTAGAAAAAACTAATTTTGTTCGGTAAAACACAATCCGTGTAATGGGGCACCCTGAAGCTTGTACTGATGACAGTACAAGCTACTTATTCTTATGACAGAATAAGGCGGTGCCTCGGAACTTCACGTACACTCGTACGTGCAGAGGAAGACGGTAAGAAGAAGCGAGTACTTGGTTAAAGTAAAAAGTAGAACTGTATTTATAATAGTTAATGTCTGTTAATAAATCACTATTTATCCTCATCTAACTATGTCTGAATGCAAATGTGCATATCAACTATCTGCTCACCACTCATTGCGTGCGTCTGTCGTGGCGCGTCTTCGTTGGTTAATATAATAGCCTATACCAACCGATTAGGAACTACTCGTAAGTGCTACAGAATATTTGTCCTTACGACAATATTCTGAGAATATAACTCTTATAATTATATTCTATTAACAATTTCTTATAAATTGTTATGTAACGATTCACCCCGTTACATCACTCCCCCCTTAACCATCAGTCACTTTAGTGACTGATTGACTAAATGGATACTCGTCCCAAATCATTTGGGACAGGGTTTGCACTTGTTGGTCCGAGTCCACTTCCCAACATTTCATCGCATGGTTAACAAGCCCATGCGATGCGCGAGCAAGGCCGCCGAGAGCGCGTCCGCACGTCTCTGTGCGGACGCCGAAGCAGAAATCACAGCAACTGATGTCTCATCGGTTGCTGAAGCGACTCAGCCTGTATCACTTGGTGATGCAGGCGCTGGTCATGAAGACACTCATGTCTTCACAGAGTACGAGCTCGGTGTCTCGTACTCTCCTGATACGGAAGACGGATCCGTATCGGCGGCGATCGAATCTAAGCCGCCTGCCAAGCGTGGCATGGATGATGCTATGCGTCGTAGCATCTTTGGTTCATCTGATGAATCAGATGAACCATCGCCGAAGCGAAGGCGCTCGAGGTCGCGAGACTCGGGCGCTAACAGTGGTGTCGGTTCTCCTATGGACACCACTTCGCAACGAGGTGCCAGTCCTTCTGTCGGCACATCGCAGGAAGAGCGGGACCGCAATGTCTTGCGTCTCGCTCCCGAGAAGAAGGCATGGATGCCTCCAAAATCTGTCATGGATCACTTGTCGGCGACGACGAGTGACCGTTATCGAACACGGTTGTTCGATTCGTCAAGGATCCATCACCTTGACCCCAGCGCGAAAAACTATCGCGCTGAGAATGGATTCTTCATCGATGCTTTCTTTAGACATCGATGGTACAGTGGGAATCATAAGCGTGATGGTCCCTCACTGCTTCAAGCGTGGAACGCCTACATCCATAACCTTGAGGATGTAGGTCGTGACGTTTGGAACGACAAACTTATCAAAGCTCGTGATAAGTTTGAAAAGCGAACCCCGACAGGTGCACGCTACAAGCTGCATCGTCTGTCAAGGGAGAAAGGATTACCCTGCCTCTCTTGGGGAGACTTGTGCCCGTGTTGTGTGAACAACTCTGCACGAGCACCTAAGGAGGCTTAACTCCTTACCAGCCCGTGGTGGCGCGTACGTGTCTCTACTGAGATGTACGAAGGGATTGACAACCTGAAATCCCTTTACGACCGTGCCGGGAAGACTTTCTCCGGCGGTCCTTCTGCGGCATATGATGTGCCTCGTCGTACTGCTCAACCAGACCCAGTACGTCAAACATCACTTGGGAGCGGTGCTCCCAAGTATCCCAGGACGAGGGATAGCCGCGCCACCGGACGAGATAACTCGTCCGACGTCCGTTCACGTCGCGGTGGTTCATCAGCTGCTCAACCAAATAGCGCTGGCCACCGCGAGAGTCCTCTAATGGAAGTGGAGGAGGAGGAAAGACGCTCTCCACACGATCGTGGGGATCCGTGTGTTCCCGAGAGCTTCTTTGATCGCGTAACGCAAGGGTTACGCGGTGATCTCGAGCATGAGCGGGACAGGCGTCTCCAAATGGCGGACACTGTCTCGAAGCATCGCTGAGTTTGCCTTTGCTCAGCTTGAGAACGAGAGAGCTCTGACATCTCTTCGTGACGAGCTAAGGGTAGCTCGTGTGGATATTGACCGGTTTAGGGCTGAGATAACTGCTCTTCAGACCCTTTTTGATATCCACCATCGGGAGCACAAGGCTCTCTGCGAGATGCTTGAGCGCAAGGGAGTTCTTCATCGGAAGAAGCAGCGTACTGATGGTACGGCTTAAGCCGACCAACGTAAAACGTGGGATGCGTTCGCATATTACGTGGCAACTCGATCGTGTATGCATTGCCTAGGCGGTGCAATACACGAAATGGGCCGATGTACTTGTGTAGTAGTTTACTGCTACCCAAGTTAGTCACTACACGCTTTGGTAGATTAACCGTAGACAGTAGGACTAAGTCACCTTTATTAAGTAAAAGAGTGTTTTCCCTTCCATTCTTGTGTGCGTTTTGCTTTTGCTTATCCACCGCTTCGGCGATGGAGTCTTGCACAAAACGGACTACCGTTTCACGAGCCAGTATGAACTCATCTGATGACTCGTTAGCTTCAGTGCGCTGTGAGCGCACTGCGGCAACATCAATCTTTTATTCAGTGAGGGCTTCCGCGCTCTCACTGGCATCATCTTCTTCGATATTGATGTTATCGATATCGGCATCAAACGCAATGACTTCTTCGTCAGAGCGTGATGAGCGTGAACCAATTCGGTTTTTTCTCGCGCGAGTCCCCCCCCCTTAAACCAGAGTTACACTCTAGTAAGGTGGGTACACGCGGATGGCGCAAGCCATTCACTTAAAACGGTGTATGTGTCGTGGACGCATGCACCGAGTTGTTAATGGCAAACTCTACCATGGGCAAGAACTCACTCCAACTCTTAAAGGAGTGTACGTATCCTCGAAGTATCTCTTCGAGGACACGATTGGCACGTTCCGTCTGAACATCTGACTCTGGATGATCAGATGTAGACATCTTCAAGCGCGTTCCGAGTGATTTGAACACGGAACGCCAGAAATCAGCAGTGAATCGTGGATCTCTTTCTGATACGAGTTCACGGGGCAACCCGTGAAGTCGGAAGATGGTGTCGATAAAGACACAAGCACAGCCACTTGCCGTGATTGTCTCTGGTACAGCCACAAGGTGTACCATTTTGCTGAATCTGTCAACAAATACGAGAATACCCGTATTCCCGCGTGCGTCTTTGGGTTACCCGAAGACGAAATCCATTGAGATGGATTCCCAGCACTCAGCCGGAACCGGTAGAGGCTGTAAAGGTGCACGCAGTGAAGGACTTGACTTCACTCGTTGACAGACTTCGCATGCGCGAACATACTTTCGCACAAACTGATACTGGCGGGGCCAGCCAAAGTCTCGACTCACCGTGAGATATGTTTTCTCCCGTCCACGATGTCCTCCTATAGGAGCATCGTGATACTCGAACATGATCCGCAAACGCAGATCAGTATCATCTGGAATGACAACACGTGGTGTGTCACCAGAAACGGCTGTATAGTACAGTAAACCGTTACGAGTAGTGTATCGATCTGATGCAGATTGATACGCAGACGACAATCGTTTCAACGATTCTCGAGATGGTTGGGAGAGATGTGACAACAACTTCACTATCTCACCATCTTGGGCGTATGCCCGCCTCACATCATCATACAACGTTGTAGATGGAACTGAGGACGTCATAACCGCAACAGTGACTGTCTCACTGTTGGGTTTCGCGACTGTTTCAAAGTCGGGACGACGTGAGAGTGCATCAGCGACGACATTAAGTCGTCCTGGTTTGTACTCGACCGTAAAGTTGTATTCTGCAAAGAATGACAACCACCGCGCCATTCGTTGTGAAAGGTGCGGGCTGTTCACTGCCGTGCGTAAGGACGCATGGTCAGTGTAAACAACGAAGGGTCTATCTCCTAATAGATAGACTCTGAACTTCGCGAGTGCATACTTCATGGCAAGGAGTTCCTTGTCATGCACTGGATAGTTCCGCTCAGCTGGTTGCAGCTGACGCGACTGATAGCAGACGACGCGTTCAACGCCTTCAAGGTCGTACTGCATTAATGCACAGCCGATTGCGAAATCGCTGGCATCACAGACCACATGAAATGGCCTGTCCTGTTCGGCAATTGCTACGACTGGGGATTGTATCAAGCTCTGCTTGATACCCTCAAAGGAGCGCTGACATTCAGCGTTCCATAACCACCTCTCGTTCTTTTTCAACAAACGAGAGAGGTGCACAGTCATCTCGGCGTAATTGCGTGAATACTTATGCAAATACGCCGCTAGCCCGAGAAATTTTCGAAGACCTTTGACATCAACCGGCACAGGCCATTCGGTGATCGCCTTGATCTTTTCGGGATCAGGACGTACACCGTTCTTACCAACGATGCACCCAAGAAGTGGTATTTCGCTTGCTGCAAATATACACTTCTTGAGGTTTGCACACAATTGATGCTTTCGCATGATTGTATGAACCTATCGGACGTGGTACCTGTGAACCTCAACATCCGACTTTCCATCCATAGCTCGACTATGGATGAATACGTCATCGAAATAACTCGGCGCGAATTCTCGTACTGGTCTCAACAGATGTGATACACACCTGTTGAACGTGGCAGGGGCATTACTGAGCCCTTGTGGCATTACTAGCCATTCCCAGAGCATGCCGCTAGGCGTGCTAACTGCGGTATAGGGTATATCCCGTTCCCGCATAAGGATTTGATAGAAGCCATCCATCAAATCCATGGACGAAAAGATGGTACTCTTTGACATACCAGCAATGATTACGCCCTTCCTCGGTATCGGCGTTTGAGCCGGTACCGTTGCAGCATTCAACTTGTTAAATGCATGCACTATCCGCCACCCTCCTGTTGCTTTTCGCACACAGAAGGTCGGAGAGCTATGTGGGGAAGTTGATTCCCTCACATGGCCCGCAGCTAAACGATCGGCAAAGAACTTGTCGATCGCAAGTACTTGTTCACGAGGCAGTGGCCACTGCTTCATGACACAGTACTTCGAGCCTGGTTTAAGCACGACCTCGTGTCGAATACCTTTATCCTTCGGTAATTCGCACGGAACAGTTTCAGGGAATACATCCTTGAATTCAACCAAATCTTCACAGAGAGGATTTGTCTTGAGCGATTCCCACGATTGGGAGTCATATCGCTCAATTCGTGTCTTTTCATCGAGGACGCTCTCGTCCATCGATGAACTACTGAGAACTCTCTCGTTCTCAGTAAACACTGTTGCTGACCTTATGTCGGTTACACACTCGTCGTCAGCGACGAGTACGCAGATCTGCTTGACTTTGCCACTACGCAGATCACGCAAGAACCTTTTATGTTCGAGCGTTGGTAACTGAGTGATCTCCGAAGTCAACTTCGGAGGCGCAATCAGATCAAGTGTATAAGCGCCTACACTTGATCCGTCGTTGGATAGGACATTTAATGTCTCTGTCATTTCCCGGGGACTTATTCCCTCAGGCCTCGAAGGACTTATTCCTTCGGCTTCCCGGGGACTTATTCCCTCGGGTTTCGGGGAACTTATCTCTGCCGTATTTGTAATCTTGGGACTTATTCCCTTTACTTCCTCTAGCTGGGGTTGCGCAACCACAGCGAGATCCTCTACGAAAGACTCTCCAGTCGATCTAGGATTATCGTTTCGCTTAACCTGAGCGATCGATTGTTTCTCTTCTAGATGTTCCCCGCTAGGGATACATCTTTGTCCCAGTCCACCCGACTTATTCGAGTGGTGGACCTTCGGCGCAGCCTGTGTTTCCTCACAGCCGCCGGAACTTTGCTCCGAAGTGTAACCGTTTGGTACACTAAGGTTTTGTGCAGTCGTACTAACGACCGTACCACAAGTGAGGCCATCGCACTCACTCGTAGTACATCCAAACAAAGACGCTCCAAAACGTTCATCAAATGGTCATCTGATGAACAAGCGGCAGGCATCGTTACTGTCCGATGTTGCCAGTTTACCCGTGGTTCGTACCTTCTGAGCCACGGTATTCCAAGGATGACATCAAATTTGTCATCCAAATCCAATACGATAAAGTCATCGTCATATTGGGTATCTTCTAGCGTATAGTGAATCTTCACTATACGCTTCATGACGGTTACGGATGCGCCTGTAGCAAGACGTACCGTCATCCTCGTAGGAGGTGTGTCACATTCACTGAACTTAAAGTGACCATCTTCTAGCGATTGGCGTTGCACAAAATTGTTGGACGCCCCACAATCGACTAGAGCTCGAAGGGACAACTTATTCGTCACTTCGAGTTTCAAGGTAATGAGTGAGATCTCATTACCTAGAGCAGCATCGCACAATGTTTGTATGTTGGGAGCAAACTTCGTCAAGAGGCTTGCAAATTCTCTTGACGTTGCTGGATCAGCAGGGTGCTCCGCACCTACTGATCCTGTCCGTTTTTTGACGGTCCATCCCGTTGTTGCGTCTTTGCACCAACTGCGGACCCGCGTCCCTGCCCCTTTCTCATGGGTGGACAGTCACTACGCCCAGTGTTGCGAGACACTGGACGAGGGGCACTACACTCGTAAGCGTAGTGTCCTGTCTTTTGACATCTGTTGCATCTCTGCAACTTCTTGTAGCCTGTAGAGCGAGCCTTCTCGCTCTCTACATAACAGAGTTCCATCGGCTCTGGACCTCCGTTGTCATATCGTCTCGGTTGACGATATGATGTCGAGCTGGCGCGAGCCTGTCTCAGACTGAAGTCTTCCTGTTCCGCAATGGAAATGGCTTGTTCTAGTGAATCTAGTTAAAGCCGGAACAGGTGAGTCTTGACGGGACCACCCGCAAGACCCTGCATGAACACCGAAACCAACGTGTGTTAATCAACCGGGTTGGAACTTATACAACTCGTGAGATGTCGTATATGTTGAGCGTAAGCGTGCACATCACGCTTACCCTGCTTGAGCTTCAAGAGTTCGGTTCGAGCTCTGAACTCAGCTCTAGGCGGTTCAAACGTTTGTCTGAGCCGCGACTTGAAGACTTCCAACGACCCAAACGCATATGGGTCGTGCAACTTGAGCCCCAGTGCCCAAGTCTTGGCACGTCCTGCCATATTTGACTGGGCAAATGCAACTTGCATATCCCCGTAGTCGATGCGACGCGCCCTTATGGCGTCATCCAATTCGACGAACCATCTCAAGAGGGAGTCTTCTTCGACCCCCCTATACTTGGAGATGTCAATCTTCAAAGTCTCGGGTCGACGCGAGTGCATCGACCCACCAGCAGCAGCCTGCTGCTGTCTCAACAGTTCAAACTGTTGAGCACCCTGTTCTCTCAACAACTCTGCTTGTTGAGAACCTTGTTGGTGAAGCAAGGCTACTTTCTCGCGTTCTGCGTCAAGTTCATTTTGAATGAACTTGGCGATAGTAGCATGTTGGGCATCTCTATTGAGAGCCTCTAGCATGACGCTAACAGCATGGATGCCCATGGTTGAACCCATCCGTTCAACCGCATCCCATTCGACATCGCTCAAATGGGAGTAGCCGTCACGCGTAGCGTGAAAGCTTTGGTCATCTTCATCATCCAACATATTCATGTTGGATGTGAACGCGGTCCTTGGACGGACTACGAAGTGCTACCAGGTGTAACGGGGCACCCTGAAGCTTGTACTGGTGACAGTACAAGCTACTTATTCTGATAACAGAATAAGGCGGTGCCTCGTAACTTCACGTACACTCGTACGTGCAGAGGAAGACGGTAAGAAGAAGCGAGTACTTGGTTAGAGTAAAAGTAGAACTGTATTTATAATAGTTAATGTCTGCAATAAATCACTATTTATCTTCATCTAACTATGTCTAAATACAAATGTGTAAATCAGTTATCTGCTCACCACTCATTGCGTGCGTCTGTCGTGGTGCGTCTTCGTTGGTTGATATAATGGCCTATATCAACCAATTAGGAACTACTTGGAAGTGCTACAGAATATTGTCCTTATGACAATATTCTGAGAATATAACTCTTATAGTTATATTCTATTAACAATTTCTTATAAATTGTTATGTAACGATTCACCCCGTTACATCACCCCCCTTAACCATCAGTCACTTTAGTGACTGATTGACTAAATGGATACTCGTCCCAAATCATTTGGGACGGGGTTTGCACTTGTTGGTCCGCGTCCACTTTTCAACATCTCATCGCATGGTAAACAAGCCCATGCGATGCGCGAGCAAGGCCGCCGAGAGCGCGTCCGCACGTCTCTGTGCGGACGCCGAAGCAGAAATCACAGCAACTGATGTCTCATCGGTTGCTGAAGCGACTCAGCCTGTGTCACTTGGTGATGCAGGCGCTGGTCATGAAGACACTCATGTCTTCACAGAGTACGAGCTCGGTGTCTCGTACTCTCCTGATACGGAAGACGGATCCGTATCGGCGGCGATTGAATCTAAGCCGCCTGCCAAGCGTGGCATGGATGATGCTATGCGTCGTAGCATCTTTGGTTCATCTGATGAATCAGATGAACCATCGCCGAAGCGAAGGCGCTCGAGGTCGCGAGACTCGGGCGCTAATAGTGGTGTCGTTTCTCCTATGGACACCACTTCACAGCGAGGTGCCAGTACTTCTGTCGGCACGTCGCAGGAAGAGCGGGACCGCAATGTGCTGCGTCTCGCTCCAGAAAAGAAGGCATGGATGCCTCCTAAATCTGTCATGGATCACTTGTCGGCGACGACGAGTGATCGTTATCGAACACGATTGTTCGATTCGTCGAGGATTCATCACCTTGACCCCAGCGCGAAAGACTATCGCGCTGAACATGAGTTCTTCATCGATGCTTTCTTCAGACATCGATGGTACAGTGGGAATCACAAACGTGATGGTCCCTCACTACTTCAGGCGTGGAACGCCTACATCCATAATCTCGAGGATGTAGGTCGTGACGCTTGGAACGACAAACTTATCAAAGCTCGTGATAAGTTTGAAAAGCGAACCCCGACAGGTGCACGCTACAAGCTGCATCGTCTGTCAAGGGAGAAAGGATTACCCTGCCTTTCTTGGGGAGACTCGTGCCCATGTTGTGTGAACAACTCCGCACGAGCACCTAAGGAGGCTTACCTCCTTACCAGCCCGTGGTGGCGCGTACGTATCTCTACTGAGATGTACGAAGGGATTGACAGCCTGAAATCCCTTTACGACCGTGCCGGGAAGACTTTCTCCGGCGGTCCTTCTGCGGCACAGGATGTGTCGCGTCGTACTGCTCGACCAGACCCAGTACGTCAACCATCAATTGGGAGCGGGGCTCCCAAGAATCCCAGGACGGGGGATAGCCGCGCCACCGGACGAGGTAACTCGTCCGACGTCCGTTCACGTCGCGGTGGTTCAACAGCTGCTCTACTAGATAGCGGTGGCCACCGCGAGAGTCCTCTAATGGAGGTGGAGGAGGAGGAAAGACGCTCTCCACACGATCATGTGGATCGGTGTGTTCCCGAGAGCTTCTTTGATCGCGTAACGCAAGGGTTACGCGACGATCTCGAGCATGAGCGGAATAGGCGTCTCCAGATGGTGGACACTGCCTCGAAGCATCGAGCTGAGTTTGCCTTTGCTCAGCTTGAGAACGAGAGATCTCTGACATCTCTTCGTGACGAGCTAAGGGTAGCTCGTGGGATTGTTGATCGGTCTCGGGCTGAGATAACTGCTCTTCAGACCCTTGTTGATGCCCACCATCGGGAGCACAAGGCTCTCTGCGAGATGCTTGAGCGCAAGGGCGTTCTTCATCGGAAGAAGCAGCGTACTGATGGTACGGCTTAAGCCGACCAACGTAAAACGTGGGATGCGTTCGCATCTTACGTGGTAACTCGATCGTGTATGCATTGCCTAGGCGGTGCAATACACGAAATGGGCCAATGTACTTGGGTAGTAGTTTACTGCTACCCAAGTTAGTCACTACATGTTTTGGTAGATTAACCGTAGACAGTAGGACTAAGTCACCTTTATTAAATAAAGAGTGTTTGCCCTTCCATTCTTGTCAGCGTTTTGCTTTTGCTTATCCACCGCTTCGGCGATGGAGTCTTGCACAAAACGGACTACCGTTTCACGAGCCAGTATGAACTCATCTGATGACTCGTTAGCTTCAGTGTGCTGTGAGCGCACTGCAGCAAAATCAACCTTTTCTTCAGTGAGGGCTTCCGCACTCTCACTGGGATCATTGTCTTCAGTGAGGGCTTCCGCACTCTCACTGGCATCATCTTCTTCGATATCGATGTTATCGATATCGGCATCAAACGCAATGACTTCTTCGTCAGAGCGTGATGAGCGTGAACCAAATCGGTTTTTGCTCGCGCGAGTCCCTCCCCCCTTAAACCAGAGTTACACTCTAGTAAGGTGGGTACACGCGGATGGCGCAAGCCATTCACGTAAAACGGTGTATGTGTCGTGGACGCATGCACCGAGTTGTTGATGGCAAACTCTACCATCGGCAAAAACTCACTCCAACTCTTAAAGGAGTGTACGTATCCTCGAATTATCTCTTCAAGGACACGATTGGCACGTTCCGTCTGACCATCTGACTCTGGATGATCAGATGTTGACATCTTCAAGCGCGTTCCGAGTGATTTGAACACGGAACGCCAGAAATCAGCAGTGAATCGTGGATCTCTGTCTGATACGAGTTCACGGGGCAACCCGTGAAGTCGGAAGATGGTGTCAATAAAGACACAAGCACAGCCACTTGCCGTGATTGTCTCTGGTACAGCCACAAGGTGTACCATTTTGCTGAATCTGTCAACAAATACGAGAATACCCGTATTCCCGCGTGCGTCTTTGGGTAACCCGAAGACGAACATGAGATGGATTCAGCACTCACCGGAACCGGTAGAGGCGGAAAAGTCCATTGAGATGGATTCCCAGCACTCAGCCGGAACCGGTAGAGGCTGTAAAGGTGCACGCAGTGAAGGACTTGACTTCACTCGTTTGCAGACTTCCCACCCCCGAAAAACCTTTCGCACAAACTGATACTGGCGGGGCCAGTAAAAGTCTCGACTTACCGTGAGATATGTTTTCTCTCGGCCACGATGTCCTCCTATAGGAGCATCGTGATACTCGAACATGATCCGCAAACGCAGATCAGTATCATCTGGAATGACAACACGTGGTGTGTCACCAGAAACGGCTGTATAGTACAGTAAACCGTTACGAGTAGTGTATCGATCTGATGCAGATTGATACGCAGACGACAATCGTTTCAACGATTCTCGAGATGGTTGGGAGAGATGTGACAACAACTTCACTATCTCACCATCTTGGGCGTATGCCCGCCTCACATCATCATACAACGTTGTAGATGGAACTGAGGACGTCATAACCGCAACAGTGACTGTCTCACTGTTGGGTTTCGCGACTGTTTCAAAGTCGGGACGACGTGAGAGTGCATCAGCGACGACATTAAGTCGTCCTGGTTTGTACTCGACCGTAAAGTTGTATTCTGCAAAGAATGACAACCACCGCGCCATTCGTTGTGAAAGGTGCGGGCTGTTCACTGCCGTGCGTAAGGACGCATGGTCAGTGTAAACAACGAAGGGTCTATCTCCTAATAGATAGACTCTGAACTTCGCGAGTGCATACTTCATGGCAAGGAGTTCCTTGTCATGCACTGGATAGTTCCGCTCAGCTGGTTGCAGCTGACGCGACTGATAGCAGACGACGCGTTCAACGCCTTCAAGGTCGTACTGCATTAATGCACAGCCGATTGCGAAATCGCTGGCATCACAGACCACATGAAATGGCCTGTCCTGATCGGCAATTGCTACGACTGGGGATTGTATCAAGCTCTGCTTGATACCCTCAAAGGAGCGTTGACATTCAGCGTTCCATAACCACCTCTCGTTCTTTTTCAACAAACGAGAGAGGTGTACAGTCATCTCGGCGTAATTGCGTGAATACTTATGCAAATACGCCGCTAGCCCAAGGAATTTTCGAAGACCTTTGACATCGACCGGCACGGGCCAGTCGGTGATCGCCTTGATCTTTTCGGGATCAGGACGTACACCGTTCTTACCAACGATGCACCGAAGAAGTGGTATTTCGCTTGCTGCAAATATACACTTCTTGAGGTTTGCATACAATTGATGCTTTCGCATGATTGTAAGAACTTGTCAGACGTGGTACTTGTGAACCTCAACGTCCGACTTTCCATCCATAGCTCGACTATGGATGAATACGTCATCGAAATAACTCGGCGCGAATTCTCGTACTGGCCTCAACAGATGTGATACACACCTGTTGAACGTGGCAGGGGCATTACTGAGCCCTTGTGGCATTACTAGCCATTCCCAGAGCATGCCGCTAGGCGTGCTAACTGCGGTATAGGGTATATCCGTTCCCGCATAAGGATTTGATAGAAGCCATCCATCAAATCCATGGACGAAAAGATGGTACTCTTTGACATACCATCAATGATTACGTCCTTCCTCGGTATCGGCGTCTGAGCCGGTACCGTTGCAGCGTTCAATTTGTTAAACGCGTGCACTATCCGCCACCCTCCTGTTGCTTTTCGCACACAGAAGGTCGGAGAGCTATGTGGGGAAGTTGATTCCCTCACATGGCCCGCTGCTAAACGATCGGCAAAGAACTTGTCGATCGCAAGTACTTGTTCACGAGGCAGTGGCCACTGCTTCATGACACAGTACTTCGAGCCTGGTTTAAGCTCGACTTCGTGTCGAATACCTTTATCCTTCGGTAATTCGCACGGAACAGTTTCAGGGAATACATCCTTGAATTCAACCAAATCTTCATAGAGAGGATTTTCCTTGAGCGATTCCCATGATTGGGACTCATATCGCTCAATTCGTGTCTTTTCATCTAGGACACTCTCGTCCATAGATGAACTACTGAGAACTCTCTCGTTCTCAGTAAACACTGTTGCTGACCTTATGTCGGTTACATACTCGTCTTCAGCGACGAGTATGCAGATCTGCTTGACTTTGCCACTACGCAGATCACGCAAGAATCTTTTATGTTCGAGCGTTGGCAACCGAGTGATCTCCAAAGTTAACTTCGGAGGTGCAATCAGATCAAGTGTATAAGCGCCTACACATGATCCGTTATTGACTATGACATTCAATGTCTCTGTCATTTCCTGGGGACTTATTCCCTCAGGCTTCGAAGGACTTATTCCTTCGTCTTCCCGGGGACTTATTCCCGCGGGTTTCGGGGGAACTTATTTCCGCCGTATTTGTAATCTTGGGACTTATTCCCTTTACTTCCTCTAGCTGGGGTTGCGCAACCACAGCGAGATCCTCTACGAAAGACTCTCCAGTCTATCTAGGATTATCGTTTCGCTTAACCTGAGCGATCGATTGTTTCTCTTCTAGATGTTCCCCTCTAGGGATACATCTTTGTCCCAGTCCACCCGACTTATTCGAGTGGTGGACCTTCGGCGCAGCCTGTGTTTCCTCACAGCCGCCGGAACTTTGCTCCGAAGTGTAACCGTTTGGTACACTAAGGTTTTGTGCAGTCGTACTAACGACCGTACCACAAGTGAGGCCATCGCACTCACTCGTAGTACATCCACACGCTTGTGGACTCTCCAAAACGTTCATCAGATGGCCATCTGATGAACAAGCGGCAGGCATCGTTACTGTCCGATGTTGCCAGTTTACCCGTGGTTCGTACCTTCTGAGCCACGGTATTCCAAGGATGACATCAAATTTGTCATCCAAATCCAATACGATAAAGTCATCGTCGTATTGGGTATCTTCTAGCGTATAGTGAATCTTCACTATACGCTTCATGACGGTTACGGATGCGCCTGTCGCAAGACGTACCGTCATCCTCGTAGGAGGTGTGTCACATTCACTGAACTTAAAGTGACCATCTTCTAGCGATTGGCGTCGCACAAAATTGTTGGACGCCCCACAATCGACTAGAGCTCGAAGGGACAACTTATTCGTCACTTCGAGTTTCAAGGTAATGAGTGAGATCTCATTACCTAGAGCAGCAACGCACAATGTCTGTGTGTTGGGAGCAACCTTCATCAAGAGGCCTACAAATTCTCTTGACGTTGCTGGATCAGTAGGGTGCTCCGCACCTACTGATCCTGTACGTTTTTTGACGGTCCATCCCGTTGTTGCGTCTTTGCACCAACTGCGGACCCTCGTCCCTGCCCCTTTCTCATGGGTGGACGGTCACTACGCCCAGTGTCGCGAGACACTGGACGAGGGGCACTACACTCGTAAGCGTAGTGTCCTGTCTTTTGACATCTGTTGCATCTCTGCAACTTCTTGTAGCCTGTAGAGCGAGCCTTCTCGCTCTCTACATAACAGAGTTCCATCGGCTCTGGACCTCCGTTGTCATATCGTCTCGGTTGACGATATGATGTCGAGCTGGCGCGAGCCTGTCTCAGACTGAAGTCTTCCTGCTCCGCAATGGAAATGGCTTGTTCTAGTGAATCTAGTTCAAGCCGGAACAGGTGAGTCTTGACGGGACCATCCGCAAGACCCTGCATGAACACCGAAACCAACGTGTGTTCATCCACCGGATTGGAACTTATACAACTCGTGAGATGTCGTATATGTTGAGCGTAAGCGTGCACATCACGCTTACCCTGCTTGAGCTTCAAGAGTTCGGTTCGAGCTCTGAACTCAGCTCTAGGCGGTTCAAACGTTTGTCTGAGCCGCGACTTGAAGACTTCCAACGACCCAAACGCGTATGGGTCGTGCAGCTTGAGCCCCAGTGCCCAAGTCTTGGCACGTCCTGCCAGATTTGACTGGGCAAATGCAACTTGCATATCCCCGTCGTCGATGCGACGCGCCCTTATGGCGTCATCCAATTCGACGAACCATCTCAAGAGGGAGTCTTCTTCGACCCCCTATACTTTGAGATGTCAATCTTCAAAGTCTCGGGCCGACGCGAGTGCATCGACCCGCCAGCAGCAGCCTGCTGCTGTCTCAACAGTTCAAACTGTTGAGCACCTTGTTCTCTCAACAACTCTGCTTGTTGAGAACATTGTTGGTGAAGCAAGGCTACTTTCTCGCGTTCTGCGTCAAGTTCATTTTGAATGAACTTGGCGATAGTAGCATGTTGGGCATCTCTATTGAGAGCCTCTAGCATGACGCTAACAGCATGGATGCCCATGGTCGAACCCATTCGTTCAACCGCATCCCATTCGACATCGCTCAAATGGGAGTAGCCGTCACGCGTAGCGTGAAAGCTTTGGTCATCTTCATCATCCAACATATTCATGTTGGATGTGAACGCGGTCCTTGGACGGACTACGAAGTGCTACCAGGTGTAACGGGGCACCCTGAAGCTTGTACTGATGACAGTACAAGCTACTTATTCTGATAACAGAATAAGGCGGTGCCTCGTAACTTCACGTACACTCGTACGTGCAGAGGAAGACGGTAAGAAGAAGCGAGTACTTGGTTAGAGTAAAAAGTAGAACTGTATTTATAATAGTTAATGTCTGCAATAAATCACTATTTATCTTCATCTAACTATGTCTAAATACAAATGTGTAAATCAGTTATCTGCTCACCACTCATTGCGTGCGTCTGTCGTGGCGCGTCTTCGTTGGTTGATATAATGGCCTATATCAACCAATTAGGAACTACTTGGAAGTGCTACAGAATATTGTCCTTATGACAATATTCTGAGAATATAACTCTTATAGTTATATTCTATTAACAAATTCTTATAAATTGTTATGTAACGATTCACCCCGTTACACGTCGCATCGACGACGGGGATATGCAAGTTGCATTTGCCCAGTCAAATATGGCAGGACGTGCCAAGACTTGGGCACTGGGGCTCAAGCTGCACGACCCTATGCGTTTGGGTCGTTGGAAGTCTTCAAGTCGCGGCTCAGACAAACGTTTGAACCGCCTAGAGCTGAGTTCAGAGCTCGAACCGAACTTTTGAAGCTCAAGCAGGGTAAGCGTGATGTGCACGCTTACGCGCAACATATACGACATCTTACGAGTTGTATAAGTTCCAATCCGGCGGATGAACACACGTTGGTTTCGGTGTTCATGCAGGGTCTTGCGGATGGTCCCGTCAAGACTCACCTGTTCCGGCTTGAACTAGATTCACTAGAACAAGCCATTTCAATTGCGGAGCAGGAAGACTTCAGTCTGAGACAGGCTCGCGCCAGCTCGACATCATATCGTCAACCGAGACGATATGACAACGGAGGTCCAGAGCCGATGGAACTCTGTTATGTAGAGAGCGAGAAGGCTCGCTCTACAGGCTACAAGAAGTTGCAGAGATGCAACAGATGTCAAAAGACAGGACACTACGCTTACGAGTGTAGTGCCCCTCGTCCAGTGTCTCGCAACACTGGGCGTAGTGACCGTCCACCCATGAGAAAGGGGCAGGGACGCGGGTCCGCTGTTGGTGCAAAGACGCAACAACGGGATGGACCGTCAAAAAACGGACAGGATCAGTAGGTGCGGAGCACCCTACTGATCCAGCAACGTCAAGAGAATTTGCAAGCCTCTTGACGAAGTTTGCTCCCAACATACAGACATTGTGCGATGCTGCTCTAGGTAGTGAGGTCTCACTCATTACCTTGAAACTCGAAGTGACAAATAAGTTGTCCCTTCGAGCTCTAGTCGATTGTGGGGCGTCCAACAATTTTGTGCGACGCCAATCGCTAGAAGATGGTCACTTTAAGTTCAGTGAATGTGACACACCTCCTACGAGGATGACGGTACGTCTTGCGACAGGCGCATCCGTAACCGTCATGAAGCGCATAGTGAAGATCCACTATACGCTAGAAGATACCCAATATGACGATGACTTTATCGTATTGGATTTGGATGACAAATTTGATGTCATCCTTGGAATACCGTGGCTCAGAAGGTACGAACCACGGGTAAACTGGCAACATCGGACAGTAACGATGCCTGCCGCTTGTTCATCAGATGACCATTTGATGAACGTTTTGGAGCGTCTTTGTTTGGATGTACTACGAGTGAGTGCGATGGCCTCACTTGTGGTACGGTCGTTAGTACGACTGCACAAAACCTTAGTGTACCAAACGGTTACACTTCGGAGCAAAGTTCCGGCGACTGTGAGGAAACACAGGCTGCGCCGAAGGTCCACCACTCGAATAAGTCGGGTGGACTGGGACAAAGATGTATCCCTAGAGGGGAACATCTAGAAGAGAAACAATCGATCGCTCAGGTTAAGCGAAACGATAATCCTAGATAGACTGGAGAGTCTTTCGTAGAGGATCTCGCTGTGGTTGCGCAACCCCAGCTAGAGGAAGTAAAGGGAATAAGTCCCAAGATTACAAATACGGCGGAAATAAGTTCCCCGAAACCCGCGGGAATAAGTCCTTCGAAGCCTGAGGGAATAAGTCCCCAGGAAATGACAGAGACATTAAATGTCCTATCCAACGACGGATCAAGTGTAGGCGCTTATACACTTGATCTGATTGCGCCTCCGAAGTTAACTTCGGAGATCACTCAGTTGCCAACGCTCGAACATAAAAGGTTCTTGCGTGATCTGCGTAGTGGCAAAGTCAAGCAGATCTGCGTACTCATCGCTGACGACGAGTGTGTAACCGACATAAGGTCAGCAACAGTGTTTACTGAGAACGAGAGAGTTCTCAGTAGTTCATCTATGGACGAGAGTGTCCTAGATGAAAAGACACGAATTGAGCGATATGACTCCCAATCGTGGGAATCGCTCAAGAAAAATCCTCTCTATGAAGATTTGGTTGAATTCAAGGATGTATTCCCTGAAACTGTTCCGTGCGAATTACCGAAGGATAAAGGTATTCGACACGAGGTCGAGCTTAAACCAGGCTCGAAGTACTGTGTCATGAAGCAGTGGCCACTGCCTCATGAACAAGTACTTGCGATCGACAAGTTCTTTGCCGATCGTTTAGCTGCGGGCCATGTGAGGGAATCAACTTCCCCACATAGCTCTCCGACATTCTGTGTGCGAAAAGCAACAGGAGGGTGGCGGATAGTGCATGCATTTAACAAGTTGAATGCTGCAACGGTACCGGCTCAAACGCCGATACCGAGGAAGGGCGTAATCATTGCTGGTATGTCAAAGAGTACCATCTTTTCGTCCATGGATTTGATGGATGGCTTCTATCAAATCCTTATGCGGGAACGGGATATACCCTATACCGCAGTTAGCACGCCTAGCGGCATGCTCTGGGAATGGCTAGTAATGCCACAAGGGCTTAGTAATGCCCCTGCCACGTTCAACAGGTGTGTATCACATCTGTTGAGGCCAGTACGAGAATTCGCGCCGAGTTATTTCGATGACGTATTCATCCATAGTCGAGCTATGGATGGAAAGTCGGACGTTGAGGTTCACGGGTACCACGTCCGACAGGTTCTTACAATCATGCGAAAGCATCAATTGTATGCAAACCTCAAGAAGTGTATATTTGCAGCAAGCGAAATACCACTTCTTCGGTGCATCGTTGGTAAGAACGGTGTACGTCCTGATCCCGAAAAGATCAAGGCGATCACCGACTGGCCTGTGCCGGTTGATGTCAAAGGTCTTCGAAAAATCCTTGGGCTAGCGGCGTATTTGCATAAGTATTCACGCAATTACGCCGAGATGACTGTGCACCTCTCTCGTTTGTTGAAAAAGAACGAGAGGTGGTTATGGAACGCTGAATGTCAGCGCTCCTTTGAGGGTATCAAGCAGAGCTTGATACAATCCCCAGTCCTAGCAATAGCCGAACAGGACAGGCCATTTCATGTGGTCTGTGATGCCAGCGATTTCGCAATCGGCTGTGTATTAATGCAGTACGACCTCGAAGGCGTTGAACGCGTCGTCTGCTATCAGTCGCGTCAGCTGCAACCAGCTGAGCGGAACTATCCAGTGCATGACAAGGAACTCCTTTCCATGAAGTATGCACTCGCGAAGTTCAGAGTCTATCTATTAGGAGATAGACCCTTCATTGTTTACACTGACCATGCGTCATTACGCACGGCAGTGAACAGCCCGCACCTTTCACAACGAATGGCGCGGTGGTTGTCATTCTTTGCAGAATACAACTTTACGGTCGAGTACAAACCAGGACGACTTAATTTCGTCGCTGATGCACTCTCACGTCGTCCCGACTTTGAACCAGTCGCGAAACCCAACAGTGAGATAGTCACTGTTGCGGTTATGACGTCCTCAGTCCCATCTACAACGTTGTATGATGATGTGAGGCGGCCATACGCCCAAGATGGTGAGATAGTGAAGTTGTTGACACATCTCTCACAGCCATCTCGAGAATCGTTGAAACGATTGTCGCCTGCGTATCGATCTACATCAGATCGATACACTACTCGTAACGGTTTACTGTGTTATACAGCCGTTTCTGGTGACACACCACGTGTTGTCATTCCAGATGATACTGATCTGCGTTTGCGGATCATGTTCGAGTATCACGATGCTCCTATAGGAGGACATCGTGGCCGGGAGAAAACATATCTCACGGTAAGTCGAGACTTTTACTGGCCCCGCCAGTATCAGTTTGTGCGAAAGTATGTTCGCGCATGCGAAGTCTGCCAACGAGTGAAGTCAAGTCCTTCACTGCGTGCACCCTTACAGCCTCTACCGGTTCCGGCTGAGTGCTGGGAATCCATCTCAATGGATTTTGTCTTCGGGTTACCCAAAGACGCACGCGGGAATACGGGTATTCTCGTATTTGTTGACAGATTCAGCAAAATGGTACACCTTGTGGCTGTACCAGAGACAATCACGGCAAGTGGCTGTGCTTGTGTCTTTATTGACACCATCTTCCGACTTTATGGGTTGCCCCGTGAACTCGTATCAGACAGAGATCCACGATTCACTGCTGATTTCTGGCGTTCCGTGTTCAAATCACTCGGAACGCGCTTGAAGATGTCAACATCTGATCATCCAGAGTCAGATGGTCAGACGGAACGTGCCAATCGTGTCCTTGAAGAGATAATTCGAGGATACGTACACTCCTTTAAGAGTTGGAGTGAGTTTTTGCCAATGGTAGAGTTTGCCATCAACAACTCGGTGCATGCGTCCACGACACATACACCGTTTTACGTGAATGGCTTGCGCCATCCGCGTGTACCCACCTTACTAGAGTGTAACTCTGGTTTAAGGGGGGGAGGGACTCGCGCGAGCAAAAACCGATTTGGTTCACGCTCTGACGAAGAGGCCATTGCGTTTGATGCCGATATCGATAACATCGATATCGAAGAAGATGATGCCAGTGAGAGTGCGGAAGCCCTCACTGAAGACAATGATCCCAGTGAGAGTGCGGAAGCCCTCACTGAAGAAAAGGTTGATGTCGCTGCAGTGCGCTCACAGCACACTGAAGCTAACGAGTCATCAGATGAGTTCATACTGGCTCGTGAAACGGTAGTCCGTTTTGTGCAAGACTCCATCGCCGAAGCGGTGGATAAGCAAAAGCAAAACGCTGACAAGAATGGAAGGGCAAACACTCTTTATTTAATAAAGGTGACTTAGTCCTACTGTCTACGGTTAATCTACCAAAACATGTAGTGACTAACTTGGGTAGCAGTAAACTACTACCCAAGTACATTGGCCCATTTCGTGTATTGCACCGCCTAGGCAATGCATACACGATCGAGTTACCACGTAAGATGCGAACGCATCCCACGTTTTACGTTGGTCGGCTTAAGCCGTACCATCAGTACGCTGCTTCTTCCGATGAAGAACGCCCTTGCGCTCAAGCATCTCGCAGAGAGCCTTGTGCTCCCGATGGTGGGCATCAACAAGGGTCTGAAGAGCAGTTATCTCAGCCCGAGACCGATCAACAATCCCACGAGCTACCCTTAGCTCGTCACGAAGAGATGTCAGAGATCTCTCGTTCTCAAGCTGAGCAAAGGCAAACTCAGCTCGATGCTTCAAGGCAGTGTCCGCCATTTGGAGACGCCTATTCCGCTCATGCTCGAGATCGTCGCGTAACCCTTGCGTTACGCGATCAAAGAAGCTCTCGGGAACACACCGATCCACATGATCGTGTGGAGAGCGTCTTTCCTCCTCCTCCACCTCCATTAGAGGACTCTCGCGGTGGCCACCGCTATCTAGTCGAGCAGCTGTTGAACCACCGCGACGTGAACGGACGTCGGACAAGTTATCTCGTCCGGTGGCGCGGCTATCCCCCGTCCTGGGATTCTTGGGAGCCCCGCTCCCAACTGATGATCGATGTACTGGGTCTGGTTGAGCAGTACGATGCGGCACATCCTGTGCCGCAGAAGGACCGCCGGAGAAAGTCTTCCCGGCACGGTCGTAAAGGGATTTCAGGCTGTCAATCCCTTCGTACATCTCAGTAGAGATACGTACGCGCCACCACGGGCTGGTAAGGAGGTAAGCCTCCTTAGGTGCTCGTGCGGAGTTGTTCACACAACATGGGCACGAGTCTCCCCAAGCGAGGCAGGGTAATCCTTTCTCCCTTGACAGACGATGCAGCTTGTAGCGTGCACCTGTCGGGGTTCGCTTTTCAAACTTATCACGAGCTTTAATAAGTTTGTCGTTCCAAGCGTCACGACCTACATCCTCAAGGTTATGGATGTAAGCGTTCCACGCTTGAAGCAGTGAGGGACCATCACGCTTGTGATTCCCACTGTACCCTCGATGTCTAAAGAAAGCATCGATGAAGAATTCATTCTCAGCGCGATAGTTTTTCGCGCTGGGGTCAAGGTGATGGATCCTTGACGAATCGAACAACCGTGTTCGATAACGGTCACTCGTCGTCGCCGACAAGTGATCCATGACAGATTTTGGAGGCATCCATGCCTTCTTCTCGGGAGCGAGACGCAAGACATTGCGGTCCCGCTCTTCCTGCGATGTGCCGACAGAAGGACTGGCACCTCGTTGCGAAGTGGTGTCCATAGGAGAACCGACACCACTGTTAGCGCCCGAGTCTCGCGACCTCGAGCGCCTTCGCTTCGTCGATGGTTCATCTGATGAATCAGATGAACCAAAGATGCTGCGACGCAAAGCATCGTCCATGCCACGTTTGGCAGGCGGCTTAGATTCAATCGCCGTCGATACGGATCCGTCTTCCGTATCAGGAGAGTACGAGACACCGAGCTCGTACTCTGTGAAGACATGAGTGTCTTCATGACCAGCGCCTGCATCACCAAGTGACACAGGCTGGGTCGCTTCAGCAACCGATGAGACATCAGTTGCTGTGATTTCTGCTTCGGCGTCCGCACAGAGACGTGCGGACGCGCTCTCGGCGGCCTTGCTCGCGCATCGCATGGGCTTGTTAACCATGCGATGAAATGTTGGGAAGTGGACTCGGACCAACAAGTGCAAACCCTGTCCCAAATGATTTGGGACGAGTATCCATTTAGTCAATCAGTCACTAAAGTGACTGATGGTTAAGGGGGGGGGGTGATGTAACGGGTGAATCGTTGCATAACAATTTATAAGAAATTGTTAATAGAATATAATTATAAGAGTTATATTCTCAGAATATTGTCGTAAGGACAAATATTCTGTAGCACTTACGAGTAGTTCCTAATTGGTTGATATAGGCCATTATATCAACCAACGAAGACGCGCCACGACAGACGCACGCAATGAGTGGTGAGCAGATAATTGATTTACACATTTGTATTTAGACATAGTTAGATGAAGATAAATAGTGATTTATTGCAGACATTAACTATGCTAATACAGTTCTACTTTTTACTTTAACCAAGTACTCGCTTCTTCTTACCGTCTTCCTCTGCACGTACGAGTGTACGTGAAGTTCCGAGGCACGCCTTATTCTGTCATCAGAATAAGTAGCTTGTACTGTCACCAGTACAAGCTTCAGGGTGCCCCGTTACAGGTTCTGTCAACGCCATGTACTCGGCTTCCGTAGACGATAGAGCCACTGTAACCTGCTTCTTGCTTCTCCAGCTAATACACCCATTGTTCATCAGGAACGCGTATCCACTTGTGCTTCGTCGAGTTCTCACATCACCAGCCCAGTCTGCATCTGAGTAGCCTTGAAGCTAGTCATTGCTTGTGGCTTGAAATTCAATCCCATGGGTTTTTGTGCCTCGGACGTACCTGAACACGCGCTTGAGTGCTTGCCAATGTGTCGGACAAGAGTCCGCTGCAAACTGGCTGAGCACTCCCACTGTAGCTGCGAGATCCGGGCGAGTCCCTACCATGAGGTACATCAGGCATCCAACAGGATTGCGATATGAAACATTTGCCATCGTGTCTTCGTGCTTGCATCCTCCTTCGCACATGGACCTTGTTAGCTTTAGCCCGGGTTCTTGTGGAGTCTTAACTGGATTGCTATGTTCCATGCCATATTTCTCGAGGATTTCCATCGCGAATTTGAACTGACGAATCGAGATTGTGCCGACCGTGAAATCTTGATCAACTTCCATACCGAGAAAATACTTGAGGTTTCCCAGATCCGTCATGTCAAAACGATCACCCAGCGACTCCTTTGTTGACTTCTGCAGCTCGTCGTTGTTGCTCGCGAAGCCAAATCGTCGACGTATAGTGCCACGGAAATCATGTCTTGATCGGCTCGCTTGACATAGATGCAGTGATCCGTTCCACAAATTTTAAAATACAGTTCCAGCATAAACTTGTTGATGGTTTGGTTCCACATCCGTGGTGACTGCTTTAGACCGTACAGGGAGCGCTTGAGCTGAAAAACAAAGTCCGGGTGATCTCCATCGACGTGACCGTCTGGCTGCACCATGTAAATGTCTTCGTCCAGGAGTCCATTGAGAAACGCCGTCTTGACATCCATTTGGTGTACCGACAAGCTAAACTTGGCTGCCAGGCTGAACAAAATCCTGATTGACGTGAACTTGGCCACGGGCGCAAAGATCTCGTCGTAGTCAATACCACGCTTCTGAAAAAAACCTTTGGCCACCAAGCGCGCTTTGAATCGCTCGACTTCCCCAGCCTGATTCTCCTTGACTCGAAAGACCCATCGATTACCGATTGCTTTACGGCCTTTTGGTAGTGGTACGAGGTCCCAGGTCTTGGTTTTGCGAAGAGATTCCATTTCTGAGTCGCACGCTTCTTTCCACTTGACTGCGTCACTGGATTCCATCGCCGATTTAAACGTCGTTGGCAATTCTCCCACTGAATCCATGACGTAAGCAGCTTCAAAGTCATGACGTTCTTGAGCCACCGCAGATGTCTCGACCAAACCTTGATCCCGACTTAGTCGTTTTGACCTTGGAATATCGACCGCTTCTTCCAGTGATCGTGTGCGTTGATGTCGCTTGCTGCCAGTCCCGCACGTTTTTTTCTTCTTCTTTGTTGGAACACGATGAGTCCTTATCCGTTGAAACTTCTACATCTTCTATAACTACTTCGGCTTGAACGTAGTCGCGTCTTCCACTTTCGAAGACGTCTTCCATAAACTGTGCGTCGCGGCTGACCAGCACACGACCACTCTTGATCCCTTCGAATTGATATGCTTTCTCGTGATCTGCATATCCCATGAACCGACAGTGTATTGATCGAGCGTCGAGCTTGGACCGTTTTTCCTTTAAAACACGCACATACGCATGACACCCGAACACCTATAAACTCGCAAGCTAAGGTTTCTTTCCGGTACAAGCTTGATGTGGTGACTTGTCATGACGTGTAGCACGGATTGGGCAGCGATTGAGCAAGAAGTTGGCAGTCATGACTGCCTTTCCCCAATACGATTTCGCTAGCCCAGCATGTTCCATCATGCAGCGGGCGCTTTCTACCAATGTCCGATTCATCCTTTCGGCAACACCGTTCAGTTGAGGAGTGTACGGCGGCGTAAATTTCTGAGCTTGGGCATCGCACCGGAGGTGTATTCGCCACCATTGTCACAACGAAGAAGCTTCACGCGCTTGCCAGTCTGGGTTTCAGCCCACCAGTTTGTAATAAAATAATTTTTTGACTTTTTTAAGTCAAAAAATTATTTTATTACAAACTAGTTATATTTATCATTATTCCTTATTAATGCTAATTAGTTTAATTTTTTTTTAATAAATATTATTTTTTTTCTATTGCGACGACTTCTGCAAATTTGGTCGCCACTTCAGACTTGTTCTTGAGTAGAAATACCATACAGTGGTGTGAGTGTTCGTCGATAAATGTAACAAAATAACGTTTGCCACTTAGGTACAGGTTTGCATGGGTCCACACACATCACTGTGAATGACCTCCAGCAACGCCTTTGCTTTTTCAGGAGACTTCGACATATAGCTCACTCGTGTTTGCTTGCCGAGTGCGCACCCGCTGCAAGTCTCCCATTTGTTCACCAAGGCCAAGTCAATGCCGGCTCCATGACCTTTCTTGACGATGGCGTCAAGTCCTCCGTGGCCGATGTGACCAAGCCGAAGATGCCAGAGATGCGACCCGGTACCCCTTTTACAATCATTCAAACTTGACACGTTTGCCTCGCTAGACGCTTCTGGCGTCATGCAGAGTTTGAAAAGCACTTTGCCTTCGCGAGCACCGAGATTCCACTTGACACCTTTTGTCTCCGCGAAGCATCCGTTGGTTTCGAAGGTGACTGGCCCGACGTCCTTAAAAAATCTACCCACGGAGAACAGATTACGCGATAACATCGGGATATGCCACACGTCCGCGAGCACAACTTTCTTGGTACCGCGTGGCGTCAACATTGACATCATGATGTCGCCTTTTCCGATCGCTTGAAAGACACCATCGTCTGCCAAGTGCACATCGACCGGATTGAAGACCTTGTAGTTCTTCATGAACTTCTTGGAGCTCGTCATGTGCTGCGTCGCACCCGAGTCGACCAGCCACACGTTACTCTACTTGGCGACTTCACCACCAACCGAAAACAGATAGTCGCCAAGATCATCATCTTGCGCCACTTTCGCACGCTGTAAACGATATCGTTCCGCGTCTTCTTGGATCCGCGAGGGGAACTCCGCAATCCAATGTCCTTGTTTCCCACACTTGTGGCACGCACCAGTCTTCTTACCGGTCGTCCGTTTCGCTTGTTGTCTCTTGACATGAACGCTTGAGCTTGCCCATGCACGGATCCATCGACTCCGCCACCTTGCGCCTTGCGCTTCAGGTCTTCATGCATCAGCCGAGAAGTCACTAAATCCCATGTCAGCGAGTCGGATCTTGACTCCAGCGCATTTATCAGGAATTGATAGGACTCGCTGAGACTGGCCAAAAGAGTGATGACCAAGTCGTCTTCACTGACCAGAGCACCAACCGCGTCGAGCTGCTCCGCCAGGGTCTTTAGCTTGTTGATGTACTCTAGCACGTCATCACCTTCTCCCATCATTGTCGTGAAGAAACGGCGACGAAGAAAGAGCTTATTAGCCAAGCTCTTCTTCTCGTAGTGTCCCTCCAGACGCGACCATGCATCATACGCATTCTCCGCCGAGCGCACCAGTGGCAACTGCGAGTCCTCCATTGCAAGGCAGATGATCGCCAGTGCCTTACGCGACTTCCGCTTGAACGGTGCTTGGTCCAATGTCGACACGCAGTGCTCAAGATTTACCTTCCCACTCACGATATCCCACAGGTCTAGCTCCTCCAGCACCAGCTGCATCTTGAACTTCCACGTATGGAAGTTTGTTCCGGCGAACTTGTTGATGCGGGCGGAGGTGTTCGGCATGGCATCCATGGAGAAAGCGTGGTCGAGGTATTGGGCAGAGTCTGCAGGGCTTGGGCTCATAACCTAAAGTAGTTGATCAAAGCTGGTTAAATGCAAAGTGAATATATTTAGGTCCTTAGTTCACAAACTCTGTTGCTACTCTAATCCTACTTGATTCTTCGACTATACGTTCCTAATCGCTATATAGCGCATTACTAATCGTCTAGTCGCACATCAGTAATCGCCACATCGCACATTACTAATCGTCTAGTCGCGCATTAGTAATTATCACATCGCGCATTACTAACTGTCTAGTCGTACGTTTCTAATTCTGGTCATGCGTTTCTAAACACCCAAACGTACCGAAAGTGGGGGACGTCACTGTCTGGCAGGACAGTGCTGGTGAACCCCAAACACTAGATCCCGAAGGCTTAACTTTTTTGTTTGCACGCCCCAACGGTATCGAACCAGTGCATTTGGGATAATACTGCCATACCAAACCGGCTGAGCTATAGAACACTTTTCTGAAACGTCACGCCGAGGCATATCCTTGACAACAAATGTTACCAGAATGCGCACAGCTCAAACGCTACCAGCCTTCGCCCACGTAAAAGCGATGGATATTGAGATCTATAATATCCTACGTTCGACCTTGCGAGAACCTAATTCTACTGGTAACCTGCTGGCACGACGACAAAGAATCCACTTTTACTCAGCGTTCACCCCGATACAATCGACCCAATTGTGAATTTGTGACCGCGCTTTGGTGGTAGCAGTATTTTGTTGTAAGCATGAGTATATTCTTGTATGAACGCTCCTCAATTTTAGCATCGGATGCGCACGAACAATGCAATGAATAAAATTATTACTTACCGCCGTGCCTTAGCTTTAGCTCAAAGGGCCGGCGAAGACACGGCGGTATATGACAAATATACGGAACCAACCATAACGAATTTTTTGCAAATTTGTTGATACTAATTATAAATGGTGACCAGTCAAGCTGATTTTTGCAAACACTGCTCTTTTCACTCCTCAGCGTTTACGATTATCATAGATCATGTGTGCTGCGTCGAGCGGATACGCCTAACCACAAAGTTTTGACTAAATCAGTCAAATGTCATAATTTGATTTAAAAATGCTGGCTTATTTTTGTTCTCAATCTTTGATTACATTTTTTCTGAAAAGCTATCAGAGATCAAATTAGTTATTATTATGGAAGTGAAAATAATATAATTAATTTTGAAAGACATGATTAAAACACCGTTTGAATAATGAATTATTTATGATCAAGCGCTTCGGCTGGAGTAAATCCTAAACCCAGCACTCATCCGAGTCTAACGTGCTACTTGTCAGATGTTGGTTTTGCTGCGTGCCATGGCCATAAAGCAATTGGAATACAAGCACTTTACGAAGAAGCTATACAAAGATTGCATTTCGTTGTGCGTCCACACTCGTCTCTGAACGCCTCTTTTTTTACAAATTGGTTATCCACGACGAACGCCTTTGCTGCTTCTCCATTAGTCAGAGGAGATACTTGAAGTACTGGAAGCTTGCTAGGAGTAATCACGTTCAATATGCGTTTACATGCAATGGGCGTGCTTCTCTTATTCTTGGCCGGGGCATTAGAGACACGTCGAGAACATTGGTTCACAGCTTCACGACCTGCTACTCCACGACCGACAAAAGGAAGGATAGTGTGCTTGCCTTGCACTGCCATCTTTTAAGTACAGCTCGGGCCACTTGGCAATGCGCAGCGAATTAAATCGACTTTCATGTCGTCTCGCTTTACTTTGCTGGCAGCGAAGCGTCGTAACCAATTGCTGTTCGTGTTGTTCCACATGCAGCAGGAATATTGATGCCGACCATTTACACGATGAAAAATGAAAGTAGATTCAGCTTATCAGTGCATATTGACAGGCACGACTGACTAGCCTCCTCACTCCATGTCCTTATTCGAAATCTCTACAATATTCGACTCTTCACCGATGGTGATCTGGAAACGTTACGCATGGCATCTCTCACCTAGCACAAGACGGTAAAGCACCCATTTTGGATTGATCGTGTGGAGCATTAACGCAGCACAATTTTTCACAAGACATGAGCAGCGGACCAGAACAGAATTGGTGATAAGGTAAGCGCGATTCGGCAGTATGGCAGGCAGCGCAATGGAGTGATTTTGACTGACTATTCAGGAGACAAACTATCGTTTGCGTCACATTGGTACTGGAAGAATTGCATCGCGCACGAGCTAGAACATATTGACGCTCATGGCACATATTTGAGACATAATTAATCTATCAAAACAAGGTAAAGCTCATTATTTTTCGAATTCTGTTATAATTCCAGTTTCTCGGTGTATTCATCCTGTAGCGAAATAGCTCTCGAACAACGTCTCGATTTGATTCTCAAACTTATCGTAAAACACCGTGAGCGGCTCGATGTTGAGGGCTAAATTTTTCGACTTGTTTAATATTCAAAGGCATCTGTCCTACAACTAACTCAAGTAAAAACTTAAAAGTACTTGATCGTGCATTTTTTTTTGTCAAACAAAAACTAAAAATTCAATGGAACCTTTGATCCACCATCATAACCGTTGTTTTTTTATTTCTTTTAAACGACTCCTCTGTTTTATGGTTGTTGAATAGTCGCGTCTAAATCTGAACCTAATTGAGCAAAAGCTTCAAGAACATGCATACGTTCTTGTTGTTAAAAACTGATTTAAATGATTTAAAATCATTTTTATTCTCCAATAAATCAATACAAAATACATGTCTACCAATAATTTTTTTTACTTTTTCATTTTTCGTATAGGCAATTTTCTAAGCTGAATTCTCAAAATTTCTGATTTTTTTAAAACAATGAATTTGTTGTTGAGCGATAGTCATTCGTGCTCGCGGCTTGTGAACTTAGGTCATCGGCATCATACCTTCGCATGTGCTCGGTAGATCTGATTATTGTACATTGGCTCAAAGCAGGTGGTAACGGATCCCACAGTTTACTCAAATGGAACGGCTGGCCGGCATTTAGCCTGACGTTCGTCCGGGTCAATAACAATAATGGACACGAGTGTATGCTGATGCACGAAACTGAGATCGCACTGCGCTGGGATGTGCTACCATGAGGGCGACCGACAAAGTACACGTTCAATTTTATGACAGGGTCGAAGCGGTCGCTAGTGTCGCTGCGCGGGCCTCACGCCAAAGCCTGGATTCGCATCCGGATAATGAATCAACTGATGACGGTGTAGCGCTCCAGTATGCAGAGAGCCCGTGTGCTTTTTTGTGCGAGTGGGGCTTTCGACCGGAGAGCGGAATTGCGATGAGCGCTTAGCATCTTGTTACTTGTCGGGTCGTCGAGTCACCACAACTGTCACAATTGCTTTACCTGTGCACATCTGGTTTGCCAAACAATACCGGTGTCAATCCGCTCGTCGAGATATCGGCGGCCGACCGTACATGTTCCACACATACTATTGAACGGGTCCCGACCACATCCTCAATACTTGAAATGAAGACAACCCTTGGTTGCATTAACCTCGCCTTCCTCTCCGTACGATATCCTGTTTCGTGTTCAAATTCGAGTAGTTGACTACTTGGTCGTCTCGTGTACCAAAGCCGGATTGAAGTCATCGCCAAGGCTTGTTCTCTTTCCCATCATTCATCTTACAGCATCTACGACGTCCTCGACAGCATCCGATAGGCTGACCAGCTCCCATCGAATCGAATCAGACAGACTCTATTTACCTGTAGCACTCAGGCGCCATGTGCCAAGTTAAAGTACCCTTACACGCCCACACTTTATGCAAGTCGTCGTCGGCTATCGCGAAAGAAGGAGCGACATCAACCAGCATGGGTGTCCTTGTGCAAGCTCTCCCTCCGACTGTTCAAGCTCTGGCTCTCCTCTTAGCAGTAAGCAAACACATGAGCTTTCATGTCAGACACATACTCCACACTAAAGCTCCCACGACGTCGCGCTTCTCGTCGAAACGACGTCAGTTCTGGCTCGTTCAGTCTCCCAGCAGCTCTTTGCGCTTCCTACAATGAACAGTCACGCCTTTTGTCAGCCACTGGCATCTCCATAAGCAAATCTCTGAATCCGCCACTCACTTGATTCGCCACCCAGCGCAGTGGCAGCAAAATGACGAGGACGTAAAACGCCACCAGTAGCGACACAAGTGTAGCCATGACAACCTAGAAACAGTTTAGATGACGATCGAGACAAGTACAGAGAGGGGTAGACGACGTTCTTGACTGTCTATTTGTTTGTACGTACCATACGCAGAGCAGATAATGCAATGAGCTCATCTAGAGCCTGCGCAGCGAGTGGTAGTAGCCGCACGCGGCCCAGCACGAAGCCGCCGCCCAAGAGTGCTGCGTTAAAGAGCAGCGACCCCATTCTGTAGCTTCTCAGCTGCTCGTCATCCTATAGTTTTTCCAGCTACAGTATAGGATAACTCCTAGTGTTTTATCCAAGGGTGCACGTCGTTTCAGCCAATCATAATACGCATCGCGTCTCGACCATTCAATTTGTCCCTCGCCTTCCACTTCTCTTCACTTTTCAAACCGAAAGTAACGTCTCGCATCATGACTCTCGCTGCTCCGAAAGTGTACGTCGCCGTCTGAAGTTCCATCCATTCCATGGCCACGGCCCTTCTTCCTTCCTCTCTCGTGCTGCTGGATCATGGATAATCTCCTGCGTCTCTTTTCCTTTGCTTTCTGAGCAAAGGTGACGTACGGAAGGATCGTGAGAGTAAAGTGCATTCATGCGCTCTTCTCTTGAAATTGATACGGAGACAAGGTCCCTCTTGCCTCTATCATCTCCCAATGTGCTAGTTCCAAACAGCAGCATTCGTGGAGGAACATGGTGTGTGTGGCCACTAAGTTGCCACTCCACTCAAATGTAACTATGACGGGTGTATCGGGAGAAGCCGAGGCTGAGGTCAATGGCTTCGTCACTCCGATGCGTCATGCATCCCGTGTTAATCCTTGTACTTTGTGTCTTCTCTGCTTGATATGGTACGCTTCTACAGACTCGTTCCTGAGTCGATTCTCAAGAAGCGTCGCACGCTTCAGCAAGTGAAGGAAAAACGCGCGGCCAAGTCTGTTGCTGACAAGAGCCACCGCAAGAAGGTCCGTCAGATTGCCTTCAAGAGCGCGGAAAAGTACATCAAGGAGTACCGTCAGGTAAGAGCTCTGTATGTGTTGTTTATCCTTTCAAGCTCGTGGTTGACCTTGGCGCCTTGTCATGATTGCAGCTTGAAAAGCAGAATGTGGTTCTGCGTCGCCAGGCTAAGTCCACTGGCAACTTCTTCGTTCCCGCTGAAGCCAAGTTTGCGTTTGTGATGCGTATTCGTGGTATCATCGGCGTTTCGCCGAAGGTGCGCAAGATTTTGCAGCTTTTGCGTCTGCGCCAGATCCAGAACGGCGTGTTTGTGAAGCTGAACAAGGCCACCATCAACATGCTGCGTCTGGTCGAGCCTTTCGTCACGTACGGCTACCCGAACCTGAAGGTGACTCGCGAGCTCATTTACAAGCGAGGATTCGGCAAAGTCCGTGGCCAGCGTATCCCGCTGATGGACAATGCTATCATTGAGAAGTCTCTTGGTCATGTCGGTATCATTTGTATCGAAGACCTGATCCATGAGATCTTCACCGTGGGTGAGAACTTCAAGCAGGCTGCCAACTTTTTGTGGCCATTCCAGCTGTCGTCTCCTAACGGAGGGTACACGAAGAAGCTGCTGCACTTCGCAGAGGGCGGTGACGCTGGTAACCGCGGTGCCGAGATCAACAAGTTCATCAAGCAGTGTCTGTAGGGAAGTTTGTTGGTCATGACGGGTTTGACGGCAGCGTGTATCTGGCGTCTTAACAATTCGGTTTGAAAGATAATAAAGAGGTCTTTGGGACTCACCACCTCATGTGTCTGCGCTGAGTTTTCTGACACTATGTGATGGTTGCAAGATGAAGCTGTGAGGCTGGCTTTACTCTGTGCGAATAGATTGGTGGGTAAAGAGTTCAGAATTTGACAAAGCGCTGCTGAGTTAGAAAGTATTTGTCGGGAATATGTTACTGTCACCGTTCTATTCTGTCTCCGCCCTTTGGCGCTACAGGCACCGGAGGACGATCAGGTATCTACATAATGAGAAGGATGCCGCAAAGCCTATGTCATCGCATCAATGTTGCTTTGAGAACGGGTTTGCTTGATACAATGCTGCATTACTTAGAATGTATTCGCTTCACATTGTAGTCTTTTTTGGATGGCAAAAATGCGGTTTGGGTAACGACTGTAGCGCTCCACCAATCATAGGAGACACAAAACCTTGCATGCTTTGGAACTGGTAGGCTGGTAATCTACCGGTATTGAAGTAGCAGATAACTGGACGATGCCGCGACCGATCCTGAAGACGCTGTCGTCGTACGCAAGCCCTGTGAGATCTGCCAGTAGCGCATCCAAAAAAGAGCGGAAGCGTGTACCTGCCCGTCGACCTCTCAACACCAGCCGACATGTGACATTTTCGCCATTCACCAAGTTACGAGGAGGTTCGCCGACCAAGTCCCGCAGGCCATTACATACCGGTATGGAGACTGCAGAGTATCCTGACAAAGTAGTAATCGGTATTAGTTATCGCTTCTGATTGGCTGAAACTCTTGTGGACTTTTGTGCAAAAGATGGGAAGAAGACGATGGGTTCATTGACGTCAGGGTTCACATTCTCTAGCGCTACCGAGGCCGAGAAAAAGTGCGTGTGGATTTGCTCGAGGTGCTGTTGATGAGTGTCATCATGATGAATAACTCTTCTGGTGTCATGGCGTCAACGATGTTGATCAATTTCCAGGAAACAGTTGAGACGAAAAGAGGAGCTACGGACCATGCAACTTCTGCATAGAGCAGCAATGCGCAGACCCCATAGTATCAAGTCACTTTTGCTGAAGAACGTGCCAGGACTCCAGCGAGTGTACACATCGGTGAATGGATGGTTGGACTACGTGAGGGCTGTACGCGATTCGATACCATGGCTTCAACGTTCACGTCCGAAGCGACGACCAAGAAGACTACACCGACGTCCGAGAACTGCGCTAAACGAAGCGGACCACATGTATCTTCAGCAGCTCCCGCTACATTCGACAGTGACGCGCCCTACTCTGCTGCTACCTTTGCCAATGACGTCCAGGGGTAACGGCTGTGAAGCTCTGTCTATTTTCTATAGCTCACGGCAGCCAGATCTTACGCCAGCTAGTCGGGGAAGTTTTGCAAACCTGCTTCGTCGAAAAGGTATTCCAGTCGATGAAGACGAGCGTCAGGCGAAACGTGCCATTGATGAGGATCTGCTTGGCGTAAGGCATTTAGCAAAGCGTCGTCGTATTCATTAGTCACCCACGAACGCGGTCGGTGTTGAAGCTTTGAGCGTGTTTGTGTACAATCTTCAGCCGTAGCGTGATTGCGTGTGTATGAGCAAATTGTACGCGACTTTTACTCATGCTGTCCGGCATTATCTTTTTCAGGTAAACCTTCATCTTCACTCTCGCCAATCCAAGAGCTCATACGATCGCGATGATCAGTTTCAAGAGGTGTTCTGTTTATCAGCAGTCGCAGTGCACTCATTGCACGCTCATACAGCAGCTCTCGGACTTCGATATATCCGTAGACGCATCACTGTGTCACGGTAGTGGTAGCAATTGGCAACAGATAGAAGTAACGGTAGCAGCTGGAGGTGAAGAATACAATATGGGCAGTACGGTGTCGTCGTTAGTGTTTCAGCCGCCGCCTGCGACTTATGGATATACTCGTCGCTACTTCATCCTCGTGACAGCTATGCGTCATCGGATCCCCGCATTCTTCATTCCATTCGAGTGGGTCACATACTGCTGGGTGTACAATACGTTTTTCTGCTACATGTGGTTTCGCTAACATGTCAGCTACGTTTGTAGTAAGGCTGAATATACCGTGCTCTTTTCTCACGGAAATGCGGAAGGTAGGCAAAGATGTTGATTATCTCTCTTACATATGCAACTCAACAAACTTGCACTGATTGTGGCGCTTTTTGTATCAATGTCTTTGTAGATCTAGGGATGATCTACGGTTGGTTTCGTGAAGTAAGCAGAAGACTTCAGGTAAATACGTCACGCTTTATGCTTATACTGCGTCGCTTCTAATGCAAGCGTCGCCCAGGTGAACGTAATGTCTTATGATTATACTGGCTACGGTATTAGCGAGGGCACGCCTAGTGAAGAAGCTTGCATGGCTGATGCCGAAGCTGCGTTTGATTACCTCGTAAATGTGAAGAAGATTCCGCCTGGCAAAATTATCTTGTACGTAGCTTGGTGATCATTTCTGGTGCAGATGTTGACGGAAGAACTACTTGGACTCGTTCACTCAGATACGGCAGGTCGCTTGGTTCTGGACCAGCCACATACCTCGCCGTGAAGCAGTCAAACCTCGCACAGCCTGTGGCTGGCGTGATTCTCCAGAGTCCCGTGCTCTCCATGTTTCGTGTCGTCTTCAACTTCCGCTATACATTTCCGGGCGATTTGTTCTGCAACATCGACATCATAGAACAGGTGCAGTCGCCCGTAACAATTATCCACGGCACTCGAGACGAAGTCGTGCCTTTTTGGCATGGAGAAGAACTGTTTGAATTGTGCCCTCGGGAGTGGAGGTGCAAGCCGTTGTGGGTTACCGGTGCGGGTCACAACAACATCGAAGCTTACCTAAAGTGAGTAAGTAGGTTGTTATCAACGTCGAAAGTGGCAAACCTGGACTCACCCAAACTGCTATTACTGTGTAGCACACTCGGCAATGACTTTTTCCGGCATCTGATTGAATTTGTCCAGATATGTCACACGACAGCCATGATTCGAGCAACCGAAATGAAGGCGCTTATGGTAGCATGAACACATCTCAACGGGCCAAGCAGATAGATCACGAAATAATACCTTTAATTGGTCGGATAGGCTACGTCAGCATCACATGATGTACCCTTCGTCAAGTAACACTGACCCGAGACTAGTCGACCGGCCGGAAGTAACAACAATTTGACGAGCTAATGTCAAGGTTAAACCCGTCAGTTGTCTCCCTCAAACAAGACTGGCCTTCCTCTTCTTCACACCCGAGTTGTTCTGATCTCGCGAACGCAGCGCACCTACTACGGACGACGCAGAACCATTTGAGGAATTGGAAAGACCCTTCCGCGCAGTGAGAGGTTTCTTACTCGTTGCTTTCCGCTTTGTCGTAGACGCCTTCTTCTTGAGGCTAGAAGGGGACTGCATCTGTACGTCGTAAGGCTGGCCTTGTAGCTGCTTCTCAAGCTGCTCGATCTGTTGCTGCATTGCTAACTCCTTAGCCTTGAACGCGTTCTTGTTAGCAGTAATGATCGCACACAACTCATTTACCTTCTCGCGCTGTAAGTGAAGCTCAGACTCGAGCCGACTTACCGAGTGATCGCGTTCCTGTTCTTTCAGAATAGCAACCAGTTGGTAATGGAGCGACCCTTCAGTAAGCGAGCGATGGAGACACTGTTCCGTCGCGTTGTGCAGGGCGCTCAGCGCCACCGAACTGATCGGCAGCTCGCCGAGACTCATCGTCAGGCCAAGAAGTGTGCGATAAACACGCAGAAACTCTTGGCGTGAGATAACGTACAAATTGGCATTCTCTCGGGAACTCCGCAGCTCGGCAGGGTCGCTGTCCTCTCTCTCCTGCAGCACGTGCAGCTCTCCGTCTTTGTTCCACTGCAAATCTTCGTCTTCGTCGTGCGTTTGCTGTCTCTTGACAACCTCCGGCTCGTAGCTATCATCGTAGTCCGAGTAGTACCCCTGACCAGGTTGATCCTCAACATCGTCTCCTTCCACGCCTTCAGGTTCTTGCAGCAACTTCTGGTCGACCAAGTCCTGGGCGTCACGCAGCGACGCCAAGAACTCCTCTTCCTCTGATAGCCACGACTGGTGCGACATCTTCACATCCACTCCCTCCTCCTCTCCTGGCTCACACTCACTATCAGCAGAGAAGGACCACTCACTGAGCTCACTCGCATCGTCTTCTGTCTCCCCCGCGTCTTCCTTCCACGACGAAAAGTTGGCCACAAAGCTCGTCTTCGTATAGCACGCGCCAGGCTCCGTATCCGGTTCCTCCGGTGCGTCCACTGGCCGACTGAACAGCGAATGGCTCTCCACCAACTCCGTCACGTGGTACACCTCAGGCCCACACGCACGTCGAGCAGCAAGCAGGCAAATATCGTCGTAGCCATACATGCGGATACCAAAGTGCTCGCACGCGCGCTTCACATCAATGAGACGGAAGCTGCGGCGGCCGTCGTGCTGCATCATGACGACCATGCAGCCCATGATGCGGCGGAAAAAGTCGCGCACGTGGCGACGCACCTCGGCGGCAGCGCGGTCCGAGCTCGAGCGGAAGCCCGCGCGCAGGAGGAAGCGACGGACAGTCGCGTCGGGCAGAACCTCCTCGAGCGAGCGCGGCAGCCGACCAGCGCCACTCACATTCCGCTTGCGCACGCGGTACTCCATTGTTTCCGCGTGTGTGTGCGGGTTGCTGCAACGTGTGGCCGATTCCGCACTGAGCGTGGTCAGACGAAAAGTGAATGTAGCCGATTCCGCACTGAGCTTAGTAAAAACGAGTATTTAAATGTTGACAGCGCGCCAAGAACGTTGCCGTTGCCGTAGCGAAATAGCGATGGGGTTGGGGTATTTTACCTCATTTTAGCTCGAGCAGAGTGATGGTCCCGCCAAGTCGGAGGTAAAAGCTCGAGCAAAAGGGCGCGAAAATGGACGAGCGCGCGCAGCAGCGCATCACGTATCTGCTGCAAGAGATCGACGCGAACATCTGCGCGGCACACCGATCGGCCACGCAGATCTGCGCCACGGTGCGGAAACATCACCAGATCCTGCGGCAAATCCACGCGTCCTCGCGCGTCTGGCGGCCGCTCTTTGATTCGTTCACACAGCCCGTCGCAGTCCGTCGTGTGACGCGCACGCCGTCACGATTTTCACGACCTTTTACGCCAAGGTCAGAACCCAATGAAGTCCAGAGACTGCAGGAAGTCGCTATCGAAGACGAGGACGAGGACATGGAGGAGGAGTCGTCGTTTGTCAGTAGAGAGCAGACGTTCAAGACCACGACGCTCAAGAAGCACCAGCCGCTCAGTGGCGATCGTCGCAATGCCGACGAAGACAGTCTCGATGCCAGTATCAACAGTGAAAACCTGCCACGAATGTCACGCACGCCGTACATGTCGAAAGATGCCGCGGTCCACTCGACAGCCAAGACATCGCAGCAGTCGACGTCGACGTTTAACTCGAGCGATCACGGACGCTGGTCGCCTCGGATGACGTCACCACCTCGGAAAGGGGTCGTCTCGGTGCGTACAGTTGCTGCTTGTTATGTTGTCGTGGGGAGAGACAGGAGCTGATTTTGGAGTGAGTTGTGGGTGTGGGTGGAACTGAATGGCAGCGAGAGCAACCGAGGACAGGGGACGCTGGCGACCGACGGATCACGACGCCGCCGTCGGCTATTAGCAGCGTGGAGTGCCGCACTAGTCCCGGTATTAGCAGGAACCTCATGAAGATGGGTGCGTTCGAGTACACGCCACCACGTGGGAAGAAACTTATGTCCATAGCGGACGGGGAAGAAAAGGAAGGCGACAGCACGACGGATTCGATTGAGACGCCTTATTTTCCAGAGTTTAGCACGGTCCGGCTGTCCATTGCGCCTCGAAATGAGGCGGAACTGGCTGAGGAAGCGGATAGTACGTCGAGGTCGTCACGATCACCGGGGAAAGAGGATGGTTCTAGTCGAAAGCGGCCACGGTCAGAGGCTGCTCGTGAAAAGGATCGGACATCACTCGTGTACCCGAAGACCCACTATCCTGCAAAAGCCACGTCTCCATTCACGTCGCCTAGCTTGCGCAGGAAGTACAGCAGTAGAAGCAGTATATCATCAGGGTATCGACAGACACAAACGGAAGGGCAGACACCAGCCGCATCAACGCCGCCGCGAGAACGCAATGAGGCGTTTATAGACGACGATACACCTAGTACGCCCGAATTCGATCTGGCCTCGCCGTTGTTGCGCACGCAACTAAAGGCCATGACACCAAATACTCCACTGTCAAACCGTCTGGTTGGTGCCAGCCTTGACGTTGGCAGTGTGTCTCAAGAGACGCGGTTGCAGGACTACGACGACTCGATCAGCGCCGGGGAGCCGACTCCAAAGTTTGAGCTTTCGTTGCTGCCAGCAGCATTTCAGGTACGGCCTCTGCGGTGTTTTGGTCTACACTGCTGGCAAAGGACTATCTGTACTAAGCCCTTGTCTGTGTAAATGGATCTGCAGCGAGGAATTGGTGCCGTGCAGGTGTCGACATTGTACAGTAAATTTCAAGGAACAGCTGATGATACTCCAGCAATTGTGAGTATTGCATGTGCTTGACGCATGCAGGCATTTGTTTTGTCTCCATCTTATCTTCTGCGTCGATGTGCTAACGTCACTCGCTACCTGCTACTTGTGCACAGAGCGTCGACCAGCTTATGGGTGTGCTACCTGATTATGGGAAGGAAAAGATTGAGATCCTGCTGGACACGCTGGTCTCGAGACGGCTGCTGAGGCCGTTTGTCGTGGAAGGCACGATGTTTTGGCAGAAGGCAACATGAGTGGCCAGGACGGTTATAGGAGTCAGATCAATCAGGACGTCCGTTTCTCAGTAACGGTCTTGTCAATGATGCAATAGACGTTGTCAAGTCTTTGAAGCTCTCGCTTGGTCTGCTCAAAAAGGTGCTTTCGTATGGAGCAAATGGGCAGTAGAGGGTTCATGACATGTCGCCACTTGGCTACATGCGATGTAAAACTACGCCACCATAGCAACCAGGGGCAAAAAGTAAGTTCATTAGTGAGTGGTGTTCTCTGGACTATCTTGTGGCTAGAGCGCCCTCGACAAGAAGTCGCGACACGTTCGGGCGCCCTGCGCCATCGTCGCATCATACATAAAAGGCATCAAAAGTTCATGTCGATCAATAAATAGATTCACGCGAGCAAACGTCTGCAGGTGAAAAAAAAGAGTCAGGGCGCTGAGCAGAATGTATCGGCTCCGAGTTCGTCGCTGCCACTCAGTCGCTCTGGACCACATAGACCGTCGACGCGGATTGAAAGTCCAGCAGCGCGTCGTCTTCCACGGCGAAAAAGGCCTCGTGCAAGTTGTCCGACAAGAGTTCGAGCGACGTGCTGCGCTGCACAGGGAGCTTCGTCGGTCGGTCCTCGGCGAGATCGAACGGTTCGTCTCCACTACTGCAGCTGAGCTCATTCTCATCGTCGTCACTGCTGCTGCTGCTCTCGTCGGACGACGTCACGCTCTTGGGCGACGCCAACAGCAGCGAGAGCGACGAGGCCTCGACCGACTTGGACATGAGCAGAATACTGTCCACTAGCGCCTGGTTTTCACGGCTCACTGCGCCGTCCTCCTCGTCGTCCGAGGCAGAAGCAGCAGCAGCAGCGTCGAGGCGGGCCCGCCGATCATTCTTCTTGGTCATGAGCCGCTCAATCTCGCGCTGAATATTCTCCTTCTCGTCCGACTCGAGCACGTCGGCATCGCCGAACTTTTGTGCATAGCCAGGCAGCAAATGATCGACAAAATTCGGGTCCACGGGATCGTAGAAATAGCCGTCGCCGACTTTGCGCTTGCGACTCTCGCGCTTCTCGTCGAGAAACGGTTGACGCCATTGCCAGGGGCACTTCATGATTGCTTGGTGGCTTGATAGGGAGCATGAGGTGGTGGGCGAGTTCATGGCGGGGCAAAAAGGGACGGACGGACGGGCGGGGTGAAAAGACGTCGCGCTTGTTGGGACGAGCGAGGGAGGAAGGAAGGAGAAGGAGGAAGTCTGTCGAACCCAGGTCCTTGGAAACGGTGGCTGGTTGGTAAGTGGGGCTTTACTTGGAGACGTCGGGTGTGTTATTTCCGACTGACTCTTGATGGCTCGTTTTTGTCGTCAAGATCTTGATCCCTTCCCCTGTGTTCTCGAAAGCGAGATGATGGCTGGCTATTAATAGGCAGCAAGCTCACTGACAATGTCACTGTGAGAGGTTCTCTCGTGGAACATCCGAACATCCGGTGCAACGATCAAGAGTGATTGTCTCGTGCCGAGAAAACGTAAACTAGCTATTAACACGAAGATACGTGCGTTCGGGTTTCATCTTCTGCTTGTGATACACTACGTACACTCGTACCCGCTCAACAACAGTGTCTATTTGTATCGGGAGAGGCGATTGCCAGCACGGCGCTGTCTAGCTACTAGAACGTTTCTTTGTTCATGGAACCTTGGGGATTGTATGCTTCGTCCGTACGGCGCGTCGATGCCGCGCGCGTCAGTTTTGTGCCCCTACTCTTTCGCTACCACTCATCTGTGGTGCTCCCGGACAGCGCTGTTTCTGTGCATGTCACGGAATTTTTCAGTTCTGTCAGAGCTTCGTAAATGATTTACCCATCATCGATTTGCACCACAATCGTTGCAAATAGGTTAAAAACAAGGTCGACATCCAGCGACGATTGGTGGGTGGTGGTTGTGCGTGATATTTGGGGCTGTGTCGACGGTTGAGTTGATAGCAAGCAGCCACCCGTTCGTGAACGCTGACCAATGGTCCAACGGTTGCGGGAAAAGCGCTGTGGTGTCACAGCTAGTGAACTAAAGACCGATCGTTCGATGCGTCTCCCGTCGACACTGCCTTCGAGTCGCGCACACTCGACTAGTCCATGGACTCGTGCAAAAATGATGGATGCCTCGCTTTCACGCAGCTACACTCGATGCCTTGGGTGGCAACTTCTTTTCAATGCGCGTGAAAGTCATTCGATAGTAAGTGCAGTGGGGTTGAAGTGAACCGCTGCTTGACGTTTGTGACAGTCAACCAGACGCGGCTGTGGCAGCAGGCTCACCACCACTCATTTTTTGGCTCCTTCATAGGGGTCAACAAAGAAAAGCCAACAGGTGCTGCTCACCATCTGGCCAGAGCCGGGGCTGTTATTCTCTTCAGTCCACCGTTTCTGACCGCATGCCTCGTGCTTTTGAAACGACACTGTCGAGCCTCAATAGCACCTGACAGATGGATTAAATGAGCTGAAAAGCAGCGACGTCGTGTCTGCTCTCTCCTGAACAGACATACGACGCGTGTAGTGTGGAAAGTGTCATAGGCGGACCTGCTGATGAACGGCAACAATTCTTTGAAATCGCTAAATCTCAAGTGCAAGAAGAGCAGTAACAACTGTCTCAATATATTGTTGATACACAACACGTGCTACCTATCGACCACGGGCTGTTGTGGGAAAGGGACGCATGAAGAGAATACAGGCATCATCCATAAATCGGTAAAAAGACTAGAGATTGGACTGCATTCAGGCACTATGAAGGCTATGACTTAGATGCTCGTGTCATTTGTCTTGACGTATGAGACTACTTGAAGGCTGCGTGAATAAATATTGAGAGCGCTAGAAGACGGTAAAAAAGACTGAGAAGTTGTAGGGGCAACTAGAAAGCAAACTGATAATGCTGGAAGAGGACGATGGGATGGTCGATCATAGGTAGCTCGACAGAAACAGAGTGGGCAATAAATTCGCTGAAATGAGGCGTTTGCATTGGTACCTGAAGTTGTCTGCCGAGATCATTGCGCTACTACCGTCATGCGAGTGGTTGGTTCAATAACACCCAGTAGTCGTTATTCGACGGGTACGAGGTTGCGTCGCCAGCGATACGCCAGATAGAGATCGTGATACTTTCGCACCTGTGAGAGCGCGAGCTGAAGAAACCACGAAGTGGAAAAAGACACCGTGCGAGCAGAATGGCTAGTCTGTGCCAGAATACATGAGACTGAACAGCAGCAGAAAGGCACGAATTAGTTACATATTATAGAATTACTTTGAAATGTAAATGCCGTTTGAAATTACATTTCGCACGGCTAGAGCGTCTCCAGCAGTGAGAACAATCTTTCCTCTGACACGGAATACTCCGATATGGAATACTCTCTGCTATGACATGCAATCAAGCCCCCACCGAGCGCATTCCGTATCACAAGGAAGACGTGCATCTTTACTTCTTGTGCACCAATTAGAGACCGGTATGATTTCCTCTCAAACTTATAAGCAAAACACTTCACAGCGGTCAGTATAACTCAATGTCATAAGTGTGTTTCGGTCGAACGTGACTGGTAAAGCTGTGGTCGCCTTGGTTTAGTTTTTGGTCCCCAGTTAGGCTCAACAGTACTATGTTGCTAGTGTCAATTAGAATGACGTCGTCAACTTCGAAATCATCGATTTTCTCTCTCAACTGCAGCCCATGATCTGCAACTAATCTTTGCCAATGACATGATTGATCTCGAAATCCTGAGCCAATGGCATGCAGCCAAAAAAAGTTACACCGGGTGTTGCAGAACTACAAGGCGTAGGCGAGATGACGAAAAAATCACTTTCTCGAGTTATCTCCGAGTTAATTTCGCCGCTGTAGCGCACTCTTATGGGTGTAACTGAATGACGTTTTTGATTGGACAGAAAGCTAAGTTATACTGACTGCAGTGGGTGTTCTTACGCAAGAAAACATACGCGTCCAAAGTATGGTAAAGGGGGTACTTTCAAAGGGGTAATGTCAAATACACCCCACTTCTTGCTATGTGTACCACACCTATATCACACCACAATACAATTTGTACGCCAAATGTCGCACAACAATCGGCATCCATCGTACAAATGTTAAGTGATGTTACCAATTAAACTTCTTTAACAGGCAATGACCTGGTCCTGTACCACATCCAGGATAGGCTCGATCCAAATTAATTCGTTTGTTTAATTCAATTTTATTCAGCAATGCAGTGTTCACTGCGATGGATGCAGCAATTTTGGCTCGGTCAAACGTATATTTTTTCGTTCATTTTCGTACCTTTCTCGACTAAACTTGGCCGTTGCGAATTCTGACGGATAAAATAGCAGTCCAGATATATCGGACATGTAGTGAAGAGTGCGTCGTGGTCGTTGGTCAAGCCGGTTACGGAGAAAGGAGCTTCAGTCGTCAATTGCGTGCTAAAAAGAAGCTTTGTTTTTAAATCACTTGATGTTGTACTCCAGACACAGATTGTGCGATCTCGGTCGTTTATTGGTATGGTGGCACGATATTCATCGTACAAATCATAGTGGTGTGGTATGGGCGTAGTGAATGGGGTGTATTTAATTAAAGCGGGGTGTACCAAAATTCCCCTTTGATTCATTAAATTTGAAATAATTTCTAAGTTGCGTTTACACTTCGACCAGATCGAATGGCTTGTATGTGTTATCCATTCCTCTTGACCTCTCCACATCTCGTGTGCTGTCCTTGGAGCTTAAAGTAAATTTTTGGGATAGCACTTAATGCATTAATCAGCATTAATTGATGTTTTTAGATTGCTTTGTATTGCACCTTCGTATTGTACGCATTTTTGTGCACGCGGCAAGTTACGACAAAACTACCGTATCTAGTTCATGTTTAATGATATTGACACAACAGATATACAAGCAATGCCAAATCACTAAATCATGACGAAAATTACATGAGCACGTTGACATTCAATGAAACGACCAAAACTCAAATAGACTGCACTCGAGACGTCATCGCAAGTTTCCTTCTTGAAAATATATCTGCAGATAGTGAATCCCGAATGCATTAAACTTTTATAATAAGGTTTAAACAAATAAAGTTGTTTCATAATACCCTATTGATAAGATTACATGTTTTCAGCAAACCAGCTAATGATCTAGATGGGAATGCGATACCACAACTAAAAATCAACAACAAACTCAGAAGCAGCAGCAGCCAGAAGCAGTAACGAGTAACGCAACAAAAACACCAGCATAAATACATTACAATAATCCTAAAACAAGCAGCAGTACTATCAATAGCAAGTTAACACCAACTACAGCAACAGCAGCGCCAACAGCAGCAGCATCGTCAGCAGTAGCAGCAGCTAAATAACAACACTAAAGCTAAAAACAAGCCCCCAGCAACGAAAATAAAGACTATTTTAACAATAATAGCAGTGTAAAACAATTTCAACAGTAGCAATAATGATAGCAAAGACAATACCATTAATTACAACAACACCAGCACCGATTACCGACATGTACAGCCGGTAACCGACATGAACAGCCGATTACCGACATGTACAGACGATTACCGTTATGTACAGCCGTAGCCTACGATATAAAGATGCGTCTTCCCTGTGCCGCCGCGCCCGCAACTAATGGCTGCGAGTGCAGCATGCCCGTACAGATCTCTACGTAGCTCCCCCTACAAGTTTAATTATGGCCATATAATGGATATCAAGAAGTGACAAAACACATGAATTTGGATGTGTATCATGTTAACGTATGCGTACTAGGACGTGGTGCATTTCTTTTTCTTATTAATTTAGAACATAAATTTTCCCCATTTGAAAAGTACATGTAATAACCCAAACGAATATTGTAGATCTGACCGATTTAACGGTGATCTACAAGGGGCTTAATACGTCAACCCACTTCATCCTGCTCTAACTGTCATATAGGGCGAAGCATCCTCTCAACTTCACACAGTGGCTAATACTAAAAAGAACTGTCTTTTGTTGTAGCAGCAGAGGCTGTTCAGAGCCGATGCATTATAAAAATGACCGACGACGAAGGCTTCCTACAGGCAATTTTTTTGCAAATGTGTGATAACGTAATACCAGTGCTGCACCTACGAGATAGAGATCCAATTCTTAAATGACACGACAAATCCACTACGCTTGCGGACGCATGGACCTCGTCTTTAGCAAGAACACCACCAGGTGATAGACAGCAGTTGATAAGCTGGATGAAACCGGCCAGAACATCTCTAATTGAAGTTTTCGATCCTAACATATTTATTATGGATGACCGGGTCGGAGCAGACTATATGGCATGCAAGCAAGGAAAATCCAGCAAACCCTTAAGACTTGGAAACGTAATTAATCACACTTATGCGAATTTAATGATCCCTTTGATGGGGAAACTTTCATAATTCTAATAAAGAATCAAGTACTTACTTCATTTCCAAAGACTGAATTCTTTGTCTTAAAAAGTAAGGATTCGGTAGAAATTCTTTAAATGAGCTCCCACTCTCACCTCTTAACACTAAATTGTTATTTTACGAGGATATTTATACAAAGATGCGCGATACGCTAGTCAGTATTAAACATCTGCAACATCAAGATTTCGCACCCTGCAGAGATATTGAGGCCACTCCACACTTCTTCGCATGTGACCAAACAAGCGCCTCTGTATCAGCGGAACAGCGCGACGCTCCTGCGATGCTGCTGGATTTTGCGAAGGAGTACAAATCATTAGATAGAGAATTTTGCTACGCCACACTAGTTGGAAGACACGTCGATCCCCCACGCTAAGAGGGTGATCTTATTGCTTCATGCTGGCTTTGTAAAGGGTTCACACAAATGGCTGGTTAAACTGGTATGGCACCGTGTGATCAACGCATAAAGATATCAGTGGAAATTATAGGCGTATTTTGTACCCAATACGTTATAGCCATAATACAGTTTCAATCAGATTACGGTTAGCTGGTATTTATCGTAGATGTATCGTCGTTGTTCTGGTTTGGCAGTACAAGAAGGACCAATTTTAGTGTCCTAAATAGGGTTATATAGGTTTGAGGTAAAATACGTGAATAATGTTTATAATTAATATGAGTCAGTAAGTATCTAATATGTTCCTCTTTTAGATCAGTTTCAGACACGTGTCTTCCTAAGACTTCTCTGGTCATATAAGAGCCTGCGGGAAGGCTAGTGATTTCGAGCATTTGTTCCACGTAATTTCTTGGCGTCACTAGTCCCCTGTTCCTCTGCACGTACTAGTGTACGTGAAGTTTCGCGGCACCCCAAACAAAGGGTGCCCCGTTACACCTGGTAGCACTTGGTGGTCCGTCCAACGACTACTAAGTGTCCAACGAACATGAACATGTTGGACGTAGAAGACGACAGCTTTCTCGTCACATGTGAAGGCTACTCCCATCTGAGTGACTCAGAATGGGAGATAGTCTGCCGCACGAGTGTGCTCATGGGATAACCCGCCATCAGTGGCGTGTTGGAGTCTATAAGCAGAGGCCAGCAACAAGCTGCTATCAACAAGTTCCTACAAGGGGAACTTGCTGTCGAACGACAGAAGATAGCCTTGCACAGCAGCAAGGCTCTCATCAGTCGATGGGTGGGCCGACGCACACGGGTCAACCCGAAACCTTCAATATAGACATCTCAAGGTACAAGGGAACCGATATAGATTTCTCTTTGAGATGGTTCGTCGAGTTAGACGACGCCATCAGGGCCCGTCACATCGAGGGTGACGAGATGCAAGTCACCTTCGCCGTCTCAAATTTGACGGGACGAGCGAAGACTTCGGCCTTGGGGCTCAAGCTTAACGACCCAAACGTGTTTGAGTCGTTTAAGATCTTGAAGTCTCGGCTCAAAGAAACATTTGAGCCGCCAATAGCCAAGTTGAGAGCGCGATCTGCACTCTTGAGGCTAAAGCAAGGTAAGCGTGACGTGCACGCTTACGCACAGCAACTGCGCTACCTTGCAAGTAGCGTTACGGAGAACCCTGTTGATGAGCATACGCTCATCAACGTATCCATCTACGGCCTTGTGGATGGGCCGGTGAAGACCTACATGTTCCGAGAGGACTTCCATACCCTGAAAAGGCTATAGAGTCTGCGGAACAAGAAGACTTCAGCCTGAGACAGTCTCAGGCTAACTCGTCCAACTATCGTCCGACGAGGCGACAGGAAACAGGAGGTCCTGATCCAATGGACCTCTGTTACACCGTGAGCGAGAACTCTCGCTCTCTGAGTCACAAGCGAACGGCAAGATGCCACCGCTGTCAGAAGATTGGACACTACGCTCATGAGTGTAGTGTCCCGAGCACTGCAACACGTCCGAAGACAGGACGTGATGACCGCCTTTGGCCAAGGAAGGGTCCGAGACGTGGGTCTTACCATGTCGCCAATCCGCGACAGCAAGTCGGACCGCCAAAAAACGGGCAGGGTCAGTAAGGGCGGAGAACCCTGCTGATCCAGCAACTTCAAGAGAATTTGCAGGACTCTTGACGAAGATTGCTCCCAACACACAGTCTCTGTGTGTTACTGCCCCTAGTGATGAGGTGTCCCTCATCACTTTGAAGATCGAAGTGACAAGTGGAATTTCACTTCGCGCCCTAGTTGACTGTGGGGCGTCGAACAGTTTTATCGACGCCAGTCGCTAGAGGATAGTAGGCTAATCTATGTTGAACGAGAGTTCACTCCAACGAGGATGACGGTGTGCCTTGCTACAGGCGCATCCGTAACAGTGAACAAACGTGTAGTGGGATTTCACTACACGCTATAAGGAAAGCAGTACGATGATAACTTTATCGTATTAGATTTGGATGACAAATTTGATGTCATCCTTGGTCTGCCATGGCTTAGAAAGTACCGGCCATGGGTTGGCTGGCAGCATCGATCCGTGAAGATGCCTGCCGTTTGTTCATCGGATGTCCATCTGATGAACGTCTTGGAGCGTCCGCAAGCGTGTGGATGTACTACGAGTGAGTGCGATGGCCTCACTTGTGGTACGGTCGTTAGTACGATTGAACAAGATCACAGTGTAGAAGTCCACTGCACTGTGGAACCAGCTTCCGGTACCTGTGTAAAGACACAGGCTGCGCCGAAGGTTCACCACTCAAAGAGATCGAGTGGACTGGAACACGGATGCACACCATGAAGGGTGCATCCGAGAAGAGAGAGTAGTGTTGTTCAGGATGGAAAACACGTTGAAGCGAGATAGACTGTCAGAGAGTTGATCGTAGAGCAAGCCCGATCGACTGAAAGAAAGTCGATCGAAGAGGACGTGACTGTGGTAGTACACCCACAGGCAGTACACGTATTGGAAGAAAGTTCCAGCGTTCCTGAGAATGACAACTCCCGATATGGTTATGTTGAGAGTGTGGATCCCCAACCACCTGCGAATGTGTTTTCCCAGGAAACCACCGAGTCAGTGAATGTCTTGGTGAATGACGGATCAAGTGTAGGCGCTTATACACTTGATCTGGTTACAACCCCATAGTCAGCTTCGGATGTAGTCAAGTTGCCAACGCTAGAATCTAAAGATTCTTGCGAGATCTGCGTAGTGAAAAGATCAAGCAGATCTGCGTACTCGTCACAGAGGACGAGTACGTCACCGATATTCGGTCGGCACAAGTGTTTGCTGAGAACGAACGGGTTCTCAGTAGCTCATCGATGGACGAGAGTGTCCTCGATGAAAAGACTCGGATTGAGCGATACACGTCTCAATCTTGGGAGTCTTTAAAAAAAATCCTTCGTATAAAGATTTGGTGAATTTCAGGGATGTCTTCCCGGAATCCGTGCCATGCGAGCTGCCCAAGGACAAAGGCACTCGGCATGAGATCGAACTGAAACCTGGTTCGAAATACTGTGTCATGAAGCAGTGGACACTGTCTCGTGAACAGGTAACAGCGATCGACAAAATTCTTTGCCGATCGTTTAGCGGCTGGTCATGTGAGGGAATCAACATCCCCACACAGCTCTCTGACCTTCTGTGTGCGGAAGGCTACAGGAGGATGGCGGATAGTGCACGCGTTCAACAGATTGAATGCTGCAACGGTACCGACTCAAACGCCGATCCCAAGAAAGGATGTCATCATAGATGGTATGGCAAAAAGTACCATCTTTTCATCCATAGATTTGATGGATGGATTCTATCAGATCCTCATGCGTGAACGGGATATCCCTTGCACAGCAGTGAGCACCCCCAGTGGTGTGCTCTGGGAGTGGTTAGTGATGCCACAGGGGCTAAGTAACGCCCCCGCAACGTTTAACAAATATGTTATGAATCTGTTGCGATCGGTGCGCGACTTCGCACCGAGCTACTTCGACGATGTCTTCGTCCATAGCCGGGCTATGGATGGAAGAAGGACGTGGAGGCTCACAGATTCCACTTCCGGGAGGTTCTTACACTTGTGCGAGAGCATAAGTTGTTCGCGAAACTCAAGAAGTGTATCTTCGCAGAGAACGAAATACCACTTCTTGGATGCATCGTGGATAAAAACGGTGTACGCCCTGATCCGGAAAAGATCGAGGCGATTAGCGACTGGCCTGTGCCAGTCGACGTCAAGGGACTTCGAAAGTTCCTTGGCTTCGCGGCGTACTTGCACAAGTACTCGCGCAACTATGCCGAGATGACCGCACATCTCTCTCGTCTGCTAAAGAAAAACGAAAGGTGGTCATGGAGTGCTGAGTGTCAGCATTCTTTTGAAGGTATTAAGAAAAGCTTGGTTCAATCGCCTGTGTTGGCGATTGCAGACCAGGACAGACCATTCCATGTGGTCTGTGACGCTAGTGATTTTGCGACCGGCTGCGCGTTAGTGCAGTACGACTCAGACGGCGTTGAGCGCGTCGGCTGTTATCAATCGCGTCAGATGCAAGCGGATGAGCGAAATTATCCGGTTCATGACAAGGAACTCCTTGCCATGAAATGTACACTGGCCAAGTTTCGGGTGTATCTCTTAGGAGATAGGCCCTTCATCGTTTATACCGACCACGCGTCGTTACGCACTGCCGTAAACAGCCCGCAACTCTCTCAACGAATGGCGAGTTGGCTTTCTTTCTTCGCAAAGTACAACTTCTCCGTCGAGTATAAACCAGGACAACTTAATGTCGTCGCTGATGCTCTTTCGCGTCGGCCCGATTTCAAGCCGACTGCTCAACCCAACAGAGGGGGTGATCCCACTGTCGCGACACTATCAGTGAGTGTTCCGTCGTCGAATCTGCTCGACTACGTGCAAAAAGCATACGCAGAAGACGAGTCTCTTCTGTAATTGATGGAATATGTATCCAATCCATGCAGTCAAGCTTTAAAAACTTGTCGTCTAAATACCGCTCTTCAAACGAACGGTATTATATCCGTGATGGACTGCTGTACTATACAGCAGTCAACGGCGACACACCTCGTTTCGTCGTTCCCGCTCATAATGATTTGCGATTGCGCATCATGTGTGAGTGTCACGATGCCCCAACAAGTGGGCATCACGGCAGGGAAAATACTTACCTCGTGGTGAGTCGTGACTTCTACTGGCCCCGCCAGTATGAGTTTGTGCGCAATACATTCGCGTTTGCAAATTTTGACAACGGGTGAAGACCAGACCTTCATCCCGTGCACCCTTGCAGCCTTTACCGATCCTGACAGAGTGTTGGCAGATCGTATCGATGGACTTCGTCTTTGGGTTTCCCAAAGACGCCCACAAGTATACTGGTATTCTTGTGTTTGTTGATCGTTTTAGTAAGATGGTACATCTTGCGGCTGCACCTGAGTCAACCACATCCCAGGGCTGTGCTCGTGTCTACATCGATACTATCTTTCGACTTTACGGGTTACCCCGTGAACTCGTGTCTGATGGAGACCCCCGCTTTACAGCGGAGTTCTGACAATCCGTGTTCCGTTCACTTGGAACACGTTTGACGATGTCAACTTCTGAACATCCCGAAGCAGATGGTCAAACGGAACGCGTCAACCGCGTTCTCGAAGAGATACTTCAAGGGTATGTCCACTCGTTAACGAGCTGGAGTGAGTTCTTGCCGATGGCGGAATTCGCCATCAGCAACTCGGTGCACGCGTCGACAACGCATACACCGTTCTTCGTGAATGGCCTACGCTATCAACGTTTACCTGTATTCTTAGAGTGTGACTCTAGTTTAAGGGGGTTGGACTTGTTCGAACAAAAACCGATCTGGTTCTTGCTCATCACCCGTCGACAATGGTGTCGACGTGATGGAAGCCGATGTCGATGGGATCGATGTCGATGATGACGATGACGACGATGCTGGCATATTCAGCATCGCCAATGACCGCCAAAGTGAGGACGATGATACCCTCACTGGTGAAGAAAACGTTCTTTCAGCAGTGCACACGAAGCGAACTGCTGTTGACAAGGATGAATCAGCAGAGGAATTTCTGCTGACTCGCGAAGCGGTTGTCCGCTTCGTTCAAGATATTGCAGATGCACTAGACAGACAGAAGAGAAACGCAGACAAACATGGAAGAACAAAAATTCTTTCATTTATTGAAGCAGATTTAGTTTTACTGTCTACAGTAAACTTACCGAAGCACGCAGTGAAAAACGTGGGCAGCAGTAAATTACTGCCCAGGTACATCGGTCTATTTCGTGTGTTGCGCCGAATGGGCAACGCATAAACGATTCATCCCCGTAACATGCGCACGCATCCTACGTTGGTCGTCTCCGCCCGTACTATCAGTACGAACCCGTTTTGAGATGCGAAGAACACCTTCACGGTCGAGAGCCGAGACCACCCTCGAGTGGTCCCGTTTCAACGAGCTCGTCTGGTCGACTAGCGAAGCGACCTATTCACGCAGCTCAGCGATGTCTCGACGAGATGCAGCCAGCTCATTACGAAGAGAACGATTCGAACGTTCGTTCTGAAGTTGCGCGAACGCAAAAGCAACACGACCGTCCGAACGATCGTGCGTTAGGGAATTATAATTATCCCTCACAAGATCCTCAAGCCCATTACGCCGAGATCGTTCATGAGCTAGGTCATCTTACAACTGTTCCGTTAGACGGTTCAGCTCTTGAACATCAACTTGATCCGACCCTCGAGCCAGATCAGGTGTTCCCATCGCCACCACATCATTTGGTGGACTCAAGCGGTGGTCAACGCTTCCTAGTGGAGCGTATTTTGAACCACCGCGATGTGAATGGAGTCTGGACGAGTTATCTCGTCCGCTGGCGTGGCTATCCACCAGCCTGGGACAGATGGAAGCCTCGTGCCCAGCTGATTGTTGATTGTTGATGTCCTTGGTCTCTTCGAGCAATGTGACGAGACCCACCCCCTACGTTCGAAGAAGGTCCGTCGGAAAACGACCTCCCCGAACGCGAGTACAGGGATTGCAAAGTATCAATCCCTTCGGTCATCTCGGAAGAGATGCGCGCCCTCCAGTATGGATCATTAGGAATGTAGGCCTCCCTAGGGGCACGATTCGAGTTGTCCAGACAACCTGGACACGAAGTACCCCACGAGAGACAGGATAATCTTACCTCTCTTGACAGCCGGTGCAGCTTGTATCGAACCCCGACTGGGTTGCGCTTCTCAAACTGGATGCGAGCTTCATCAAGTTTACCGAGCCAGGCCTAACGGCCAATACACTCGATGTTGTGGATGAGGGTATTCCATCCTTGCACCAAGGCCTTTCCGTTTCGAACACGGCTGTCATTGTACCACCGATGTTTGAAAAATGCATCGGTGAAGAATTCTTCCTCAGCACGGATAGTTTCTATGCTGGAATTAAGAGGACAGATTCTTCTACAGTCGAACAATGGGATTCGATCCCGATCGGTAGTCATGCCGGCCAACCGGTCCAACTCTTTGTATGACGGCATCCAAGGATACTCCACTTGAGGAGCGTGGCGCAGGACATTTCGGTCCCTGGCCTCTTGATTGGTGCCAGCATGAGCACTGGCACCAGTGTTACCCCGATCCCTTGGGTTACTTTGCTCGTGGTGACGCATAGGTGTATCACCACCATCTCCACGCGTCCTATCGTTGGATGGACTTGCGTGGGGCGGAGACTCATCGGAATAATCACTCGATCCGAAGATTCTCGGTCATGAAGCTGCCGCGCTGACCAGAGCCAGTCAGCCTGGCTTTTGCAGCGTCCGCCCCGGGTAATCCCGAGGCGTGAGGAGTCGCCTTCGAGTCGGATGCATCATCCGACTCGCCAGAATAGATGAGCTCAATCTCAGACTCATCTGGATTACGATTCGCGGTACCCGCTGCAGATGCAGCGGATGTATTGTCGCACGTGGTGACTCACCACGTGGAGGATTCACAACAACAGGCGACGAATCGCCTGCTGCTGAGGCGTGAGAGGAAGTTTCCGCGGCCGCACGCATGCGTGCAGTCGCCCTTCTTGCTGCTGCAGTAGCAACTCGCTCAACTTTTAAAACCATGCGTTGGATTGGCAAATGAATGGAATTTGACTAAAAAGTGCTCTCTTTCCCAGGTGATCCAACGGTGGTCACCCTGCCCCAATCAAATCTATGTAATAAACGGGTGATTGATGGAAAAGGTGGGTGATGTAACGGGGTAGCCCGTTACATGAAATTGACACCAAACGGTGTCAATTGGAATATTGTCTAGTATGACGATATTCTACCGATATTATCCGAGATGAATAATATCGAAGGAACATTATCCCCTTTTGGATAATATTCATTCGCTGCTCCAAGATTGGTTGATAAAAGACATATCAACCCATAGATTAACACCAATCGCTGCTAGACGCGCGCAATGAGTGGTGAGCAGGTTGTCGTCATACGACGACATTGTCTATTAAAGTTAGATGAAGACTGAAGTTATATTGATAGCTTAACTAAATTAAACAAAGTTCTCTTTTGACCCTTCACTCAGCTTAGTTGTTATGTATATTAACTTCCTCTGCACATACTAGTGTACGTGAAGTTTCGCATCAACCCAAACAAAGGCCGCCCCGTTACAACGCTTGCAAGTGACACATCCTTGGATAAATTTTTCAGTACCGGGCTCATTTCTGACTACTTGTAAGCTGGTCGCATTGTATGATATTTTCGTTAGCTACAGGGTGACATAGATTGGCGTGATGCCATTCCACAATTTTTTTTCGCAAGCCCGTTAGAATAATAACTCGTTTTTAGTAGGTTTATCAAGCAAGCTCCCATGGCATTTATCTTTTTTGTAAACAGGGTCGCTTGTGGCTTGGACGCGACGATGATCTAGTGCTGCTTTGAGCCCTATTCAGCTCTTTTAAAATGGAAAGGACATGACCAGGTAAAATAGGCATATGAAGTCACTCGCCTCTAATCTTCATGAAGAGATGAGGATTCCGTTGAGCTGGTGTTGATGTTTGCGATTTAAATACCACGAAATAGAAGATAGCTTTACCTGAAGTACAGATTACGTATTTTGATATAGTGTGTACCGTAGATCGAGTATAATCATACACAAAGGCGTTTTGTCCCGATTACAAATGACTATATTTCTTTACTTAAGCTGTGCTGTCTTTGTCAGGTACATTTTACTCATACGCTACAGTGTCCTAAAGATCCAAAATGTCCACTGGAAGCTTGCATAAACCCTTTTCTACTATGGGTGCTGTAACGGTTGGACACCGACTAATGCACTCCGTGATAGGGTGTCAAATAGGTTGTCCCATTTTCAGTATTGGTCATTGTACCTCCATACTTGCATTATTTAGCCAATGTTATATATTGTGATCTACATGGGAGGTTACCATCTGCCGTTCGGCGAAAGTTGGATTTCTTTGTGTTGGTCAACCCGAACACTTGCTCACGTATTTATTGCTTGATTTGCCGGTGCAGAAGCCATTCCATTAAAAAGTCGCAAATGATGCGAGAAGCAACCCCTTTAGATGAGATCCGCCATGTCTACACATTAGCGGTCAACGTCTTTGAGATGATCCGCCTTGAGCGGATCCTGGTTGCGCAAATATTCTATAATCTTTTACTACCTTCCGCCACGCAAATGGAGCGAGATACTATGTTCTGTAGCATTTTATAATCCGAATACAATCCTTGTATTTAGCCACATTGTTAGTGGTGAATGCGCCTATAGGTGATACACTTTCCATCCAGTAAATGATAAAAATGTCGCTGTTTATCCCCATGACACATAACAAGGCACAACTTCTCCTGGTCTAGGATTATCACTTGCGCCTTCAGAAAATAATAAGACATTTAAGTAACCCGCTTTAATTCATATTTGGAAGGTGAGCACCCTTCGATTGCAGCCAATGATGTCACGTGGGCAACATTTGATGTTGTCTAAACATATAATTGCTATTAGATACACATAAATGGGGTCTTACAGTGATTATGCCCTGATGTGTGAACCATTCCAGATGTTTTATTCCTCTTGTACGCAACATGCAGCGTGGCATCCCGACGGCGAAACTTCCTGGTTGTCGGGGTGCACGAAGTCTATCCTATATATATATTTTTTAAAAATTTCCACAATATGTATCGAGATGTACATTCCAGTAATTCTATCGTCCTCTACAACCAACACAGTCTTCGTTATCTGATTATATTCCGCTGGTGTTACTGGTAGGAACAGCCTAAAAATCGCCGATTAAAACACCACGTTATAAATAGCCCGATAGATTTTAACATCCCGACAAGTGTATTCCACACTGTCCTCGCTGCCGGACATACCAGATACTTGGGCGCTAAAGCCTTTTTACCGCCTGGCATTCGGGCAGTTTTCACACATGAAACTTTCCTTCCGTGTCCCACGTACTAAGGGTGCGTAGATTCAGCTGATAAATGATTGTTAAGGCCCAACGTGTATTCCCATTCAAACCAGTTATCATCTTTACAGTCCATTGTGGCCAAAGCACTACCTACGGTACTATCATCGTCCATCTCTGTTCGGCCCCGATGAGCGAAATCTTGCAAGACATGGTGTCGCTTATACGCACTCGTGCTTCGATAAAGATTTTGTGTATCCTTGATGTGTCATCTAGACGCGCACATAACTTTTGATGCATCTTGGGACAGGTTGTGGGGAGAGTACGATTATTTTTTACGCATCTCTTGTCCAAGAAAGCACAGATTCTATAGTCTTTTAATTTGAAATCATCACTAATGTAACGGGCGCCCTTTGTTTGGGATGCCGCGAAATTACACGTACACTAGTATGTGCAGAGGAAGTTAATATACATAACAACTAAGCTGAGTGAAGGGTCAAAAGAGAACTTTGTTTAATTTAGTTAAGCTATCAATATAACTTCAGTCTTCATCTAACTTTAATAGACAATGTCGTCGTATGACGACAACCTGCTCACCACTCATTGCGCGCGTCTAGCAGCGATTGGTGTTAATCTATGGGTTGATATGTCTTTTATCAACCAATCTTGGAGCAGCGAATGAATATTATCCAAAAGGGGATAATGTTCCTTCAATATTATTCATCTCGGATAATATCGGTAGAATATTGTCATACTACAATATTCCAATTGACACCGTTTGGTGTCAATTTCATGTAACGGGCTACCCCGTTACATCACCCACCTTTTCCATCAATCACCCGTTTATTACATAGATTTGATTGGGGCAGGGTGACCACCGTTGGATCACCTGGGAAAGAGAGCACTTTTTAGTCAAATTCCATTCATTTGCCAATCCAACGCATGGTTTTAAAAGTTGAGCGAGTTGCTACTGCAGCAGCAAGAAGGGCGACTGCACGCATGCGTGCGGCCGCGGAAACTTCCTCTCACGCCTCAGCAGCAGGCGATTCGTCGCCTGTTGTTGTGAATCCTCCACGTGGTGAGTCACCACGTGCGACAATACATCCGCTGCATCTGCAGCGGGTACCGCGAATCGTAATCCAGATGAGTCTGAGATTGAGCTCATCTATTCTGGCGAGTCGGATGATGCATCCGACTCGAAGGCGACTCCTCACGCCTCGGGATTACCCGGGGCGGACGCTGCAAAAGCCAGGCTGACTGGCTCTGGTCAGCGCGGCAGCTTCATGACCGAGAATCTTCGGATCGAGTGATTATTCCGATGAGTCTCCGCCCCACGCAAGTCCATCCAACGATAGGACGCGTGGAGATGGTGGTGATACACCTATGCGTCACCACGAGCAAAGTAACCCAAGGAATCGGGGTAACACTGGTGCCAGTGCTCATGCTGGCACCAATCAAGAGGCCAGGGACCGAAATGTCCTGCGCCACGCTCCTCAAGTGGAGTATCCTTGGATGCCGTCATACAAAGAGTTGGACCGGTTGGCCGGCATGACTACCGATCGGGATCGAATCCCATTGTTCGACTGTAGAAGAATCTGTCCTCTTAATTCCAGCATAGAAACTATCCGTGCTGAGGAAGAATTCTTCACCGATGCATTTTTCAAACATTGGTGGTACAATGACAGCCGTGTTCGAAACGGAAAGGCCTTGGTGCAATGATGGAATACCCTCATCCACAACATCGAGTGTATTGGCCGTTAGGCCTGGCTCGGTAAACTTGATGAAGCTCGCATCCAGTTTGAGAAGCGCAACCCAGTCGGGGTTCGATACAAGTTGCACCGGCTGTCAAGAGAGGCAAGATTATCCTGTCTCTTGTGGGGTACTTCGTGTCCAGGTTGTCTGGACAACTCGAATCGTGCCCCTAGGGAGGCCTACATTCCTAATGATCCATACTGGAGGGCGCGCATCTCTTCCGAGATGACCGAAGGGATTGATACTTTGCAATCCCTGTACTCGCGTTCGGGGAGGTCGTTTTCCGACGGACCTTCTTCGAACGTAGGGGGTGGGTCTCGTCACATTGCTCGAGGAGACCAAGGACATCAACAATCAACAATCAGCTGGGCACGAGGCTTCCATCTGTCCCAGGCTGGTGGATAGCCACGCCAGCGGACGAGATAACTCGTCCAGACTCCATTCACATCGCGGTGGTTCAAAATACGCTCCACTAGGAAGCGTTGACCACCGCTTGAGTCCACCAAATGATGTGGTGGCGATGGGAACACCTGATCTGGCTCGAGGGTCGGATCAAGTTGATGTTCAAGAGCTGAACCGTCTAACGGAACAGTTGTAAGATGACCTAGCTCATGAACGATCTCGGCGTAATGGGCTTGAGGATCTTGTGAGGGATAATTATAATTCCCTAACGCACGATCGTTCGGACGGTCGTGTTGCTTTTGCGTTCGCGCAACTTCAGAACGAACGTTCGAATCGTTCTCTTCGTAATGAGCTGGCTGCATCTCGTCGAGACATCGCTGAGCTGCGTGAATAGGTCGCTTCGCTAGTCGACCAGACGAGCTCGTTGAAACGGGACCACTCGAGGGTGGTCTCGGCTCTCGACCGTGAAGGTGTTCTTCGCATCTCAAAACGGGTTCGTACTGATAGTACGGGCGGAGACGACCAACGTAGGATGCGTGCGCATGTTACGGGGATGAATCGTTTATGCGTTGCCCATTCGGCGCAACACACGAAATAGACCGATGTACCTGGGCAGTAATTTACTGCTGCCCACGTTTTTCACTGCGTGCTTCGGTAAGTTTACTGTAGACAGTAAAACTAAATCTGCTTCAATAAATGAAAGAATTTTTGTTCTTCCATGTTTGTCTGCGTTTCTCTTCTGTCTGTCTAGTGCATCTGCAATATCTTGAACGAAGCGGACAACCGCTTCGCGAGTCAGCAGAAATTCCTCTGCTGATTCATCCTTGTCAACAGCAGTTCGCTTCGTGTGCACTGCTGAAAGAACGTTTTCTTCACCAGTGAGGGTATCATCGTCCTCACTTTGGCGGTCATTGGCGATGCTGAATATGCCAGCATCGTCGTCATCGTCATCATCGACATCGATCCCATCGACATCGGCTTCCATCACGTCGACACCATTGTCGACGGGTGATGAGCAAGAACCAGATCGGTTTTTGTTCGAACAAGTCCAACCCCCCTTAAACTAGAGTCACACTCTAAGAATACAGGTAAACGTTGATAGCGTAGGCCATTCACGAAGAACGGTGTATGCGTTGTCGACGCGTGCACCGAGTTGCTGATGGCGAATTCCGCCATCGGCAAGAACTCACTCCAGCTCGTTAACGAGTGGACATACCCTTGAAGTATCTCTTCGAGAACGCGGTTGACGCGTTCCGTTTGATCATCTGCTTCGGGATGTTCAGAAGTTGACATCGTCAAACGTGTTCCAAGTGAACGGAACACGGATTGTCAGAACTCCGCTGTAAAGCGGGGGTCTCCATCAGACACGAGTTCACGGGGTAACCCGTAAAGTCGAAAGATAGTATCGATGTAGACACGAGCACAGCCCTGGGATGTGGTTGACTCAGGTGCAGCCGCAAGATGTACCATCTTACTAAAACGATCAACAAACACAAGAATACCAGTATACTTGTGGGCGTCTTTGGGAAACCCAAAGACGAAGTCCATCGATACGATCTGCCAACACTCTGTCAGGATCGGTAAAGGCTGCAAGGGTGCACGGGATGAAGGTCTGGTCTTCACCCGTTGTCAAAATTTGCAAACGCGAATGTATTGCGCACAAACTCATACTGGCGGGGCAGTAGAAGTCACGACTCACCACGAGGTAAGTATTTTCCCTGCCGTGATGCCCACTTGTTGGGGCATCGTGACACTCACACATGATGCGCAATCGCAAATCATTATGAGCGGGAACGACGAAACGAGGTGTGTCGCCGTTGACTGCTGTATAGTACAGCAGTCCATCACGGATATAATACCGTTCGTTTGAAGAGCGGTATTTAGACGACAAGTTTTTAAAGCTTGACTGCATGGATTGGATACATATTCCATCAATTACAGAAGAGACTCGTCTTCTGCGTATGCTTTTGCACGTAGTCGAGCAGATTCGACGACGGAACACTCACTGATAGTGTCGCGACAGTGGGATCACCCCCTCTGTTGGGTTGAGCAGTCGGCTTGAAATCGGGCCGACGCGAAAGAGCATCAGCGACGACATTAAGTTGTCCTGGTTTATACTCGACGGAGAAGTTGTACTTTGCGAAGAAAGAAAGCCAACTCGCCATTCGTTGAGAGAGTTGCGGGCTGTTTACGGCAGTGCGTAACGACGCGTGGTCGGTATAAACGATGAAGGGCCTATCTCCTAAGAGATACACCCGAAACTTGGCCAGTGTACATTTCATGGCAAGGAGTTCCTTGTCATGAACCGGATAATTTCGCTCATCCGCTTGCATCTGACGCGATTGATAACAGCCGACGCGCTCAACGCCGTCTGAGTCGTACTGCACTAACGCGCAGCCGGTCGCAAAATCACTAGCGTCACAGACCACATGGAATGGTCTGTCCTGGTCTGCAATCGCCAACACAGGCGATTGAACCAAGCTTTTCTTAATACCTTCAAAAGAATGCTGACACTCAGCACTCCATGACCACCTTTCGTTTTTCTTTAGCAGACGAGAGAGATGTGCGGTCATCTCGGCATAGTTGCGCGAGTACTTGTGCAAGTACGCCGCGAAGCCAAGGAACTTTCGAAGTCCTTGACGTCGACTGGCACAGGCCAGTCGCTAATCGCCTCGATCTTTTCCGGATCAGGGCGTACACCGTTTTTATCCACGATGCATCCAAGAAGTGGTATTTCGTTCTCTGCGAAGATACACTTCTTGAGTTTCGCGAACAACTTATGCTCTCGCACAAGTGTAAGAACCTCCCGGAAGTGGAATCTGTGAGCCTCCACGTCCTTCTTCCATCCATAGCCCGGCTATGGACGAAGACATCGTCGAAGTAGCTCGGTGCGAAGTCGCGCACCGATCGCAACAGATTCATAACATATTTGTTAAACGTTGCGGGGGCGTTACTTAGCCCCTGTGGCATCACTAGCCACTCCCAGAGCACACCACTGGGGGTGCTCACTGCTGTGCAAGGGATATCCCGTTCACGCATGAGGATCTGATAGAATCCATCCATCAAATCTATGGATGAAAAGATGGTACTTTTTGCCATACCATCTATGATGACATCCTTTCTTGGGATCGGCGTTTGAGTCGGTACCGTTGCAGCATTCAATCTGTTGAACGCGTGCACTATCCGCCACCATCCTGTAGCCTTCCGCACACAGAAGGTCAGAGGGCTGTGTGGGGATGTTGATTCCCTCACATGACCAGCCGCTAAACGATCGGCAAAGAATTTTGTCGATCGCTGTTACCTGTTCACGAGGCAGTGTCCACTGCTTCATGACACAGTATTTCGAACCAGGTTTCAGTTCGATCTCATGCCGAGTGCCTTTGTCCTTGGGCAGCTCGCATGGCACGGATTCCGGGAAGACATCCCTGAAATTCACCAAATCTTTATACGAAGGATTTTTTTTAAAGACTCCCAAGATTGAGACGTGTATCGCTCAATCCGAGTCTTTTCATCGAGGACACTCTCGTCCATCGATGAGCTACTGAGAACCCGTTCGTTCTCAGCAAACACTTGTGCCGACCGAATATCGGTGACGTACTCGTCCTCTGTGACGAGTACGCAGATCTGCTTGATCTTGTCACTACGCAGATCTCGCAAGAATCTTTAGATTCTAGCGTTGGCAACTTGACTACATCCGAAGCTGACTATGGGGTTGTAACCAGATCAAGTGTATAAGCGCCTACACTTGATCCGTCATTCACCAAGACATTCACTGACTCGGTGGTTTCCTGGGAAAACACATTCGCAGGTGGTTGGGGATCCACACTCTCAACATAACCATATCGGGAGTTGTCATTCTCAGGAACGCTGGAACTTTCTTCCAATACGTGTACTGCCTGTGGGTGTACTACCACAGTCACGTCCTCTTCGATCGACTTTCTTTCAGTCGATCGGGCTTGCTCTACGATCAACTCTCTGACAGTCTATCTCGCTTCAACGTGTTTTCCATCCTGAACAACACTACTCTCTCTTCTCGGATGCACCCTTCATGGTGTGCATCCGTGTTCCAGTCCACTCGATCTCTTTGAGTGGTGAACCTTCGGCGCAGCCTGTGTCTTTACACAGGTACCGGAAGCTGGTTCCACAGTGCAGTGGACTTCTACACTGTGATCTTGTTCAATCGTACTAACGACCGTACCACAAGTGAGGCCATCGCACTCACTCGTAGTACATCCACACGCTTGCGGACGCTCCAAGACGTTCATCAGATGGACATCCGATGAACAAACGGCAGGCATCTTCACGGATCGATGCTGCCAGCTAACCCATGGCCGGTACTTTCTAAGCCATGGCAGACCAAGGATGACATCAAATTTGTCATCCAAATCTAATACGATAAAGTTATCATCGTACTGCTTTCCTTATAGCGTGTAGTGAAATCCCACTACACGTTTGTTCACTGTTACGGATGCGCCTGTAGCAAGGCACACCGTCATCCTCGTTGGAGTGAACTCTCGTTCAACATAGATTAGCCTACTATCCTCTAGCGACTGGCGTCGATAAAACTGTTCGACGCCCCACAGTCAACTAGGGCGCGAAGTGAAATTCCACTTGTCACTTCGATCTTCAAAGTGATGAGGGACACCTCATCACTAGGGGCAGTAACACACAGAGACTGTGTGTTGGGAGCAATCTTCGTCAAGAGTCCTGCAAATTCTCTTGAAGTTGCTGGATCAGCAGGGTTCTCCGCCCTTACTGACCCTGCCCGTTTTTTGGCGGTCCGACTTGCTGTCGCGGATTGGCGACATGGTAAGACCCACGTCTCGGACCCTTCCTTGGCCAACGGCGGTCATTACGTCCTGTCTTTGGACGTGTTGTAGTGCTCGGAACACTACACTCATGACCGTAGTATTCAATCTTCTGACAGCGGTGGCATCTTGCCGTTCGCTTGTGACTCAGAGAGCGAGAGTTCTCGCTCTCGATGTAACAGAGGTCCATTGGATCAGGACCTCCTGTTTCCTGTCGCCTCGTCGGACGATAGTTGGACGAGTTAGCCTGAGACTGTCTCAGGCTGAAGTCTTCTTGTTCCGCAGACTCTATAGCCTTTTCAGGGTATGGAAGTCCTCTCGGAACATGTAGGTCTTCACCGGCCCATCCACAAGGCCGTAGATGGATACGTTGATGAGCGTATGCTCATCAACAGGGTTCTCCGTAACGCTACTTGCAAGGTAGCGCAGTTGCTGTGCGTAAGCGTGCACGTCACGCTTACCTTGCTTTAGCCTCAAGAGTGCAGATCGCGCTCTGAACTTGGCTCTTGGCGGCTCAAATGTTTCTTTGAGCCGAGACTTCAAGATCTTAAACGACTCAAACACGTTTGGGTCGTTAAGCTTGAGCCCCAAGGCCGAAGTCTTTGCTCGTCCCGTCAAATTTGAGACGGCGAAGGTGACTTGCATCTCGTCACCCTCGATGTGACGGGCCCTGATGGCGTCGTCTAACTCGACGAACCATCTTAAAGAGAAATCTATATCGGTTCCCTTGTACCTTGAGATGTCTATATTGAAGGTTTCGGGTTGACCCGTGTGCGTCGGCCCGCCCATCGACTGATGAGAGCCTTGCTGCTGTGCAAGGCTATCTTCTGTCGTTCGACAGCAAGTTCCCCTTGTAGGAACTTGTTGATAGCAGCTTGTTGCTGGCCTCTGCTTATAGACTCCAACACGCCACTGATGGCGGGTTATCCCATGAGCACACTCGTGCGGCAGACTATCTCCCATTCTGAGTCACTCAGATGGGAGTAGCCTTCACATGTGACGAGAAAGCTGTCGTCTTCTACGTCCAACATGTTCATGTTCGTTGGACACTTAGTAGTCGTTGGACGGACCACCAAGTGCTACCAGGTGTAACGGGGCACCCTTTGTTTGGGGTGCCGCGAAACTTCACGTACACTAGTACGTGCAGAGGAAGCTAATCTACATAACAACTAAGCTTAGTAAAGGGTCAAAAGAGAACTTTGTTTAATTTAGTTAAGCTATCAATATAACGTCAGTCTTCATCTTACTTTAGTAGACATTGTCGTCGTATGACGACAACCTGCTCACCACTCATTGCGCGCGTCTAGCAGCGATTGGTGTTAATCTATGGGTTGATATGTCTTTTATCAACCAATCTTGGAGCAGCGAATGAATATTATCCAAAAGGGGATAATGTTCCTTCAATATTACCCATCCCGGAAAATATCGGTAGAATATTGTCATACTACAATATTCCAATTGACACCGTTTGGTGTCAATTTCATGTAACGGGGTAGTCCGTTACACGCATGGTGTAGTGGTGCGATGAGGATCACAAAAATGAGGACGACGGATCGATGGGTAATTAAAGGGAATGAGAAGCGTCTTTACAGCAGCGATTCGGTTAGTGTTGTTGTAGTTAAACTTGATCTTGCAGTATTGAGGAAGCAGAGCATTGATCAAGTGCGGCGCCAAGGGAGCTCTCATTTTGAGAATGTCAATGAACGAAAAGGGCATTGCGGCGTACGTTCGAAACACGTATCGAAGTTTGAATCATTTGGTCACGGATACCTGTCAACGTGAAGCTCTGCACGTCGGGTTCGATAAGCAAGTTGGCCGCTGTCCCCGTCCAGTTTACTCACGCGTTACAAGACCGGAAGGTGGTTGACCTCGGTAAGCTCAATACCGCCATGGTCGTCGCTTTAAGTCGGTTTAATGATGAGCAAAATTCAAGTGAGATTACGAAGTAGTGAGTTATCGAAGATCAGCGCTCTATTCGATACGATGCTGGCGGTGACGAGCCACAAGGCAAGTTGCCATTGCAAATTTCGGCGAGAGGCACAACCGATGGTCGGCCATGTGCACACTGAAATGGTAGATGACACGTCTTGAGCTCCTCGATGAGCTCCTGGCATTGCGTCATACTAAGCCGGTCGCCGAACATTATTGCGCTGCGGCAAGCACGCGAGTGTAACAATCTCGTGATCACTGGCGGTCGAACGTGCGAATGCACATACGTTCCTCCGGCGTTCGACAGGAACTGGATGAATTCTCGAAAATCTTCAGCATTTGAGACTCGTTTCTCTACCTTCGGTGTTGCATGCAGCGCCACACGACGCTCTTCGAGAAACTCGGTCGAATCGGAAACGTTAATGAAAGCTGGTGCTGGTCTTGACGCCATGCATTCGAACTCGAAACCCCAGCCTTTGATTAGCTCTTCGTGGTATTGCATTGTTTCATATTCCTTCGCATTCACTCGAAGGGCAAGCGGGGGTTCATGGTCATGCAACTCCACCTCACAAAGAGATCCATCGTGACCAAAAACGTCTCTCTCCAATTTCTCTAACCGCACACGTTCATCTGCTGCGTGCTGATCGATGCAAAGTAGCAACGTGCCTTGAGGAGTGGCGGCTCGAACGAGAATGAATTTGCGGTCAACTTGGCGAATCACCTGTAGCTTCGCGAGGGTAAACTTTGTGATCTTAATGGTTTTGCCTCCAGCCATGATGTGGACATTGTCGGCATACAAGGTTGAACCGAAACGCCTGACGGGATCTGCTCTATGCGCTGACCGACGTCTCAGGAACTCATTTGCTGACCGCTCAACCTTCTGCACAGAAAAGTAATCAGACGTAGCATTGACAACGGTTGGTGTGAGGGGTATAGGACGCTTGTCGTCGTCATCGCGTGATTCATCCCAGTAAAATGGGGAGTTATCAATGTGCTGCTCTTTCCGATCCGCTTCTTTAGAGCGTTCACCATTCATGTCGTAGTTGCTGTCCTCACATAAACCAAACAGGAGATCTGCGCAATCATGTGCATCCGGCTTGCTACTTAACCATGGCATCACTGGTACTCCTGTCTCCTGGACATCCATTGTGTCAATGCATCAGAGAGCGTATAAAACTAAGCAAAAGTTAGCATTGCACGACCCACCTCCACACCAATAGCGTTTCCAGCAGACCCGACTGGCGGCACCGATGGTTCCTGGTTAAAGAAAATGCCTTCGAAATCGTCCTCGCTTTGCATACTGACAGCGTACTCATGAGAAACATCTATCGATGTGAAGCCAGCCTCAGCCGCCTGTGGCACATGATAAGTTGTTGTGGTGGAACAATGCATCTCGTTGCTGAAGGACAAGCTGAGGTCATTGGGTTGGACGATTGCCTCGTGGCAACCCAAAAAAATAAGCGGCTTGCAGATGCACTGTGGACAGTAAAACATGCTCTTACCTGTCATTCTCAATATGGTCACTAGCTCCACATGACAACCTGTTGGGGCTCTCGATAGACCACGCCGCAGCGTCGTCAGTTGTACAGGATACGGGGAGTTCCGAATAGTCAACGCTTTGCGCATCGTGATCAAAACTGTGACTCGTTGTGGCGTTGTCAGGAAAGATACTCTCGATGTCATCAAAATCGTTGGGTATCAATGCAGGTGGCTCGTGTTCCGGCTCACTAACGGTTGTCGAGTGCAAGGGAACTTCACAACGACCCGATTCGTGAATCTACACAGCAGCGATGAGTCAAAGCCGACGCAGGCATAAAACTTTTGCGCATCTTTGCACCTTGTCTTGCTTCGCTTTGGTGGCAGCCATTTCCTGGACATCCACAGTGAGTTTTGCAGCATTGTCGGTCAGGCAGTTGCTTCATCGTACCTGGACAAACTCGGATAGGAACTGGCGAAATTGATCAGGAGCTTTGAAGCGAATACGCTCTTTCTTGCCTATCTCACAAGCATCGTATTGATCACCAGCCACGTCGACTTTCAGAACAAAAATGGGAATGGCTGTAATGCAGCGGAAGACACATCGTTAGGACGCAAAGTAAAGAATGTCACCAAACGAAAAGAACAGGTACCCGATGCAAATTCTAGAGCAGCCTCGGTGATCGTCCGTGAGCACACTTGATGACACTCTGCTTCCCATTCGTTTCCCAGGAACGCAAACTGGTAGTAGCTCTTGGCCTGCTTTACTCCCTGCCCCAACTCTTCACATGCACCAGGAATGAAAGCGTAGTATCCTCGAATCGAAAAGTTGAAAGTCTCCGACGAATATTTCACGTACTAGACGAAGGTTAGTCGTATCAGATGGCCTTGACTATGATCAAGAGAACCTTACCTGTAGCTGCTCTCCAAGCAGATGTCCAAAATGCTCCAAGAAACGCACGCGACAGGAGGCAGCAGCAGGAATTGCCACTGGCCTAACATCTCCACCTGTGTAGACAACCTTCCTCGATCAGAGATTTGAAGCCCTCGCATTTGATCGAAGAAACTCTGTAGCTCTTCTTCATGCTCTTGTACATACCCTGATATTGGATGTCAAACGATAGTGATGGCCATATCATCGACATGCTTACGCAGAAGGATTGGATTCCTTTGGTCACTCGGGCTCGATGCTTCATGTTGCGAGAGAGGTCTTTGCGTCGCACGGGGAGCTTTCCAAATAAATTGGAGACATAAACCTTGGTTCCTGATGCTTGGCGTAGATCTTTTGATCGGGCGTTGAAGACAACTTTTCCTTCCTTCAGTGACACGCGTAAACAAGCATGAAAACCTGCATGAACCTCGGATCAGAGCAGATGACTATAAACCTGAAAGACTTTGCGGTACGAGCTCCAGTGCGCCTGCGCGCGACTTTCGATCTCAACGGTGGTTGCAAGGGAGGTTAACTCGTACAGAAAGGCACCACGAGAACCGTAAGGCTTCGGTTGACTCTGTTCACTATCCTCTCTTTCCAAAGCCGAGAACCTTGCCGATGCTACACGGTGGTGCTTAATGAGCGCTACGTCGAGAACAAAGGCCAGCTTGCATTAATCACAACAATGACATACCGTGGTGTTCTCCAACGTGGGTGTAAAGACTGTCAGGAAGAATTCCACAGCCTGAACGAGACAATGTTAGGTTCAAAGTGGCCCCACAATGTAAGCTGCACGTTCTCCTCTTTGCACTTTACCGTCATCCACAGCCGTGAAGGATGCAGTCATGATATCTACCACCAACTTTATCGTCTTCGCACGAGCATCGATAGCATTGTAGATGACTGTCCATCCAATCGTCGCGTGAACACCCGACACTGCCAAATTGTTTGTACATTCACTCCACCTTGCTGCACTGCCGTCTCAAGATCTGGTAAAGCATACGACGCCGTTATGATTCGACGCGTTTTCTCGTCCAGCACTTTCATTCTCGTGCCTCAATTGTGATGTGTGGGGTGGGGTGGAGAAGCAGCGAAAAAAGTGTGTGCCTTTCTCACGTGTCACACGATAAGGTGAGTCGCCGAACATTCGCCAAATTGCTGTCTAGTGATTCAATTGCTCTGCATCCTTCAACAAGTGATCCCTGCATAACTACTGCTCGAAGCAAGTCCCTGGCTTTAATCAACCACAAAATATACCGGTCGGACTTGATGCGACGACCTCCGTTGGTGACGTGAGTGTCGGGTCCAACCTTCTGAGAAAGTCGCTGGAATTAATCGATGATCGTTCAACACACGGCACGCAGACTTCGTTGCATGTTTTTGTCGTTTGGCTGACAACCAGCGGGATTGAGGACAACAAGATTGCAAGGAATCGCGCAGATCTGCAAGCATTGGTAACGTAATTTACTCTGCGCTCGAGCATTGTGCAACTTGTTATCGATATGAACAAGCCTTTCCTACAGACAAAAACTCCCTTTACTTTCCCGACTTTCTTTGCCATCATTGACAAAGCAAGTGTCTGCATTCAGGCATTCAAATGGTCACGTCTCAAGAGGACTGTGGCATGATCCAAGCCGACTGTGGCACAATCTGTGGCCTTTCTCGCGCCTTAGCCAGCAAGTGCTGTACCGAACATTAATTGTTCATCTTATTGCGTTCCTAAACTTATTTTAGAAACGGTTAAAACTTGTTTCGTCTACATCATCGATTCAAGTACGCGAAGCGAAAGGTAAAACGTACCGGTCGCGAGTGGGTCATTGTACTGGCAATTTGTGTTAGTCGATCAAAACATGATAAAGTCCTGAGCGACCAAGGCCGAGTCGTGGACGGTACACAGAGAGCAGCAATTCAACACACTTATTATTAACTAAAAAATGGTAGCTGGCTCTGTTGATGTGGTATTATTTTTGCGGAGCACACTGCAAATGTTCAAGATGGACAAATGCATGCCACATAACACTAAAGGAGGCGTCTTTTTGCTTTTCTGTTCCGATGAACGACGGCAACATTCCATCGTATCGAAAAATCTCCCAAAATATGCCCATTATTCTCCATTGAGTCTCATCGCCCTAGTAGCTGGCTACGTTGATGGTTTTGGCGTCGTCGTTGTTGCCGTCGTGATTGTAAGTGATGTGTTTGCTGACGACGTTTTCGATAATGGTATCACTGGCAAACCATGATGTACTACAACGTGCTGTAGGCACTTCATGACCAGTTTGTTCTATCGATTTTGCCATCGGGAACGCAATCATCATGATGCTGATGTAGCCATTTCTGCTGATTAAAGATGTGATACTTATATGACATAAATTTGTACGCATGAACAAGTGTAGCGTGCTCTCAGAAGGGTTACCACGTTAGAATATTCGCTTTGTTTAGGCTTGTCGACTATTTTCCATCACTGTGCTCTCTCAACTGAACATCTACAGCTCATTGCCTGCCGGCAATCGCCATACAGCAAATACGAATAAAATTTCGAGCCAGGGTAGGTGTACCAAAATCAGAATGGTATCGTCAGAATCGGATTGGGTACAACAGATTCAAAGCGTATGTTTTTTCATTCCCAAATTTTCACAATTCAGCTGAAGTCAGTCTTTTCCCCCTTCGAGGGCGGCCACTTCGGAGGGAATCCTCCCTATAGGGGAGCCGAAGCGATCTGGGGTCTGCCTCGAGCAAGCTGCACCCGCAGTATTGGATGTGAGGGCAGTGGACCGTCGGGTCGCGCAAGCGGCCCAGAAGGGGTAGGTTACGAAATGGAGGCGTACCCCGCGCCACGCCAAAGTAATGAACAAACGGACCAATTCTGAAGGCGTGCATCAATAGCCGAGCGGCTTCGAACAATAAACAAGCCCGCGAGTACAGCGGTTGTATATTACCCATGCATGTACAGCCGTCCCTAGATTGTGTCCAGTTTGCTTAGTGTAGTGATGGTCAAACAACAACGACAAGAATCAATCGAACACGATAAGTTTCAGTAAGCAATGTCAACTTCATTGTATTCACACTTACTGCTCCTCATTGTGCTACATTCAATAGATGTAGAGTAGACTTGCGCAGCATCTGACGTCCACCGAGGAGCCCATACCTTCACCATGTCGACGAAAAACCCAGTGGAGGATTCGCAGCATATTTGCATCAATGATGGTCCTGGTTGGTGCGGATTCCGTGCATGACAATTTCAGTAACTACAATGTATCGTGAGCTTCTCATCTGGATAACAAGTCATTGGACAGTCGCGAAATATAATTCTGACCGCGAGTTCCTCACGTGATTTTACTTGTGACAATTCCTTTACAAGTATTCGCAAGTATGTTATATGCCAACGAACAAGTGCGAGTGCTACGTGCATGGCTTAAATGCGGCGTCTTGAGTCGGTTAGTAGACAGAGTGTCAGTCATGCTGGACGTCTGTCGGGCGTCTTATGACTGTGCGCGCCGCTGAGTAAACAATAAATAAATAAACTACAATCAGAGGGCGAGGTCTACATTTTACAAAATGCATCAATTTTTCATTGGTAAATACAATTTTAAAATACCATAATTGATGATAGTGTAGCGAAAGAATCAGAATTGTACCCATCTTTAGAAATACAGCATCTAAATTTAAAGACTTTAGGCCAAAGCTCTTTCTACACTCTATCACAAACAAATGATGCCTGAAAAACGTCAACAAGGTGCCAAGTCCACCACCGGCTCGCAGCGGTCACGCTACGACCAGTCCAATGTTTATCCAGCTTTATCTGTCCCAACTTCCGCAGAATCGCGTCATTTCAAAGTCTTACGACCACATGAGATTTTGCAGCACGATCGAGTGGCGCTGTCAAAGGTTTGAATACAAGACACAGAAGATGTCGCTCGGTAATCTAAATTTCATCGCATTCCGACACGTTTGTGTGTGGTACCTTACAGCCTCAAGAAATTGCCTACTTCAGCAAAAATGGAGACAATAAGGTTTATTTCAACCGGTCGAATCTGGTGCGTTCTTTTTTTATTCCTGATTTACCTCTTTATTGTGACACGTGTAAATTTAGTTCTGAATGATCCATTTGGTGCTGTTTAGTCGGTGTACAAGAAAGCAGCGGTAAGCACTACAAGACTTCGTGATAGCAAGTTATAGTGACACTTTTTTCAACCATTGGTGGTCGTGATGCAGATCGGGTCCAACCTGCTCGATGGATTCCAGGACTTCACCTCAAAAGACGAGAGGGATCCGACTGTACCAGCTGCTCCGATAGCTCCGTTGTTAGCGGCCCTTGAACACTTTCAGGGCAACAATAAAACCTGGAAACAGCCGCACGTTATCACGTACCGGAACAACCTGAACAAGATCATGGGTGTGAGTTGGCACTTCCTTGTATGAAGTGGAGCTCACGTATCTGATGTGTGTCGTTGCAATGAGGATGGCGCTTGTGTAGACGCCATACAACAGCAAGAGCAGCTGGACTTTCGACGTTGAAAAACGCAACGGGTGCGTGTATTTCAACGTGCAGAAGACGCCACAGGATATCGAGAACATCCGAAACCAGCAGGAGAATCAACGGCACGGGGCGTTCGCAGGACGCCGGTTTGAGATTTACTCGACTCACGCAAAGCCTGGTACGCTGAATGATGGCAAACAGCGCGTCGTCAATGAGGACGAGGAATATTGCAGCATCTCGGCCATGACGCTAGGCGACAAGCGCTTGGTGGTTGCGGCAGAGATCGATTGCTGCAGTGGTAAGAGCAGCTCAACGCGCGAGTACATTGAGCTCAAAACGTTCCGTCTACTGCAACGGGAGAACGACCAGTTTGTCTTTGAACGCTTCAAGTTGCTGGCCTTCTGGATCCAATCGTTTCTAGTTGGCACGCCAAAAATCGTCGTGGCGTTCCGGGACGACGAGTTCTGTGTCCAAAAGCTACAGAGCTTCCAGGTGACGGAGATTCCGAGCTTTTGCCGGAAACATTGGGTACGTGTGTGTGCACCAATATGCGGCAAGGCCTCTCCAATGGCAATGATGGATATTGTGTCGACGCTTTTGCATGAGTGGGTGAGTGAGCGGATGATCGTCCTAGCTAACGTTCTCGTTATGTTTTGTGTCGTCGCAGAGTTCCGTCGTGTGCTTGAACTTCACAAAGACGCTACTGGACTGGATTTGTGAACATGCGGTCGACGGTCGTGTCTATCGTGTGACGTACATCCCATGGCAGCACGTGATCGAGATGAAGGAGGAGAAGAGATCGTCGAGAACCTCATTTCTGCCGGCACAAAGTTGAACGATCCAAGTGTCCCACCAGCTCAAAAGCACCAGGCGATTGCCATGTCCGATAGCGATATCTCGTGCTTCAAGTCGCCGCACGTTTGCATCCAAGCGACAGGCGTCTGTTTGTCTCGTAAGTCGCCGCAATATTTGGCAGGTACAGTACCTTACGTGAGCCGTGTCGTCTGCCATCTGGCTCTTCCATCCATCATTCGAGCTCAGGGATTGTCCGTTACGTCTGCTGCTGACCAGCTGTGCGCATGCGGCACAGTAGTACCCTAAAACGCCTGGCCTTACGCACTTGTCGCGCTTTGCAGATATCGAAGCGTCGTTGGGGTTGTCGGTCGTTATAGAGCACCGGCCACGGACGAATCGAGTCAGCTGTCGCGTCTCGTCTTATCGCGACAGCCGAAAGTCGTTCAGTCGGTTGTTTGTCTGCAGTCTTCAGACGGACGTGGTGGCATTCTCGCTTTGGCCCTTTCGAGCGAAAGACCTTCGTGAGCCGCTCGCTGCTTCATCCTCTTTTTTCTTCCTCCTCCTTGTCTCCAGTTGCAATGCAGGTGTGGACAGTTGCAAGTGCTTTGGCGATCGTGGCTCTGAGCCAGCAGGTTGCAGGCAAGTCCAAGTCGGACAAGGAGCGTCCGGGGATCTGCGAGGAGACGGAAGACTGCAAGACGAAAGGGTACGAGTGTGTCGCTCTGCAGACGACGCGTTCCGGCACGGACACGGTCAAGCAGTGTCTCCCCAAGGTCCAGGACATGGACGTGTGCTCGGGGCAGTACCCGGGTTTGTGTCCGACGTTCTCGTCCTGGGCGAGTCCGTACAATGAGATCAGCAGTGTCTGCACGTACAAGCCCGCGGACAAGTGCGTGAGCGGCAAGAAGGCGTCGTCTGGAGACGGCGTCATTTGCGTGGACGGAGCCAAGGACAGCGACGGCGAGTCCATTGACGCGATCTACGGCTGTGTGGACTTTGACACGAGCTCGCTCGAGGTGCTCTTTGGCGAGGACGATGCAACCGAGTTTTCCGACAAGCTGGGCACGACTGCTGCTCTTGTTGAGAGCTGCTTGAGCACGAACGCAACGAGTAACTCGACGTTGCTGTGTTCCGGCCAAGGCACGTGCACGCCCGACTCAATGGGCTCGCTGGTCTACAACTGTCGCTGCAATGTTGGCTACAGCGGCGACACGTGCGACGTCATTGACTCGAACAAGTGCCAGCTCCCGGGTCAATGTGCTACAGGAGAGTGCAACTTGGAGACGAAGGAGTGCGAGTGTGCAGCCGGCACGACGGGCGACCAGTGCTCCGAGTGTGACGCCAAGTCGGACAAGGCGTGCAATGGGAAGGGCACGTGTGCGGACTCGTCGTGCGAGTGCGAGGAAGGCTGGGAAGGTCTGCACTGTACCAAGGAGAGTGCAGTCAAGAAAGAATCTAAGCCCAAGAAGGGCTCGAAGTTGTCGGACTCGCCCAGTACTTCGAGTGGCGCTGTGTCGTCTCGTCCGATGACGATTGTTGCCACGGGCATTGTGCTCGCTCTTGCATTCTTCCAGTAGACACGTTGCTACGTCACATGCCCTTCGTATCTAGCAGTAATACACTAGACTTGTGTTTGTTGCGAGACATTTCAGACCACTCTTTGACTTGGTCAGGTCTTGAACGTCGTACCATCGAGGTAGAGTGGAGAACGGGACAGTCTCAGAGCCTTTCTGCATTGCCTGTCTGCCGCTTTTCTGGTCGAGGCGCCTGACCTAAGCAAAATTTGATCTTGTGCGATGAACGACCCGACCGACCTCTCTCAAGTCGTGGCCTCGTCATTTGTGTAGTCGTCACGTTTCTCGGTGGAAAAAGTGCCGCTTCAGACAAGTGGTTGCTTGTCCTAAGTACCAACGGCACCCGTGTCATGTGCGCTCTGGATAGTGGGTGGCGAGTTCTAAAGTTAGCAGGATTGAACGAAAAGTCGGAAGATAAGTAGACGACCTTGAGAAGAGAGAGAGAGAAAAGAACTTGCCAGCAAAAGACTCACGTTGTTTGTCGACGAGGTGGTCATGAAAGTGCCTTTGTCGTATATATCCGGTGCCGGTCGTATCAGAAACTACTCCTTTCGTTCAGAGAACGTTCAGCCCGTTACAAAAAGCAGCAGCACTTTATCGTACCGTTGGTTACTCGCTTGACGTTCTTCGTGTCGAGCGTGACGAGCAGTTCCGTTGACAGATTTTCTATAAATACCCGTCTCTGCTTTGCAGGAGTGACGAACACCAGCGATGTAGCAAGAAATACTAAAAAAACGATCCCGTCTCGTTTACCACGGCTTCACTCTTTTGGTTTCCATCTTGATCAAACATATCACCATTGTCCCCGTCTCGCCGGAATTTGCCACCACCACGTTCAGTTGGAAAAAAAACTCGCAGACTTGGGAATGGCCAAGCCAGTCGTCTCCGAGCGAGTGCGATTGACTCAGATTCTCGCACTTGGTGGGTACGGTGTCTCGTGTTTCTTCTGCCTTCTCTTGCTGCTGTATCTGCGCATGAATCGTCACGTGGCTTTCAAAGGCGATGCCCAAGCTGCACGCAAAGTGATTTTACCAGCATTTGAACCTCTTCTGTGGATCTTTGCTGCCACCACTGGGGCCTTTGCCAGCTTTTTCTGCGTCACGCTCCAGACTTCTATCTACACGACACACTTTCCGAGCTTTCATGGGGAAGTCATTTACGCCGGTCGACAGTTTGTCCTCGTCCTCGCACTTGTCTTTCTGTGTCAGAAAAGCGTCTCGGTGCCAGCTCTGCGACGTGCAGTGGTCATCTCGCTGTTTCTCGCTTGTTACACGATCCCGATTGTCTGTTGTCTATCACACTTTGTATCGCAAGACACGGCACTGTACTTCGCAATCAGAACTGTGGTGCGCCTCCTGCTGCTGATATTCGTCATCAATGTGTGCTTCATCCATCCACCAGCATGTCGGGCAAGCCCGTCAACTCTGCGCGTCTACGGCAGTTACACAATCGCGTTCCACACGCTCAACACCTCGAATACGTTGCTCCGTAATTTCGCTCCGACATCCAGCATCTTTGCAACCACGACGTACGTCATGATAAGCTGCGGCTCGTTAGCTCCCTTTTTCGTGTGGACGTTGCTACGTGCAGACACGGAATATTGGCGGGGAGTGGGCCAACGTGCGTGTGCTTTGCAACAAATTGGTTGCCAGCAGGGAGCCTACGGTCAGAACCCGCAACTTGACGAGTGGATCTCGTCGAACGGGATCCACCTCCTCATTGAACTGCACAGGAAGGTGGTGATTGACTTTGCTCACCTGGAGCTTTTTCGGCAGATTGGCGTCGGGTCGAGTGCAACGGTGTTCCGTGGCCAACTCCAGCAGCAATGTCAAGTTGCTGTGAAAGTGTACACGCCGTATCGGTTCACTGAAGAAGTTGTGGCCGAGTTCTCGCACGAAGCAGCTCTTTGTGCGTCGCTGTTGCATCCGAACATTGTCAAGTTCTACGGGATGTGCGTGTGCCCTCCGACAATTTGCTTGGTCTTTGAGCTCTGTCAAGGGTCATTGGAAGACGTCTTGACCGCTCATGACAAGGTGCAAAGTCATCACAGCTTAGCACCTCGTCGTCAACTTGATCTTGATGGCAAACTCCAAGAGGTCGATATCCTTGACTCTCGACAGATACTTCTCAAGGTAGCGTACATGCTCGACTGTGCACGTGCTGTCGCTTACGTCCACAGCTTTTCACCACCCTTTCTACATCGTGATATCAAGCCTGCCAACTTTCTCGTAGATAACGACAATAACGTCAAGCTCACGGACTTCGGTGACTCGCGACGGCTGGCAGAAAATGTACCGAAGCCTGGTAAAGGGATCGATGCCAACAAGATGGACACCGTAGAGACTTCAACTGGAACGACTGACACTTGTAGTCTCGATATTCGTGCCCAAGCTCCTCCGCAGATCAAGATGACAGTCACGGGTACTGTGAATTACATGGCTCCAGAGATGATTGACGGTCGGACAGGTCTAGCAAGCTACGGCGAATCAGCTGATGTCTACTCACTGGGCATCACGTTCTGGGATATCCTGTACCCGGGCTGCGAGAAATATGGCGCGACGAATCCGATGGTAGTGTTTGAAGGCGTGCTCAATGGTTGGCGTCCACCATTTGATGACACAGATCCAGCAACCTCCGACGAGGCTTTCCCAGCAAAACTTCGAGATGTCATCACAAGCGCGTGGCAGAGTGACCCGATGGCACGCCCGAGCATGCCACAGATTGTTCACAAGCTGGAGGGCATCCAAGAGGAGTTGCTAGCAGTGTTCGCTCAGGATCTGAGTGATGAAGTTGAGCGATCCAGCACGGAAGACCATGTCAGTAAAACTCAGATGTGCATCACTGGTGACCAACTAGTTGAGCGAATGAAGGACTTGACAGTCATCGATTCACGCAGCGAGGGTGTGCGGCTTGGTCGTGCACTCATGGGTGCGGGATTCTTGCATCATCTTGACCACGAACGGGGTTTCTTGGACAGCAAGGATGTGTATTTCTTCGATGATGGCAACATCGATTTCTGTCAGCCGCTGGCTATGCTCGAAAAAGGCACAGGAGGCACCGAGTCTAACGACGAATCTTCTTCGGTGTCAGCAGACCAGGACGAGTTCCAGCGAAAGTCGAATCGATCTAGGCTGTTTTCACAATTGGCGTCTACATTTTCGCCACACAATTCATCGGGCACTTTTTCCCGTGGCGCTGAGGCAGTAACGACAGAAACTTGTGCCTGTCGCTCACGTGGCCAGAGACTCCATGTGCCGATGGACATTACAAACGATCGCCAAAATGTCCGGAGCCGACAACACCATCGGTTGTGGCGTAGAAATCCACGACGATTACAGACTAGAAACCAAGTAGGTAGCAGCAGCAACAGAGGTAATCGAAGCCACGGCAGCAGTCTGCTCTCAGCAAAGAGGTGGAGACGGAAGATGAAGCTCGAGAATATGAAGTCCTTGATGCACAAACTGCTCGACGGAGAGCAAGATCACACGATTGATGTTGTTGAAGAGTGAGTGAGTTCTGCGACACGAGCGAGAGCCTGTAGATAGTGCAAAGTGATTAGGATGTTAACACACTCCGGGCATGCCTCACTTTGAGTAAAACGACAGTTCCGTTTCGTTTTGCGTCACCTCGCCAAACGAGTTTTCTGCCGCCGCTTCGTTAAAAACGATGAAGTCACTGTCTTTTCCACCATCCATCTTGAAAAGAGGACCCACCGGTATCAAATCTCCACCGCTGGATCGAGTACGGCTTCGCTTGTCCAGCGATAACTGCTGCATACGTGAATCCAGTTTGGAAGATAAGACTGACGCCGATGTCACCGGCGGTGTCGAATCGTCTGCCATTTGTAGCATCGATACTGGTGGTGTTGCCTCTTTCGTAGGTCGATAGATCTCCACAGCCGGCAGCTCTTCGTCAAAGAAGGTCTTGTACAACTCAAGGCTCTCTGAAGGAACTGATGCTTCTCCGGTTTTCACAAGTTTCTTTAGGTCCACAGACTCTTCAAACATTCTAGAAAACGCACACAAATTTGTTAGGTACACCACGAGCTCAATTCGTTCATCATTGAAACGTACTTTCGATCTTCATAGTCGGTTTTAAGCTTCTTCGCGACCAACACCCGGGCCTTCACATTTTGTTCCAGTCCCGAATACGGACCAGCTTGAAGCGTGAAGGTCGCACCAGCTCGAGTCTGCGCGTCACGAAGGCTGCGGGCATCATCAGGACTGATGCAATTGTCTCGCATGTACGCCTCAAAGTACATCTTAACACCATCGTTGTCGTTTTCCCATATCTGCGGAGATTCCTTTCCAAGCACGTACCTAAGCCAAGCAAACACGCCAAGTAAATGAGCCTCTCTACATAATTTACGAAAGATGTGAAGGCCTAACGTACTGTTGGTAAATCGGGTCTGGCGCAGGCGTCGAGCAATTACCAACAAACATGCGACACCTGCACAACGCAAACAAAAATGTCAGAATCAGATGCTACGTTTGCTGCTTCAATCGTGGCCGAGCACAATTTGACACAAGTTTACATGACGTACCCTCTGCTTAACACATAGTCTTCGATGCTGATCTGGTCGTCTTTGTGTTTCACCACAGTCTTGAGTGCTGCAGACCCGTGACCTCCGTACTTGTTTATGGCATCCGCTAGTGCAGATCGGGAAGCTCGATGAGATTCAGAGGTACTAGCACTTGTGTAATCATTCTGATTGTCGTGTTTCTCCTCACGGCCACTACTGCACGCTCTTCGGTTAGAGTGGGGCTGGTTCCTCACATCTTCTCCAACATCAGGAGCACTCATGCTTCGAAAAGATCGAGTGCCCTTCATTGCTTGCCCTTGCCGAGTAGCCTGCTCGTAGGCGGAGATGCTTTCTTCATCTCCGCGCGCTAAGCCAAAGATAGAGGACGATGACGGGACCGATGTCAGATGTGCCACAACAGTACTGTCGGATCGCCGCTTGTCTCTCTCATTTATCTCGTCGGAAATCTCCATCGGAAGCATGAATTTGTACCCCAGCACCTTGTCAAACGTCGTCAGTTCTTCAGGATGATACATATGCAGAAAATCGTCAGAAAAGGGAGGTTGAGGTGACGCGTTTCGGCTATCTGCTGTACGCTGCTGTAAATCATCGAAACTACTGCTGAGTTCTTGTTTGCATTCCCTTTGCCCAACCTCGTCAGGTACACGAGGTAATTTCTCCATCGATGGCAGACAATACTTAGGCTGCTCAAACGCTTCCAACGACCCCTTCCACCAGTCATCTAGCACTCGCCTACACTCACGAATATACACATCACGCTTTGCCTGATCTCGAGTCGCCGAAACTAAAGCACGTTCGCGCGAAGATTCGTCGCCGACGCCATCATTGTTGCCATCTTCCAAAACTCCCGACGACGAGCAGCACGATAGCTGGGTCGGTGGCTTTCGATACAATTCGCCAAACGCTTTTCGTTTATTTTCGGCATGAAGAGCAAGGTTGCGGCGGACGTTTTCGCATGCAGCCATACCGTTTCGAACCTCGAAATTGTGCAAGTAGTAATCGGAATCCAGTTCCCAAAGTGGAGGCGCATCTTCTGTAGGCACAAAGTGCCCGAGGAAAATGTTAATCGCATCCTGCTTCGCTGTATCTGTAAACGAATTACTGTAGTAGCGGCGAATGGATGTTAGAAGTTCGCGGTGCTTGACATTTTCGCGAGTAGCACTATTTTTCACGTTCTTGTGCGCTTCTGATCCACCGTATTGCATCGAGATTGCATCACCCATGAGAGAATACAGCTTCATCAGAACGAGAACCAGCTGCGAACGACTTTCCAACAGTGGCGTGTTCTTGATACCCATCACATACAGCTGCTGACCTAGGGCGCGCATTCCAACACTGAACTGACTCACATTCGTGCGATCCAAGCAGTCGATGCAGTTCGTTCGGAGGATGCCGCGTTGCTCCAGCCACTCCCCAGAGTTTCTCGTAATGGTAGGAGATAAGGGTGAATCAGTCCAAGGCACTTCATCGTCAGCTTCTCTTCTCGATTGGACTTTACTTGCTGTGATATGTGCGTCCCACGGCTCGGCGGGCGAGCTCGGGGAAAATGTCTGAGCCGTCCACATATTACCGTTCTGGCTAATTTGTCGCTTTGGTGCACTACAAAAGAACCCGGTCTGTGTGAGTGCCCAAACTGCCACTTTATCGAGTGAATGCAGCACGTTGAGACCTTTCTGTTTGGGCCCGGACAATCGAGAATAATCAAGCGCTACATACCGCACGCGGTGTTTTGGTGGCATGAAGCTGTTGAGGTATTCCACGGCATTCATGTACTCGTTGCCCACGATAACTTCGCGCTCCTTTTTCTCTGACTGCTTCACAAGATTGAGAGCTACGACAGGTGAACCGTATCGCGAGAACAAGTCGGCCAAGTGCTTTTGCGTCGCGCTATACGTTGGATCAACACGATTGAGCACGATGGGTGGCTTTGGTAACGTCGCAGACGTTTCTTGCGACCAAAACACAGGAATGGACCCACGATGCTGTACAAATGAGCTGAACTTTCCAGGGCCCATGCTCTCATCTTCAATAATCTGCTCCGTCTCAACGTCATTCGCAACTTTGCCGGTGTCAGCCACCCCACGTTTCAAGTAGCGCGTGCCGGCAAAGTGGCGGGATCGACGAGCAAGTAGCACGATGCTAACGAGACGACCGAATACTGAGCATTTGCGCTGCTCATAGCAGCCAAGAACCAACGGTACAATCAAGTCAGCAGCGGCACCACCATTCAAGCAAATGCTCAGCTCTCGGGTCAGATAGTAATTCCATGTAAACATTTCTGCTGGCTCTGACTGTTCAGTTGTCATGTTGTGCTGCAATGTATGTGTGACATCGTACGAGTAGCTGAAGTAAAAGTCCTTAGTGAGATCCAGAAAATGGAAAAGTCCAAGGTACCGTGCCTCAGCTTCTTCTTTTGGGCTCGTGTTGAACCAACGGTTGAGTCGGGTCCACGCAGTCTGTTCTTCTCCAGAACGATTGACATTCAGTTGTTGCGTGGCTGAAATGCCGTAAATCGAATTGCCTCCAATGTTACCAATCTTTCGTCTTTGTGTGACGAAAATGAAGTAGTAGCCGCGCAAGAAGCGGATACACCCGACCATCGCCACAGCTGTAAACGCTCTCTCCAAATCGCCAGTGCCTTGAACACGCGCAAGCTCGGCCAGTGCTTGCAGTCTCGCTTCCATTTGCTCCCAGTCGTACAGACGCTTGTCTTCCTTCAACACTTGCTCCAAGTTTTTTGGTTGCTCTACCGTCCGGTCCAGCTCAATCATTCGAAAGCGTGAATAATGGCGATCCGAGCACACAATAAAATACATCAATGGCGTCTCGTAGATTGTAAAGCGTTCAAACAGCGTCTCACACGTCGCCAGCGCTGGTTTCCGTCGTCGCAACGTCGGTCGTCCCATTCCTGCTCCACTCGACGTGCTTGCATTTCCCGACAAGTTTAGATTCAGACTCAATTGCGACGACGGACGCCGCATGTGTTTCGGTCTCGATGCTGGCTCCAATACTGGCGGCGTGACCAATGAAATGTGCGGCATCACGCCTCGCTGCAAGTCCCTCTTCACTGTGATCAACGCCGTCATCCTACGACACACAAACAAGACACAATCACGACCTGACCTTTTAGCTCATCCATCGAACAATCACATCTCCATCAGAGGAAGAAAACCCTAATACGTGGCAAGTACTGAAGTAACGACAACAAGCGCATGTCGCACGCACGCACCACCAATCCACATCGTGACTCGACTCGTGCGACGAAAACGTCTCTTTTTTGCCCCGATTGATCGTTAATTCAATACAATCACGACCGTCACTCCGGACATGGGCGAGTTCACACGCCTGGACGGGAATCAAAGCGATGCGACTGCGTCCACTGGGATCCAGCGCCACGAGCAGCTCGCCCTGCGCTAGCGACAGCTCACACCAGACCAAGCTCCACTCCCCTGGCTTGCTGCGGTGAAATAGCCGCGGCGTGCGACGGTACAGCGGACCCGCGATGCTCATTCGTCGACAGGTGGGAAAACAAGTTGTCAAAAACTATGGACGGGCATGAAGCAGTCAGTATGATCTTCGCGAGGTTGTGTTTGTTTTGTTGACAAGCGAGGGCTTGTCACATGGATACATTTAATGCCGGCAGGAGGTCGTGGTACACAGCCTGTACGTAGTCACCAAGTACATCAAAACAGTTCGAGACGTGGAGCTTACAAAGTGGAGAGAGAGGCGGCTCCAGGAGCTCGTAAGCAAAGGTGACAAGGATCTCCGTAGTGAGCCAACCACACCAGGAAAAGTGCAGCGTCTGGAGCGCACGCGACTTGGCGAGCTGGTGCAGCAATGCAACGCCTTGTTCAGTCGATGCAGCGTCGAAACAATCCACAATCTTGAGGTGTTCGAGGTGTGGATGGGCTGTCATCAATTGCGTCAAGAACCGACTCGAGAGTCCAAGACACGAGACGAGACTCAGACTCAGCAGTCGCACTTCATCAGAACCAGTAGTCTGCACAATGTCCACGTCTTCACTGTCCAGGTCTTCCCACGACTCAACCGCACGCTCCACCAGGTTTCCGGATGCAGACTGCCACGCCATGTGCTGCTCATTGTCTTCTACTGCAAATAGTGGCGCCAAGGACTTTTCGTCCCGGACAAAACCAACTGTGAGCTGCTCCGTCGGCTGCAGCAGCAACAGCTGCACATTCCCATCACACACTGTCTTGAACGCAGTTGCCAGTTCCGCAAGTCGCGTGACCATCCATGGCATGCACGAAGCGAAGAACGCGTGGGTGAACTCGCACGCAGAGCTGTAGAGATCGAACGACCGTGCAATCTCGTAGATGCACCTGCATTGCACACGTTCAGCTTAGTATCGCTACAATTCTCCACCGCTATTGAGCTCAGACGACGCCTATGAACCAGTCAAGTAATGTACCGTTCTTGTAGCGACGAGAACGTGTCCACCTTCGACGTCTTCTGCAGCTCCGAAGCGATCGAGAGCGCTCCGTCGCGCTTCCTCTTCTCCATACGATCGTCCTTTAGACGCGCGTTCGTCCACAATGACAGCAAGTCTGCCCGCACACGACAACGGGCAGACTCTGTAGTTACCGCACGTCTCCGCTGGTCTTCGAGCTTGTGCTGCGTGTGTCGGTTCTGCGCGTTCTTGCGCGTGACTTTATTGACTTCTTGCTGCCAGCGCTGGAGCAGCACGAACCTGCAAGGATCCAGCACAAAAACAAAGTGAGATTAGCTTACATGAAGAGGCATTTTCTGCACTTGTTTACGAGCTCTCACCGCTCTTTTTTGGAGCCGTAGCCGCCGCATTGACGCCCCTTCCTGTTGCGGCCCATGACGTGATTGATGATGGGTAGGCGCGTTGTTGATGCAGGAATACCGGTAAGCTGGTACCGGTATTAGAAGGTATAGTGCATAAAAGATGCTGATGACATGTGGTTTGGGATGTCAAGCTCTCAGGTGAAATAAAAGAGTCGTTGGCGCAGAACATATGGCTTCAAAGAAATAGCGTTAAAACAGCAGTATGATGAATACGAACATTGAAAAATAAAAGAAAATGACACATTCAAAAATTGGGGGATGCGATGCGTACGGATAGGTGCTCCTTGCGTGTACCGCTTGTTTACAGAGGAAGGGTCTCTTAGATTACTTGCCGTCGACAGCCAAAACACACTGAATCATTGGTGTGGCGCCTAAACGTGAAGCTGCGACTTTATGTCGTGCGAAACAACAAGATTTAAACGATGAATTTTGATCATGGATCGTCACACATAGGTCGTATGCAGGGACGGTACATTCAAAGCGTACACGTTCACCGATAACTAGTACATGCGCTATCCACGTGGCGACATACACTTTTATGAGCGGCAACACAGATCATGTACGTGGTTGAAATCTCTCCGTTCGTCGGATCATAAGGGGGGGGGTCACGTTTCGGTCGAATGTCATGTCCGTATCTCCGAATGCAGGTTTACAGCAGTTTTGTTGCAGTTGTGTTTCGACCAGGTACCTTGGAAACTTGACACGAGTGCAAATCAACTGTGGTTGGAGTTCTTGGTGTTGGCGAAAGTTCATACTGCACACCAAAATGAAGGCTTTTGCCAATGGCACGCTTTTTTGAACGTCCTTTATCACTCGACACCACACAACTCGGACGATTCACACCTTCAGTTGAGCTTCATAATGCCTGAATGATATCGATTCTGGTCGAGTAACAGCTATCAACGAAGGTGCTGTGAGTTTGTTGTTTAGGTTACGACATCGATGCTCTGTCGGCTTACATCGCCTGAATAGTAGAAGGTGAATCGGCACATCTTACAGCCTTATAAATGACTCGAAATATATTGTAGCTTCATGACTCGATCGAACGTCGAGCATAAAGACCGGGAACTATGCTACATTCACGAGATATTCGATCTCCCTGCGTTGACACAGCAAGATGATGATTATTGTAGCACATATATGTACTCTCTGGCAGCCTCGTTTGGGTGCACAGTTGTCGTGAAGAAAAATCGAGCGATCAACATATACCAAATGTGATTTGGCGCCACTAGACCACCACGAATCTTCAGTCTTTCACATGACTTACGATGAGATCACAAGACCATTTACGATGGAATCGCGACGATCCCAGGCATGAGAATGCTCGTACAAATGGTATCTTCCTTCGCAGCTGTCTTTTAGCTTTATTTTCTGCTACACTTTAGTTTATTTCATTTGTGCAGGTGTATAATTCATACTTTACAAATACTTTCATATATTTTGTCTCTTCTTTTGTTTTCGTCCAATTAATTAAAATAGATGTGCAAACGGACCCATCGAAATAATTGCAGTGCAAATCATTGAGACTCCAAGCATTATTTATCAGCTGGCAGCCGTCTTCGCTCTTCATGCAGCTATTTACAACGTACGTGAGGCTTGAGTAAACCAGAAGACTTGATAATCACGAGTGCAATCTCCAGCTTCATCCATCGCACCTTATGCAACTAGAAATTGCTGATTTCCGCAATTTCCGCGCAAGACTTACGCTTCCTGCTTTCTGTCGTACTTACTTGCCAACTCCGTAGTTCGTGGTGTATCTCCATTGGCCTTAGACAGCACAAAACCACAAATCGACTTTTTACTCGTTTGGATATTTTCCTATCGAACCCGTGTTCTTGCTTAGTTGGGCGCGCACAGACCCACTTGTATCCACAGCGCAAATGCCAACACACACTTTATCCCTGTCGGAGGTCTTCTGGTAACCACCGTGTGCAAAGCGCATCCTGATGCGGAAACCAGTCCGACATGCCTGCTATGTAGTTGTTTGTTGCACATTCTACCACCACTTCTGTCTTTAATGAGGTGGTCATTACCGCTTCGAGCACGTAACCAAACTTTTGTGAAAGGCCCAGAGCACTCGCTCGCAACGATTCGCAGTCGGATCCTTCCGTTATCACTGAATACGGTCTTCAAAATACGAACAAGAACAGGCTCGTTGTGTACCTTGCTGTCGAAATGTCTCCATGTTTCGTCAAAAGCACCAAATTGCTCGCATCAATGCCAGCGATACTTATTTCTGCGATTGATAGATTCCGACAACTTTTAATCGACCGTTACGAGGACTTGCAACATGAGAATCCGGAATGCAGATTCCACTCGGCATGAAAGCAAAGAAATTTGCACGACAGACTAAACGGGATAGTGAAATGTTTCAATAAGAAGAGTCACGCGCCTCTTCGCGCTCAAATCGTGTGTACGTACACTCGACCACAGACGCTGTCGTGCGATCATTTCGCCGTTTGTTTCGCGAAATTGCTAGATTCTCTCGGCGCGTTAACTCGTGTCGAAATCAAACCGACTTTAATTCCAAAAAAGCTCGTCATTCTCAAGAGCAAAAACAACAACAAGCGCCAACAATTGAGCAATTAAACAACTAAAAACAGAACAAAACCAATCCACTAACGTTCCCGAATCTCTCGCAATAGACAAATATTACATCACAAAACCCCGCCGAGCGACCGTTGACGACCCTGCTCGATCCAGATAATCAATCCATTCCATCGACCCCTCATCATCATCATCGTCATCACCCCGACCCCTCCCGTCCTCCTCGCATCTAATACCCTCTCATATCAGATCCCCCTTCAGTTCTGCCCTATCCAGCACTGAGTTCTTGCGCCACTCGAGCGCCGAGGCCACAGCTCCAGCTACCGTCCCACTCACTCGCTCACTCGCTCCCTCCACCTTCTCCAAGTCTGACTACGTCCGCTGAGCATGTCGAACTGGGGCATGCGGCTGAACCCGTTCAGCAAGAGCTACTCGCAGCTCGAGATGGACCAAATGCGCTTTGTGCATCAAGCTTATTGTGAAGCCATGGAAGTGAGCGAAGAGGACCTCCCCGTTGCCCTCAAGATGGACGACAACTTTTATCCCCTGCACAATCCGACCATCTCGGATTTTGATGAAAATTCGTACTTACGGAAAATGCAAGACGTGGTCGGGCTGTTGCGAAATCCCGCTGAAGCCATGATCTCGAGCATCTGTGCGTACCAAAAAGAGCGGTACGATCGATCGTTTTCGTTCTCAGGGTACCTGAATGACCCACGGACGCTCTTGCTCGAGGAGTTCAAGGACTGGGCCATGCGGACACTGGCCCCCGCGAGTTGCACGACGGAATCCATTTTGATTGAAGTGCGACGGCGACACAGCTACGTGCTGAGGCTGCAGCATGGCCAGCAAGGCCTTTTTCACTCTGGCTCAGGGGAACGCTCGCTCTTGGGGACGCTGAAAGACGTGCGGAACGTGATTGAGACGCGCGTGTTGCCGACGATTGAGACGGAACGAGCGCACTCGTCGGCGAGAGAGCAGCTGCATACTCTGGAAGCTCGTGGGACCGATGGACTCATGCATGGCGTGCAGTTTCTCTTTTACGTGCTGCGGAATACGCCGAATACACCGGCCGACTGCACGATTAGCAACTTGCAGTCGCAACAACATGCAGGTATGAAGGACGCTATGGGGAGCAAGTCGGGACAAATGCTGGAAGTGCTGCTGACGACGCCGTCGTTTAAGTACGTACAACGGAGAGCTGTCATTGAGAGGTGCTGGTGGTGGTAACCTGACGAGAGGTGTTGCTGTACTTTTGGCTTTTGTTGTGTGATTTTCTAGAGAGCTGTTTTCACAGAACCAGGCTGCAGTTTCTCCTCAGGATTCGCTGCCGTCGTTATTGTTGACAAATGAGGAGGAAGAGGAGATGATTCACACTGCGGTCTTTTGTGATACGGAAGCAAAGCCGCAGGTGCCTTCTGTGCTGACGCGGCAACTGCGTCGTAGCTCAAACTCGAACGAAGTGGCGATTACCCCGTCCGATTATCTCCAGCAGAGCAACTCAGGCGTTGTGTCACTTCGGAAGGAGGTTCGAGAGGAAACGTTTGACGCGTTTACAAAACTGCATGGCTTGCTGAAGCTGCTTGCCGATTTGCTCGTGTCTTGTCGTAAAGCCCGACAGCTCGCTGGTCCTGGTGGTGACTTACTTGTCTATGGACCTGGTGGAGAAGAAATTCGGCGTTTGATGCAGTCACTGGAAGCGGTGCAAACAGAAATCAGTAGAGAAGTGAGTCAGCTCACGCGCATCGGCGTACGTGAACTGGATCGTCTCAAGCCCAACCAGGAGAAAGCTTGGCGTTGGAGTTTTAGCAAGGTGCTCCCGCTTGAAGGCTACTTAGCCCGTGATTTCGGCGCATGCGTGGAACCTATCCAGCGTATGTATGCAAGTGCTGACCCGCTACACGTGCAAAAGATGTACAAGAAGTTTAAACAGGCTACCGGTGTGTGGGTGGAAGAGAACAACTCCATTTGTAGGTACGTCACAGCAGCATTAGGTGGAGGCTTCATCGAAGACGGGGGACAGCAGCACAACCAAATTGAAGACAGCATGGCGGATGCCAACGGTCATGCGACGATTGAGTTGCTGGAAGATGAAGCGCCGTCAGAAACGTGCAATGCACTCGTTGTAGCAGGGCAAACACCGGGTCGTCGTAGCCGTACTAGCAGTCGAAAGGTCTCCTCGTCGGAAATGGATGACCGAGTCACTCTGTTGGATGACAGCAGTTCCGAGTGCGATGCTCATGCGGAAAACCGACTTGTCGTGGCAAATGAAGCAACGGTTCGTGCTCCCAAGAAACAGTCGAGCACGGATAGCGGCTCGTTCTTCTCGTCACTTGTGTCATGGGGTGGTGGTGCAAAGGCACCACCGAAACTAAAGAAGGGCGAGAGCAGCCCCGTCAACTCGGAAACGGACGAAGACGAAGACATTGAAAAGGGCCCATCTTCGTGCTCGGCAGCAAGGGAAGCTGCTGACATTGCTGCAGCTCAGGGTGGTGTGCTGGATACGCTTCTTCTCGTGCGTCAGTCGATCCAACGTATCGGCCAGTTGTCCTGGGGCGTCCGGACATCGCACCATACTTCGTCTATTGATGAGGGCAATTTCGATGCGTTCATCGTGCTGTGCTCTATCTACGAAGCAGTTGGTGTCTGTTGCTCGAGCGATTTGCTGCTGCGTGTACGGTTGCACCGCACGCGTTTGTCACAGCTCCTGAAGAAGCACATTCGATCGATTCTTAGCTGCGTTGTGGTTCTGCAGCGTCGGATCGTGGACGAAGAGAAGAGTATCTCAGGCATGACACTCGTATATCGACGTCTGAGAGCGAATCTTGTTGATTTTGAGAAGGAAATGGACGACCTGCTGCTTCGATTAAAGCAGATGATGGTGGAGTCTTCCAAAATGAAGGCGGGCATCCTCGCGCTGCCACTGGCGCAGCAGCGTGAATCGAACGATGTAATCGGTGTGGGTGCCTACGCATACAACTCAATCAACGCGCTTGCGTCTAGATTCGGGTCCGCGCCCGTGCCGTCCGAAGCCATCCTTTCGCACGGCGAGTACATGACGCAGTTGAGGTCGCAGCTAGATCTGCATTGGAACAGTATCTCGCACCTTTTCCAGAGCCTTCAGGGCACCGTGGAAGCTGTAGCGACTGTCGATGATCGACTCGGGGTACGTGTGGAGCAGTGCAAGGTAGCACTTCCTGTTTTTACTGACAGCTAACTGACTTTCCTTGCCATTGTACCGTGCTGCTGTGTAGGGCTACGCCAAGTTTCCAGACATCACCGTGCCACCACAGCAGCTGGATTATATTTTCGAAGTAAGCACCGACTTGACACGCACTCGATTCCTCTGGCTGTGTGTTAACTCGATGCTGCAATCTTGTTGTGCCGTTACAGTTCAACTACGACGGTTTCTTTCGCCAGACAACGAAGGATCTGGAAGTCTTGCTCACTTCCTTCGACACGTCGACGTAACCCTGCGCACGCACTTTCAGGCATTCCTCCTCTTGAATCGCAAAATAGTAGCGAGCCACAGGTCAGTCAGCAGCCTTCATGTCAGTCGTACTAGTACTACTTTGATTCCGTTGTTTAATAAAGCACACTCTTGCATCCCACAACCACCCGTTTGGCTACAGCACATCAAGAAAATCACTCGCAGGTGGGTGAGCCATCACAGCAGATCCAGTCGAAGCTGCACTCGTCGCAGCAACAGCCGATGATGCCGTCTCCTGTATACCCCTAAGAACAACAGCAGCAGCAGCAGGAGCATCAAGACCAAGAGCTTCCACCTCTGCCTCTCTCTTCCTCTTCTTCACTTCAGCAACTTGACTCGGTTGTAAACCCAGAGCTGCTGCTGCTGTAGCTGCTCCTTTCTCCCTTGCAACAACAGCAACAGCTTCCACTGGCTTCTCTTGCATCAAAAGGTCCACGTGGGACCGCTCTCCAGTAGCCGTTCGATTGACTGCTCCACCGAAGGAACTGCCCACGACGCCACTGATACTCCCCGAGACGCCCGTTCCCTTCCCCATGGACAACGTGACCGTCAGCTTGCGCAACGGTCCACTCTCGTCCTTTGATGTGCCGTAAATGTCCGTCACTTGATCCAGACTTGGCTCCCTGGCTATGCTCGTGTACAAACAGCTGCTGGAGAAAAGGTGCTCCGACTCAGTGTACGACCGAGTTTTCCGCACATTCGCGTCCTTACGCGGCTGTTTCGAGTCGAGAAACCCGTCCCAGCCACGGACGATGTTGCCGTGCGGTGTCTCGTCCAGGTACACGGCTTCTTCGTCTTCGATTTGAGCTTGGAGAGCCAGGACGGTCTCATGAGCTCGACGCTGGGCTTCGTACAGTGTCCGCATCTCGTCGGACAAGACGCCGCGAGCTGCGTCCATGGTCGACGACGACAATGATGATTTTTGATTGGTTGATTTGGTGGTTTTGTCAGGACAAATATGTACGATTAATGGATTCGAACGAGGCGTGCGAACAAAAAACAAGTTATGAAAACCCCGATCGGCGGACTGATATAGCACGGATCTCGAGAGTTGATATGGCTACATCTCCGTTATACGACAACGTCGCGAGTGTCATCTTGATTCGCAGTCATAGCAGTTAACGGAATTTGAGACGACGGCGACTTTGGTGATGAAGGCGGCGTAAAGTCCTGCTGACCTTTTCGTTTCCGAACGCAACGTCGCAAAGACCGAGGCGAGCTGCTGGTACTTGCAGTGGAGGAACCGTTTCCTCGGCCCTTAAGCTGCTGGTCGCGTGGTTGACCACCGAAAAGCGGCTTCAAGTACCTTTCGTCGATACGCTCCCAGATGCTGTGGATGCCACGAATGTTACGGCGGGAAAGTGACCCACCAATGCGGTGGAACGCAGCACCTGCGTCGTGCTCATCGTCGCTCGAAAGCAACCGCTCGTTTGCACCCTCGCTGCGAGTCAGCACAGCAACTTTAGTGTGAAATCAACACGCACGTGCGCGATCATGTCTGATTGTTCCACGTACTTGTCACAATCTTGCGTCGCTGTCAAGCCGAAATAACGCAGCACAGGACTTGTGCCCATCCCAAAAACCTGCATAGACAACATTTGTGTTAGGTACGTGTGGTTGCCGCGACGTCGTTGGTAGCTTACCAAAGTCGTGAACATGACCGTGAACAGCGTCGTGCTTTGAATCACGCTCGCGTGGACACGATTCGGCGTGTACACATTCAGTGCCAGCGCAAACGCAATTGCTCCACGAAGTCCGGCAAACCAGACCACGACCATATGGCTCCACGGGATCTTGTTGTCTTCCGACCGACAAAGGTTTGCAAGTGCACACATCGGGAACGTGTTGAGCATGCGTCCCACGATACAAGCGATCATGTTGGCGAGGATGAATCCCCAGTCCCACGTGAAATACCCTGAGTATGCGACGACACTCATTCCCATGTAGATAAACACAAAGTTCTCCGCCATGAATGACGAAGTCGTCAGCAAGTGCCGCAAAGCCGTCGCACTCTCGTCGGCTATGTTGTACAGGTGATAGTGACTCATTAGCACGCCCGAGAAGAACAGTGCCACGATACCGCTCATCCCAACGAGGTCAGCAATCACGTAGCTCAAGTACGCCGAGAGCAGCACAATCGATATCTCGTAGGAAGGGTACTGCCGCAGAGCCGGATCGGCTTGTTTGAGCAAGAATGCCGACGTAAAGCACACAACAGCTGCTAGACCAACAGATCCGAAGCCAATTCCAAAGACCTTGGTGATAATGATTCCTGCGTCATGTAAGGTGACATCAGCAATGTCGTCTCGGATAAGGCCCTGGAACAGTGTGAACGACACGATCGCTACGAACACGTATGCAACACAAAAACGTGAGGCTATAGCGTTGGTCCTGGTGGTGAGCAACTAATAAAAAAAACGATAGAATACTCACCAACGCCGTCATTCAGCATACTTTCGCCGAAAACAAGATTAAAGAGAAGCGGAGGTACGCCATTCTTCTTGAACACTGAGAGTGTCGCGACTGGATCGACTGCCGAAATGAGTGCACCGTACAGGTACGCTTCTGCAGCTGTCAGCTTGGTAATGAGCCCTAAATTGCCCACCCAGATCAAGATACCGCCCGTGATGAATGTCGCAACAAGCGTTCCAACGATCGATAGCAGCATAATCGCATTGACATTGGAAAAGAAGCCCTGGCATTACATTCCAATGCAAACAGACAGGTCACCACACCGCACCATATATCAACGTCACACATATTTCAACCAAAGACGCGACTCGAGCCGTATAAATACCCTCTTCTTCATGTTGAACCCAGCTTCCAAGATAATCGGCGGCAGCAACCTACAAACCAGCAACCCCCCACACACAACTAAATTCACGACCCAGATTCTCCATCATCCAGCCCGACAGCAGCAACGCACGCGTAAAAGAGCACTTCCGGATCCATGCCATTGTTCAGCGATTCCTGCCCCACCAACAGCCAGCCCAAAATCAATACAAAACCCGCAACCTCCTTCACCACAATCGACCCCTCCGTCCCGTACCCGTGGGTAAAAGATCAGCACTCCGACGCCAAACTACATCCAAGCAGCACAGCATAACACCCACCACAAAACCCCATCAACCGTCATCTCTCTCTCCTTCCATTCCTGTCCATATGAACGCACCAACACGCCAAAGGAAATGGCCACAGCGGACTCGGAAATCAGCGCGGGATGCGTCGAGCGGTCCAAACGGTAGGCCACAAGCACCAGTGCCAGCTGCAAACTGGCGATCGCACAGAGCTCCAGCCGCACCCACGCAGCGCCCTCCTCCGTCGTTGCTACAGCAGCAGCTCCTGAGCCTGTTACCCCACGCGCTGCGTCCAGCACGGCGTTGCCTGTAGCTGACGCAGCCAAGTCCAGCTCCTCGTCGCTTCCCATGATCATGACGCAGCAGAGTTCTGATGATGACGCAGTAGAGTTCCCTGCGTTCTCGCTAGTCGTCGCCCACGGACGTGACTGAGCGAGTAATCAATCACGGTGAGGACTGATGATTGGTCAAAATGTCTATCCACACGGGACATGAGGGGGTGGTTGTAATTCGATCAAGTACGAAATAAAACCGACCGTTCGTCTCAGGAGGTTGTGAGTCCTGTTTTAGTGCCCTCGTGGCGGCCAGTGGCGTGTCAACTGGTCTAAATCTGCGCGTGTATCGACACTTGGCAGAATGGACGCGACGTGCACGAGCTTGATCCTGTACCCTGCGTCCAAGACACGGAGTTGCTCGAGATCTTCGGTGGCTTCGAGACGAGAGGGAGGCAACAATGGGAACGCCGGTAGAAACGCCGTTCGGAACGCGTACATGCCCGCGTGGCGGAGATAGACCGTTGTCGCAGGCGTAAACGCGCCATCCTTTGAGTGGGGGATCAAAGCTCGGGAGAAGTACAGCGCGTTACTAGAGCAGTAGGTACCACAGATAGACGGCAGATAGACAAGTAGGTAGACAGATAGGTGATACATGTGGTTAGTATGGAGAGAGCGCTTGATGATCAATACATACACCAGGCATCGTGTCTCCATCTTCGTACCTGTTGCCGTCTGCAACGCACTTGACGACGTTCCGATTGCGGGCGTCTCGTTCGTCCACAATTGGCGTCACTAACGTGCTCATCACCGTGTCTCGTCCAGCAGTACGGAGGGCGTCGATGCACTGATCAATGTGTTTCGGGTCCACGCCTGGTTCGTCGCCTTGTACATTCACGACAACGTCGTACTCGCGCAGCTCCTTTGGGTCCATCAACTCCAGTGCTTGTACGATGCGGTCGGTGCCAGTCGCACAAGCGCCAGTGAGCACCGTGTCGCCTCCAGCCCGTTGGATCACGTCCAACACTCGACGACTGTCGCTCGTTACAACGACTTTTGACAGCAGATTCGACTGCCTCGTAGCTGCGTACGTGTGCTCGATCATCGTCTTGCCAAAGAACTCTATCAAGGGCTTGGCAGATAACCGCGTGGAGCCAAGTCGGGCGGGGATCACGCCCAGCGCCTTCATGAGTCACTAAAGTCGTTCCAACCGCTTCTGAGACTTTGGGTTTTGAGCTATTCGGGCCACCCATCCATGCAGCTTGAAGAGGGACTTCGTATGCGTGAAGAACACCACGCTGGAAGAGACCGTCACTCGGCTGTGCGTCGAAGCACCAATAGGTGGAGAGCGCCTGCGTCTCGGAATGGCGCACTAACTAGCTACGAGCGCTGGGTGAAGGTGATCGCGCTGGGCTCGCTGAGCGTCTGGACGATCTTCGCTCTCTTTTTCTGGCACTCCGGCGTTGGTCCTGCTTCACAAGTCACAGGGACATTGCGGCTGCCAAGTGGTGATAGCGTGAAGGCGTTCCCGGAGGAGACGAACTTTATTGCGATTGGAGACTTTGGCACGGGCAATGAGAGCCAACGCAAAGTGGCGTTGGCCCTCGAGAACTTCACGTCGAGGATGGATCCGCCCCTGGCGTTTGTATTGTCCACAGGAGACCAGATCTATGACCAAGGGTGCGTCCGTTAGTTATAGCTGTAGCTGTTCGGTGGGGATCGACATTCTGCTTATGGGGAGATGTGTCGGATGTAGGATCGAGTCCGTTGCGGATCCCCTGCTTTCGACGAACTTTGAGCAGGTGGGATACATTTGTGTGCTGCTGGTTCGATTGAGCTTGATGACGTTGTGCTGATGGGGATGTCATTGTGCTTTTGCGGCAGATGTATACACACGCCACTTTGCAAGTGCCGTGGTATGTCACGTAAGTCAAAGGCATCCGTTTTGCCGGTTTTGTTTTCATTTGGTTTGCCTTCAAAGCGATCCCTGGACCACCGAGTTACGGTTGTTAATGATCATGCGTGCGTCATGCTGGTGAGGGCATTTAGAATTGGGAACCACGACTGCGAAGGATCGATTGATGCCATGCTCCAGTATGCAGATAAGAAGGACTCGTTGTGGTACATGCCACGCCGGTATTACTCCGTCGATCGTCCAGTGGCACCCAAGACAATCCTGAGACTCGTTGTCATTGATGCTTGTGATTTGGTCTGTGGTCGCGAGCCTCGCGACATTCGCTGCAAGGAACGAATGATCGAGCAGTCCTCTGCAGCAACAAGACAGTCGCAGTACGAGTGGATTGAAGCAACGCTGAGTGCTGGTAAGCCAGCCGGTGTGGACCAAATGTGGACGATCGTTATGGGCCATTGGGGCGTGTACAGCTTCGCGGGCAACGCCGACACGCCCGAGTTGATCAACGTGCTGGACCCGATGCTGAAGAAGTACAAAGTGCACGCGTACTTCAACGGCCACGACCACTCGATGCAGCACATCCGCAAGGTAGACACGAACAACAGCTCCATTATCCGCAACTACTTCGTTTCTGGTGCTGGTGGCTACGACATCCACGACCTCCAACCCAATGCGCGTGCCAATCCTGACCTCGTGCACGCAGCCATGACGTATGGCTTCATGTCCGTGCACGTAACGAGCACGTGTCTCCGCGTGCAATTCGTCGACGACTCGAGCGATATCCTCTACACCACCAACGTCCAAAGCAAGTAACGACTTCAACAACCGGAGGCTGTCCTGCAAATGTTAGTAATTAGCAAAAAAAACAGCTGATGCAGTGGTTCATGTAAACGTAACCAGACAAAATGATTACGCGCGTCCATTTGTGGCTGGGCAAAAACAACATCCACCCCTCTTGCCTCGTCTGTTCTAACTACTTCACGAGCCACTGCGGATGCTGAAAAAAAAGAGAAAATAGAGAGAGGAAAAAGAGCTCCTCGAGGTTGATCTACGCCGCGTCCTTCTGCAGCGAGAGCCAACTCAGCTCCTTGGCCTTGACAAGGTACAGCACAAGCTGGTCCTCCGACCGCTTGGTCCTGACGTCCGAGATCTCGGCGTAGAGCTTGGCCACCACGAACACGCGCGTCTTGCCGCCGTCCAAGTTCTTGATCTTGACCGAGAGGCTGGTGGCTGTCCAGTCAATGTGCGTGCTCTCCTCGGCGTGAAAGCCAATGCCCGGCAGTTTCAAGTACACGGACACGCGTTTCTTGCCATCTGCCCACGCAAAGCTGGCAATGGCTTCGGTTACTTCAGCAGGCTCGAGCGCCGTGAGAGACTGCGTCTTGAGGAGACGCGGCGCGGCCTTGCCGTCCCACTCGTGGATCTCGACGTTCTCACGCTGCTTGTGTGCGTAGTAGTAGCTGTTCTTGCCCTTCGTCTTGATGTTCGACTGCAGCGCGGAGATGTCGGCAGGGTCGGGCATGACTGGATTGTTGTCCATGATGTCGACACGTGCACGAGTAAGTAAGTGCTAAGTAAGCGTTTGGGCCTCTAGTGACGTTCATCGGACGGACGGACCGTGGCAACCAGCGTTCTAGAATGCTGTCTCGTCGTCGCTGACGTGCACCACACCATCCGTGGACAAAGTCAGTTTATGTGGTGTACACAAACATCCGGTCAAATCAAGTCAATTTTCAAATGTTCGAATGGTTCTTTTCCATCAAGGAGAGGCCCTGGATCGAGTGACTTTTTTTCGAAACAGCACCGACTCGATGCCTCGAGTTTTCCAAACCTTACCTCGGTTTACAGACCACCCCGCGTCCCTCGGATCCCTCACCTTCTGCCGCCAGTCCGTCCACCTCGTCCATCCTTCCCTTCTGGACCTCACGCGACTGCTATGGCGAGCGCCCGCACCGAAACACGACGCCTCGAGCGCGTACCCTCGTCCTCCCTCCTGATGCGCTCGTCTCCCAGCCGCAGCGACTCCCGCAAGCGCTCGCACGATGCGTCCGAGTCGAATGCTTCCAAGCCGTCAAGCGGTCCTACAAAAGGCGTTTCAAGCGCCAAAAAGAGCAGAAAGGACGTCGCATGTGGATCGAATTGTATCACCAGCAGCAAAAAGAGCGTCAGTTATACTCTCATGTGTTTTTTGCTGTCTTAAACTGTGTCGAAATGACTGTATTTTGATGTTTATTATTATGATTTATTATTATTATTATTATTATTATTATTATTACTATGATTATTCATTGTTATGTATTGTCATGCTGATGATTTTATTGTGTGATTTGTTTGTTGTTATTGTGGATGTAGGCTTCAGACCGCTTTATTCCCACACGGAGCGCCATGAATCTAGACCTCGCGCAGTGCAATTCGCCCGAGACGGCAGCAGCTATTGAGGCAGTTACTAAGAGCAGACAGAAGAGCAGTCCCAGTCGCTCAGGCGCGCGTGCAGCCTCGAGCACTGCCGCTGAGGAAGAGGAGAAGCAGATTTACAAGAGGAGACTAGCCAGCGCTTTGCTGGGCAAAGAAGACGACTCGAACCACAAGATTCTCAAGTTTACAAAGGACAAACCGGCGGTAGCTCCGCCCGACTCGTTCAAGTCTACGCTTCAGGCGAGGTTTTCTCACAATAAAGTGACTGTTGTGCCTGCTTCTGCTGCCAAGAAACTGAACCGTCATGTCCCGTCGGCACCAATTAAGGTGCTGGATGCACCCGAGTTGATGAACGACTACTACCTGAACTTGCTGTCGTGGGGAGCCAACAATATCTTGGCGGTGGCACTGGGCCAGTGTGTCTACCTCTGGAACGCTGCGACTAGCGAGATCAATGAACTCATGGCTTTGGAAGGAGACGAGTACGTGAGCTCGGTGCAATGGAGTGATGCTGCAGGTGGCTCGGCTCATTTGGCTATTGGAACGAGCGAGTCGGTCGTGCAGCTGTGGGATGTCACTGCATCGCGCCAAGTTCGAACAATGAACGGACACTCGTCGCGTGTAGGCGCACTGGCTTGGAATAGTTATGTGCTTTCGTCAGGTTCGCGTGACAGCAGTATCATTCACCACGATGTTCGAGCGCGGCAACATCAGCTGTCAACACTGACGAGTCATGAGCAGGAGGTTTGTGGGCTGCAGTGGTCTCCTGATGGCACCATGTTGGCTTCCGGTGGCAATGACAATGCACTGTGTTTGTGGAAGGCTAGTAGCATTGGCAGTAGCCGCAGTGTGCAAACCCCTGCTCACCGGTTAGAACAGCACACGGCTGCAGTGAAAGCAATTGCATGGTGCCCATGGGAGCGTAACCTACTCGCTACGGGTGGTGGTACGGCAGATCGCACGATCAAGTTTTGGAACACGACGAATGGTGCAATGTTGAATAGCGTCGATACAGGCTCTCAGGTGTGCTCACTGCTGTGGTCAGCGACAGAGAAGGAGCTCTTGTCGTCGCATGGGTACTCACAGAATGAACTGTGCTTGTGGAAGTATCCGAGCATGGCCAAGGTGAAGGAGCTTACAGGTCATACATCTCGCGTGCTGCACTTAGCGCCGTCACCTGATGGTGAGACCGTTGTGTCTGGCGCTGCCGATGAAACATTGCGATTTTGGAAGGTGTTCGGTCCCAACCGTAAAGCGCGGAAAGCCGGCTCGAGCACTGTTGAGCTGAGCAGTTCGTCACTGTCGAGTGTCATGAGCATCCGTTAGGTTGTGTATACTATTCCCCGATGTCGTAGTCACGAAGCTGTGCGCTTGTTTCTAATTTACAGACTAAGGTTGCTAAAGCTTGGATTCACGAGCGAAAGGGTGACGATTAATATGTTTGAATGATGTTGAAGGTGCGTGTTCACGTCGAATATGCATTCGCTGGACCTGATAAGGTCGTTTATCCTTCTCACGTGCATGGAGTAACCAGCTCGTGCACTAGTGGGAAACAACGTGAGTGTGTATAATCGAAGAGGCGACGCAACATTGACTATCTCTCTTCACCAAACGATGGAGTGCTCGTAAACGCTCTGTTCGTGATGAACTGCGTTTATCTCCGAATTGTCATAAGAGTTAGGCGGTTGAGGAGTCGCATTTTTGTCGTTTGTTTATCACTGGAATTGCACGAGTGAAATAGCAAACACAAGGTGCAACTGCGTAAAGAGTGTGCCCCGGTTCCTGGTATCGCTCGTCCAGCACAGCGACTTTTAGAGAGCCAGGAAGCTGCAGTACGTGTCTTCACCGAAATGTCATCCGTCAGTATCTCCAATCGAAGCGAAGAGCTAGTAACGATGTAAATGTAAATCCACGTCCGCAAGTTCATGCAACGCCCAGCACATTGTCGAGCACTTCGACGAACGGTTGGTCATGCTGCGACTGTATTCAACAATAACGCTGAATTGTGCAGGCCAAGCTTCCACAAACGACTCATTTCCTACGATAGGCCGCTCCTACAATCCTCAGTCTATTCCGAGATAGCTGTTGGTTGCAGCTCTCGGAGCCTTTTCGGAAAAGAAGGACATAGAACCGACGCTAGATCCGTTGACATTAGGGGAATGCAACCCAGGACACGAAATAGTGGTACACTCGCTAGCGGCTCCACCCAAGTGCTGACTTCTTCGGGACCGCGGCAGGACAGCAGCTGCTTGTAGTACCAATACGAACGCACTGCATAGTCGTAATGAAAGCGGGTGAATGTCTACATTGACAAAATGCAACGACTGGCGTATTGTCATGCTCTCTCGGTGATATTTCTCGACGCCTTTGTTTCCTCAACTCTGTTCGTTTGTAAGTTGGATTGAACCATACTAAGACGATCGATCTATCCGTGTGCTGACAGTGATGCTAGGCGGCAGGTGATAATTCCCTTGCGGTAGACTGTAGCAGCGCATGAATGGGATTGAACTGTACGTGAACCTAGTTCCGTGGCCACGTTAAACAATGTACCTGCGTACGTACACGTTGGTGGAACAGATCTCCAATAAAGCTCGCAGTATATCGCAGCTATGTCCAGATGAAGGTTCAAAGCCATCGCAGCAGGCTTGAAGATTATACTCAATACACCCGATCGAGCGGTATTCATTGCGCGATCCAGGGCGAAGAATCAAGCACCTTCACCTTTGCTAGCATCACTTCGGTACGTAAGCAAGTCAGGCGACATGACATGGAAATGCCGTCGAGTCACCACACTGCTGTTGGAAAAATGTGATGTATATTGAACGCTTGCACTTGAGTCGCAGGATGTCAAAGTTGCATCCTATCGTCGCATTTTCCCCGTGTTTTGATGACACCGAGAAGAAAACGGACGCATTGGCCAACACATCATCCCTTATACATCGCCTGACGGTGAAGCGACTGGTGTCCGTGTCGGTGTGCGCAGTTGACGAAACACTATCTCCGCTGTTGACACGGCTACTCCAAGCATGCCATCAGATGTCAGCCTTCCGGCCTGTAAAAATGTATTCCGTTGGCTTCCACGTAGAAGACTCAATGACCACCATGGTGTCGCGATAGCGTATCGCTGACGGCGTTCAGAAGAGCTGAGAAGCGACTATTCGCAGCCATGCTACTTTTCAACACGCGATCCACGTCGTTGATTCTCATCCAAATCTAGCCGATCCAAGTAGAGCAATGCATCCACTTAGCTACATCACAGGCCAGCAACAAATCGCGAAAGCGATACGTACCATTGCTGGGTACAGATAGTGTGGATCCTTCTGATGTTGTACTCTGTAACACTTCTGCTTCCGTCCACCCGCGGCAACTAAACCCCTTTGTACACACACTCGTATTTCCCCCATTCACGCTATTCATGACCTCACCCGACCGTCCTCTTCACCCACCAGCCTTCTCCGCAACATTGTCCCTCTTCTCTACGGTAGCTTCAGCTTTTCCTCAGCACGGCCCCAAAAAGCGGCAGCACATGTTTACAACCCCATCCGCTATCAGTCCCTTGTTTCCATTCCAGATCCAAACACGTGCCAGCGCCCGTTCCGACCAAATACGTACGTGGAACCCACGTGACGATTATCGTTCTCGAGCGCGTGCACCTGCGCCTTTGCCGTGTGTCCAACTCCCACTTTCCGAGTCAACAATCCACCTGTCAAACCTCAATAATCCACGGCATGGCCAAAGTCGGGACAAGAAGCTTCCGCGACTCGTGCTTCTGAGACAAGCGAACAAAAACGAAGCCGAAACGCAAAAAAGAGACGGCTTACCTACACTCCCGAGCCACAGACAGACAACAAGGAGCTCGGACTTAACGATCGAGCCTCCCCCTCCTCTCCACTTTCGCCAGGTCAGGTCCCTTGGGTATCCCCACCGGGGTTCTCGATGAGTTCAGCACCAAGCTCGACGATTGGCCCCGCTGTGGTCTTTTTCTAATCCGAATAAACATACGGACGACTGACCGAACGAATGAATGAACGAATGAATGACCGATGTCGTGAAAGCAAAGGACGGACAGATGGCCGTTTGAAGGGAAGGGGAAGCCGCCGCTCGTTTTGACCTGCACCCTCCATTTCAAGTGCTGGGACGTGTCCACTGGACTGGACTGGACTGGCCTGGACGCTCGCGATGTCGTCGCTCCTGCATGTCCGAATGATCTTGGGAACTATCGCACTGGGTTATGGCATCATCTTTGCCCTCTGTACGTGTCTCGTGGTCTACATGCGTCACTATCGCTCCAGCGCTTTGAGAGGGGACACACGAGCTGCACGTCGAGTGCTTCTACCAGCATTCCAGCCACTGCTGTGGCTCCTTACTGCCGTGTCGCTCGTTTATACGATTTGCTTCACGTTGTTGGTATCTAATGGTCCCTATTGGGCCCATCAGAATCGTGTGAAGGCCGAGGTCTACTACAGTGGACGCCTGTTTGTTATTGCTTTACCGGTGCTGTATCTTCAACAACGAGCAGTGACAACGCGCGCGTTGATTCGAGCGGCCATGTGCTCGCTCTTGCTTGCAGTGTACAATATCCCTATTGTGTGGATCGTGGATCTGACGGCAACAGTCGAGACAGCACATTATGTAATCATAGTAACGGGATCGTTGCCGCTGGTTGTACTGGAGTGGATATGTTTGCGGCCATCTGAGAGAGCTAGTCGCAAGACGTTGCGGGAATATGCCGTGTTTGTAGGCGTGTATTATATCATGCGGGCGACGTATACGGAGCTGTACTACCTCGGTGAAGATTTCGCCGTCGCTTCGTTCGTTGTGACGCTCATGAGTATCTTCTGGGGCTCGTTGGTTCCAGTGGTTATTTGGAGAGTTTTGAAAGCCGATACGGCACATTGGCGCGGACTTGGTAAACGTGCGGTCCACTTGCAATCGCTCTTTCGACAGAAGTATCACTACCTCCATGAACGCGTATCGTCGCGAGGACTGCATCTCTTGATTGAAATGCACCGAAAACAAATCATTGATTTCGCTTATTTGGAACTTCAGCGAAAGATCGGTGCAGGTGCTAGTGCTGTCGTGTTCCGAGGCACGCTCCACTCGAAGATCCCGGTTGCTATCAAAGTGTACACACCGCGAGTCCTTTGCGAGGATGTTGTAGCTGCGTTTTCTCACGAAGCAGCGTTGTCCGGAGCGTTACTTCATCCCAATATCGTCCGGTTCTACGGAATGTGCGTGTGTCCGCCGACCGTGTGTCTCGTGTCGGAACTCTGTCGAGCTTCGCTTGAAGAAGTCACGCGCACTAGTGCTAGGATGCGATTACTCCACCAACGAAGCCGAAGCAATGAGCGCGAACAAGATGTGGTTTCTCAGGGTTGGCAGCAACGCCAGCAGCTACTGATTGATTTGAATTACATGATTGATGCTACTCGTGCAGTCGTATACATGCACAGCTTTACACCAGCTTTCTTGCATCGCGACCTCAAGCCATCGAACTTCATGGTGGACTATTACGGCACTTGCAAACTCACCGACTTTGGTGAGTCGCGCAGTGTGCCGACGGAACATATAGGTAAAAGGGCAAATAATGGGACTGAAGATCACTCAGTGGCAGCGGCGACCGTTGGAGCATCGTCGACCATGTTTGTTGAAGACGCGTGTATGGGAGCGGTGACGCCAAACGCGCCTGCTCAAGTCACATCATCACCGTCCCTGCTGGGACGTGACCGTGGGCGAAATACAATGACTGTCCGTGGTACAGCAGATTATATGGCTCCTGAGCTGATTGAGGGCAAGGCAGGCACTGCTGTCTATGGCGAAGCGGCGGATATCTACTCGCTTGCTATCACGCTGTGGGACATTGTGCATCCGCTCGTCCCGAAGTACCCGGATGCTACTCGCAGTCACCTTCAGGTATTTGATAGTGTGCTTGACGGTGAACGGCCTCCGCTCAGTCCATCTCTTCATCCAGAACTACATCGACTGATGACTGATGCGTGGCATTCGCAGCCGGAACGTCGACCGTCCGCGGCGTACATTCTCACAGCGCTGGAAACACTTCAGCAAGAAGTCAGCGCTCCGACTGCGTTGCGTCTTGTTACAGCCCTCGATTGCACTGGGACACCGTCTACACCATCCATGGTTAAAGGTCAGCATATCATGCAGCGTATGGTCGAGCTTGACTTTGTGGACTCGGCATCCGAGGCTTATCGTATGGGCAACTCATTGATGAGTGCTGGTCTCTTACACCACTCTCAGCACCGCGTGTCATTCCGCAAGACGTCCGAGTTGTTTTACTTTGATGCTGATGTGCTGGGATTGTATGCACCAGCATCTCCCGACACAACTTCTGGGACCTCCAAAGACAGTCGCAGCTCCAATGATAATATCGATGACCCGGTACCAACTTTTTTCGACCGGCGGCACCGCCATATCTCAAGTGGTGACCATGGCCAGCGAGCAGCAAGTTCCCCAGTAGCGACTCGCTGCTTTTCACCGCCTGCAGCGAATAGACAGAGCGTGCCCACCGCCTGTCATCGAGCGAGCACCGAGTTGCCAGCATGTGGTTGTCGACGACTCGGCCGTGGTTTTATCAATCCAGCTTGCCGTCAAAAGCGTCGCTTTCGACGCAGTAAGAAGTGGCTCTCGATCGCTGAGGAGCGCATTTCCACGGGCAAGCTCCTGTTCCACGACGTCGAGTTGGTCGAACCTTTTTTCGACGAGACGGACGATTTTGAAGACTATAGTATCAGTGGCAATTGGGATGACACGAAAGCAGCAGCGACTGCAACAGTTCGAGGCACTACTTCGATTGCACGTATTGACGAGAATATCGAGCTCGAGCTCGCGGATACTTCTTGTTACGTCAACTTTGAAACCAGCGACCCGAGCTGAGTATTTAACACCACCGCGAATCAAATAGAGCACGACGGTAATTATGATCCGCGCGTAGTTTCTAAATCGAAACGCTACTGTGAAGTAACAACCGCACGAACGGACGGGTCCACTGACGAAACCCACCGCTTCTGATTCGCTGAAAACTCCAACAGCCAATCAGTGCAGCCCAATGCCTCTCACTTCCTCATGTTCGCCAAGCCTGCCAAGGTGAGCGGGAATGTGCTGCTCAAGAACAAGGACGTCAAGACGCTGCGCCGCGACGTCGCTACGTGCTTCCCTGACTCTCTAGACGGTCCTGATGACCCTAACCTGAAGCAATTGCTACCGCCCAAGACCGTTGTCCAGAAGATCCGTTTCCAAGCGCCGTCTCGGGTCGTTGTGTTTACTTCAGAGACGACTAAAGCGCCGCTGATATTCGATATGACAGGGAAAGGAGAGTACTGTTTTAGTGTATATGCACTCTGGCAAGCACCAGCTCTGCTGCCTCGTCTGACGGTGCACGTACCAGTAAGTACGTTTGTGCTGCGTGGAGCGGACGTGATGCTGCCGGGCGTCGTTTTTCCATCGCAAGAAGCGCTGCAGACGCTGCGAAAGGGAGAGCTGCGAGCTGTTTATGTGCAAGGAAATCCCTGCGCTATTGCAGTGGGGGAGGTGCTCGTGGATGCAGCCGACGTGGAACGCAGTGGCAAGAAGGGACGAGCGCTCAAGCTGTGGCATGTGGTGGGCGACGCGTTGTGGCAAATGGGGCCGCAAACGCTGCCAAATGAAGGGTTTCTAGGAGACCAAGTCGTGTCTATTGGGGGACAGAAAGGACAATCGGAGGGTGAGGAGAAGCAGGAGGGACGAGGTATACGAGGTGGTGACGCTGGTGGTGGGATGTCGGATGGGGTAGAAGACGAAGTGCAGGTAAATGAGGAGGAGGAGATGGAGGAGAAGAAGGAGAAAGTGACGAAGGAGCAGATGGATCGGTACTATGTCGAGACTTTGCTGCAAGCACTGAGGACTTCACGGGTTCGTGAGAAAGATCTGCCGATGCTGGCGAGCTCGTTTCATGCCAACGTGCTCTTGCCGTGTCGTCGAGCTGGCGTCTTGCTGAACATCAAGCTGAGCTCGTTCAAGAAGCTGTCGGTGTACTTGAAAGGGATGGAAGCGCATGAACTGCTGACTGTCGTTGATAACGATGGAGTGATGTCAATTACAACGATCTCTCGACGCCATCGGTACGTGATGACGCTGTTGTGTTGTCTGAAGGCTGCTCTTGTTGACGCTAATGTTTGATCTGTTGCAGGGATGTGCTGTCGCACGAAGTGTACGAGACCGCTGAAGAAGTGCAGCAGAAAGAACAGGCCACTGCTGACAAAGCGGCAGGTGTGCACGCTTTTGCTCCTGGTCAGTCTGCACCCGAGGTCGAAGAGAGTTTCGGCCTGTCACCTGCGCTGAGAACGTTGCTCCGGCCAATTTTACCCGTCGCTTCTGTTGACAAACCGGTTCAAAAGTACTATTCGCGTGTGGAGGTTCGCGACCTGGTGACTCTATATGTTGAAAGTCAAGGACTGGTTGACGCTGAAAACCAGAAGTTTGTGCGACTAAACGGTCTCCTCACGGATGCTCTCTATAGCAAGAAAGCACCTGTTGGCGGGTATAACGAGCGCCTCTCCCGACAGGAAATTTTCAACCTTCTGCTGTCCAAGTGTACGCATTACCACCGAATCAAGCTTTTTCCGACGCATGCAGTTAAGTTCCGTGGCGGAAGTTTCCGTCCGATCATGATTCTAGCTAAAAAGCTGAAGCGCCGAAACAACACGACGGTAACGTCCATTGCGTGCTATCAGCAGTTTGGCATCGAAGGTGCCGCGTTTGCTAAAGAAGTGCAAAAGAAATGGGGCTGTAGCGCTGCAGTGCGGCCATCTGAAGACAAGAGCTTGTGCGAAGAGATTCAAATCCATGGCCAGATGGTCAACGAGGTCTTGGAACATCTGGAGGCCAAATATCACATCAACGCAAAGTTTTGCAGCGTGACATATGGCAAGGACGTCAAGGCCAAGAAGAACAAGTGAGGCGACAAACGTGTGCACGAATGAGTGCATCTAAGTATTAGCCGTGGGACATCTCTGAGTGGATAGAAGGCGTTCTAGGACGACGTAGAATCCTTCTCTTTTGGCGGCGATGCAACCGAAGTAAACGACGTTCTCGATTTGCGTCCGCTTTTCTTTTTCTTGCGAGGAGCGGTCTCATTGCTTGTCGCAGCAGAAGATGCGGATGGTACGTCGGTGGCAGCTGTGGTCGGCTTGTGCTTGGACACACTTGGAGACTTTCCCTTCTTTGTCGCCTTTTTGCGCTGCTTGTTCTTGGTGCGTCGAGCCTCGATGGGATGGCGAAGCAAGACGTGATACGTGACTAATGCCAGAGCACACATGGGCGCGAGGTAGAACGACATATGGGCTCGGTCCAAGCCGTAGATGACTTGGACAGCAGCACAAATCTGGAAAGTCATCGGCACGATGGCATGCATTGCCACATCTACCTTGCTCTCTTCCAGAAACGCCTTGTACTTGGCGGCCTCTTGGAAGTTCCCATTTCCGCCTCCGCACAATCGACACGATCGAACGCAGAAGTCACAGAAGTCTCGCGAAGTCTTGAACCGGTACATACAATCACACGAAACGACACGAAACGTTGGTCCAACGAACACTGCTCCACCAGGTCCACCTGCCGCAATGCGGTGCGTCGTCTTGTCACTGTACTTAACAAATACAGCTCCGGGACCGCCATCCTCGAAAACACACTTTGGGCAGTTCTCAGCAGTGATCTTGACACTGCTTGCTGGACTACTTGATGACATTCCGTAAATGGATGCTGCATCTTGTCCTGACGAGGCACCGAAGAACGCCGTCGGAGGCAGCGGAATCATACTGTTGAGCGACAAATGGATAATGTACGTGTACATACTCAAAATGACAACGTATACTCCACTTTCCATCAAAAGGCTGTTTGAAAGCTCTAGCGGCGGCAAACGCGCGACCTCAGCAAAGTAAGCCACTTTTCCTACCCAGGAGAAAATGGATAGCCATAGTACAGCGAAAAGCGAACGTTGCATACGCTGCTGGTCCGACGTTCCGCAATCACCTCCACTCAATGCCAGTGTGTACATGACAAACACTATGAAAGACGACAGTATCAACAGTGCCAAGACACGGGACGAATTCCATGACAATGTGTCGGTAAAGTGTCCCAAAAGCTGTGCGATAGCGTGGACGACGACGACTATCATCCAGGTGCGAACCTTCAGTCGAGCAGCCACATTGCTGAGTGTGGACATAACTGGCGACACGACAAAGCCATGCAGCAATGAAAATAACGTCGTCACCGCGTACAGCAAGCCTAGCGCGTAAGCATACAGAATGGCAAACTCTGCGACCGTTGTCATCGAAGCAATCAGACTGTTCGTTGCCTGTTCATCCTGGCCGCCATAGTAAACGTAAAGCGCCCAAGCTGTCACAGTCAGCGTGAGCACAGCAATGACTGCCGTCGCAACCTTTCTCGAGCCGATGGTAAATGCCTTGCTCGAGAAATACGTCACGACGTTCTTGAGAAAGGCAGGGGCGTGCGCTGCTGGGTGCAGCATCGATGTAAACGAGGGAAAGTTCTCGCGGCGGGGCTCGTCGGAGGAAGACATTGACTGCAAATCAAAGCGGGACTGCCACTGCGAGACTTGCGCGCAGAAAATTTGCAGCGCCAAAACGTACATAATCACGAACACCGTCATGAGCTTAGTACGCAGCAGCTTGGCCAAGAACGGCGGGAGTAACAGCGCATATCCAGTGTACTCTCCAGGATAGTATCCATTCTGCACATACGTCCGATGCGACGAGACGTTCACGTTAGTCTCGATCTCCACGCCCTGTTCAGCATTTCCTTTTCCAAACAACACTTTCTTTGCAATCGCAAGCCGCGCACTCGGACTGCTCAATAGCTTTCTCGTCTCAAGATCCACGACCTCATACAAGCTCTGGGCAACAACTTTCATCAGCTGATGACACCACAACAAGCAGAAATGGTCTACCGGCGTTCCCACTGTTGGGATCGCCGATGCCAACACTGCAAAGGCCCGCGAAGGGTCTGCCACGGTATCCACACTCGTCCACGACGTCTGCACCAGTGTATCCTTGTGTCCACCAGCAATGGACACATAAACCACCTCGTCGTCTCTCTTTTTCATGGCGTGCATTCTGTCGTACACGGCATTCATCTCGGCGTCAAACGGGAACGACGGCTTCTCATACGGCACACCAAGTGCCACAACATGTTGGATCGAGCGTCGCTTGTAATTCGGCAGCAATTCAGCTGTCCGAGCCACGATGCCACCCATAGAGTGAGCTACCACCACGACACTCTCTGGTCTCCCTCGCTTCAGGCCTTGCTCTCCCTCGATCTTCTTGGTCTTGCGTCTCGTGCGGTACTCTTGAAGAATAGCGCGCACGGCGTCGTTCAGAAACGAAGCTTGGTCCGCAACAAAGTTGCCATTGAGTCCCGTGGGCTCTTCCTTGAATTCCAGAGCAAACACGTCAAAGAGCTCTTCATTCATGTCCCATAAATGGCGGGACAAAGACCGGGCTTGCTTGTAACTGCCGACATGGCCTGGCACAAATAAGACGGGCACACCAGCCAATGGCTCGCGTGCCAACTTCATCTGGACGCGATAGAGACGGTACTTTCGATGGTGCAAAAGCGGGCCACTCGAGCGCCACGTCACGGGCGAGTAGACGGGCCAGGACCACGTCATGTCGCATTGCGATTGCAGCGTCGTGGTCGTAGTCAGGTCGACGATGAACGTCGTCGTGAGCAGGACGCTCGAGAGCGCTAGCGCCGGCAGCAGCAGCCGCCGCCGCGACGGCCGAGATGTAGCCATCACGTTTGCGCAGGCGGTCAATATTGCGAGTGTTTTTGTGTGTGTGTGCTGTGTGGTGCACATAGATCGAGGTGTTCGGTGCGCTTTTGTGTGCAACGTGTTTCCATTGGCCACAATAAACCCGAACGGACGAATCAGACACGACGGACGAGGATAGCGGTACAAAACAGACGGAGCGAGTAGCTCCATGAAGGTGACGATCAAGCGCTGGCACGGCGTCGCGACGTGGACGTGGGGCGTCGACGAAGAGTGTTGCGGCATCTGTCGCTATGCGTTCGAAGCGTGCTGTCCAGACTGCAGGATGCCGGGGGATGGCTGTCCGCCCGTGTGGGGCGCGTGCCACCACGCTTTCCACATGCACTGCCTCGTCAAGTGGCTCGAGTCGCTGCAGTCCATGCGTCAGCACTGTCCCATGTGTCGGCAGGACTGGCAGTTTCGTAATTAACAGGATAGTGTGGAGGTGCTGGAAAAAGGCACGGAATGGGCGGATTGAAGCAGTAGAATGAGCTTGGGGGTGGTCCATACAGTGAACTGCTTGAGGAGTTGAGGTGTATCCGTGTACGTTCGCTCGTTTGTCCATTGGTTGGCTTGCCTGTGTGGATTGTTTGCTTGTTGTTTCTTCATTCTCTCAGTGTGTCTTGCTGCTCATGTGCGTGTGTGCTTGTGTTGCTGCTTTAGTGTTGCTGTTGCTGCTACTACTGCTGCTGGTTCGTCACATGGGCGAGCTTGAGCGTACGCTCGTGGTACACGTTGCGCTGGGGCATGTACGTAGCAAGAAAGCGTGCCACGTCCATGTCGCCCTGGACAAACTGCGAGGCAAGCTCGTCGGTGGTGTTGTCCATGGCTTTTGTTGCTGCTGCGAGTTGTTCCAGTAGTGCATCGGGTCGGTGGCGCTGGATGACGAAGGTTGTGAGTGTTAGGAGGAAAAGCGAGCGGACGAGTTGGGGTAGAATGCGGAACAAACGCACGTACCGCCATGATTCGCTGCCGTCGTGCTTGTTTCTCAGCTAGTGCTTGCTGAGCAGCATGTAGCTCGGTTCGTTGAGTCGCTACCACTGCTTGTAGGTCACGCAGCTCGCTCTCGTAGCCAAGAGTTGTGTTTGCGATGTCCATGTTGCAGTGCAGCACTTCATCCCTCAGCTTGGTAAACTCCGTTACCAATCGTAAATCTCTAACAAACTTGTTGAGCAAGTGTCTGTCCGTGTTCAATTCCTCAAGCTGGTCAACTCTACATACATCGAAAAAAGCAACAAAACAATCGTCAGCACGCTCTACCCCCCCCCCCGCCACTTGTTGACCAGCACTCGTTGCAGACGTACGAAAGGTCGTCCAGTTCCGAAAACACCACAGGGACCACTGGCATCTGCGTGCGCTGTATCTTGCTGGCATCCGGCTGTTGTTGCACTGGCTGTTGTGGAGGCTGCTTACTCGATGGCGCTCTGTACTGCGACAACGACGCAGTCGATGCTGTCGACGCTGACGAACTACTCCTGGATGAAGACACCAGCGACTTGCTTGCTGACATCTGACTCACTACAGATCGCAGCTCCGTGACAATCTCCGTCACAATCCGTCCAAGATCCGAGTGCGCCGTCCACTTGCTCAGATCCGGGTGGCCATGCACATTCCCTACCGTGTCGACCCACCGATGATGCACCGGTATCGACGTCTGAAATCCCACCAACTTCAACAGATCAACATCATATCATCCCAATTCGTGCACAACCTTTTGCAAATTTCACCTTAAGCTGCGGAACTTTCACTGGAAATTCCGACGGTAGGTGTCTGCACATAATAAAAACATACGCTCGCATCAGATTATAGCATCTTTTTCATCTGTTTCAGCCCTTTTTCGTCGTTTTAACACTTCGTTTTAGCAGCACTTCAAAGCACCATACAATTCGAGAGTCAATAAACCGCGTGGTGTGTCGGTTACCGGCACTTCAAAGGTCGTTTGCTGGTGGTTCTTGGCTCGACCTCCAGCGCGCACGAGACTCGCGAGCTGACGTCCTCGTCTGCAGTCCACAAGCACCACCAGAGTGTAAGAGAAGCGCCCGGGTCGATAACAAGTGACGAGAAGAAACGAGAATCGATTGACTGAATCACTTGCAGTCGCTCGAGCTCGCTCAGATGCGTCTCCTGCACGGGAGCTCTGCTCGAGGAGCTCCGGTACCCGAAGAACGACATTGTCTCGAAATGATCGCACGTAATTGATGTACTCCGATGAGATGAAAGCGGACCCTTGTTTTAGTGACTGTTGTGATGGTTTGTAACCGTCGAGTGCGAGGGGTACACTAATATGCTCCATGACGAGATTTTCGAACGTCGCAGAACACAAGTGTGCCTTGTATCGAAACGTTTATTGTAATAGCTGACACGGTACCGTCGTCCGTACTGCTGCCGCCATAGCACGTATGCATCCACGAACCATTTATATTGGAACAAGTATGAAAACAATCGGATTTGAATCGAGTTGATGCTAGAAAAAGTGACGACATGTAGAGAGAGCTCTAGCAAGTGTTTGGAACAGAGGCAGGGGGTCACTTGAGGCAGCTTTACTACAGTCCTTGCACCGTGGTAAGGAAAGAGTAGTGAAGTCTCCGGGGTCATGAATTGTAGACGAGGTGTAAGCGTCATCACATCGCAAAGCCGGTGTTCAAGAGCTTCAGTAGGTAGGTGTTGATCCGAGTCAGCTTTGAATACATGTACATCATTCGTCGAGTACTGATGACATGCTCCAGTTCACGAAAGTAAAACTTGGCATACACGTTGAAATCATTAACATCTACTACTTCCGCTGCTTCGACTGATCGAGTGAAGAAAATGACATACCCATCCCACAAGCAATAGTCCTCTCTATGCCAACTCAGTCTCGATCGATAACGCCGCGGCTGTTGGCAATAGCGAATGCCATTTGCTTCGCGAGCACAGCTCTGCTGGAATACGCTGGCAAGTGCAGCGTATTGGTGCATGTACGGGCAAATGGCAGCGCAAGATCGACATTTGCAATATCAACAACTCGGCGGACGACTTCGAATGGCGGCTTGAGCGCTGGGAAGCCTCCAGGAGGTAAATTCGGGCAGCCTGTCGCATAGAGCAGGAACGTTCGTCGCTCAGTGGCTGGCATTTGCTCCAGTACTTCAAAGAAAAATTGCACAGGCTGGCTATCCTTTGTGTATCCATGCGCGAGCTTTGTGTCTTTCATCAAGGAGTCCACATTCCACTCAATATCTTTTTCACCGCATAACATCGATAGCAACTCGGGAACGAACAGCAACCGCAATTTTTCTAGAGGAAGTACCTCACTAATGCCTTCACGGAACGCCAGTACCTGCGAACGAATACCCGAGTCAAGCCACAGTTCCAGCACAGCCCGTACGTATAGTATCAAGTTGCTCGGGGTCACATCGATATCTTCCCCACCAGCAACAAGAGGCTCCTGCGAAAATGGATCAATAAACGTGAACCCAACGGCGCTCAACCAGCTCTGGATGTCAAGGTTGTCGATTTGGACATTCTGTTCTCCTGTGCCGAGCTTTCGGGAAGCTTTGTACATCGAATGCACGATTCGACCGTGACTCAAAAAGATGTCGCCTAGATCTTCCAGTCCGAAACTTTCGCCAACCACAAGCTTAAGGAACTGCGGTGACAACGGCAACGGGAGCAGGTGATCGTCCATTAGTGCTTTGCCTGCGAGTCTACCCATCGTACAAAAACGTTCCACGAGCTTCGGGCTTGATCTGCGGTGAGGATACGGGAACAAACCGTTGGAGTGACGAATGACTGGCGTGTCGACGGCGATGCCACTAATATCAACTCCGGGCAACATGTCAGCCTCGTCGTCCTCACCAGGTATCCATAATCGGTCCGTCTTGGTTTCTGGAACCACCTGAAGCGCGTGGGCTACTGTTGAGTAGAATGCTGCCGTCACTCCAGAGCCGTAGCCCTTCTCGCCAACAAATACAACGTCCAAGACAGCTTTCCGCTTTGCGTGCATTTTCATCACTGCCTCCGCAGACTGTAGAATATTGTCACGATACACTTTGACGCGTTCTTTCGGAACAGGCGATATGGAGATCTCTTGGTTAAGAATACCGCCCCCTACCATTGACGACATTCCAGAGTCGGCTGAGCCTTCCTCGCTGCTCAGCCGATTGCGGAACCAGTGCAGTGAGCGGGTGCAGCCAAATGATGTAGAGCGAAACAATTTTTCTCGTAGATCGCGCGGAAAGAAAAACTTACAATGGGTCACTAGCGCATCGCACCAGGACGGATAAATACCACTACACATAGAGAGCACATCTTGCATCTGTGTCTCAAGCTTATTGTACAATCGGGGGCTCGTCCACAGCGCTTCATCTCGCAATGTAGTATCCGCACGAAATTGAAATAAATATCGGAGCAGGCGCATCGCGCTTGCCAGCGTATCAGGCACGCTAATTCCGTTACCACCACTGCCAGCTTCTAAAGTGGTGATGCAATGTAGCCACCGCAAGTCTTCCGTAGCGTCATCGCTGTCAAGCGTAGCAATACCGTAGGATAATAATCGCGCTGGCAATTTGGACGCTATGGCTGATAAAGGGGCCAGTGATTCGGTGCTAGAGCTCACCGTACTCGATGCGCTCGTCTCTGAAGAAGACTGGCCCTCCCATTGGATCTGATAGTCACAGTATAGTTTATACGTCAGCTTCCAAGGCGGAAGGGATGCATCTACGGTGGCGGTGGGATTCGCATCAGTGCAAGGGGCATTACTCCAAGATTGAGCACGGTATTCGCGACGCAAATCCTCCACACATTTGAGTACATTTTGGTCAGCAGGAAATCCACGAAGCACTATAGGCTGTCGTGTTTCCGTGCGATATTCTTTTACAAGTGCAGTCTCGGTGTTGTCGCTAGGCGCACCCTTCTCCTCGGTTTCATCGTCACCGCCGCTAGTGACAGCTTGCCGCTTTTCCATGTAACCTCGTGATCGCAGAAATTTTAGCATTTGCTTCGATTTTGCTGCATCTTTACATTCGTGCACCACAAGAGCAACGAACCCCTCGGCTTTCAGCAGTCTCCGATTCGCATCAGGGTCGGCGAACTTTGAAAACAGCATGCAGTACTTCGCGATCGGTCCGGTGCGACCGTATGTCGTCGGGCCACGCACAGCTAACATAAAAGCAATAAACTTTTCAATGTCCCAAGGAACTCCATACCGCGCAGTCTGTTGAGCAACAGGTGAAAGCTTCTTTCGCTTTTTCTTGTGCGATGCACCCGATCCGCTAAACGAATTGAACGCGTGCAGTATGGCCTCGCGAGCAACAGGCGTTGCCTCAAACCGCTGTGTGGATGGGTTCAGATGAATAAGTGCTGACGATGCAGGTATGTCTCGCCTCCACGTGCTTCGGTCAGGATACTCAAAACCACATTCGGACGAGACTGCATTCTGATCATGCACTGCAACGCTTGCGTCACACTTACGAAATCCAACCACCAAACTTACGTTCGGCAAGTGCGAGCAAATCATTTTGGGCTTCGTGCCTTTGGGCGATACATACGATTGCAAGGACGACAAACTGCCTCCACGCGAAAAATTTTCTGTGACGAAATTTACCTCGTCGGACGTCTTAGTGGAAACGGAAGGAGGCGCCGGTATTACCCCTTCTTCCCCTTGCACTTCGTTCTCCATCGGCTCGTTCGACCCATTATTCGATTGTGCACTATATGTGCTTGTTGACGCGTGATCAATACTGTCAACATCGCTGAGCGCGTTTCTGCTAAATGCAGGGTTACGCGAGACCAAGGTACGGAGTTGGTCCATTGCTATGTCTGATGGCCCTTGTCCGCCTCCAAATCGATTTTGCTGTAAAGATCCTGCGGCTCTCTCAAACGCCCGCTGAATAGCAGAGACATTGTCGCTCGAGCTGCCTCGTCCTGAAGCAATCTGCAGTGCTGCCAGAATTCGAGAGGAGCCGGAACTGGACAATGTACTGCCATCAACTCCAAAATTACGTATTCGATCTTGATTCACACTTACAATAAGAGAAGGGTTTGAGCCAAACGAGATTTCCACAAGAACGGTAGCGGATTCGCAAACAGATTCCGACCTGGTGGGAAAACCCTTGATCGTTCCAGCCACACAAAGATCTGTACTTGCTGAATCCAGAGAAGGCAAAACCCACACGCGGTCACCAACAATTCCTGTCAATGACAGGCCGTTCCGAAGCGGAAACAACCGTCCCATACTCGTCGCCTCCGTCTGTACACTCTCATCTGCACTTCTCACTGTAGTCATTGGGCGTGCGGGAAAGCGGACACGGCCCGTCTTCACGCGACTTTTTTCGATGCCGGAACTAATTTTCACGTCACGCAATACACTCGCATTACCGCTCGACGAGTCGTTGTCAGCGTAGATCCGGGTGACTTCTCCAACAGCACCGTCCACCTCAACTACGCTACCCACTTGAGGCTGAAGTGTCCGCGGACGAAGGCAATCTGCTCGCACATTGTGAAGGACTCGATTTTCACCCAACAATCTCACCGAGTGTGTGCTCTGCGCAGCAAGCATATCTTCACATGTTTGGTCTTCGAACTTGCAGACCCCGTCTGGATCATTTACGAGTATCGCTGCATACCAAGCTCCTGGTAATTTCATATTCGTTAACACACCTTCGTTTTTCACTTCCACCAGGCAGGTTCTGTTGCTTTCATTCTGATGTTTGTGGGTGGGCGACTTCCGTTTTCGCTTGTTGTTCTTTCGTTTTTTCTTGCCAGCAATTGCCTGACCAATGTTTGTAGCACATGGCAGCCCATATAGCCTCAGGTCCAGTGCAATATTCTCGTATACTTTCACGCTTCCAAGCAGCTTGCACTGAGAGTCATGGAGCACCATCTCCGCTAGATCATCGCTAGATCCACCAACTGGTTTGACCAGGTGGTAAGACCGTGTATCATCATATCCCACAACTACAAACTTTCTCCATTTTCCATCCACCACTTTCTGAATGCAATGCCCCACTAAATTGAGGTACAGCAATGACAGGTCGGAATCGATCACAGGTGTGCACCTAAAAAGCGACCTTTCAAATGACTGAAAGTGCGTCAACGGAGAACAATGAACCAAGTTCTCTTTCGCGCTTCCGTGCTGCTTACCGCCAACAGCTTTGTCTCCTGGCCGCACGAATGCGATATTTAGCTGCTTAGTTAATGGAAACAGCTCGCGTCCTTTGCCAGTATGATAAGAAATCAATGGAAACGTCTCTTCTTGTGTGATGATGCTCTGCAGCTGTACGATCAGATGCTTCAGCATAGAGGGACAGCGTTCAAAAGCTTGCATTATCGCTAACGCTCGATTTTCGTCAAGTGCACCTTGCGGGGAGATATACTGAACAATTGCAGGCAAAAGCTCTGAATGCTTGAACTCGTACGCTGTAATGGAGTCTGACTGCTCAAAAAGATCCACCAAATCTACCAAAACGAGTTCGTTCTCGCACAAAGAATCGTCATTAGAAACTTTCTTTAACCGCCTCGCAAGATTTCGAAGCTTGTGAAGATGGAGCATGCCACTTTCAAGCATGTCGGATCGAAGTGACTTCAGCAGATCTAACGCTCTTCCAAAAATTGTATTGCAGGGACTACGGAGACAACCACCACCGTGCGTCGAGCTGGCCCAGCACGTAGATGCCTCATTCAATAGCTCGATCTGCTCGCAGATTCCCCTCCTTTCAATTTCGTGGAATATACAAGATTCCTTGGACGATTTCCTGACCATAGTCTCCAGGATACGAAACGCCAAAATAAATGACGGTAAATCGTGAGCAGCAGTAGTCACACGTCCGCGAGTGACCGTCAGTGGAGACGCTGAAGCTGCCCGGTTTACGGAACAGGCCGGAGCATCTGCGCCAGCTGGATGCAATTTTTTGCCTTGCAGCAAGAAACGTACAGTGTCCAAGATGAGCACCACATCCGCCTCTTCCAAAGCGCGAATGAGCTGAGACGGTGCCATCTCCAGCACACATGCTATAGTAGAGACAACAGAGCGTTCCAAGTTCTGAATATTCATGTCACGTAGCACTGCTAATAGACATTGAGTCAAGGCAAGACTGAACTCATAGACCTCGTCAGCTGTGGCACAAAAGGCATCACGTTTCAGCACTGTGCTTTCATCTGTACGACCTTTGTCGCTTTCCCTAGACGCAACATTCTGGCTGGACGTATTGCCGACTGCATCTAGCAAAACTCCCCTCGTCTCTGTACTTGACGCAGATGAAACAGAGTCAAGGCGACCTCTGCTGCCCGATGGTGGCACCGCACTCAACAAGCCGTCTTCGTCGTTTGTCATGTCCCCATCGCTGCGGTCACCCATCTCTTGACTATGCCAGCTGGCGTCATCGGAGCCTTCGTCATCGTCATCGTCATCGTCATCGTAATCCAAGTAGTAGCCTTCTTCACCTTCAAACTCATCATCATCCATCTCATCGTCCTCATCATCATCCATGTATTCATCGTCTTGATCTGATGCACAGAACCACATGCGGCTTTTACCCCCTGCCACTTCATGGTTCTCTGACAAGTCACTGTCATAATCTTGCACGCTACTAGTGCACCCATAAAAATCGAGCAGCTTTTTCATTGGAGACGGAACAGATTTCACTGTTCCGTCCTCAATTGTTGTCTTGTCGGCCAAGTTTACGACATCAAGAACGGTATTATTTTCGCAATCTTTGGCATGCACACGTGCACCACATTGCAGCAAAAAAGCAGCGACATCGCACCGGCCAGTTCTAGCAGCGACGTGGAGAGCAGTGCCACCAATACCCACCTGGTGAATGTCAGCACCTCGCTTCAGGAGCAGTCGCACCATCCCTAGCGATGCACACTCCACCGCAACGTTGAGTGGTTTATCGAAACCATACTGTTGGGTGTCAGACGAATGTGGGAAGTCCAGGTCGGCACCGTCTTTCAAAAGAACATTAACAGCGGGAATTGAATCTGCTCGAATAAAGTCTAGTAGTAACGTCGACAGCACGTCAAGGTCCGGCAACAAATTCAACTGTTGACGATTGCGCCCCGTCCAAGGCGAATGTACGACCGAGTCTTTACAAGTACTCGAAATTTTGTCTTCCGCAGCGCATTGATCCACACAATTGCGATGAAGGCTGTTGGCGGACTCCAATGAATGCTTTCGGCATATTGCACGGGCAAGAATGGATGTAAGTTTCAACACGTTGGTCCGGACTGCCGTTGACGACAATTGCAGTAACGGTAGTATGCCACTAAATAATTCTGTATAAATTCTCCCCCGTAAGAACATGTCGACGATTTGTGGGCGGTTCTCAAACAAATAGAGTAACAAGGAGACCATTGCTAAACGCGATTCTTCCGACTCATCGCTGTCTGTGTTCACCACCACTGCAACGAAGTTGCGCAACACTTCAGATGAAACGAGCTGCCTTATTATATCAGGCCTGTCATAAGGAATGCGATGAAATATACGTAACAAGCACCTCGCTGCCTTGACGTGCAACGGGACATGTTTGTGTTGTAATAATTTTCGCAAAAAGCCAATCAACTTTGTAGCTAGTCCCAGTGTAAGTCGGGCACCCTGTCGTAGAGTTGTGGGTTTCTCCGAGTTTGCGTTGTCGGTAGATGGGTCCGCTTGACTAAGCTTTTTGCTCCATTGTAATTTGAAACAGCACTTTTGCAGGATTTCAAGCGCCGTCATTACGGTACTTGCATGAAAACCACCACCTCGTCCCTTATCTCCATCCGCTATATTTGTCAGGAAAGTCAGATATCCAGCAAAATTTTCCTGTGCTACCACTTCTCGAAGAGCGAACCTCTCAGTGCTACACAGACTTGACAAACCGCTCAAACACTCTTCCACGATCATCGATTCATTCTTTGCAACGTCAGGGTCTAAAGCATCGCCACCACTGGCATTCCTCCACGCTAATAAATTAGTAATGTACAACCTGACAACGTCCACCATCTTCGACCGCGCAAACATGTGCCGGTCCATTTTCATCATATAGTTAATGGACTGCAACGCCAAAAGTCCAACATTTGCGGGGTACTTCTGCTCGCGGCCACTGAAAATATCAGACAACACCGTCAATAGCTCTGGATCTTTATCTGTCTTTGATGGCGATACACAACCAAAGCTTCGAAATTGGAACGACGGACCGTCGGCCCATTTGTTTTCCGTTGATGCGTCTATCATTGCCAGCGTATGCGTCAACCTTTGCAAACTTTCAACCAGGCGACTACTCGTTGGCTCCACCATCATTTTCTTCAGCTCGCTTATCGAAATGCCGTACGCCGTTTTAGCTCGCTGTTGCAGCTTTTTTTCACGTTTCTGATGCTTCTGTTTCTTCACAGATAGCGTCTGCTTTTTCGCATTGTTACTCTTCTTTTCTTTAGCGTTGTCATTCGTACGCGCTACTTTCGACCGCTGTGCAAAGCAGTTCAGACACGTGCGTCCACAAGACAGCGTACCGCAGCTCGTACATCGCCACGTCTCTCTATCTTCTTCTTCATCATCCTCGTCGTCCTCGTTGCTATCGTCCTCGTCACTATCATCACTACACGACGAGACGATCGACTCGTCTCCATGTGTCGTCGAGGGTTCCGCAATACTAAGACCTGAAGACAGTGCAAGCTGCGGGTTCAGCAACCCACAGACGGCACAGACCCGCATCGCTGCTGGACTCACGACCGTACAGGCCGCACATCTCCATTCCGAGGCGGTAACAGTGCCTCTGAATGCTCCAGCAAAAGTCGCAGGTGGAGAAGGGTTCGGCGTCGCGCACATCTCGCAGAAACAGCGTGACGCCTCGTTGAGAAACGTGCAAGATGGACAGCTCCACTGCGTTGGTACAGCTTTGCCGCTCTTCTCCTCTTCTTCTTTCTTCTCTTCGCTTGCTTCTTCTTCTTGTTTCTCGTCTTCTCCGTGCTTCTCCTCCGTCTTGAGCTCCTCGTGCTCCTCTCTCTGGTGACAAGCGCTGCGCTTGCGCTTGCTGCCGCTCCGACGCTTGCGACTGCCTCGACTCGGCGCTACCGAGTGCTCCATCGCTCGCTTGGGGATTTCCACAACTGTCGGTGGCTGGCCATCAGGTCCGAATCAAACTAGGTACGAATATCGAACCTAGGCGAAGAAGAAGTCCCGAGTGTTTACACGACTTTTGCCACTTCGACGAGGTCCAGTGGAAAGACTCATTCGTAGACTTAGTCACGGCTGAGAAAAAGCATCAGCTTCTGTAGTCGGAGCAGTACTTTCCGTACCATTTTTTTGTGACTCTCGGTTCGTACTGATCTTCACGTACTGAATACCGACCGTTATAACATTGGACAGACGCTTCCGTGTAGGCATACGTGAACCATATCTCTAGTCTAATCACTTGAAGGACGGACGTGCGCTCGTGTTTAGCCTCACGAATGGTCAATATCAACAGGTACGATATCAATCGAAACGCAAAGCCAGGAAGAAGGTTGGTTCTATACGCGTGACGAAACACGCGAACGTTCTGGGTGATGGTTTAAGATCTGGTAATGTGCGCGGAAAGTTGCGGCTACTTCGATGCATCTCAAGATGAGTCATAATGCATTTCAATAGCCCGACGACGTGCTGGTTCGCTTTGTCCGAGATCTACCTCGATGAATTCGCAAATTGTGTGAACCCAATGGAAACAGCCGTTTGCTCTGCGGTGTCTATCAAAGTTTCACAGAGCATTTATGCACATGTTTCTTCTTGATAGATTTACGAGTACGATCGAGGATTGAAGCATTACATTCAACCTATATGACCATGCCCCTCATGCTTTCATCTAGTGCTAAATGACAAGAAGTCGTGCGTCGTGGATAGACGCTTCAAGTCAGGTTCATGTTTCGGGTAAGAAACTGCAGCATACACTTCCTTTGTGTCGTACAGCAATCCGTGCACATCTTCAACGGGCACCTAAACAACAACGACAAGCAACTCGTAATGCGCAAGATCACGTGCAACGCCTTTTTTAGAACCTGTGCGTCAAAAGGACGACTGATCTTTCTGCTACTTTGGATCGATGATGCACGGATCAACTGTATGACGATAGTGACAAGGCGCAATTTTGGTGTCGCTGCCATCTGTCAAGTTGAGCTAGCTACTCTGTCAACAGCTCGCAGGTCCTTCATTTACATATACCATTGCACATGAGGAGTTCGGATGACCAGTCATGCCTCATCAATCAGCACTTCTTCTAAGTCGCCCGTTTCACTGCCAAGAACTTTATGCTAGGCTCTAGCCCAATCCACACCCATAAGACACTGCCACGTTTGACTTCGATTCAGAGCCATGCTGTCGTGACTCGCAAAAAGCTCAAAAAAAGCTTTTAACCAAGCAAATGATCAGGCGAACAGGTATGACTTATTCTCAGCCACCTGTACCGGAAACTGTTGAGCCTCAAATTTGTGCATCTAAGAGGACACTACACACCCTGACGGCCAGCTGCTTTTCTCCGCACAGTTCAGATTGCTGGTACAAATAGGCGCTATCACGATTAAATAGGTGTTTGCCAAGGTGTTCGTCAGTGAGGTCCGCAATGTAGCTCCTGCGACTGGGCCGACCTGGACAAAAACTGAAAAGTGTTAAGCGTACTTCAGAAACCTAATCAGCACAAAATACATCATTGGCAATCCTCGTTGAGCAAAAGGTAAACATAACGATGACTTCTGCTTTCGTCCATGCCAGTATAGTTGAGCACGTCAAATCTTGCCAAAGGTACAGATCGAGGGACCACATAATGTTGGATTCAGATATTTTACATGTTGCGTTCATTCAGTCCATCTGAAAATCATGTACATCACCACATTTCAGCGTCACACGCTTCTGCACCAAAAAGCTCCATACAATTGACGGATGGAAAGTAGTGTAGGTGATCGCGAGAAAAGTCAATATATCGCAGTTCTCCAGGTAACAAAGTCATTATGTCAACCTTGCGATCTTGAGGCCTCTCCGGTCCAGAAAAAATGCTGGTGACTGGCGGCTGGGAGTCGCGGAATACTCTAGCGTAAATGACTTCACTAATGACCAGCTCTTCTAAGAGCGAACGCATGTCTTGCAAGCTAACAACCTTGCGCATTTTTGTGTGAACAGCGCCATCTCGGATGCCAGGGCAGCACATGATAATGTTCACGACCTTGCGCTTCAATTTAATTGCTATCTTGGTGTTGACGCTTCCATCCAAACGAAGCCACGGACGTGCAACAACAGCGATAACCTTATCAAAAAGAAAGCGCACTTTCGCCTCACCCGAGTCATTTGTAACCCGGTAACTATGCAGTGTCCAGAGGTCTGAAAACTCTCGGAGCACAAAGCGAACTCGGTCATACCCGTTGACCTCGAGCACCTTACCGTCTTGAATCATTTCATTCATCTCGCGCTGAATCAGTACGGTCACAGGAGTCTGGCATTCCAATTTTTCTCGAAGTCCAGATGCTGCATACCGTTCGCATAATTCATCGAATGTCATGCCCGAAGCTGCAGACCCAGTTAACATACTTAGCAACAACGACTGGAGCAAATGCTGAGTTGTGTCTTCCTGTCGTATGGGATGAGTACACAAGTCTGCTTCAAGATGGGTATGATCGCAGTCAGAAAAGGCCTGCATTGCCTTAATTGTTCGCGCTCTCGTTCCCACGTCCAAAATCCCGAAAACGGACTTCACGGCCCAATACTCCTTCAGAAAATCTTCCGGGAACACTCCATCCCACTGTTGTGATAAATGGCCTGCTAAACCTTTCACAGATAACACTCGGACACTCTCACAATCCTCCACGCGCTTTTTCGGTGCAACGAACGCCGGGACAAGATGTGAAAACCCAGACACCATTGACGACAACGACAGAGCAACATGGCCTCGTGACATATTCACTCCAATCTCTTGCTCATACTGATGATCATTTTCTTCGGCAATCATCGTAGCTTCATCAACATTTTCGTCGACGAAGGATAAATATTTGGCGGCCTCGCAAAACGTCTCGATTGTGTACCACGAGATCTTCAAACTTTTCATTTCGAATACCTTGGAGTGGACTTGGAAACCTCGTTGTTTTTGATCTTTGCTTTCATTCGCCTGAGGAGTTCGCGTGATTATTCCAGCCAACCATAAATACCGCCATACCAGTTTCACCTCGCTCTCTTTCCAGCTATTCATCAGCATATCGGCCATAACTGAGTAATAGCTGGACCGATCATGTAGAATGACTTGCAACGCTCGGCAAAGCAGCGCAGTAAGTCGTGGTTGGCGCATGATTGCGGCCTCCTCGTAAAATTCTCCGCCAGGATTTTTCATTTGCGTGATAGTGACTTTGGCCCTTTCTAGCCTTGCATAAATAGCGGGCGCTTCTAGTAAATCATTTATGCGCAACATACACTCGACCGGCTTCTTCTTAAACACTTTGCCAAGCTCCTTCCAAGCAATTAAAGTGCGAGACAACCTGGTGCTACGAAACGCAACTCGCTCTCCCTTCTTTTGCAACGCTAACGGTATCTCGATAAACCACCGACACGATACTTGTTCAAGGTAAAGATCAATCAAATGTAGGTCTTCGTCGAGAGTCCATGTGTGGGTACGGCGGGTTTTCTTTGCACCAAGATGCTTGCGAAACTTGCCAACACCAACTTCACTTGTAGGAACCACAGCTATCGACGCAGGATTCGAGCCGTCACCATTTTTGACAATCTTACGTCGCTTTTGTGGAAGCCCTTTTGCAGCAGGCGCATATGCTTGGATGCATTTACGCTTCAGCGCCTGTATAGGTCCCGCGGCTGCTTTAGCTCGAGCAGCGCTGGTTCTTGTGCTTGTTTTCGAGTGAGGTACCCATGCCTTCAGCACGTAGATGTTGTGATCTGACAAAGGGGCCGATCGGATCAAAGCACCGTCAAGCTTGACACTCAGACTGTTTTTCTCGCGCGATTTAGCGCCTAATCGAGCCCCCTCGACACTTAAAAAGCGTAGTGACTTCCAGTATGCCATCACGTCATCCATTTCACGCAGATCGAATCCAAGGGGAACACGCCCAGCGAAGTGGTCACTTTTGCTTTTGCAAGAAAAACCTGGAGCGTATGCATAAGAGAACTCGGACGGAAGTCGATGCAGCACATTTGTTCCTTGCCGTACACTAATGTGAACACGACGCTTGAGCTTAAACAGCCCCCCTGATAACGTTGCAAATGCCACCCTTGAAACAGTCGTGTCAAAGTCATCGGATGTCTGGAACACATTGAAAAGACTAGTCGAAGACGTATCGCGCACTACCTGCAGGAGCCTTAAATCGAGAAGCACACGCACAATCTTCGAAAACCGGTCGGCCTCACCCCCCCGTATTTTTTCTGCGATCGGTTGAGACAGTGCATCCCACGAACCGCCCTTCGAAATAATCAATCGAGTGGTTGTCTCTTCTTGATCGGTAAGCAATTCCATCACACCAACAAGCTGGATGTACTCTTTCACAGACAAAAGATCCAACGCGTCTTTCAGCGCGAATGTCACCTCCCGCAAGCTACTAGGGTTCGCGCACTTCCCCGCGCGATGTAATCCGTCAAGACTTGTAGCAGCCTTGCCACTTAATATTGGATCTCGAGCTCCCAAGATTTTAATTCGATTCCAGACCATGAAGTGGAATGCGCGGCACTTATACATCATGCCGAAAAACATCCCAAGCCTGCGACTTTGCTTTTGTAGCTTCACCAGCCCAAGCCGAGCCAATTTGTAAGATACCGCGTTGTACTTAACGACCTCTTGATCGCGAATTTCCTTAGCCTCTATCTCTTGTATTGCACGCCCCCCGCAATGGCGCTGCTTCTGGCGATTGGTTATCACGACATAATCATCGTTGTCGTGGTCCACAAGATTTGCCTGATACTTACGTTGATGCTCCATCTCGTACGATTCAATAAATTCGCGAATCGCTTCACGGTCGCGCTGGTACCCGATCAACACAGCACACTTCACCTTACGATGTGCTTTCTGAAGAACCTGCTTCAAGGGCATGACAATATCCATTGTAGTCACTTTCTTCTCCTCGACAAGTTCATCGACTATGCGGTGTACTGAGCGAATATCCATGATGCTTGCTTCTGCTCCGCGCTCCATTTCTATCAAACCAGTGCGTAACTGATGCAGTGACACCACTTTCTCCGTCTGTATCCGCTTCAAAATGTAGTTCCTTCGCCTATCAATTGTTGATGCCCGCACCATCCCTCGCGTTGCCTCCTTCATCGTAACGGGCTGAGGTTGGCCATTACCATCGTCATTGTCGTCCACACCTTTCGGCGTACTATACTTCTCAGCAGCACGAGTCACCCGCACGCCAACTGTTAAATCAATTGACGTCGAGCTACTGCCAATCGTCGCATGCTCGCTATTTGCGTTTCCTTTTGCGACACCAGGAACAAACATCCGATACATTGTACTCTTGCCTAGAACAACTTGTTCCACCGAGATATTATAATTTGTAATTAATCCCTGCGCAAGCTTGTATGGCAGCTTGAACGTTGGGACACCCAGCGCATCCCGCAGTTCAGGAACCGTAGCGCCAATATCTCCTCGGGCCTGAATGGCCATAAACAATTGCTCCATGATGCCACGCTCAACAAAGGGCCTGCCAACTACAATTGCATTAGGTACAAGCTCTTCGTATGTAACTGACGAGCTCCGCCGCCGATCAGACAAAACAGACGAATTCGATGAACTATCACGTAGTCGGATACACCACAATTTTCGCCCTATAAACTCACTACCTGTTTTACATCGCGCCATAAACAACTGAAGAGGAAAGCTCGGTTTTGTGTCCATCTGCTGGATGAAATAATTCCGCAATTGTTCCTGCTGGCGTTTCCCAAAGCCGAGCTCACGCCCAATGTCTGCGAATACACAAGTCCTTTCTCTTCGAGCTTTCATCATGTTCACGATGACATTCGCTAGTACTTCTTTAGGAAATGCTTGCCAAGCCATTGTAGCGGACGGTGATACCATCGACGGGTGGAACTGGCTGGCAAACCGCCGCAAGTGGACGATGTTGAATCGTCGCTGATCAGCCGTCACAATGTTTTTTACCACGTAATTCGAAACGATCAACATATCCAGTAAATAGTGCAACTTTCGCGAGTCTCCAAACAGCTTCGTATTTGCCAACGTTGCAGCATTTTCTCCGCGCGCCCTTGCACGACCAATCATCTCCAAAAGATCAAACTGTGGTGATATTGTATCCATAGAGCCTGCATCTTGCACACCCAAATACTTTAGTCGCACTTCTTCGCAGGCGACGACACCTAGCACGCCATCCTTATTGCTTGTCACGGCCTCTTCATAGCTCAGCTTGCCTATATCTACCTCTCGTCCAAGTCGAAATCCTCGTGGACTTCGTAAGACCCATCGTGTTTCATCTGGAGCGTCTTCCGTTTCGTCTTTCACTTCTACATCACACCCTAACTCGACAAACTGCTGCGGCCAGGCTTGCACGCTTTCTGTCTCCTTCTTCTTGCAACAATATTTTTCCACCGTCGCGTCCTTTATGTCTATGCCCTGCTCTTCTTTCTCCACAACCACTTCTCCTCCTTCCCGCCGACCGCTGATACTTCCCTGTCGCTTCCGCCGCCGCCTCCTAAATCGACTCCCATGCTCGCCTATATCTCGAGATCCGCTCTCCGTGTCAGACAACATCCGACGCTGCTTTTGAGCCGCTATACGTCGCATTGACGGTAGCACAGGCTGTAGCACGTGGCTCTTGCGTTTACGTCGCTTCAACGCGCTCACCTCGTGTTCATCCACTCGATCCTGCATTGCATTAGACGTACAGATCTGAGGCCGCAACGTCGTCTTCCACTTGCGCTTCCGAACTGGTGCGGTGTAGTGACTTGCGGCGTCTCCGCCACTCAGCAGCTTCTTATCCACTTCATTGCATGTACTTGCACCTTCTTCGGTCTTCAATGGACGCATAACATGGAACAGCAGCTGACTTTCCATACTCCGCAGCACTTGCCACGCGTAGCGACGGTACGCCACGTCGTGACGTGGGTCCATCACATCAAAGAGGTCGCGCAGTGGCATCCCACAACGCCCCTCCAGGCCAATCTCTTCCAAGCACCGTGCAATGAACTGCGGCATGGAGCACTGTATCGTCACGACCATTTTCGCGGTCGCACGAGCGATGTGGAGATCGAGAGATGCCGTCAATTGCGCTGAGCTCTTCGAGACGGCACGCGCGACTGGATGCAGACGACGAGGGCGTGGTGCACGCTATCGATTGGATGAAATATCGCCACGTTGTCTCCTGTCGGTCGCGATTGGCGGTAATGGTTTCTATTTATTTATTCGGCTCGATCTGATGGCAATTGTTTGCTAAAAAGGTCGTGCACGTCTGTTCTCAAGGCGAAAATCACGGATCGTCGTGTTTTATCCATCGATACCGGCGGAATTATAAATATTGCAGCAACATTTTTGCCCACTGAGGTGAACGTTTAAGATAAAGCGCTGCTCGTTGGAAACATGCGAATTTGACTAGTCGTTGTATCGATCCGTCCGGTCGCACGGCAATTGCGTTTCAGATACTGCGGTCTCTGGCAGTAAAAAAACGGCGCTCTCATGTGCTCAATGTTCGTGTCTTCGTGACGAGTTGGATGCTGCTGATACAGCGCGACTCTTGGAGCGTGGAGTCTGTTAACATACAGCAATTATTCGTGCGCAGCACGGTCGATCTCGGAATTTTTCCCTCGTGCAGGGTCGGGCGGTTGAAGAAGAGTTTCGACCGGCATTAGTAGAAGAGTTGAGTATCCCAAGCATTGAGGACATGCGATTTCCAGTTAAATTATTCTACGGCAAGGAAAAAATTCAGGTCCAAATAGTGTGCAAGGATTGAATTTGGCAAATTCTAGCGGAGATTTTTGCGTCTCAGATTTTCTGTGAAGGCGATGTGTAACGGGGTAGCCCGTTACATGAAATTGACATTAAACGGTGTCAATAGGAATATTGTCTAGCATGACAATATTCTACCGATATTATTCGGGATGGATAATATTGGAGGAAAATAATCCCCTTTTGGATAATACTCATTCGCTGCTCCAAGATTGGTTGACATAAGACATATCAACCGTAGATTGCCACCAATCGCTGCTAGACGCGCGCAATGAGTGGTGAGCAGGTTGTCGTCATACGACGGCGTAGTTTAATATAACTCGATATGTATTAAAGTTATATTGATAGCTTAACTATGTTAAATACCGTTCTCTTTTTGCCTTTACTTGACCGAGTCGTTCAAGCAGATTAGCTTCCTCTGCGCGTACTAGTGTACGTGAAGTTTCGTGGCACCCAAACGAAGGGTGCCCCGTTACACCTGGTAGCACTTCGTAGTCTGTCCAACGACTACTTAGTGTTTGTCCCACATGAACATGTTGGACGTAGAAAACGACAGCTTTCACGACACACGTAAATGCTACCTTCACCTGAGTGACTCAGAATGGGAGGTAGTCGGCCGCATGAGTGTGCTCATGGGCGAACCCGCTATCAGTGGTATGTTAGAGTCTCTAAAAGAGACCAGCAACATACTGCTACCAACAAGTTTCTACAAGATGAACTTTCCGTCAGAAAGACAAATGATAGCATTGCTACAACAGCAAGGCTCTCATCGGTCAATGGGCGGGCCGAAGCACACGCGTCGACCCGAAACCTTGAAGATTGATATCTCAAGGTACAAGGGAACCGACGGAGATTCCCATTTGAGATGGTTCGTCGAGTTAGACGATGCCATCAGGGCCCATCACATCGAGGGTGACGAGATGCAAGTCACCTTCGCCCTGTCAAATTTGACGGGACGAGCAAAGACTTGGGCCTTAGGGATCACGCTTCACGACCCAAACGTGTTCGAGTCGCGGAAGATCTTGAAGTCTCGGCTTAAAGAGACGTTTGAGCCGCCGAGAGCCGAGTTCAAAGCACGCTCTGCACTCTTAAGGCTAAAGCAAGGTAAGCGTGACGTGCACGCTTACGCACATCACCTACGCTACCTTGCGAGTAGCGTTACGGAAAACCCTGTTGATGAGCACACGCTCATCAACGTGTTCATCTACGGCCTTGTGGATGTTTGGTGAAGACCTACATGTTCCTAGAGGACTTCCCTACGCTGGAAAAGGCGATAGCGTATGCGGAACAAGAAGAAGTCAGCCTGAGACAGTTTCAGGCTAACTCGTCAAACTATCGTCCAACGAGGCGACAGGAAACAGGAGGTCCCGAACCAATGGACCTCTGTTACATCGAGAGCCAGAACTATCGCTCTCTGAGTCACAAGCGAACGGCAAGATGCCATCGCTGTCAGAAGATTGGACACTACGCTCATGAGTGTAGTGTCCCGAGCACTGGAACACGTCCCAAAGATAGGACGTGATGACCGCCGTTGGCCAAGGGAGGGTCCGAGGCGTGGGTCCGACCATGTCGCCAAGCCGCGACAGTAAGTCGGACCGTCAAAAAACGGTCAGGGTCACTAGGGGCGGAGCACCCTGCTGATCCAGCAACGTCAAGAGAATTTGCAGGACTCTTGACGAAGATTTCTCCCAACACACAGTCTCTGTGTGTTGCTGCCCCTAGTGATGAGGTGTCCAAGGGCGCGAAGTGACATATCACTTGTCACTTCGATCTTCATAGTGATGAGGTGTCCTCATGAGGTGTCCTCATCACTTTGAAGATCGAAGTGACAAGTGGAATGTCACTTTGCGCCCTAGTTACTGTGGTGCGTCGAACAGTTTCATTCGACGCCAGTCGCTAAGGGATAGTAGGCCCAGCTATGCTGAGCGAGAGTTCCCCCCAACGAGGATGACGGTGTGCCTTGCTACAGGCGCATCCGTAACAGTGAACAAACGTGTAGTTTTTAATACACTACGCGCTAGAAGGAAAACAATACGATGATGAATTTATCGTACTAAATTTAGATGACAAATTTGATGTCATCCTTGGTCTGCAATGGCTTAGAAAGTACCAGCCATGGATCAGCTGGCAGCATCGATTCGTGAAGATGCCTGCCGTTTGTTCATCGGATGGCTATCTGATGAACGTCCTGGAGCGTCCTCAAGCGTGTGAATGTACTACGAGTGAGTGCGATGGCCTCACTTGTGGTACGGTCGTTAGTACGATTGCACAAGATCACAGTGTAGAAGGCCACTGCACTGTAGAACCAGCTGTCGGCATCTGTGTAGAGACACAGGCTGCGCCGAAGGTTCACCACTAGAAGAGACCGAGTGGACTGGAACACGGATGCACACAAAGAAGGGTGCATCCAAGAAGAGAGATTAGTGTTGTTCAGGATGAACAAGACGTTGAAGCGAGATCGACTATCAGAGAGTCGATCGTAGAGCAAGTCCTATCGACTGAAAGAGAGTCGATAGAAGAGGACGTGACCGTGATAGTTCACATAATGGAAGAAAAATCCAGCGTTCCTGAGAGTCATAACTTCCGAGAGAGTTATGTTGAGGGTGTGGATATTACTAATGTTTCGAATAATTTATTAAACGGGGTGTTAATTATTAACAATTTTACTCAACTTATTAAAGTTTTTTTTAATTTTAACAACGATTATTTGTTTTTGATTCAAAAAAAAACTTAATACAACAAAAAATAAATTCATATTAGATTAATATAAAAATGTTAATTGCTTTATTAGGTTTAATGTTATTAATTTCATCTAATCATTTAATTACTATATATTTAGCAATTGAATTACAAAGTTTAAGTTTTTAAATTTTAACTTCAACCCAAAAAAAATCTATTTTATCGATTGTCCCCAACCACCTGCGGATGTGTCTTCCCAGGAAATCATCGAGACAGTGAATGTCTTGGTGAATGACGGATCAAGTGTAGGCGCTTATACACCTGATCTGATTACACATCCGAAGTCAGCTTCGGAGGTAGTCAAGTTGCCAACGCTAGAATCTAAAAGATTCTTGCGCAATCTGCGTAGTGACAAGATCAAGCATATCTGCGTACTCGTCATAGAGGACGAGTACGTCGCCGATATTCGGTCGGCACAAGTGTTTGCTGAGAACGAACGGGTTCTCGGTAGCTCATCGATGGACAAGAGTTTCCTCGATAAGAAGACCCGGATTGAGCGATACACGTCTCAATCTTGGGAGTCTTTAAAGACAAATCCTTTGAATAAGGATTTGGTTAAATTCAGGGATGTTTTACAGAATCCGTGCCATGCGAGCTGCTTAAGGACAAAGGCACTCGGTATGAGATCGAACTGAAACCTGATTCGAAATACTGTGTCATGAAGCAGTGGCCACTGCCTCGTGAACAGGTCACAGCGATCGACAAATTCTTTGTCGATCGTTTAGCTGCTGGTCATGTGAGGGAATCAACATCTCCACACAGCTCTCCGACCTTCTGTGTGCGAAAAGCAACAGGAGGGTGGCGGATAGTGCACGCGTTCAACAAACTTAACGCTGCAACGGTACCGGAACAAACGCCGATCCCAAGAAAGGACGTCATCATAGATGGTATGGCAAAGAGTACCATCTTTTCGTACATGGATTTGATGGATGGATTCTATCAGATCCTCATGCGTGAATGGGACATCCCTTACACAGCAGTGAGCACCCCCAGTGGTATGCTCTGGGAGTGGCTAGTGATGCCACAGGGGCTTAGTAACGCCCCCGCAACGTTTAACAGATGTGCTAAAAACCTGTTGCGTTCGGTGCGCGATTTCGCACCGAGTCACTTCGACGATGTCTTCGTCCATGGCCGGGCTATGGATGGAAAGGCGGACGTGGAGGTTCATAGAATCCACGTCCAGAAGGTTCTTACACTTACGCAAGAGCATAAGTTGTTCGCGAACCTGAAGAAGTGTATATTCGCAGCGAACGAAATACCACTCCTTAGCTGCATCGTGGATAAAAACGGTGTACGCCCTGATCCGGAAAAGATAAAGGTGATTAGTGACTGGCCTGTGCCAGTCGACATCAAGGGACTTCATAAGTTCCTTGGCTTGGCAGCGTATTTGCACAACAAAACACGCAACTATGCCGAGATGACCGTGGATCTCTCTCGTCTACTAAAAAAACGAGAGGTGGTCATCGAGCGCTGAGTGTCAGCACTCATTCGAAGGTATCAAGAAAAGCTTGATACGATCGCCTGTGTCGGCGATTGCAGATCCGAATAGACCATGTCATGTTGTCTATGACGCTAGAGATATTAAAATCGGCTGCGCGGGAATGCAGTACGACTCAGACGGCGTTGAGCGCGTCGTCTGTTTTTAATCGCGTCATCTCCAAGCAGATAAGCGTAACTATCTGGTGCATGACAAGGAACTCCTTGCCATGAAACATACACTGGCAAATTTTCGGGTAAATCTCTTAGGAGATAGGCCGTTCATCGTTTATACCGACCATGCGTCGTTACGCACGGCCGTCAACAGTCCACACCTCTCGCAACGAATGGCGAGGTGACTGTCTTTTTTCGCGGAGTACAACTTCTCCGTCGAGTTTAAACCAGGACGACTTAATGTCGTCGCTGATGCTCTTTTGCGTCGGCCCGATTTCGAGTCGACTGCTCAACCCAACAGTAGGGGTGATCCCACTGTCGCGACACTAGCAGTAGGTGTTCCGTCGTCGAATCTGCTCGACGATGTGCGAAAAGCATACGCAGAAGATGAGTTTCTTCTGCGGTTGATGGATTACGTATCCAATCCGTGTTATCAAGCTTTGACAAGCTTGACGTCTCAATACCGCTCTTCAACCGAACGATATTCGGTTCGTGATGGACTGCTGTACTAAACAGCAGTCCACGGCGACACACCTCGTGTCGTCGTTCCGGCTCATAATGATTTGCTATTGCGCATCATGTATGAGTGTCATGATGCCCCAACAAGTGGGCATCGCGGTAGAGAAGAGACTTACCTCATGGTGAGTCGTGACTTCTACTGACCCCGCCAGTATGAGTTCGTGCGGAAATGCATTCGCGCTCGCGAAGTTTGCCAACGGGTGAAGCCTAGTTCTTCATCCCGCGTACCCTTTCAGCCTCTTCCGATTCTGGCAGAGTGTTGGCAGTCCGTATCGATGGACTTCATCTTCGGGTTTCCCGAAGACGTTCACAAGAATACTGTTATTCTTGTGTTTGTTGATCGGTTCAGCAAGATGGTACATCTGGTTGCTGTACCGGAGTCAATGACAGCCCAGGGCTGTGCGCGTGTATTCATCGATACTATCTTCCGACTTCACGGGTTACCCCGTGAACTCGTGTTCGATAGGGACCCCCGCTTCACAGTAGAGTTCTGGCAATCCGTGTTCCGTTCACTTGGAACACGTTTGACGATGTCAACTTCTGATTATCCCGAAACAGATGGTCAAACGGAACGCGTCAACCACGTTCTCGTAGAGACACTTCGAGGGTATGTCCACTCATTTACGAGCTGGAGTGAGTTCTTGCCGATGGCGGAATACGCCATCAACAACCCGGTGCACGCGTCGACAACGCATACACCGTTCTTCGTGAATGGCCTATGCCATCCACGTTTACCCGCCTTCTTAGAGTGTGCCTCTAGTTTAAGGGGGGGGTGGACTCGCTTGAACCAAAAACCGATCTGGTTCTTGCTCATCACCCGTCGACAATGGTGTCGACGTGATGGATGCCGATGTCGATGCGATCGATATCGATGATGATGATGACGACGATGCTGGTATAGTCAGCATCTCCAGTGACTGCCAAAGTGAGGACGATGACACCCTCACTGGTGAAGACAACGTTCGGTCAGCAGTGCACACGAAGCGCACTGCTGTTGACAAGGATGAATCAGCAGAGGAATTTCTGCTGACTCGCGAAGCGGTTGTCCGCTTCGTTTAAGACTCTATTAAAGATGCACTAGACAGACGGAAGAGAAACGCAGACAAACATGGAAGATAAATGGTTCTTTCATTCAGCGAAGGAGACTTAGTTTTACTGTCTACAGTAAACTTACAGAAACACGCAGAGACAAACGTGGGCAGCAGTAAATTACTGCCCAAGCAAATCGGTCCATTTCGTGTGTTGCGCCGAATGGGCAAAGCATACACGATTGAACTGACCCGTAAGATGCGTACGCATCCTACGTTTTATGTCGGTCGTCTCCGCCCGTACTATTAGTACGAGCCCGTTTCGAGATGCGAAGAACACCTCCGCTGTCGAGAGCCGAGTCCACCTTCGAGTGGTCCCGTTTCAACGAGCCAGTCTGGTCGACTAGCGAAGCGACCTGTTCACGCAGTTAAGCGATGTCTCGACGAGCTACAGCCATCTCGTCACGAAGAGATCTAGATAAATGTTCGTTCTCAAGTTGCGCGAACGCGAAAGCGGCACGATAGTCCGAACGATCGTGCGTTCGGAAATTTTAATTATCTCTCACAAGATCCTCAAGCTCATAACGCCGACTCCGTTCGTGAGCCAGATCTTCTTGCAACTGTTCCGTTTTATGGTTCATCTCTTGAACATCAAACTGATCCGACCCTCGAGCCGGATCAGGTGTTTCTGCCTCCACCACATCCTTTGGTATACTCAAGCGATGGTCAACGCTTCCTAGTGGAGCGTATTTTGAACCACCGCAATGTGAATGGCGTCCGGACGAGTTACCTCGCCCGCTAGAGTGGCTATCCACCAGCGTGGGACAGCTGGGAGCCTCGTACCCAGCTGATTGTTGATGTCCTTGGTCTCGTCGACAAGTACGACGAGACCCACCCGCTGCGTTTGAAGAAGGGCCGTCGGAAAACGACCTCCCCGAACGCGAGTACATAGATTGAATAGTGTAGATCCCTTCGGCCACCTCGTAAGAGATGCGCGCCCTCCAGTAGGGATCATTAGGGAGGTAAGCCTCCCTAGGGGCACGGTTCGAGTTGTCCAGGCAACCTGGACACGAATTCTCAAACCTGATGCGAGCTGCATCAAGTTTGGCGAGCCAAGTCTCACGGCCAGTGCACTCGATGTTGTGGATGAGGGCATTCCATCCCTGCACCAAGGCTTTGCCGTCTCGTACACGGCTGCCTTGAACCACCGATGTTTGAAGAACGCATCGGTGAAGTACTCTTCCTCCGCACGGATAGTTTCCGTGCTGAAATCAGGTGGGCAAATCTTCCTGCAATCGAACAACGAAATTCGATCCCGTTCGGTAGTCGTGCCGGCCAATCGGCCCAACTCTCTGGATGGCGGCATCCACGGAGACTCCACTTGAGGAGCGCGGCGCAGGACATTTTGGTCCCTGGCCTCTTGATTGGTGTTAGCATGAGCACTGGCACCAGTGTTACCCCGATCCCTTGAGTTACTTCGCTCGTTGTGATGCATAGGTGCATCACCACCATCTCCACGCGTCCGATCATTGGATGGACTTGCGTGAGGCGGAGACTCATCGGAATAAGCACTCGATCCGACGAAATCTGTCGTGATACTGCCGCACTGACCAGATCCAGTCAGCCTGGCTTTTGCAGCGTCCGCCCTGGGTGATCCCGAGGCGTGAGGAGTCGCCTTCGAGTCGGATGCATCATCCGACTCGCCAGAATAGATTATCGCTATCTCAGACTCGTCTTGATTACGATTCGAGGTACCCGCTGCAGACGCAATGGATGTACCTGTCGCGCGTGGTGACTCACCACGCGGATGATTCACGACAACAGGCGACGAATCGCCTGCTGCTGAGGTGTGAGAGGCATTTTCCGCGGCCGCACGCACGCGTGCCGCCGCCCTTCTTGCTGCTGCAGTAGCAGCTCGCGTGGTTTTCGACCCCGTGTGTTGGATTGGCAAATGAATGGGATTTGACCAACAAGTGCTCCCTTTCCCAGAGTGATCCAACGGTGGTCTCCCTGTCCCAATCAATTTTATTTCAGTCAACGGATGATTTATGGATAAGGGGGGGGGGTGTAACGGGGCAGCCCGTTACATGATGTTGATACCAAACGGTGTCAATAAAGATATCGTCTAGCATGACAATATTCTACCGATATTATCCGGGATGGAAATATTGAAGGAATATTATCCCCTTTTAAATAAAGTTCATTCGCTGCTTCTAAGATTGGTCGGTATAAGGCATATCAACCATATATTGCCACCAATCGCTGCTAGACGCGCGCAATGAGTGGTGAGCAAGTTCTCGCCATACGACGACGCTGAAACGGGGTGAATCGTTACATAACAATTTATAAGAAATTGTTAATAGAATGTAACTATAAAAGTTATATTCTCAGAATATTGTCATAAGGACAAATATTCTGCAGCACTTACGAGTAGTTCCTAATTGGTCGATATAGGCCATTATATCAACCGACGAAGACGCGCCACGACAGACGCACGCAATGAGTGGTGAGCAGATAGTTGATACGCACATTTGTATTCAGACATAGTTAGATGAGGATAAACAGGGGGTTGATTACAGACATTAACTATTATAAATACAGTTCTACTTTTTACTTAAACTAAGTACTCGCTTCTTCTATCGTCTTCCTCTGCCCGTACGAGTGTACGTGAAGTTCCGAGGCACCGCCTTATTCTATCATCAGAATAAGTAGCTTGTACAGTCATCAGTACAAGCTTCAGGGTGCCCCGTTACACCTGGTAGCACTTCGTAGTCCGTTTAAGGACCACGTTCACATCTAACATGGATATGTTAGATAATGAAGATGACCAAAGCTTTTACGCTACGCGTGACGGCTACTCCCATTTGAGCGATGTCGAATGGGATGCGGTTGAACGGATGGGTTCAACCATGGGCATCCATGCTGTTAGCGTCATGCTAGAGGCTCTCAATAGAGATGCCCAACATGCTACTATCGCCAAGTTCATTCAAAATGAACTTGACGCCGAACGCGAGAAAGTAGCCTTGCTTCACCAACAAGGTTCTCAACAAGCAGAATTGTTGAGAGAACAGGGTGTTCTACAGTTTGAACTGTTGATACAGCAGCAGGCTGCTGCTGGTGGAACGATGCACTCGCGTCGACCCGAAACCTTGAAAATTGACATCTCCAAGTATAGGGGAGTCGAAGAGGACTCCCTCTTGAGATGGTTCGTCGAATTGGATGACGCCATAAGGGCGCGTCGCATCGACGACGGGGATATGCAAGTTGCATTCGCCCAGTCAAATCTGGTAGGACGTGCCAAGACTTGGGCACTGGGGCTCAAGTTGCACGACCCATATGCGTTTGGGTCGTTGGAAGTCTTCAAGTCGCGGCTCAGACAAACGTTTGAACCGCCTAGAGCTGAGTTCAGAGCTCGGACCGAACTCTTGAAGCTCAAGCAAGGTAAGCGTGATGTGCACGCTTACGCGCAACATATACGACATCTTACGAGTTGTATAAGTTCCAACCCGGTTGATGAACACACGTTGGTTTCGGTGTTCATGCAGGGTCTTGCGGATGGTCCCGTCAAGACTCACCTGTTCCGGCTTGAACTAGATTCACTAGAACAAGCCATTTCCATTGCGGAGCAGGAAGACTTCAGCCTGAGACAGGCTCGCGCCAGCTCGACATCATATCGTCAACCGAGACGATATGACAGCGGAAGTCCAGAGCCGATGGAACTCTGTTATGTAGAGAGCAAGAAGGCTCGCTCTACAGGCTACAAGAAGTTGCAGAAATGCAACAGATGTCGAAAGACAGGACACTACGCTTACGAGTGTAGTGCCCCTCGTCCAGTGTCTCGCGACACTGGGCGTAGTGACCGTCCACCCATGAGAAAGGGGCAGGGACGAGGGTCCGCTGTTGGTGCAAAGACGCAACAACGGGATGGACCGTCAAAAAACGGACAGGATCAGTAGGTGCGGAGCACCCTACTGGTCCAGCAACGTCAAGAGAACTTTCAGGCCTCTTGATGAAGGTTGCTCCCAATACACAAACGTTGTGCGTTGCTGCTCTAGGTAATGAGATCTCACTCATTACCTTGAAACTCGAAGTGACGAATAAGTTGTCCCTTCGAGCTCTAGTCGATTGTGGGGCGTCCAAAAATTTTGTGCGACGCCAATCGCTAGAAGATGGTCACTTTAAATTCAGTGAATGTGACACACCTCCTACGAGGATGACGGTACGTCTTGCGACAGGCGCATCCGTAACCGTCATGAAGCGTATAGTGAAGATCCACTATACGCTAGAAGATACTCAATATGACGATGACTTTATCGTATTGGATTTGGATGACAAATTTGATGTCATCCTTGGAATACCGTGGCTCAGAAGGTACGAACCACGGGCAAACTGGCAACATCGAACAGTAATGATGCCTGCCGCTTGTTCATCAGATGGCCATCTGATGAACGTTTTGGAGCGTCCACAAGCGTGTGGATGTACTACGAGTGAGTGAGTGCGATGGCCTCACTTGTGGTACGGTCGTTAGTACGACTGCACAAAACCTTAGTGTACCAAACGGTTACACTTCGGAGCAAAGTTCCGGCGGCTGTGAGAAAACACAGGCTGCGCCGAAGGTCCACCACTCGAACAAGTCGGGTGGACCGGGACAAAGATGTATCCCTAGCGGGGAACATCTAGAAGAGAAACAATCGATCGCTCAGGTTAAGCGAGACGATAATCCTAGATCGACTGGAGAGTCTTTCGTAGAGGATCTCGCTGTGGTTGCGCAACCCCAGCTAGAGGAAGTAAAGGGAATAAGTCCCAAGATTACAAATACGGCGGAAATAAGTTCCCCGAAACCCGCAAGAATAAGTCCCCGGGAAGCCGAAGGAATAAGTCCTTCGAGGCCTGAGGGAATAAGTCCCCAGGAAATGACAGAGACATTGGATGTCATAGTCAATAACGGATCAAGTGTAGGCGCTTATACACTTGATCTGATTGCGCCTCCGAAGTTGACTTCGGAGATCACTCAGTTGCCAACGCTCGAACATAAAAGGTTCTTGCGTGATCTGCGTAGTGGCAAAGTCAAGCAGATCTGCGTACTTGTCGCTGACGACGAGTGTGTAGCCGACATAAGGTCAGCAACAGTGTTTACTGAGAACGAGAGAGTTATCAGTAGTTCATCTATGGACGAGAGTGTCCTCGATGAAAAGGCACGAGTTGAGCGATATGACTCCCAATCGTGGGAATCACTCAAGACAAATCCTCTCTATGAAGATTTGGTTGAATTCAAGGATGTATTCCCTGAAACTGTTCCGTGCGAATTACTGAAGGATAAAGGTACTCGCCACGAGGTTGAGCTTAAACCAGGCTCGAAGTACTGTGTCATGAAGCAGTGGCCACTGCATCGTGAACAAGTACTTGCGATCGACAAGTTCTTTGCCGATCGTTTAGCTGCGGGCCATGTGAGGGAATCAACTTCCCCACATAGATCTCCGACCTTCTGTGTGCGAAAAGCAACAGGAGGGTGGCGGATAGTGCACGCGTTCAACAAATTGAACGCTGCAACGGTACCGGCTCAGACGCCGATACCGAGGAAGGACGTAATCATTGATGGTATGTCAAAGAGTACGATCTTTTCGTCCATGGATTTGATGGATGGATTCTATCAAATCCTTATGCGAGAACGGGACATACCCTATACCGCAGTGAGCAAGCCGAGCGGCATGCTCTGGGAATGGCTAGTAATGCCACAGGGGCTTAGTAATGCCCCTGCCACGTTCAACAGATGTGTATCACATCTGTTGAGACCAGTACGAGAATTTGCGCCGAGTTATTTCGATGACGTATTCATCCATAGTCGAGCTATGGATGGAAAGTCGGACGTTGAGGTTCACAGGTACCACGTCCGACAGGTTCTTACAATCATGCGAAAGCATCAATTGTATGCAAACCTCAAGAAGTGTATATTTGCAGCAAGCGAAATACCACTTCTTGGGTGCATCGTTGGTAAGAACGGTGTACGTCCTGATCCCGAAAAGATCAAGGCGATCACCGACTGGCCTGTGCCGGTTGATGTCAAAGGTCTTCGAAAATTCCTTGGGCTTGCGGCGTATTTGCATAAGTATTCACGCAATTACGCCGAGATGACTGTGCATCTCTCTCGTTTGTTGAAAAAGAACGAGAGGTGGTTATGGAACGCTGAATGTCAGCTCTCCTTTGATAGTATCAAGCAGAGCTTGATAGTATCCCTAGTCCTAGCAACAGCCGATCAGGACAGGCCATTTCATGTGGTCTGTGATGCCAGCGATTTCGCAATCGGCTGTGCATTAATGCAGTACGATCTTGAAGGAGTTGAACGCGTCGTCTGCTATCAGTCGCGTCAGCTGCAACCAGCTGAGCGGAACTATCCAGTGCATGACAAGGAACTCCTTGCCATGAAGTATGCACTCGCGAAGTTCAGAGTCTATCTCTTAGGAGATAGACCCTTCATTGTTTACACTGACCATGCGTCATTACGCACGGCAGTGAACAGCCCGCACCTTTCACAACGAATGGCGCGGTGGTTGTCATTCTTTGCAGAATACAACTTTACGGTCGAGTACAAACCAGGACGACTTAATGTCGTCGCTGATGCACTCTCTCGTCGTCCCGACTTTGAAGCAGTCGTGAAACCCAACAGTGAGACAGTCACTGTTGCGGTCATGACGTCCACGATCCCATCTACAACGTTGTATGATGATGTGAGGCGGGCATACGCCTAAGATGGTGAGATAGTGAAGTTGTTGACACATCTCTCACAGCCATCTCGAGAATCGTTGAAACGATTGTCGTCTGCGTATCGATCTGCATCAGATCAAAACACTACTCGCAACGGTTTACTGTATTATACAGCCGTTTCTGGTGACACACCACGTGTTGTCATTCCAGGTGATACTGATCTGCGTTTGCAGATCATGTTCGAGTACCACGATGCTCCTACAGGAGGACATCGTGGCCGGGAGAAAACATATCTCACGGTGAGTCGAGACTTTTACTGGCCCCACCAGTATCAGTTTGTGCGAAAGTATGTTCGCGCATGCGAAGTCTGTCAACGAGTGAAGTCAAGTCCTTCACTGCGTGCACCTTTACAGCCTCTATCGGTTCCGGCTGAGTCCTGGGAATCCATCTCAATGGATTTCGTCTTCGGGTTACCCAAAGACGCACGCGGGAATACGGGTATTCTCGTATTTGTTGACAGATTCAGCAAAATGGTACACCTTGTGGCTGTACCCGAGTCAATCACGGCAAGTGGCTGTGCTTGTGTCTTTGTCGACACCATCTTCCGACTTCATGGGTTGCCCCGTGAACTCGTATCAGACAGAGATCCACGCTTCACAGCTGATTTCTGGCGCTCCGTGTTCAAATCACTCGGAACGCGCTTGAAGATGTCTACATCTGATCATCTAGAGTCAGATGGTTAGACGGAACGTGCCAATCGTGTCCTCGAAGAGATACTTCGAGGATACGTACACTCCTTTAAGAGTTGGAGTGAGTTCTTGCCCATGGTAGATTTTGCCATTAACAACTCGGTGCATGCGTCCACGACACATATACCGTTTTACGTGAATGGCTTACGCCATCCGCGTGTACCCACCTTACTATAGTGTAACTCTGGTTTAAGGGGGGGAGGGACTCACGCAAGCAAAAACCGATTTGGTTCACGCTCATCACGTTCTGACGAAGAGGTCATTGCGTTTGATGCCGATATCGATAACATCGATATCGAAGAAGATGATGCCAGTGAGAGTGCGGAAGCCCTCACTGAAGAAAAGGTTGATGTTGCTGCAGTGCGCTCACAGCGCACTGAAGCTAACGAGACATAAGATGAGTTCATACTGGCTCGTGAAACGGTAGTCCGTTTTGTGCAAGACCCCATCGCCGAAGCGGTGGATAAGCAAAAGCAAAACGCTGACAAGAATGGAAGGGCAAACACTCTTTGATTTAATAAAGGTGACTTAGTCCTACTGTCTACGGTTAATCTACCAAAGCATGTAGTGACTAACTTGGGTAGCAGTAAACTACTACCCAAGTACATCGGCCCATTTCGTGTATTGCACCGCCTAGGCAATGCATACACGATCGAGTTGCCACGTAAGATTCGAACGCATCTCACGTTTTACGTTGGTCGGCTTAAGCCGTACCATCAGTACGCTGCTTCTTCCGATGAAGAACGCCCTTGCGCTCAAGCATCTCGCAAAGAGCCTTGTGCTCCCGATGGTGGGCATCGACAAGGGTCTGAAGAGCAGTTATCTCATCCCGAGACCGATCAACAATCCCACGAGTTACCCTTAGCTCGTCACGAAGAGATGTCAGAGCTCTCTCGTTGTCAAGCTGATCAAAGGCAAACTCAGCTCGATGCTTCGAGACAGTGTCCGCCATTTGGAGACGTCTGTCCCGCTCATGTTCGAGATCGTTGCGGAACCCTTGCGTTACGCGATCAAAGAAGCTCTCGGGAACACACGGATCCCCATGATCGTGTGGAGAGCGTCTTTACTCCTCCTCCACCTCCATTAGAGGACTCTCGCGGTGGCCAGCGCTGTCTAGTTGAGCAGCTGTTGAACCACCGCGACGTGAACGGACGTCGGACGAGTTATCTCGTCCGGTGGCGCGGCTATCCCCCGTCCTGGGATTCTTGGGAGCCCCGCTCCCAACTGATGATCGACGTACTGGGTCTGGTTGAGCAGTACGACGCGGCACATCCTGTGCCGCAGAAGGACCGCCGGAGAAAGTCTTCCCGGCACGGTCGTAAAGGGATTTCAGGTTGTCAATCCCGTCGTACATCTCACTAGAGATACGTACGCGCCACCACGGGCTATTAGGGAGGTAAGCCTCCTTAGGTGCTCGTGCAGAGTTGTTCACACAACATGGGCACGAGTCTCCCCAAGAGAGGCAGGGTAATTCTTTCTCCCTTGACAGACGAGGCAGCTTATAGCGTGCACCTGTCGGGGTTCGCTTTTCAAACTTATCACGAGCTTTGATAAGTTTGTCGTTCCAAACATCACGACCTACATCCTCAAGGTTATGGATGTAGGCGTTCCACGCCTGAAGCAGTGAGGGACCATCACGCTTGTGATTCCCACTGTACCATCGATGTCTAAAGAAAGCATCGATGAAGAAATCATTCTCAGTGTGATAGTCTTTCGCATTGGGGTCAAGGTGATGGATCCTTGATGAATCGAACAATCGTGTTCGATAGCGATCACTCGTCGTCGCCGACAAGCAATCCATGACCGACTTTGAAGGCATCCATGCTTTCTTTTCAGGAGCGAGACGCAAGAAATTGCGGTCCCGCTCTTCCTGCGACGTGCCGACAGAAGTACTGGCACCTCGTTGCGAAGTGGGTTCAATAGGAGAACCGACACCACTGTTAGCGCCCGAGTCTTGCGACCTCGAGCGCCTTCGCTTCGGCGATGGTTCATCTGATTCATCAGATGAACCAAAGATGCTACGACGCAAAGCATCATCCATGCCACGCTTGGCAGGCGGCTTGGTTTCAACCGCCTTCGATACGGATCCGTCTTACGTATCAGGAGAGTATGAGACACCAAGCTCATACTCTGTGAAGACATGAGTGTCTTCATGACAAGCGCCTGCATCACCAGGTGACACAGGCTGAGTCGCTTCAGCAACCGATGAGACATCAGTTGCTGTGGTTTCTGCTTCGGCGTCCGCACAGAGACGTGCGGACGCGCTCTCAGCGGCCTTGCTCGCGCATCGCATGGGCTTGCTAACCATGCGACGAACTGTTGGAAAGTGGACTCGGACCAACAAGTGCAAACTCTGTCCCAAATGATTTGGGACGAGTATCCGTTTAGTCAATCAGTCACTAAAGTGACTGATGGTTAAGGGGGGGTGATGTAATGGGGTGATCGTTACATAACAATTTATAAGAAATTGTTAATAGAATGTAACTATAAGAGTTATATTCTCAGAATATTGTCATAAGGACAAATATTCTGCAGCACTTACGAGTAGTTCCTAATTGGTTGATATAGGCCATTATATCAACCGACGAAGACGCGCCACGACAGACGCACGCAATGAGTGGTGAGCAGATAGTTGATTTACACATTTGTATTTAGACATAGTTAGATGAGGATAAACAGGGGGTTTATTACAGACATTAACTATTATAAATACAGTTCTACTTTTTACTTTAACCAAGTACTCGCTTCTTCTTACCGTCTTCCTCTGCACGTACGAGTGTACGTGAAGTTCCGAGGCACCGCCTTATTCTATCATCAGAATAAGTAGCTTGTACTGTCACCAGTACAAGCTTCAGGGTGCCCCGTTATAGACGTAGTTTTATATAGTTAGAAAAAGATTAAAGTTATACTGATAGCTCAACTACATTAAATACAGTTATCGTTTTACCTTTACTTGACCGAGTCGTTTAAGTAGATTAGATTCCTTTGCACGTACGAGTGTACGTGAAGTTCCGTGGCACCCAAACAAAGGGTGCCCCGTTACAGTTTCAGTACAAGCGTGTTAGGATAGAACCATCGAATTGATGCATACTAAATGACATCAACACGATAAACATAAATGCAATACCAGACCACTACATCGAAACGAAATTACATAAACACTACATCTCTACAAAAACGACAGAAAATTCGATAGACTACACTTGCTGCATCATTGCACGTTTCATTCTTTTAATATTGGTATAGAAACAGGAGTCCAAAGCATCAAATATAGTACTACGAATTTCACAAAAGGGAAACGTCATTAAAACATCGACCCAAAATCCATTATCAGCACAACACCACGACGTGGGAGCAAGAGGGTTTTTGGGTGGTTTGGTTGGTACAGGAGGAGTGCTGCACACCACTATACTGTCGGATGTACTTTGAAGAACAGTCAAGCTCACAATCCACCATATGTTCGTCGTGAGAGGGCCAGGTATCGGAGGACACATGGAAGTCCACAGCACAACGTCGAATGGCACAAACCTCCCTGTAAACACCCGGTGCTGGACCTGCTGGAGACGGTGTTCTGAAAGAAGAACGCGCTGCTGGCCAATCAAGCAGAACTGGTATCCACTTCTGCAGTGATTGCGGTGCATTGGTGTATGCTTGCTTACAGCTTTCTGCGCATACATCAATTGAAGAGAGTTGCGAAACCGGCGTCAATACCAAGCTGCACCGCATCAGAAAACAATGAACGTCAGCCATTTACATGTTGTGCTGGATCGCTTCCACGGGCTGCACAGTGGTTGGACGCGCTGCTACAATCCCCTTAGCAAGGTAGCTAGCTAGTTGGGAACCCTCGCAGGCGAGTTGCCTTCGCCAGGTTGGACCTATCCTCAATAGAATTGACAAACGACGCCAGACGATATCGCCGTAGCTGTTTGCCGGTGCAGAGCACGATGTTCGTACTGTTCTTGATCCAACGTGACCTGGTTTCCAATGTCGATGATGAAACGTCGCATCTCGCACCGAAATCTCAGCCAGCAACAGTCGCATTCGTCTGTCCGGTCGTTTCGAAGGCTCATTCATTTGATGTCAACAGGCGTACGTTTCTTTCACAACCGACACCGGGTGCAACAGAAGTTCATCTCACAGAAAACGGTAAACCTGCTTTTGATTCGATACGATTGACTCGAGGCCCGTTCCAGCTTGCACGTCTGCTTGCTTTTTATCATTCTGCAACTTGCCAAGACTTCCCAGCATCCCTCACCACCTTCACTCTAAGATGAAACTCTCCATTTGCCTCCTACTCGCTGCGGTCACAGCTACGACGATCTGTGTACAAGCAACGGATATCCGTCCGAACGAACTTCTTGATGGACTTGACGTGCTTTCTAATATCCTCACGGATACGGACAGTCGGGTGTATGTCGAAGATGATGGACATGACCACCACCACCACCACTTCGACCACTAGGACTACTTCGACCACCACAGTGACTACTAGCCCTTCGGCTCAGACCTATCTGCCAAGCTTTTCATGCGATCAAAGTCTCGGCGACCGCGATCACATTGAACGGAGTTGATGACGAGAGACAAGCTTATCCTGAACCTGTCCCACGAATCGACTGTATCTGTTCAAACAGTTCAAGCCGTAGGCGTGGATCCGTAGACTAGTGAAGGGGTAACCCGACATCAATGTAGCCAACCTTCAACTCGTTCAAAATCAATTCTGACTTCTTTATCCATTGACTTCTGTACTCTCGTGTAGCAATCAGCTATCGCAAAAGACAGTACGCCCATGTGCTAGACCCGACACATGAGGCTCAACTTGAGCTTCTGTATTCTTGCCTATCTATCTATCTATCTATCTATCTATCTATCTATCTATCTATCTATCTATCTATCTATCTATCTATCTATCTATCTATCTATCTATCTATCTATCTATCTATCTATCTATCTATCTATCTATCTATCTATCTATCTATCTATCTATCTATCTATCTATCTATCTATCTATCTATCTATCTATCTATCTATCTATCTATCTATCTATCTATCTGGATAGTCTTCCCTTCGTGTGTTTGAGAAATAAATCAGAGTTCCGACGACAATATCGGTGAGCGAGCCGGCATCAACGTGAGTCCTGTACTGGATATGATGCGCCAAGCATTGCGGGATTTCATTCGAATGTAGGCTTGAAGGCCGACGGATCAGCAGTTACGATACGGATCACGCCAGTCATCCGACAAGCCTGCATGGTTGTGAGCATGGTTGTCGTCTACGGCAGCACGTTGTATGACGAGACTCTCACGCGTGTCCAAACCACGGTTTATGCGTCGCATGACAGAGACGAAGTACATAGCTTGTTTCGCTTTATTTCGTTCTTGACAGGCAACGAGTGTCAGCTACTATCTCGTGTCTGCATCATCGAAACTGGTACCACGCTGCTCGAAGACGATACGAATGGGTCATGTTATCCCCACAACAAGGTTGGTGCGGTTCCCACGATGTTCGTGCGCGCTACTTCATGCGTTGGCGAGTGCAGTCACTACTCGGCATCATTGCGCTCCCTCGTACTGTCACTGACAACCTGGTCCTTGCGTCCATTATCGACAATGTCGCCGCTTTCGGTGGGACGAGAGTTCCTTTCTATTCTGCTTGCAGTGCAGTAACAAGACATTTACATGAGTGCCTACTGCATGAAACGAGGAGTCCACACACTGGCTTCTTCGTCACGATTCAGAGGCATGCGGAAACTACGTGCAATTCGTGATCTTGAAAAGCAATTCGCTGGAGGACAAAATTGCTGGTACGAAAATGACGTGTTTGTTGTGACCGAACAGCTACGATACCAACCTTGCACTCAGCTGTATCAGCGAGTATTGCGAGCAGATGAACATGCATCATTCTAAAGTCGGACGCCTCGGGAGGCGCTCATTCGTTTGGCGCATTCTTTTTGCAGCCATGCGTCTGCAACATGCTTGCGTGCCAGAGAGACTACCAAGGAGCAAATGAGCCGCTGGCCATACTTGCAAGACAATGCAGACCAGACGACAAATAAAGCACCGAAAGATCTGGTGAGATGGTGGCTGATCCGAGTGTCAGCCTGCAACTGATAGACAAGCCGTCTGGATGCTTACTTGGCTATGCTTCATCATAGGGTCTGTCCACAAGATGACTGACATCGCACACTTACAACAAGTTGTTCGGAACACTTGTCATCGAGTAACGTGTCTTATCTGCTTCATGGTTCGATCGGGTACTTGCTGTTGTGGAAGTGTTTTATGGTGAGTCGATTTTTGGTACTGTATCAAGTCATGCATTCCAGAGCGGTGACACTATCTCATCATCGCCACGGTTCTGTGGATCAGCACAACACCACGACGTGGGAGCAAGATGGTTTTTGAGTGGTTTGGTTGGTACAGGAGGAGTGTTGTAAACCACTTTCCTCTACTGTCGGAGGCGCTTCGAAGAACAGTCAAGCTCACAGTACATATGCTCGTCGTGAGGGTGGCCGGTATCGGAGGATACACGGAAGTCCATAGCACAATGTCGAACGGCACAAAACCGACCTGTAAACACACGATGCTAGATCTGCTGGACACGGTGTCCTGAAACAAAGAACGCGCTGCTGGCCAATCAGGCAGAGCTAGTATCCACTTCGGCAGTGATTGCGTTGCATTGACGTATGCTTGTTTACAGCTTTCCACGCACACATCAATCGAAGAGAGTTGCAAAACCGGCGTCAATGCCAAGCCGCACCGCATCAGAAAAAATTAACGTCAGCCATTCACATGTTGTACTGGATCTCTTCCACGGGCTGCACACTGGTTGGACGCGCTGCTACAATCCCCTTAGCTAGGTAGCTAGCTAGTTGGGAACCCTCGCAGGCGAGTTGCCTTCGCCAGGTTGGACCTATCCTCAATAGAATTGACAAACGACGCCAGACGATATCGCCGTCACTGTTTGTCGGTAAAGAGCACGATGTTTGTACTGTTCTTGATCCAACGTGACCTGGTTTCCAATGTCGATGGTGAAACGTCGCATCTCGCACCGAAATCTCAGCCAGCAACAGTCGCACTCGTCTGTCCGGTCGTTTCGAAGGCTCATTCATTTGATGTCAACAGGCGTGCGTTTCTTTCACTACCAAAACCGAGTGCAACAGAAGTTCATCTCCCGGAAAACGGTAAACCTGCTTTTGATTCGATACGATTGACTCGAGGCCCGGTCCGGCTTGCACGTCTGCTTGCTTTTTATCATTCTGCAACTTGCCAAGACTTCCCAGCATCCCTCACCACCTTCACTCTAAGATGAAACTCTCCATTTGCCTCCTACTCGCTGCGGTCACAGCTACGACGATCTGTGTACAAGCAACGGATACCCGTCAGAACGAACTTCTTGATGGACTTGACGTGCTTTCTAATATCCTCACGGATAAGGACAGTCGGGTGTATGTCGAAGATGGTGGACATGACCACCACCACCACCACTTCGACCACTAGGACTACTTCGACCACCACAGTGACTACTAGCCCTTCGGCTCAGACCTATCTGCCAAGCTTTTCATGCGATCAAAGTCTCGGCGACCGCGATCACATTGAACGGAGTTGATGACGAGAGACAAGCTTATCCTGAACCTGTCCCACGAATCGACTGTATCTGTTCAAACAGTTCAAGCCGTAGGCGTGGATTCGTAGACTAGTGAAGGGGTAACCCGACATCAATGTAGCCAACCTTCAACTCGTTCAAAATCAATTCTGACTTCTTTATCCATTGACTTCTGTACTCTCGTGTAGCAATCATCTATCGCAAAAGACAGTACGCCCATGTGCTAGACCCGACACATGAGGCTCAACTTGAGCTTCTGTATTCTTGCCTATCTATCTATCTATCTATCTATCTGGATAGTCTTCCCTTCGTGTGTTTGAGAAATAAATCAGAGTTCCGACGACAATATCGGTGAACGAGCCAGCATCAACATGAGTCCTGTACAGAATGTGATGCGCCAAGCATTGCGGGATTTCATTCGAATGTAGGCTTGAAGACCGACGGATCAGCAGTTACGATACGGATCACGACGTTCATCCGACAAGCCTGCATGGTTGTGAGCATGGTTGTCGACTACGGCAGCACGTTGTATGACGAGACTCTCACGCGTGTCCGTATATCTCGTGTCTGCATCATCGAAACTGGTACCACGCTGCTCGAAGACGATACGAATGGGTCATGTTATCCGCACAACAAGGTTGGTGCGGTTCCCACGAAGTTCGCGCGCACTACTTCATGCGTTGGCGAGTGCAGTCACTACTCGGCATCATTGCGCTCCCTCGTACTGTCACTGACAACCTGGTCTTTGCGTCCATTATCGACAATGTCGCCGCTTTCGGTGGGACGAGAGTTCCTTTCTATTCTGCTTGCAGTGCAGTAACAAGACATTTACATGAGTGCCTACTGCATGAAACGAGGAGTCCACACACTGGCTTCTTCGTCACGATTCAGAGGCATGCGGAAACTACGTGCAATTCGTGATCTTGAAAAGCAATTCGCTGGAGGACAAAATTGCTGGTACGAAAATGACGTGTTTGTTGTGACCGAACAGCTACGATACCAACCTTGCACTCAGCTGTATCAGCGAGTATTGCGAGCAGATGAACATGCATCATTCTAAAGTCGGACGCCTCGGGAGGCGCTCATTCGTTTGGCGCATTCTTTTTGCAGCCATGCGTCTGCAACATGCTTGCGTGCCAGAGAGACTACCAAGGAGCAAATGAGCCGCTGGCCATACTTGCAAGACAATGCAGACCAGACGACAAATAAAGCACCGAAAGATCTGGTGAGATGGTGGCTGATCCGAGTGTCAGCCTGCAACTGATAGACAAGCCGTCTGGATGCTTACTTGGCTATGCTTCATCATAGGGTCTGTCCACAAGATGACTGACATCGCACACTTACAACAAGTTGTTCGGAACACTTGTCATCGAGTAACGTGTCTTATCTGCTTCATGGTTCGATCGGGTACTTGCTGTTGTGGAAGTGTTTTATGGTGAGTCGATTTTTGGTACTGTATCAAGTCATGCATTCCAGAGCGGTGACACTATCTCATCATCGCCACGGTTCTGTGGATCAGCACAACACCACGACGTGGGAGCAAGAGGGTTTTTGGGTGGTTTGGTTGGTACAGGAGGAGTGCTGCACACCACTATACTGTCGGATGTACTTTGAAGAACAGTCAAGCTCACAATCCACCATATGTTCGTCGTGAGAGGGCCAGGTATCGGAGGACACATGGAAGTCCACAGCACAACGTCGAATGGCACAAACCTCCCTGTAAACACCCGGTGCTGGACCTGCTGGAGACGGTGTTCTGAAAGAAGAACGCGCTGCTGGCCAATCAAGCAGAACTGGTATCCACTTCTGCAGTGATTGCGGTGCATTGGTGTATGCTTGCTTACAGCTTTCTGCGCATACATCAATTGAAGAGAGTTGCGAAACCGGCGTCAATACCAAGCTGCACCGCATCAGAAAACAATGAACGTCAGCCATTTACATGTTGTGCTGGATCGCTTCCACGGGCTGCACAGTGGTTGGACGCGCTGCTACAATCCCCTTAGCAAGGTAGCTAGCTAGTTGGGAACCCTCGCAGGCGAGTTGCCTTCGCCAGGTTGGACCTATCCTCAATAGAATTGACAAACGACGCCAGACGATATCGCCGTAGCTGTTTGTCGGTAAAGAGCACGATGTTTGTACTGTTCTTGATCCAACGTGACCTGGTTTCCAATGTCGATGATGAAACGTCGCATCTCGCACCGAAATCTCAGCCAGCAACAGTCGCATTCGTCTGTCCGGTCGTTTCGAAGGCTCATTCATTTGATGTCAACAGGCGTACGTTTCTTTCACAACCGACACCGGGTGCAACAGAAGTTCATCTCACAGAAAACGGTAAACCTGCTTTTGATTCGATACGATTGACTCGAGGCCCGTTCCAGCTTGCACGTCTGCTTGCTTTTTATCATTCTGCAACTTGCCAAGACTTCCCAGCATCCCTCACCACCTTCACTCTAAGATGAAACTCTCCATTTGCCTCCTACTCGCTGCGGTCACAGCTACGACGATCTGTGTACAAGCAACGGATATCCGTCCGAACGAACTTCTTGATGGACTTGACGTGCTTTCTAATATCCTCACGGATACGGACAGTCGGGTGTATGTCGAAGATGATGGACATGACCACCACCACCACCACTTCGACCACTAGGACTACTTCGACCACCACAGTGACTACTAGCCCTTCGGCTCAGACCTATCTGCCAAGCTTTTCATGCGATCAAAGTCTCGGCGACCGCGATCACATTGAACGGAGTTGATGACGAGAGACAAGCTTATCCTGAACCTGTCCCACGAATCGACTGTATCTGTTCAAACAGTTCAAGCCGTAGGCGTGGATCCGTAGACTAGTGAAGGGGTAACCCGACATCAATGTAGCCAACCTTCAACTCGTTCAAAATCAATTCTGACTTCTTTATCCATTGACTTCTGTACTCTCGTGTAGCAATCAGCTATCGCAAAGACAGTACGCCCATGTGCTAGACCCGACACATGAGGCTCACCTTGAGCTTCTGTATTCTTGCCTATCTATCTATCTATCTATCTATCTATCTATCTATCTATCTATCTATCTATCTATCTATCTATCTATCTATCTATCTATCTATCTATCTATCTATCTATCTTTGGATAGTCTTCCCTTCGTGTGTTTGAGAAATAAATCAGAGTTCCGACGACAATATCGGTGAGCGGGCCGGCATCAACATGAGTCCTGTACTGGATATGATGCGCCAAGCATTGCGGGATTTCATTCGAATGTAGGCTTGAAGACCGACGGATCAGCAGTTACGATACGGATCACGACGTTCATCCGACAAGCCTGCATGGTTGTGAGCATGGTTGTCGACTACGGCAGCACGTTGTATGACGAGACTCTCACGCGTGTCCGAAACACGGTTTATGTGTCGCATGCCAGAGACGAAGTACATAGCGTGTTTCGCTTTATTTCGTACTTGACAAGCAACGAGTGTCAGCTAATATCTCGTGTCTGCATCATCGAAACTGGTACCACGCTGCTCGAAGACGATACGAATGGGTCATGTTATCCCCACAACAAGGTTGGTGCGGTTCCCACGATGTTCGTGCGCGCTACTTCATGCGTTGGCGAGTGCAGTCACTACTCGGCATCATTGCGCTCCCTCGTACTGTCACTGACAACCTGGTCTTTGCGTCCATTATCGACAATGTCGCCGCTTTCGGTGGGACGAGAGTTCCTTTCTATTCTGCTTGCAGTGCAGTAACAAGACATTTACATGAGTGCCTACTGCATGAAACGAGGAGTCCACACACTGGCTTCTTCGTCACGATTCAGAGGCATGCGGAAAACTGCGTGCAATTCGTGATCTTGAAAAGCAATTCGCTGGAGGACAAAATTGCTGGTACGAAGATGACGTGTTTGTTGTGACCGAACAGCTACGATACCAACCTTGCACTCAGCTGTATCAGCGAGTATTGCGAGCAGATGAACATGCATCATTCTAAAGTCGGACGCCTCGGGAGGCGCTCATTCGTTTGGCGCATTCTTTTTGCAGCCATGCGTCTACAACATGCTTGCGTGCCAGAAAGACTACCAAGGAGCAAATGAGCCGTTGGCCATACTTGCAAGACAATGCAGACCAGACGACAAATAAAGCACCGAAAGATCTGGTGAGATGGTGGCTGATCCGAGTGTCAGCCTGCAACTGATAGACAAGCCGTCTGGATGCTTACTTGGCTATGCTTCATCATAGGGTCTGTCCACAAGATGACTGACATCGCACACTTACAACAAGTTGTTCGGAACACTTGTCATCGAGTAACGTGTCTTATCTGCTTCATGGTTCGATCGGGTACTTGCTGTTGTGGAAGTGTTTTACGGTGAGTCAATTTTTGGTACAGTATCAAGTCATGCATTCCAGAGCGGTAACACTATCTCACCATCGCCAAGGTTCTGTGGATCAGCACAACACCACGACGTGGGAGCAAGATGGTTTTTGGGTGGTTTGGTTGGTACAGGAGGAGTGCTGCACACCACTTTACTGTCGGAGGCGCCTCGAAGAACAGTCAAGCTCACAGTACATATGCTCGTCGTGAGGGGACCAGGTGTCGAAGGACACATGGAAGTCCACAGCACAATGTCAAATGGTACAAACCGACCTGTAAACGCACGATGCTGGATCTGCTGGAGATGGTGTCCTGAAACAAGAACGCGCTGTTGGCCAATCAAGCAGAGCTAGTATCCACTTCGGCAGTGATTGCGGTGCATTGACGTATGCTTGCTTACAGCTTTCACACTTCGTAACTCGCAATAAGTCCTTAACGTGATTGTTGCCTCTACACGCAGAACGTCTCGGTCGAACGGATTTGTACACGTCGTGGTGATAAGGATAGCAACGGTATTCATAAAAGCATCGATTCAGTGTACACGGAGGATCTCTGTGCTGCTCACGCGACATTCTGCATCTATCGTACGTGCCGATGCATACGCGCCGACTTTCCAGTGGTAGCGAGACTTTTTTCACGTGTTATCTGCCTGCGTGTATGTTGTGAATGGCGATCACCTCTCCGCTGATCATACCTAGCCTTTTTACGTCTCTCTAGGTGCTCTGCGCTGAGTTGACATGTCCTCCATCTTCGAGCTGACACGGACGTATCACGCACATCTGCTGGCCTGCTTGATCCGAGCATCTGTAGTGTTCATGATCACTGAGATGACTCGATGTTGAAGGTACTGTTCCCTATTTTTGACCTTCACCCTCGTTTCTCATCATAGCCTCTGCATGAATGCACATCATCTTCCACCATAAAATCCACCACCAGTTTGCAGCGGTTTCGCTTGGAACTCGACTGTCCAGAGGTACAGATGAGAAACGAATGGAACACTTACCTGGATGCACGCGATACAGTTGACAGTGACCAATCGCGATTAATCGGGGCTGCTTTTGCAACCGGTGACCATTCTCGGCTGAAGGGAGTTGCGAAACCGGCGTCAACACCAATCTGCACTGCATCAGAAAAAATTAACGTCAGCCATTCACATGTTGTACTGGATCTCTTCCACGGGCTGCACAGTGGTTGGACGCACTGCTACAATCCCCTTAGCTAGGTAGCTAGCTAGTTGGGAACCCTCGCAGGCGAGTCGCCTTCGCCAGGTTGGACCTATCCTCAATAGAATTGACAAACGACGCCAGACGATATCGCCGCCACCGACACCAGACGATATCGCCGTCACTGTTTGTCGGTAAAGAGCACGATGTTCGTACTATTCTTGATCCAACGTGACCTGCTTTCAGATGTCGATGATGAAACGTCGCATCTCGCACCGAAATCTCAGCCAGCAACAGTCGCATTCGTCTGTCCGGTCGTTTCGAAGGCTCATTCATTTGATGTCAACAGGCGTACGTTTCTTTCACTACCAAACCGAGTGCAACAGAAGTTCATCTCCCGGAAAACGGTAAACCTGCTTTTGATTCGATACGATTGACTTGAGGCCCGGTCCGGCTTGCACGTCTGCTTGCTTTTTATCATTCTGCAACTTGCCAAGACTTCCCAGCATCCCTCACCACCTTCACTCTAAGATGAAACTCTCCATTTGCCTCCTACTCGCTGCGGTCACAGCTACGACGATCTGTGTACAAGCAACGGATACCCGTCCGAACGAACTTCTTGATGGACTTGACGTGCTTTCTCATATCCTCACGGATAAGGACAGTCGGGTGTATGTCGAAGATGATGGACATGACCACCACCACCACCACTTCGACCACTAGGACCACCACAACGACCACATCGACTACTAGGCCTTCGGCTCAGACCTATCTGCCAAGCTTTTCATGCGATCAAAGTCTCGGCGACCGCGATCACATTGAACGGAGTTGATGACGAGAGACAAGCTAATTACTGAACCTGTCCCACGAACCGACTGTATCTGTTCAAACAGTTCAAGCCGTAGGCGTGGATTCGTAGACTAGTGAAGGGGTAACGCGACATCAATGTAGCCAACCTTCAACTCGTTTAAAATCAATTGTGACTTCTTTATCCATTGACTTCTGTACTCTCGTGTAGCAATCATCTATCGCAAAAGACAGTACGCCCATGTGCTAGACCCGACACATGAGGCTCACCTTGAGCTTCTGTATTCTTGCCTATCTATCTATCTATCTATCTATCTATCTATCTATCTATCTATCTATCTATCTATCTATCTATCTATCTATCTATCTATCTATCTATCTATCTATCTGGGTAGTCTTCCCTTCGTGTGTTTGAGAAATAAATCAGAGTTCCGACGACAATATCGGTGAGCGAGCCGGCATCAACGTGAGTCCTGTACTGGATATGATGCGCCAAGCATTGCGGGATTTCATTCGAATGTAGGCTTGAAGACCGACGGATCAGCAGTTACGATACGGATCACGCCAGTCATCCGACAAGCCTGCATGGTTGTGAGCATGGTTGTCGTCTACGGCAGCACGTTGTATGACGAGACTCTCACGCGTGTCCAAACCACGGTTTATGTGTCGCATGACAGAGACGAAGTACATAGCTTGTTTCGCTTTATTTCGTTCTTGACAGGCAACGAGTGTCAGCTACTATCTCGTGTCTGCATCATCGAAACTGGTACCACGCTGCTCGAAGACGATACGAATGGGTCATGTTATCCCCACAACAAGGTTGGTGCGGTTCCCACGATGTTCGTGCGCGCTACTTCATGCGTTGGCGAGTGCAGTCACTACTCGGCATCATTGCGCTCCCTCGTACTGTCACTGACAACCTGGTCCTTGCGTCCATTATCGACAATGTCGCTGCTTTCGGTGGGACGAGAGTTCCTTTCTATTCTGCTTGCAGTACAGTAACAAGACATTTACATGAGTGCCTACTGCATGAAACGAGGAGTCCACACACTGGCTTCTTCGTCACGATTCAGAGGCATGCGGAAAACTGCGTGCAATTCGTGATCTTGAAAAGCAATTCGCTGGAGGACAAAATTGCTGGTACGAAGATGACGTGTTTGTTGTGACCGAACAGCTACGATACCAACCTTGCACTCAGCTGTATCAGCGAGTATTGCGAGCAGATGAACATGCATCATTCTAAAGTCGGACGCCTCGTGAGGCGCTCATTCGTTTGGCGCATTCTTTTTGCAGCCATGCGTCTACAACATGCTTGCGTGCCAGAAAGACTACCAAGGAGCAAATGAGCCGTTGGCCATACTTGCAAGACAATGCAGACCAGACGACAAATAAAGCACCGAAAGATCTGGTGAGATGGTGGCTGATCCGAGTGTCAGCCTGCAACTGATAGACAAGCCGTCTGGATGCTTACTTGGCTATGCTTCATCATAGGGTTTGTCCACAAGATGACTGACATCGCACACTTACAACAAGTTGTTCGGAACACTTGTCATCGAGTAACGTGTCTTATCTGCTTCATGGTTCGATCGGGTACTTGCTGTTGTGGAAGTGTTTTATGGTGAGTCGACTTTTGGTACTGTATCAAGTCATGCATTCCAGAGCGGTGACACTATCTCATCATCGTCACGGTTCTGTGGATCAGCACAATACCACGACGTGGGAGTAAGATGGTTTTTGGGTGGTTTGGATGGTACAGGAGGAGTGTTGTAAACCACTTTCCTCTACGGTCGGAGGCGCCTCGAAGAACAGTCAAGCTCACAGTACACATGCTCGTCGTGAGGGTGGCCGGTATTGGAGGATACGCGGAAGTCCATCGCACAATGTCGAACGGTACAAACCGACCTGTAAACACACGATGCTGGATCTGCTGGAGATGGTGTCCTGAAACAAAGAACGCGCTGCTGGCCAATCAAGCAGAGCTAGTATCCACTTCGGCAGTGATTGCGTTGCATTGACGTATGCTTGTTTACAGCTTTCCGCGCACACCTCAATCGAAGAGAGTTGCGAAACCGGCGTCAATGCCAAGCCGCACCGCATCAGAAAAAGTGAACGTCAGCCATGCACATGTTGTGCCGGATCTCTTCCACGGGCTGCACAGTGGTTGGACGCACTGCTACAATCCCCTTAGCTAGGTAGATAGCTAGTTGGGAACCCTCGCAGGCGAGTCGCCTTCGCCAGGTTGGACCTATCCTCAATAGAATTGACAAACGACGCCAGACGATATCGCCGCCACCGACACCAGACGATATCGCCGTCACTGTTTGCCGGTAAAGAGCACGATGTTCGTACTATTTTTGATCCAACGTGACCTGCTTTCAGATGTCGATGATGAAACGTCGCATCTCGCACCGAAACCTCAGCCAGCAACAGTCGCATTCGTCTGTCCGGTCGTTTCGAAGGCTCATTCATTTGATGTCAACAGGCGTGCGTTTCTTTCACAACCGACACCGGGTGCAACAGAAGTTCATCTCACAGAAAACGGTAAACCTGCTTTTGATTCGATACGATTGACTCGAGGCCCGGTCCGGATTGCACGTCTGCTTGCTTTTTATCATTCTGCAACTTGCCAAGACTTCCCAGCATCCCTCACCACCTTCACTCTAAGATGAAACTCTCCATTTGCCTCCTACTCGCTGCGGTCACAGCTACGACGATCTGTGTACAAGCAACGGATACCCGTCCGAACGAACTTCTTGATGGACTTGACGTGCTTTCTCATATCCTCACGGATAAGGACAGTCGGGTGTATGTCGAAGATGATGGACATGACCACCACCACCACTTCGACCACTTCGACCACCACAACGACCACATCGACTACTAGGCCTTCGGCTCAGACCTATCTGCCAAGCTTTTCATGCGATCAAAGTCTCGGCGACCGCGATGACATTGAACGGAGTTGATGACGAGAGACAAGCTTGTCCTGAACCTGTCCCACGAACCGACTGTATCTGTTCAAACCGTTTAAGCCGTAGGCGTGGATTCGTAGACTAGTGAAGGGGTAACGCGACATCAATGTAGCCAACCTTCAACTCGTTCAAAATCAATTCTGACTTCTTTATCCATTGACTTCTGTACTCTCGTGTAGCAATCATCTATCGCAAAAGACAGTACGCCCATGTGCTAGACCCGACACATGAGGCTCACCTTGAGCTTCTGTATTCTTGCCTATCTATCTATCTATCTATCTATCTATCTATCTATCTATCTATCTATCTATCTATCTATCTATCTATCTATCTATCTATCTATCTGGATAGTCTTCCCTTCGTGTGTTTGAGAAATAAATCAGAGTTCCGACGACAATATCGGTGAGCGAGCCGGCATCAACGTGAGTCCTGTACTGGATATGATGCGCCAAGCATTGCGGGATTTCATTCGAATGTAGGCTTGAAGGCCGACGGATCAGCAGTTACGATACGGATCACGCCAGTCATCCGACAAGCCTGCATGGTTGTGAGCATGGTTGTCGACTACGGCAGCACGTTGTATGACGAGACTCTCACGCGTGTCCGAAACACGGTTTATGTGTCGCATGCCAGAGACGAAGTACATAGCGTGTTTCGCTTTATTTCGTACTTGACAAGCAACGAGTGTCAGCTAACATCTCGTGTCTGCATCATCGAAACTGGTACCACGCTGCTCGAAGACGATACGAATGGGTCATGTTATCCCCACAACAAGGTTGGTGCGGTTCCCACGATGTTCGTGCGCACTACTTCATGCGTTGGCGAGTGCAGTCACTACTCGGCATCATTGCGCTCCATTCTACTGTCACTGACAACCTGGTCCTTGCGTCCATTATCGACAATGTCGCCGCTTTCGGTGGGACGAGAGTTCCTTTCTATTCTGCTTGCAGTGCAGTAACAAGACACTTACATGAGTGCCTACTGCATGAAACGAGGAGTCCACACACTGGCTTCTTCGTCACGATTCAGAGGCATGCGGAAAACTGCGTGCAATTCGTGATCTTGAAGAGCAATTCGCTGGAGGACAAAATTGCTGGTACGAAGATGACGTGCTTGTTGTGACCGAACAGCTACGATACCAACCTTGCACTCAGCTGTATCAGCGAGTATTGCGAGCAGATAAACATGCATCATTCTAAAGTCGGACGCCTCGTGAGGCGCTCATTCGTTTGGCGCATTCTTTTTGCAGCCATGCGTCTACAACATGCTTGCGTGCCAGAAAGACTACCAAGGAGCAAATGAGCCGTTGGCCATACTTGCAAGACAATGCAGACCAGACGACAAATAAAGCACCGAAAGATCTGGTGAGATGGTGGCTGATCCGAGTGTCAGCCTGCAACTGATAGACAAGCCGTCTGGATGCTTACTTGGCTATGCTTCATCATAGGGTTTGTCCACAAGATGACTGACATCGCACACTTACAACAAGTTGTTCGGAACACTTGTCATCGAGTAACGTGTCTTATCTGCTTCATGGTTCGATCGGGTACTTGCTGTTGTGGAAGTGTTTTATGGTGAGTCGACTTTTGGCACTGTATCAAGTCATGCATTCCAGAGCGAAAACACTATCTCATCATCGTCACGGTTCTGTGGATCAGCACAACACCACGACGTGGGAGCAAGATGGTTTTTGGGTGGTTTGGATGGTACAGGAGGAGTGTTGTAAACCACTTTCCTCTACGGTCGGAGGCGCCTCGAAGAACAGTCAAGCTCACAGTACACATGCTCGTCGTGAGGGTGGCCGGTATTGGAGGATACGCGGAAGTCCATCGCACAATGTCGAACGGTACAAACCGACCTGTAAACACACGATGCTGGATCTGCTGGAGATGGTGTCCTGAAACAAAGAACGCGCTGCTGGCCAATCAAGCAGAGCTAGTATCCACTTCGGCAGTGATTGCGTTGCATTGACGTATGCTTGTTTACAGCTTTCCACGCACACATCAATCGAAGAGAGTTGCAAAACCGGCGTCAATGCCAAGCCGCACCGCATCAGAAAAAGTGAACGTCAGCCATGCACATGTTGTGCCGGATCTCTTCCACGGGCTGCACAGTGGTTGGACGCGCTGCTTCAATCCCCTTAGCTAGGTAGCTAGCTAGTTGGGAACCCTCGCAGGCGAGTCGCTTTCGCCAGGTTGGACCTATCCTCAATAGAATTGACAAACGACGCCAGACGATATCGCCGCCACCGACACCAGACGATATCGCCGTCACTGTTTGCCGGTAAAGAGCACGATGTTCGTACTATTCTTGATCCAACGTGACCTGCTTTCAGATGTCGATGATGAAACGTCGCATCTCGCACCGAAATCTCAGCCAGCAACAGTCGCATTCGTCTGTCCGGTCGTTTCGAAGGCTCATTCATTTGATGTCAACAGGCGTGCGTTTCTTTCACAACCGACACCGGGTGCAACAGAAGTTCATCTCACAGAAAACGGTAAACCTGCTTTTGATTCGATACGATTGACTCGAGGCCCGGTCCGGCTTGCACGTCTGCTTGCTTTTTATCATTCTGCAACTTGCCAAGACTTCCCAGCATCCCTCACCACCTTCACTCTAAGATGAAACTCTCCATTTGCCTCCTACTCGCTGCGGTCACAGCTACGACGATCTGTGTACAAGCAACGGATACCCGTCAGAACGAACTTCTTGATGGACTTGACGTGCTTTCTAATATCCTCACGGATAAGGACAGTCGGGTGTATGTCGAAGATGATGGACATGACCACCACCACCACCACTTCGACCACTAGGACCACTTCGACCACCACAGTGACTACTAGGCCTTCGGCTCAGACCTATCTGCCAAGCTTTTCATGCGATCAAGGTCTCGGTGACCGCGATCACATTGAACGGAGTTGATGACGAGAGACAAGCTTATCCTGAACCTGTCCCACGAACCGACTGTATCTGTTCAAACAGTTCAAGCCGTAGGCGTGGATTCGTAGACTAGTGAAGGGGTAACGCGACATCAATGTAGCCAACCTTCAACTCGTTCAAAATCAATTCTGACTTCTTTATCCATTGACTTCTGTACTCTCGTGTAGCAATCATCTATCGCAAAAGACAGTACGCCCATGTGCTAGACCTGACACATGAGGCTCACCTTGAGCTTCTGTATTCTTGCCTATCTATCTATCTATCTATCTATCTATCTGGGTAGTCTTCCCTTCGTGTGTTTGAGAAATAAATCAGAGTTCCGACGACAATATCGGTGAGCGGGCCGGCATCAACGTGAGTCCTGTACTGGATATGATGCGCCAAGCATTGCGGGATTTCATTCGAATGTAGGCTTGAAGACCGACGGATCAGCAGATACGATACGGATCACGCCAGTCATCCGACAAGCCTGCATGGTTGTGAGCATGGTTGTCGACTACGGCAGCACGTTGTATGACGAGACTCTCACGAGTGTCTGAAACACGGTTTATGTGTCGCATGCCAGAGACGAAGTACATAGCGTGTTTCGCTTTATTTCGTACTTGACAAGCAACGAGTGTCAGCTAATATCTCGTGTCTGCATCATCGAAACTGGTACCACGCTGCTCGAAGACGATACGAATGGGTCATGTTATCCCCACAACAAGGTTGGTGCTGTTCCCACGATGTTCGTGCGCACTACTTCATGCGTTGGCGAGTGCAGTCACTACTCGGCATCATTGCGCTCCCTCGTACTGTCACTGACAACCTGGTCCTTGCGTCCATTGTCGACAATGTCACCGCTTTCGGTGGGACGAGAGTTCCTTTCTATTCTGCTTGCAGTGCAGTAACAAGACACTTACATGAGTGCCTACTGCATGAAGCGAGGAGTCCACACACTGGCTTCTTCGTCACGATTCAGAGGCATGCGGAAAACTGCGTGCAATTCGTGATCTTGAAAAGCAATTCGCTGGAGGACAAAATTGCTGGTACGAAAATGACGTGCTTGTTGTGACCGAACAGCTACGATACCAACCTTGCACTCAGCTGTATCAGCGAGTATTGCGAGCAGATGAACATGCATCATTCTAAAATCGGACGCCTCGTGAGGCGCTCATTCGTTTGGCGCATTCTTTTTGCAGCCATGCGTCTACAACATGCTTGCCTGCCAGAAAGAGTACCAAGGAGCAAATGAGCCGTTGGCCATACTTGCAAGACAATGCAGACCAGACGGACAAATGAAGCACCGAAAGATCTGGTGAGATGGTAGCTGATCCGAGTGTCAGCCTGCAACTGATAGACAAGCCGTCTGGATGCTTACTTGGCTATGCTTCATCATAGGGTCTGTCCACAAGATGACTGACATCGCACACTTACAACAAGTTGTTTGGAACACTTGTCATCGAGTAACGTGTCTTATCTGCTTCATGGTTCGATTGGGTACTTGCTGTTGTGGAAGTGTTTTATGGTGAGTCGACTTTTGGTACAGTATCAAGTCATGCATTCCAGAGCGAAAACACTATCTCATCGTCGCTCGAGGTTCTGTGGATCAGCACAACACCACGATGTGGGAGCAAGATGGTTTTTGGGTGGTTTGGTTGGTACAGGAGGAGTGCTGCACACCACTTTACTGTCGGAGGCGCCTCGAAGAACAGTCAAGCTCACAGTACATATGCTCGTCGTGAGGGGACCAGGTGTCGAAGGACACATGGAAGTCCACAGCACAATGTCAAATGGTACAAACCGACCTGTAAACGCACGATGCTGGATCTGCTGGAGATGGTGTCCTGAAACAAGAACGCGCTGTTGGCCAATCAAGCAGAGCTAGTATCCACTTCGGCAGTGATTGCGGTGCATTGACGTATGCTTGCTTACAGCTTTCACACTTCGTAACTCGCAATAAGTCCTTAACGTGATTGTTGCCTCTACACGCAGAACGTCTCGGTCGAACGGATTTGTACACGTCGTGGTGATAAGGATAGCAACGGTATTCATAAAAGCATCGATTCAGTGTACACGGAGGATCTCTGTGCTGCTCACGCGACATTCTGCATCTATCGTACGTGCCGATGCATACGCGCCGACTTTCCAGTGGTAGCGAGACTTTTTTCACGTGTTATCTGCCTGCGTGTATGTTGTGAATGGCGATCACCTCTCCGCTGATCATACCTAGCCTTTTTACGTCTCTCTAGGTGCTCTGCGCTGAGTTGACATGTCCTCCATCTTCGAGCTGACACGGACGTATCACGCACATCTGCTGGCCTGCTTGATCCGAGCATCTGTAGTGTTCATGATCACTGAGATGACTCGATGTTGAAGGTACTGTTCCCTATTTTTGACCTTCACCCTCGTTTCTCATCATAGCCTCTGCATGAATGCACATCATCTTCCACCATAAAATCCACCACCAGTTTGCAGCGGTTTCGCTTGGAACTCGACTGTCCAGAGGTACAGATGAGAAACGAATGGAACACTTACCTGGATGCACGCTATACAGTTGACAGTGACCAATCGCGATTAATCGGGGCTGCTTTTGCAACCGGTGACCATTCTCGGCTGAAGGGAGTTGCGAAACCGGCGTCAACACCAATCTGCACTGCATCAGAAAAAATTAACGTCAGCCATTCACATGTTGTACTGGATCTCTTCCATGGGCTGCACACTGGTTGGACGCACTGCTACAATCCCCTTAGCTAGGTAGCTAGCTAGTTGGGAACCCTCGCAGGCGAGTCGCCTTCGCCAGGTTGGACCTATCCTCAATAGAATTGACAAACGACGCCAGACGATATCGCCGCCACCGACACCAGACGATATCGCCGTCACTGTTTGTCGGTAAAGAGCACGATGTTCGTACTATTCTTGATCCAACGTGACCTGCTTTCAGATGTCGATGATGAAACGTCGCATCTCGCACCGAAATCTCAGCCAGCAACAGTCGCATTCGTCTGTCCGGTCGTTTCGAAGGCTCATTCATTTGATGTCAACAGGCGTGCGTTTCTTTCACAACCGACACCGGGTGCAACAGAAGTTCATCTCACAGAAAACGGTAAACCTGCTTTTGATTCGATACGATTGACTCGAGGCCCGGTCCGGCTTGCACGTCTGCTTGCTTTTTATCATTCTGCAACTTGCCAAGACTTCCCAGCATCCCTCACCACCTTCACTCTAAGATGAAACTCTCCATTTGCCTCCTACTCGCTGCGGTCACAGCTACGACGATCTGTGTACAAGCAACGGATACCCGTCAGAACGAACTTCTTGATGGACTTGACGTGCTTTCTCATATCCTCACGGATAAGGACAGTCGGGTGTATGTCGAAGATGATGGACATGACCACCACCACCACCACTTCGACCACTTCGACCACCACAACGACCACATCGACTACTAGGCCTTCGGCTCAGACCTATCTGCCAAGCTTTTCATGCGATCAAAGTCTCGGCGACCGCGATCACATTGAAGGAGTTGATGACGAGAGACAAGCTTATCCTGAACCTGTCCCACGAATCGACTGTATCTGTTCAAACAGGTCAAGTCGTAGGTGTGGATTCGTAGACTAGTGAGGGGGTAACGCGACATCAATGTAGCTCACCTTCAACTCGTTCAAAATCAATTCTGACTTCTTTATCCATTGACTTCTGTACTCTCGTGTAGCAATCATCTATCGCAAAAGACAGTACGCCCATGTGCTAGACCCGACACATGAGGCTCACCTTGAGCTTCTGTACCGTTGTATATCTGTCCATCTGGGTAGTCTTCCCTTCGTGCATTCGAGAAACAAATCAGAGTTCCGACGACAATATCGGTGAGCGAGCTGGCATCAACATGAGTCCTGCACAGAATGTGATGCGCCAAGCATTGCGGGATTTCATTCGAATGTAGGCTTGAAGACCGACGGATCAGCAGATACGGTACGGATCACGGTGTTCGTCCGACAAGCCTGCATGGTTGTGAGCTTGGTGGTCGTCTACGGCAGCACGTTGTATGACGAGACTCTCACGAGTGTCTGAAACACGGTTTATGTGTCGCATGACAGAGACGAAGTACATAGCGTGTTTCGCTTTATTTCGTACTTGACAAGCAACGAGTGTCAGCTAACATCTCGTGTCTGCATCATCGAAACTGGTACCACGCTGCTCGAAGACGATACGAATGGGTCATGTTATCCCCACAACAAGGTTGGTGCGGTTCCCACGATGTTCGTGCGCACTACTTCATGCGTTGGCGAGTGCAGTCACTACTCGGCATCATTGCGCTCCCTCGTACTATCACTGACAACCTGGTCCTTGCGTCCATTGTCGACAATGTCGCCGCTTTCGGTGGGACGAGAGTTCCTTTCTATTCTGCTTGCAGTGCAGTAACAAGACACTTACATGAGTGCCTACTGTATGAAACGAGGAGTCCACACACTGGCTTCTTCGTCACAATTCAGAGGCATGCGGAAAACTACGTGCAATTCGTGATCTTGAAAAGCAATTCGCTGGAGGACAAAATTGCTGGTACGAAAATGACGTGCTTGTTGTGACCGAACAGCTACGATACCAACCTTGCACTCAGCTGTATCAGCGAGTATTGCGAGCAGATGAACATGCATCATTCTAAAGTCGGACGCCTCGGGAGGCGCTCATTTGTTTGGCGCATTCTTTTTGTAGCCATGCGTCTACAACATGCTTGCCTGCCAGAAAGAGTACCAAGGAGCAAATGAGCCGTTGGCCATACTTGCAAGACAATGCAGACCAGACGACAAATGAAGCACCGAAAGATCTGGTGAGATGGTGGCTGATCCGAGTGTCAGCCTGCAACTGATAGACAAGCCGTCTGGATGCTTACTTGGCTATGCTTCATCAGAGGGTCTGTCCACAAGATGGCTGACATCGCACACTTACAACAAGTTGTTCGGAACACTTGTCATCGAGTAACGTGTCTTATCTGCTTCATGGTTCGATCGGGTACTTGCTGTTGTGGAAGTGTTTTATGGTGAGTCGACTTTTGGCACTGTATCAAGTCATGCATTCCAGAGCGAAAACACTATCTCATCATCGTCACGGTTCTGTGGATCAGCACAACACCACGACGTGGGAGCAAGATGGTTTTTGGGTGGTTTGGTTGGTACAGAAGGAGTGTTGTAAACCACTTTCCTCTACGGTCGGAGGCGCTTCGAAGAACAGTCAAGCTCACAGTACATATGCTCGTCGTGAGGGTGGCCGGTATCGGAGGATACGCGGAAGTCCATCGCACAATGTCGAACGGTACAAACCGACCTGTAAACACACGATGCTGGATCTGCTGGAGATGGTGTCCTGAAACAAAGAACGCGCTGCTGGCCAATCAAGCAGAGCTAGTATCCACTTCGGCAGTGATTGCGTTGCATTGACGTATGCTTGTTTACAGCTTTCCGCGCACACCTCAATCGAAGAGAGTTGCGAAACCGGCGTCAATGCCAAGCCGCACCGCATCAGAAAAAGTGAACGTCAGCCATGCACATGTTGTGCCGGATCTCTTCCACGGGCTGCACAGTGGTTGGACACACTGCTACAATCCCCTTAGCTAGGTAGCTAGCTAGTTGGGAACCCTCGCAGGCGAGTCGCCTTCGCCAGGTTGGACCTATCCTCAATAGAATTGACAAACGACGCCAGACGATATCGCCGCCACCGACACCAGACGATATCGCCGTCACTGTTTGCCGGTAAAGAGCACGATGTTCGTACTATTTTTGATCCAACGTGACCTGCTTTCAGATGTCGATGATGAAACGTCGCATCTCGCACCGAAACCTCAGCCAGCAACAGTCGCATTCGTCTGTCCGGTCGTTTCGAAGGCTCATTCATTTGATGTCAACAGGCGTGCGTTTCTTTCACAACCGACACCGGGTGCGACAGAAGTTCATCTCACAGAAAACGGTAAACCTGCTTTTGATTCGATACGATTGACTCGAGGCCCGGTCCGGATTGCACGTCTGCTTGCTTTTTATCCTTCTGCAACTTGCCAAGACTTCCCAGCATCCCTCACCACCTTCACTCTAAGATGAAACTCTCCATTTGCCTCCTACTCGCTGCGGTCACAGCTACGACGATCTGTGTACAAGCAACGGATACCCGTCAGAACGAACTTCTTGATGGACTTGACGTGCTTTCTAATATCCTCACGGATAAGGACAGTCGGGTGTATGTCGAAGATGGTGGACATGACCACCACCACGACCACGATGACTACCACCACAATAACAACTAGGCCCTTCAACCAATCCCTTCTGCGAAGCTCTTCATGCGATCAAGGTCTCGGCGACCGTGATGACATTGAACGGAGTTAATGACGAGAGACAAGCTTGTCCTGAACCTGTCCCACGAATCGACTGTATCTGTTCAAACAGTTCAAGCCGTAGGCGTGGATTCGTAGACTAGTGAAGGGGTAACGCGACATCAATGTAGCCAACCTTCAACTCGTTCAAAATCAGTTCTGACTTCTTTATCCATTGACTTCTGTACTCTCGTGCAGCAATCATCTATCGCAAAAGACAGTACGTGTAACGGGGCACCCTGAAGCTTGTACTGGTGACAGTACAAGCTACTTATTCTGATAACAGAATAAGGCGGTGCCTCGTAACTTCACGTACACTCGTACGTGCAGAGGAAGACGGTAAGAAGAAGCGAGTACTTGGTTAGAGTAAAAAGTAGAACTGTATTTATAATAGTTAATGTCTGCAATAAATCACTATTTATCTTCATCTAACTATGTCTAAATACAAATGTGTAAATCAGTTATCTGCTCACCACTCATTGCGTGCGTCTGTCGTGGCGCGTCTTCGTTGGTTGATATAATGGCCTATATCAACCAATTAGGAACTACTTGGAAGTGCTACAGAATATTTGTCCTTATGACAATATTCTGAGAATATAACTCTTATAGTTATATTCTATTAACAATTTCTTATAAATTGTTATGTAACGATTCACCCCGTTACATCACCCCCCTAACCATCAGTCACTTTAGTGACTGATTGACTAAATGGATACTCGTCCCAAATCATTTGGGACGGGGTTTGCACTTGTTGGTCCGCGTCCACTTTCCAACATCTCATCGCATGGTAAACAAGCCCATGCGATGCGCGAGCAAGGCCGCCGAGAGCGCGTCTGCACGTCTCTGTGCGGACGCCGAAGCAGAAACTACAGCAACTGATGTCCCATCGGTTGCTGAATCGACTCAGCCTGTATCACCTGGTGATGCAGGCGCTGGTCATGAAGACACTCGTGTCTTCACAGAGTACGAGCTCGGTGTCTCGTACTCTCCTGATACGGATGACGGATCCGTATCGACGGCGATTGAATCCAAGCCGCCTGCCAAGCGTGGCATGGACGATGCTTTGCGTCGCAGCATCTTTGGTTCATCTGATGAATCAGATGAATCATCGCCGAAGCGAAGGCGCTCGAGGTCGCGAGACTCGGGCGCTAATAGTGGTGTCGTTTCTCCAATGGACACCACTTCACAGCGAGGTGCCAGTACTTCTGTCGGCACGTCGCAGGAAGAGCGGGACCGCAATGTGTTGCGTCTCGCTCCAGAAAAGAAGGCATGGATGCCTCCTAAATCTGTCATGGATCACTTGTCGGCGACGACGAGTGATCGTTATCGAACACGATTGTTCGATTCGTCAAGGATTCATCACCTTGACCCCAGCGCGAAAGACTATCGCGCTGAACATGAGTTCTTCATCGATGCTTTCTTCAGACATCGATGGTACAGTGGGAATCACATACGTGATGGTCCCTCACTACTTCAGGCGTGGAACGCCTACATCCATAATCTCGAGGATGTAGGTCGTGACGCTTGGAACGACAAACTTATCAAAGCTCGTGATAAGTTTGAAAAGCGAACCCCGACAGGTGCACGCTACAAGCTGCATCGTCTGTCAAGGGAGAAAGGATTACCCTGCCTCTCTTGGGGAGACTCGTGCCCATGTTGTGTGAACAACTCTGCACGAGCACCTAAGGAGGCTTACCTCCTTACCAGCCCGTGGTGGCGCGTACGTGTCTCTACTGAGATGTACGAAGGGATTGACAACCTGAAATCCCTTTACGACCGTGCCGGGAAGACTTTCTCCGGCGGTCCTTCTGCGGCACAGGATGTGTCGCGTCGTACTGCTCGACCAGACCCAGTACGTCAACCATCAATTGGGAGCGGGGCTCCCAAGAATCCCAGGACGGGGGATAGCCGCGCCACCGGACGAGATAACTCGTCCGACGTCCGTTCACGTCGCGGTGGTTCAACAGCTGCTCTACTAGATAGCGCTGGCCACCGCGAGAGTCCTCTAATGGAGGTGGAGGAGGAGGAAAGACGCTCTCCACACGATCATGTGGATCGGTGTGTTCCCGAGAGCTTCTTTGATCGCGTAACGCAAGGGTTACGCGACGATCTCGAGCATGAGCGGAATAGGCGTCTCCAGATGGTGGACACTGCCTCGAAGCATCGAGCTGAGTTTGCCTTTGCTCAGCTTGAGAACGAGAGATCTCTGACATCTCTTCGTGACGAGCTAAGGGTAGCTCGTGGGATTGTTGATCGGTCTCGGGCTGAGATAGCTGCTCTTCAGACCCTTGTTGATGCCCACCATCGGGAGCACAAGGCTCTCTGCGAGATGCTTGAGCGCAAGGGCGTTCTTCATCGGAAGAAGCAGCGTACTGATGGTACGGCTTAAGCCGACCAACGTAAAACGTGGGATGCGTTCGCATCTTACGTGGTAACTCGATCGTGTATGCATTGCCTAGGCGGTGCAATACACGAAATGGGCCAATGTACTTGGGTAGTAGTTTACTGCTACCCAAGTTAGTCACTACATGTTTTGGTAGATTAACCGTAGACAGTAGGACTAAGTCACCTTTATTAAATAAAAGAGTGTTTGCCCTTCCATTCTTGTCAGCGTTTTGCTTTTGCTTATCCACCGCTTCGGCGATGGAGTCTTGCACAAAACGGACTACCGTTTCACGAGCCAGTATGAACTCATCTGATGACTCGTTAGCTTCAGTGTGCTGTGAGCGCACTGCAGCGACAACAACCTTTTCTTCAGTGAGGGCTTCCGCACTCTCACTGGGATCATTGTCTTCAGTGAGGGCTTCCGCACTCTCACTGGCATCATATTCTTCGATATCGATGTTATCGATATCGGCATCAAACGCAATGACTTCTTCGTCAGAGCGTGATGAGCGTGAACCAAATCGGTTTTTGCTCGCGCGAGTCCCTCCCCCTTAAACCAGAGTTACACTCTAGTAAGGTGGGTACACGCGGATGGCGCAAGCCATTCACGTAAAACGGTGTATGTGTCGTGGACGCATGCACCGAGTTGTTGATGGCAAACTCTACCATCGGCAAAAAACTCACTCCAACTCTTAAAGGAGTGTACGTATCCTCGAAGTATCTCTTCAAGGACACGATTGGCACGTTCCGTCTGACCATCTGACTCTGGATGATCAGATGTTGACATCTTCAAGCGCGTTCCGAGTGATTTGAACACGGAACGCCAGAAATCAGCAGTGAATCGTGGATCTCTGTCTGATACGAGTTCACGGGGCAACCCATGAAGTCGGAAGATGGTGTCAATAAAGACACAAGCACAGCCACTTGCCGTGATTGTCTCTGGTACAGCCACAAGGTGTACCATTTTGCTGAATCTGTCAACAAATACGAGAATACCCGTATTCCCGCGTGCGTCTTTGGGTAACCCGAAGACGAAATCCATTGAGATGGATTCCCAGCACTCAGCCGGAACCGGTAGAGGCTGTAAAGGTGCACGCAGTGAAGGACTTGACTTCACTCGTTGGCAGACTTCGCATGCGCGAACATACTTTCGCACAAACTGATACTGGCGGGGCCAGTAAAAGTCTCGACTTACCGTGAGATATGTTTTCTCTCGGCCACGATGTCCTCCTATAGGAGCATCGTGATACTCGAACATGATCCGCAAACGCAGATCAGTATCATCTGGAATGACAACACGTGGTGTGTCACCAGAAACGGCTGTATAGTACAGTAAACCGTTACGAGTAGTGTATCGATCTGATGCAGATCGATACGCAGACGACAATCGTTTCAACGATTCTCGAGATGGTTGGGAGAGATGTGACAACAACTTCACTATCTCACCATCTTGGGCGTATGCCCGCCTCACATCATCATACAACGTTGTAGATGGAACTGAGGACGTCATAACCGCAACAGTGACTGTCTCACTGTTGGGTTTCGCGACTGTTTCAAAGTCGGGACGACGTGAGAGTGCATCAGCGACGACATTAAGTCGTCCTGGTTTGTACTCGACCGTAAAGTTGTATTCTGCAAAGAATGACAACCACCGCGCCATTCGTTGTGAAAGGTGCGGGCTGTTCACTGCCGTGCGTAAGGACGCATGGTCAGTGTAAACAACGAAGGGTCTATCTCCTAATAGATAGACTCTGAACTTCGCGAGTGCATACTTCATGGCAAGGAGTTCCTTGTCATGCACTGGATAGTTCCGCTCAGCTGGTTGCAGCTGACGCGACTGATAGCAGACGACGCGTTCAACGCCTTCAAGGTCGTACTGCATTAATGCACAGCCGATTGCGAAATCGCTGGCATCACAGACCACATGAAATGGCCTGTCCTGATCGGCTATTGCTAGGACTGGGGATTGTATCAAGCTCTGCTTGATACCCTCAAAGGAGCGTTGACATTCAGCGTTCCATAACCACCTCTCGTTCTTTTTCAACAAACGAGAGAGGTGTACAGTCATCTCGGCGTAATTGCGTGAATACTTATGCAAATACGCCGCTAGCCCAAGGAATTTTCGAAGACCTTTGACATCAACCGGCACAGGCCAGTCGGTGATCGCCTTGATCTTTTCGGGATCAGGACGTACACCGTTCTTACCAACGATGCACCCAAGAAGTGGTATTTCGCTTGCTGCAAATATACACTTTTTGAGGTTTGCATACAATTGATGCTTTCGCATGATTGTAAGAACTTGTCGGACGTGGTACTTGTGAACCTCAACGTCCGACTTTCCATCCATAGCTCGACTATGGATGAATACGTCATCGAAATAACTCGGCGCGAATTCTCGTACTGGCCTCAACAGATGTGATACACACCTGTTGAACGTGGCAGGGGCATTACTGAGCCCTTGTGGCATTACTAGCCATTCCCAGAGCATGCCGCTAGGCGTGCTAACTGCGGTATAGGGTATATCCCGTTCCCGCATTAGGATTTGATAGAAGCCATCCATCAAATCCATGGACGAAAAGATGGTACTCTTTGACATACCATCAATGATTACGTCCTTCCTCGGTATCGGCGTCTGAGCCGGTACCGTTGCAGCGTTCAATTTGTTAAACGCGTGCACTATCCGCCACCCTCCTGTTGCTTTTCGCACACAGAAGGTCGGAGAGCTATGTGGGGAAGTTGATTCCCTCACATGGCCCGCTGCTAAACGATCGGCAAAGAACTTGTCGATCGCAAGTACTTGTTCACGAGGCAGTGGCCACTGCTTCATGACACAGTACTTCGAGCCTGGTTTAAGCTCGACTTCGTGTCGAATACCTTTATCCTTCGGTAATTCGCACGGAACAGTTTCAGGGAATACATCCTTGAATTCAACCAAATCTTCATAGAGAGGATTTTCCTTGAGCGATTCCCATGATTGGGACTCATATCGCTCAATTCGTGTCTTTTCATCTAGGACACTCTCGTCCATAGATGAACTACTGAGAACTCTCTCGTTCTCAGTAAACACTGTTGCTGACCTTATGTCGGTTACATACTCGTCTTCAGCGACGAGTATGCAGATCTGCTTGACTTTGCCACTACGCAGATCACGCAAGAATCTTTTATGTTCGAGCGTTGGCAACTGAGTGATCTCCGAAGTTAACTTCGGAGGCGCAATCAGATCAAGTGTATAAGCGCCTACACTTGATCCGTTATTGACTATGACATTCAATGTCTCTGTCATTTCCTGGGGACTTATTCCCTCAGGCTTCGAAGGACTTATTCCTTCGTCTTCCCGGGGACTTATTCCCGCGGGTTTCGGGGAACTTATTTCCGCCGTATTTGTAATCTTGGGACTTATTCCCTTTACTTCCTCTAGCTGGGGTTGCGCAACCACAGCGAGATCCTCTACGAAAGACTCTCCAGTCGATCTAGGATTATCGTTTCGCTTAACCTGAGCGATCGATTGTTTCTCTTCTAGATGTTCCCCTCTAGGGATACATCTTTGTCCCAGTCCACCCGACTTATTCGAGTGGTGGACCTTCGGCGCAGCCTGTGTTTCCTCACAGCCGCCGGAACTTTGCTCCGAAGTGTAACCGTTTGGTACACTAAGGTTTTGTGCAGTCGTACTAACGACCGTACCACAAGTGAGGTCATCGCACTCACTCGTAGTACATCCACACGCTTGAGGACGTCTCCAAAACGTTCATCAGATGGCCATCTGATGAACAAGCGGCAGGCATCGTTACTGTCCGATGTTGCCAGTTTACCCGTGGTTCGTACCTTCCGAGCCACGGTATTCCAAGGATGACATCAAATTTGTCATCCAGATCCAATACGATAAAGTCATCGTCGTATTGGGTATCTTCTAGCGTATAGTGGATCTTCACTATACGCTTCATGACGGTTACGGATGCGCCTGTCGCAAGACGTACCGTCATCCTCGTAGGAGGTGTGTCACATTCACTGAATTTAAAGTGACCATCTTCTAGCGATTGGCGTCGCACAAAATTGTTGGACGCCCCACAATCGACTAGAGCTCGAAGGGACAACTTATTCGTCACTTCGAGTTTCAAGGTAATGAGTGAGATCTCATTACCTAGAGCAGCAACGCACAATGTCTGTGTGTTGGGAGCAACCTTCATCAAGAGGCCTACAAATTCTCTTGACGTTGCTGGATCAGTAGGGTGCTCCGCACCTACTGATCCTGTCCGTTTTTTGACGGTCCATCCCGTTGTTGCGTCTTTGCACCAACTGCGGACCCTCGTCCCTGCCCCTTTCTCATGGGTGGACGGTCACTACGCCCAGTGTCGCGAGACACTGGACGAGGGGCACTACACTCGTAAGCGTAGTGTCCTGTCTTTTGACATCTGTTGCATCTCTGCAACTTCTTGTAGCCTGTAGAGCGAGCCTTCTCGCTCTCTACATAACAGAGTTCCATCGGCTCTGGACCTCCGTTGTCATATCGTCTCGGTTGACGATATGATGTCGAGCTGGCGCGAGCCTGTCTCAGACTGAAGTCTTCCTGCTCCGCAATGGAAATGGCTTGTTCTAGTGAATCTAGTTCAAGCCGGAACAGGTGAGTCTTGACGGGACCATCCGCAAGACCCTGCATGAACACCGAAACCAACGTGTGTTCATCCACCGGATTGGAACTTATACAACTCGTGAGATGTCGTATATGTTGAGCGTAAGCGTGCACATCACGCTTACCCTGTTTGAGCTTCAAGAGTTCGGTTCGAGCTCTGAACTCAGCTCTAGGCGGTTCAAACGTTTGTCTGAGCCGCGACTTGAAGACTTCCAACGACCCAAACGCATATGGGTCGTGCAGCTTGAGCCCCAGTGCCCAAGTCTTGGCACGTCCTGCCAGATTTGACTGGGCAAATGCAACTTGCATATCCCCGTCGTCGATGCGACGCGCCCTTATGGCGTCATCCATTCGACGAACCATCTCAAGAGGGAGTCTTCTTCGACCCCCTATACTTGGAGATGTCAATCTTCAAAGTCTCGGGCCGACGCGAGTGCATCGACCCACCAGCAGCAGCCTGCTGCTGTCTCAACAGTTCAAACTGTTGAGCACCTTGTTCTCTCAACAACTCTGCTTGTTGAGAACCTTGTTGGTGAAGCAAGGCTACTTTCTCGCGTCCTGCGTCAAGTTCATTTTGAATGAACTTGGTGATAGTAGCATGTTGGGCATCTCTATTGAGAGCCCTCTAGCATGACGCTAACAGCATGGATGCCCATGGTTGAACCCATTCGTTCAACCGCATCCCATTCGACATCGCTCAAATGGGAGTAGCCGTCACGCGTAGCGTGAAAGCTTTGGTCATCTTCATCATCCAACATATTCATGTTGGATGTGAACGCGGTCCTTGGACGGACTACGAAGTGCTACCAGGTGTAACGGGGCACCCTGAAGCTTGTACTGGTGACAGTACAAGCTACTTATTCTGATAACAGAATAAGGCGGTGCCTCGTAACTTCACGTACACTCGTACGTGCAGAGGAAGACGGTAAGAAGAAGCGAGTACTTGGTTAGAGTAAAAGTAGAACTGTATTTATAATAGTTAATGTCTGCAATAAATCACTATTTATCTTCATCTAACTATGTCTAAATACAAATTTGTAAATCAGTTATCTGCTCACCACTCATTGCGTGCGTCTGTCGTGGCGCGTCTTCGTTGGTTGATATAATGGCCTATATCAACCAATTAGGAACTACTTGGAAGTGCTACAGAATATTGTCCTTATGACAATATTCTGAGAATATAACTCTTATAGTTATATTCTATTAACAATTTCTTATAAATTGTTATGTAACGATTCACCCCATTACAGTACGCCCATGTGCTGGACCCGACACATGAGGCTCACTGTAACGGGCACCCTGAAGCTTGTACTGGTGACAGTACAAGCTAATTATTCTGATGACAGAATAAGGCGGTGCCTCGTAACTTCACGTACACTCGTACGTGCAGAGGAAGACGGTAAGAAGAAGCGAGTACTTGGTTAGAGTAAAAAGTAGAACTGTATTTAGTATAGTTAATGTCTGCAATAAATCACTATTTATCTTCATCTAACTATGTCTAAATACAAATTTGTAAATCAGTTATCTGCTCACCACTCATTGCGTGCGTCTGTCGTGGCGCGTCTTCGTTGGTTGATATAATGGCCTATATCAACCAATTAGGAACTACTCGTAAGTGCTACAGAATATTTGTCCTTATGACAATATTCTGAGAATATAACTCTTATAGTTATATTCTATTAACAATTTCTTATAAATTGTTATGCAACGGTTCACCCCGTTACATCACCCCCCCTTAACCATCAGTCACTTTAGTGACTGATTGACTAAATGGATACTCGTCCCAAATCATTTGGGACAGGGTTTGCACTTGTTGGTCCGCGTCCACTTTCCAACATCTCATCGCATGGTAAACAAGCCCATGCGATGCGCGAGCAAGGCCGCCGAGGGCGCGTCCGCACGCCGAAGCAGAAACAACAGCAACTGATGTCTCATCGGTTGCTGAATCGACCCAGCCTGTGTCACTTGGTGATGCAGGCGCTGGTCATGAAGACACTCGTGTCTTCACAGAGTACGAGCTCGGTGTCTCGTACTCTCCTGATACGGATGACGGATCCGTATCGACGGCGATTGAATCCAAGCCGCCTGCCAAGCGTGGCATGGACGATGCTTTGCGTCGCAGCATCTTTGGTTCATCTGATGAATCAGATGAATCATCGCCGAAGCGAAGGCGCTCGAGGTCGCGAGACTCGGGCGCTAATAGTGGTGTCGGTTCTCCTATGGACACCACTTCACAGCGAGGTGCCAGTACTTCTGTCGGCACGTCGCAGGAAGAGCGGGACCGCAATGTCTTGCGTCTCGCTCCCGAAAAGAAGGCATGGATGCCTCCAAAATCCGTCATGGTATCACTTGTCGGCGACGACTAGTGATCGTTATCGAACACGATTGTTCGATTCGTCAAGGATCCATCACCTTGACCCCAGCGCGAAAGACTATCGCGCTGAACATGAGTTCTTCATCGATGCTTTCTTCAGACATCGATGGTACAGTGGGAATCACATACGTGATGGTCCCTCACTACTTCAGGCGTGGAACGCCTACATCCATAATCTCGAGGATGTAGGTCGTGACGCTTGGAACGACAAACTTATCAAAGCTCGTGATAAGTTTGAAAAGCGAACCCCGACAGGTGCACGCTACAAGCTGCATCGTCTGTCAAGGGAGAAAGGATTACCCTGCCTCTCTTGGGGAGACTCGTGCCCATGTTGTGTGAACAACTCTGCACGAGCACCTAAGGAGGCTTACCTCCTTACCAGCCCGTGGTGGCGCGTACGTGTCTCTACTGAGATGTACGAAGGGATTGACAACCTGAAATCCCTTTACGACCGTGCCGGGAAGACTTTCTCCGGCGGTCCTTCTGCGGCACAGGATGTGTCGCGTCGTACTGCTCGACCAGACCCAGTACGTCAACCATCAATTGGGAGCGGGGCTCCCAAGAATCCCAGGACGGGGGATAGCCGCGCCACCGGACGAGATAACTCGTCCGACGTCCGTTCACGTCGCGGTGGTTCAACAGCTGCTCTACTAGATAGCGCTGGCCACCGCGAGAGTCCTCTAATGGAGGTGGAGGAGGAGGAAAGACGCTCTCCACACGATCATGTGGATCGGTGTGTTCCCGAGAGCTTCTTTGATCGCGTAACGCAAGGGTTACGCGACGATCTCGAGCATGAGCGGAATAGGCGTCTCCAGATGGTGGACACTGCCTCGAAGCATCGAGCTGAGTTTGCCTTTGCTCAGCTTGAGAACGAGAGATCTCTGACACCTCTTCGTGACGAGCTAAGGGTAGCTCGTGGGATTGCTGATCGGTCTCGGGATGAGATAGCTGCTCTTCAGACCCTTGTTGATGCCCACCATCGGGAGCACAAGGCTCTCTGCGAGATGCTTGAGCGCAAGGGCGCTCTTCATCGGAAGAAGCAGCGTACTGATGGTACGGCTTAAGCCGACCAACGTAAAACGTGAGATGCGTTCGCATCTTACGTGGCAACTCGATCGTGTATGCATTGCCTAGGCGGTGCAATACACGAAATGGGCCGATGTACTTGGGTAGTAGTTTACTGCTACCCAAGTAAGTCACTACATGCTTTGGTAGATTAACCGTAGACAGTAGGACTAAGTCACCTTTATTAAATAAAAGAGTGTTTGCCCTTCCATTCTTGTCAGCGTTTTGCTTTTGCTTATCCACCGCTTCGGAGATGGAGTCTTGCACAAAACGGACTACCGTTTCACGAGCCAGTATGAACTCATCTGATGACTCGTTAGCTTCAGTGTGCTGTGAGCTCACTGCAGCAACATCAACCTTTTCTTCAGTGAGGGCTTCCGCACTCTCACTGGGATCATCTTTTCAGTGAGGGCTTCCGCACTCGCACTGGCATCATATTCTTCGATATCGATGTTATCGATATCGGCATCAAACGCAATGACTTCTTCGTCAGAGCGTGATGAGCGTGAACTAAATCGGTTTTTGCTCGCGCGAGTCCCTCCCCCCTTAAACCAGAGTTACACTCTAGTAAGGTGGGTACACGCGGATGGCGCAAGCCATTCACGTAAAACGGTGTATGTGTCGTGGACGCATGCACCGAGTTGTTGATGGCAAACTCTACCATTGGCAAAAACTCACTCCAACTCTTAAAGGAGTGTACGTATCCTCGAAGTATCTCTTCAAGGACACGATTGGCACGTTCCGTCTGACCATCTGACTCTGGATGATCAGATGTCGACATCTTCAAGCGCGTTCCGAGTGATTTGAACACGGAACGCCAGAAATCAGCAGTGAATCGTGGATCTCTGTCTGATACGAGTTCACGGGGCAACCCATGAAGTCGGAAGATGGTGTCAATAAAGACACAAGCACAGCCACTTGCCGTGATTGTCTCTGGTACAGCCACAAGGTGTACCATTTTGCTGAATCTGTCAGCAAAAACGCGAATACCCGTATTCCCGCGTGCGTCTTTGGGTAACCCGAAGACAAAATCCATTGAGATGGATTCCCAGCACTCAGCCGGAACCGGTAGAGGCTGTAAAGGTGCACGCAGTGAAGGACTTGACTTCACTCGTTGACAGACTTCGCATGCGCGAACATACTTTCGCACAAACTGATACTGGCGGGGCCAGTAAAAGTCTCGACTTACCGTGAGATATGTTTTCTCTCGGCCACATTGTCCTCCTATAGGAGCATCGTGATACTCGAACATGATCCGCAAACGCAGATCAGTATCATCTGGAATGACAACACGTGGTGTGTCACCAGAAACGGCTTTGTAATACAGTAAACCGTTGCGAGTAGTGTATAGATCTGATGCAGATCGATACGCAGACGACAATCGTTTCAACGATTCTCGAGATGGTTGTGAGAGATGTGCCAACAACTTCACTATCTCACCATCTTGGGCGTATTCCCGCCTCACATCATCATACAACGTTGTAGATGGGACTGAGGACGTCATAACCGCAACAGTGACTGTCTCACTGTTGGGTTTCGCGACTGTTTCAAAGTCGGGACGACGTGAGAGTGCATCAGCGACGACATTAAGTCGTCCTGGTTTGTACTCGACTGTAAAGTTGTATTCTGCAAAGAATGACAACCACCGCGCCATTCGTTGTGAAAGGTGCGGGCTGTTCACTGCCGTGCGTAATGACGCATGGTCAGTGTAAACAATGAAGGGTCTATCTCCTAATAGAAAGACTCTGAACTTCGCGAGTGCATACTTCATGGCAAGGATTTCCTTGTCATGCACTGGATAGTTCCGCTCAGCTGGTTGCAGCTGACGCGACTGATAGCAGACGACGCGTTCAACGCCTTCAAGATCGTACTGCATTAATGCACAGCCGATTGCAAAATCGCTGGCATCACAGACCACATGAAATGGCCTGTCCTGATCGGCTATTGCTAGGACTGGGGATTGTATCAAGCTCTACTTGATACCCTCAAAGGAGCGTTGGCATTCAGCGTTCCATAACCACCTCTCGTTCTTTTCAACAAACGAGAGAGGTGCACAGTCATCTCGGCGTAATTGCGTGAATACTTATGCAAATACGCCGCTAGCCCAAGGAATTTTCGAAGACCTTTGACATCAACCGGCACAGGCCAGTCGGTGATCGCCTTGATCTTTTCGGGATCAGGACGTACACCGTTCTTACCAACGATGCACCCAAGAAGTGGTATTTCGCTTGCTGCAAATATACACTTTTTGAGGTTTGCATACAATTGATGCTTTCGCATGATTGTAAGAACCTGTCGGACGTGGTATCTGTGAACCTCAACGTCCGACTTTCCATCCATAGCTCGACTATGGATGAATACGTCATCGAAATAACTCGGCGCGAATTCTCGTACTGGCCTCAACAGATGTGATACACACCTGTTGAACGTGGCAGGGGCATTACTGAGCCCTTGTGGCATTACTAGCCATTCCCAGAGCATGCCGCTAGGCGTGCTAACTGCGGTATAGGGTATATCCCGTTCCCGCATTAGGATTTGATAGAAGCCATCCATCAAATCCATGGACGAAAAGATGGTACTCTTTGACATACCATCAATGATTACGTCCTTCCTCGGTATCGGCGTCTGAGCCGGTACCGTTGCAGCGTTCAATTTGTTAAACGCGTGCACTATCCGCCACCCTCCTGTTGCTTTTCGCACACAGAAGGTCGGAGAGCTATGTGGGGAAGTTGATTCCCTCACATGGCCCGCTGCTAAACGATCGGCAAAGAACTTGTCGATCGCAAGTACTTGTTCACGAGGCAGTGGCCACTGCTTCATGACACAGTACTTCGAGCCTGGTTTAAGCTCGACTTCGTGTCGAATACCTTTATCCTTCGGTAATTCGCACGGAACAGTTTCAGGGAATACATCCTTGAATTCAACCAAATCTTCATAGAGAGAGGATTTTCCTTGAGCGATTCCCATGATTGGGACTCATATCGCTCAATTCGTGTCTTTTCATCTAGGACACTCTCGTCCATAGATGAACTACTGAGAACCTCTCTCGTTCTCAGTAAACACTGTTGCTGACCTTATGTCGGTTACATACTCGTCGTCAGCGACGAGTATGCAGATCTGCTTGACTTTGCCACTACGCAGATCACGCAAGAACCTTTTATGTTCAAGCGTTGGCAACTGAGTGATCTCCGAAGTTAACTTCGGAGGCGCAATCAGATCAAGTGTATAAGCGCCTACACTTGATCCGTTATTGACTATGACATTCAATGTCTCTGTCATTTCCTGGGGACTTATTCCCTCAGGCTTCGAAGGACTTATTCCTTCGGCTTCCCGGGGACTTATTCCCGCGGGTTTCGGGGACTTATTTCCGCCGTATTTGTAATCTTGGGACTTATTCCCTTTACTTCCTCTAGCTGGGGTTGCGCAACCACAGCGAGATCCTCTACGAAAGACTCTCCAGTCAATCTAGGATTATCGTTTCGCTTAACCTGAGCGATTGATTGTTTCTCTTCTAGATGTTCCCCGCTAGGGATACATCTTTGTCCCAGTCCACCCGACTTATTCGAGCGGTGGACCTTCGGCGCAGCCTGTGTTTCCTCACAGCCGCCGGAACTTTGCTCCCGAAGTGTAACCGTTTGGTACACTAAGGTTTTGTGCAGTCGTACTAACGACCGTACCACAAGTGAGGCCATCGCACTCACTCGTAGTACATCCACACGCTTGAGGACGCTCCGAAACGTTCATCAGATGGCCATCTGATGAACAAGCGGCAGGCATCGTTACTGTTCGATGTTGCCAGTTTACCCGTGGTTCGTACCTTCTGAGCCACGGTATTCCCAAGGATGACATCAAATTTGTCATCCAAATCCAATACGATAAAGTCATCATCATATTGGGTATCTTCTAGCGTATAGTGGATCTTCACTATACGCTTCATGACGGTTACGGATGCGCCTGTCGCAAGACGTACCGTCATCCTCGTAGGAGGTGTGTCACATTCACTGAATTTAAAGTGACCATCTTCTAGCGATTGGCGTCGCACAAAATTGTTGGACGCCCCACAATCGACTAGAGCTCGAAGGGACAACTTATTCGTCACTTCGAGTTTCAAGGTAATGAGTGAGACCTCATTACCTAGAGCAGCAACGCACAACGTTTGTGTGTTGGGAGCAAGCTTCATCAAGAGGCCTACAAATTCTCTTGACGTTGCTAGACCAGTAGGGTGCTCCCGCACCTACTGATCCTGTCCGTTTTTTGACGGTCCATCCCGTTGTTGCGTCTTTGCACCAACTGCGGACCCTCGTCCCTGCCCCTTTCTCATGGGTGGACGGTCACTACGCCCAGTGTTGCGAGACACTGGACGAGGGGCACTACACTCGTAAGCGTAGTGTCCTGTCTTTTGACATCTGTTGCATCTCTGCAACTTCTTGTAGTCTGTAGAGCGAGCCTTCTCGCTCTCTACATAACAGAGCATATCGGCTCTGGACCTTCCGTTGTCATATCGTCTCGGTTGACGATATGATGTCGAGCTGGCGCGAGCCTGTCTCAGACTGAAGTCTTCCTGCTCCGCAATGGAAATGGCTTGCTCTAGTGAATCTAGTTCAAGTCGGAACAGGTGAGTCTTGACGGGACCATCCGCAAGACCCTGCATGAACACCGAAACCAACGTGTGTTCATCCACCGGATTGGAACTTATACAACTCGTAAGATGTCGTATATGTTGGGCGTAAGCGTGCACATCACGCTTACCCTGTTTGAGCTTCAAGAGTTCGGTTCGAGCTCTGAACTCAGCTCTAGGCGGTTCAAACGTTTGTCTGAGCCGCGACTTGAAGACTTCCAACGACCCAAACGCATGTGGGTCGTGCAACTTGAGCCCCAGTGCCCAAGTCTTGGCACGTCCTACCAGATTTGACTGGGCGAATGCAACTTGCATATCCCCGTCGTCGATGCGACGCGCCCTTATGGCGTCATCCAATTCGACGAACCATCTCAAGAGGGAGTCTTCTTCGACCCCCCTATACTTGGAGATGTCAATCTTCAAAGTCTCGGGTCGACGCGAGTGCATAGACCCACCAGCAGCAGCCTGCTGCTGTCTCAACAGTTCAAACTGTTGAGCACCTTGTTCTCTCAACAACTCTGCTTGTTGAGAACCTTGTTGGTGAAGCAAGGATACTTTCTCGCGTTCCTGCGTCAAGTTCATTTTGAATGAACTTGGTGATAGTAGCATGTTGGGCATCTCTATTGAGAGCCCTCTAGCATGACGCTAACAGCATGGATGCCCATGGTTGAACCCATTCGTTCAACCGCATCCCATTCGACATCGCTCAAATGGGAGTAGCCGTCACGCGTAGCGTGAAAGCTTTGGTCATCTTCATCATCCAACACATTCATGTTGGATGTGAACGTGGTCCTTGGACGGACTACGAAGTGCTACCAGGTGTAACGGGGCACCCTGAAGCTTGTACTGGTGACAGTACAAGCTACTTATTCTGATGACAGAATAAGGCGGTGCCTCGTAACTTCACGTACACTGGTACGTGCAGAGGAAGACGGTAAGAAGAAGCGAGTACTTGGTTAGAGTAAAAGTAGAACTGTATTTAGTATAGTTAATGTCTGCAATAAATCACTATTTATCTTCATCTAACTATGTCTAAATACAAATGTGTAAATCAACTATCTGCTCACCACTCATTGCGTGCGTCTGTCGTGGCGCGTCTTCGTTGGTTAATATAATAGCCTATACCAACCGATTAGGAACTACTGTAAGTGCTGCAGAATATTTGTCCTTATGACAATATTCTGAGAATATAACTCGTATAGTTATATTCTATTAACAATTTCTTATAAATTGTTATGCAACGATTCACCCCGTTACATCACCCCCCCTTAACCATCAGTCACTTTAGTGACTGATTGACTAAATGGATACTCGTCCCAAATCAGTCGGGACGGGGTTCGCACTTGTTGGTCCGAGTCCACTTTCCAACACTTCATCGCATGGCTAACAAGCCCATGCGATGCGCGAGCAAGGCCGCCGAGAGCGCGTCTTCACGTCTCTGTGCGGACGCCGAAGCAGAAACTACAGCAACTGATGTCTCATCGGTTGCTGAAGCGACCCAGCCTGTGTCACTTGGTGATGCAGGCGCTGGTCATGAAGACACTCGTGTCTTCACAGAGTACGAGCTCGGTGTCTCGTACTCTCCTGATACGGATGACGGATCCGTATCGATGGCGATTGAATCCAAGCCGCCTGCCAAGCGTGGCATGGACGATGCTTTGCGTCGCAGCATCTTTGGTTCATCTGATGAATCAGATGAATCATCGCCGAAGCGAAGGCGCTCGAGGTCGCGAGACTCGGGCGCTAATAGTGGTGTCGGTTCTCCTATGGACACCACTTCACAGCGAGGTGCCAGTACTTCTGTCGGCACGTCGCAGGAAGAGCGGGACCGCAATGTGTTGCGTCTCGCTCCTGAGAAGAAGGCATGGATGCCTCCCAAATCCGTCATGGATCACTTGCCGGCGACGACGAGTGATCGTTATCGAACACGATTGTTCGATTCGTCAAGGATCCATCACCTTGACCCCAGCGCGAAAAACTATCGCGCTGAACATGATTTCTTCATCGATGCTTTCTTTAGACATCGATGGTACAGGGGGAATCACAAACGTGATGGTCCTCACTACTTCAAGCGTGGAACGCCTACATCCATAATCTCGAGGATGTAGGTCGTGACGCTTGGGAACGACAAACTTATCAAAGCTCGTGATAAGTTTGAAAAGCGAACCCCGACAGGTGCACGCTATAAGCTGCATCGTCTGTCAAGGGAGAAAGGATTACCCTGCCTCTCTTGGGGAGACTCGTGCCCATGTTGTGTGAACAACTCTGCACGAGCACCTAAGGAGGCTTACCTCCTTACCAGCCCGTGGTGGCGCGTACGTGTCTCTACTGAGATGTACGAAGGGATTGACAACCTGAAATCCCTTTACGACCGTGCCGGGAAGACTTTCTCCGGCGGTCCTTCTGCGGCACAGGATGTGTCGCGTCGTACTGCTCGACCAGACCCAGTACGTCAACCATCAATTGGGAGCGGGGCTCCCAAGAATCCCAGGACGGGGGATAGCCGCGCCACCGGACGAGATAACTCGTCCGACGTCCGTTCACGTCGCGGTGGTTCAACAGCTGCTCTACTAGATAGCGCTGGCCACCGCGAGAGTCCTCTAATGGAGGTGGAGGAGGAGGAAAGACGCTCTCCACACGATCATGTGGATCGGTGTGTTCCCGAGAGCTTTTTTGATCGCGTAACGCAAGGGTTACGCGACGATCTCGAGCATGAGCGGAATAGGCGTCTCCAGATGGTGGACACTGCCTCGAAGCATCGAGCTGAGTTTGCCTTTGCTCAGCTTGAGAACGAGAGATCTCTGACACCTCTTCGTGACGAGCTAAGGGTAGCTCGTGGGATTGCTGATCGGTCTCGGGATGAGATAGCTGCTCTTCAGACCCTTGTTGATGCCCACCATCGGGAGCACAAGGCTCTCTGCGAGATGCTTGAGCGCAAGGGCGTTCTTCATCGGAAGAAGCAGCGTACTGATGGTACGGCTTAAGCCGACCAACGTAAAACGTGAGATGCGTTCGCATCTTACGTGGTAACTCGATCGTGTATGCATTGCCTAGGCGGTGCAATACACGAAATGGGCCGATGTACTTGGGTAGTAGTTTACTGCTACCCAAGTAAGTCACTACATGCTTTGGTAGATTAACCGTAGACAGTAGGACTAAGTCACCTTTATTAAATAAAAGAGTGTTTGCCCTTCCATTCTTGTCAGCGTTTTGCTTTTGCTTATCCACCGCTTCAGCGATGGAGTCTTGCACAAAACGGACTACCGTTTCACGAGCCAGTATGAACTCATCTGATGACTCGTTAGCTTCAGTGCGCTGTGAGCGCACTGCAGCAACATCAACCTTTTCTTCAGTGAGGGCTTCCGCACTCTCACTGGGATCATCTTCTTCGATATCGATGTTATCGATATCGGCATCAAACGCAATGACTTCTTCGTCAGAGCGTGATGAGCGTGAACTAAATCGGTTTTTGCTCGCGCGAGTCCCTCCCCCCCTTAAACCAGAGTTACACTCTAGTAAGGTGGGTACACGCGGATGGCGCAAGCCATTCACGTAAAACGGCGTATGTGTCGTGGACGCATGCACCGAGTTGTTGATGGCAAACTCTACCATTGGCAAAAACTCACTCCAACTCTTAAAGGAGTGTACGTATCCTCGAAGTATCTCTTCAAGGACACGATTGGCACGTTCCGTCTGACCATCTGACTCTGGATGATCAGATGTCGACATCTTCAAGCGCGTTCCGAGTGATTTGAACACGGAACGCCAGAAATCAGCAGTGAATCGTGGATCTCTGTCTGATACGAGTTCACGGGGCAACCCATGAAGTCGGAAGATGGTGTCAATAAAGACACAAGCACAGCCACTTGCCGTGATTGTCTCTGGTACAGCCACAAGGTGTACCATTTTGCTGAATCTGTCAGCAAAAACGAGAATACCCGTATTCCCGCGTGCGTCTTTGGGTAACCCGAAGACAAAATCCATTGAGATGGATTCCCAGCACTCAGCCGGAACCGGTAGAGGCTGTAAAGGTGCACGCAGTGAAGGACTTGACTTCACTCGTTGACAGACTTCGCATGCGCGAACATACTTTCGCACAAACTGATACTGGCGGGGCCAGTAAAAGTCTCGACTTACCGTGAGATATGTTTTTCTCGCGGCCACGATGTCCTCCTATAGGAGCATCGTGATACTCGAACATGATCCGCAAACGCAGATCAGTATCATCTGGAATGACAACACGTGGTGTGTCACCAGAAACGGCTGTATACAGTAAACCGTTACGAGTAGTGTATCGATCTGATGCAGATCGATACGCAGACGACAATCATTTCAACGATTCTCGAGATGGTTGGGAGAGATGTGACAACAACTTCACTATCTCACCATCTTGGGCGTATGCCCGCCTCAAATCATCATACAACGTTGTAGATGGGACTGAGGACGTCATAACCGCAACAGTGACTGTCTCACTGTTGGGTTTCGCGACTGTTTCAAAGTCGGGACGACGTGAGAGTGCATCAGCGACGACATTAAGTCGTCCTGGTTTGTACTCGACTGTAAAGTTGTATTCCGCAAAGAATGACAACCACCGCGCCATTCGTTGTGAAAGGTGCGGGCTGTTCACTGCCGTGCGTAATGACGCATGGTCAGTGTAAACAACGAAGGGTCTATCTCCTAATAGATAGACTCTGAACTTCGCGAGTGCATACTTCACGGCAAGGATTTCCTTGTCATGCACTGGATAGTTCCGCTCAGCTGGTTGCAGCTGACGCGACTGATAGCAGACGACGCGTTCAACGCCTTCAAGATCGTACTGCATTAATGCACAGCCGATTGCAAAATCGCTGGCATCACAGACCACATGAAACGGCCTGTCCTGATCGGCTATTGCTAGGACTGGGGATTGTATCAAGCTCTACTTGATACCCTCAAAGGAGCGTTGACATTCAGCGTTCCATAACCACCTCTCGTTCTTTTTCAACAAACGAGAGAGGTGCACAGTCATTTCGGCGTAATTGCGTGAATACTTGTGCAAATACGCCGCTAGCCTAAGGAATTTTCGAAGACCTTTGACATCAACCGGCACAGGCCAGTCGGTGATCGCCTTGATCTTTTCGGGATCAGGACGTACACCGTTCTTACCAACGATGCACCCAAGAAGTGGTATTTCGCTTGCTGCAAATATACACTTCTTGAGGTTTGCATACAATTGATGCTTTCGCATGATTGTAAGAACCTGTCGGACGTGGTATCTGTGAACCTCAACGTCCGACTTTCCATCCATAGCTCGACTATGGATGAATACGTCATCGAAATAACTCGGCGCGAATTCTCGTATTGGTCTCAACAGATGTGATACACATCTGTTGAACGTGGCAGGGGCATTACTAAGCCCTTGTGGCATTACTAGCCACTCCCAGAGCATGCCGCTAAGCGTGCTAACTGCGGTATAGGGTATATCCTGTTCCCGCATAAGGATTTGATAGAAGCCATCCATCAAATCCATGGACGAAAAGATGGTACTCTTTGACATACCATCAATGATTACGTCGTTCCTTAGTATCGGCGTCCGAGCCGGTACCGTTGCAGCATTCAACTTGTTAAATGCATGCACTATCCGCCACCCTCCTGTTGCTTTTCGCACACAGAAGGTCGGAGAGCTATGTGGGGAAGTTGATTCTCTCACATGGCCTGCAGCTAAACGATCGGCAAAGAACTTGTCGATCGTAAGTACTTGTTCACGAGGCAGTGGCCACTGCTTCATGATACAGTACTTCGAGCCTGGTTTAAGCTCGACCTCGTGTCGAATACCTTTATCCTTCGGTAATTCGCACGGAACAGTTTCAGGGAATACATCCTTGAATTCAACCAAATCTTCATAGAGAGGATTTTTCTTGAGCGATTCCCACGATTGGGAGTCATATCGCTCAATTCGTGCCTTTCATCTAGGACACTCTCGTCCATAGATGAACTACTGAGAACTCTCTCGTTCTCAGTGAACACTGTTGCTGACCTTATGTCGGTTACACACTCGTCGTCAGCGACGAGTACGCAGATCTGCTTGACTTTGCCACTACGCAGATCACGCAAGAACCTTTTATGTTCAAGCGTTGGCAACTGAGTGATCTCCGAAGTTAACTTCGGAGGCGCAATCAGATCAAGTGTAAAAGCGCCTACACTTGATCCGTTATTGACTATGACATTCAATGTCTCTGTCATTTCCTGGGGACTTATTCCCTCAGGCTTCGAAGGACTTATTCCTTCGGCTTCCCGGGGACTTATTCCCGCGGGTTTCGGGGACTTATTTCCACCGTATTTGTAATATTGGGACTTATTCCCTTTACTTCCTCTAGCTGGGGTTGCGCAACCACAGCGAGATCCTCTACGAAAGACTCTCCAGTCAATCTAGGATTATCGTTTCGCTTAACCTGAGCGATCGATTGTTTATCTTCTAGATGTTCCCCGCTAGGGATACATCTTTGTCCCGGTCCACTCGACTTTTCGAGTGGTGGACCTTCGGCGCAGCCTGTGTTTCCTCACAGCCGCCGGAACTTTGCTCCGAAGTGTAACCGTTTGGTACACTAAGGTTTTGTGCAGTCGTACTAACGACCGTACCACAAGTGAGGCCATCGCACTCACTCGTAGTACATCCACACGCTTGAGGACGCTCCGAAACGTTCATCAGATGGCCATCTGATGAACAAGCGGCAGGCATCGTTACTGTTCGATGTTGCCAGTTTACCCGTGGTTCGTACCTTCTGAGCCACGGTATTCCAAGGATGACATTAAATTTGTCATCCAAATCCAATACGATAAAGTCATCATCATATTGGGTATCTTCTAGCGTATAGTGGATCTTCACTATACGCTTCATGACGGTTACGGATGCGCCTGTCGCAAGACGTACCGTCATCCTCGTAGGAGGTGTGTCACATTCACTGAATTTAAAGTGACCATCTTCTAGCGATTGGCGTCGCACAAAATTGTTGGACGCCCCACAATCGACTAGAGCTCGAAGGGACAACTTATTCGTCACTTCGAGTTTCAAGGTAATGAGTGAGACCTCATTACCTAGAGCAGCAACGCACAACGTTTGTGTGCTGGGAGCAACCTTCATCAAGAGGCCCACAAATTATCTTGACGTTGCTGGACCAGTAGGGTTCTCCGCACCTACTGATCCTGTCCGTTTTTTGACGGTCCATCCCGTTGTTGCGTCTTTGCACCAACTGCGGACCCTCGTCCCTGCCCCTTTCTCATGGGTGGACGGTCACTACGCCCAGTGTTGCGAGACACTGGACGAGGGGCACTACACTCGTAAGCGCAGTGTCCTGTCTTTTGACATCTGTTGCATTTCTGCAACTTCTTGTAGTCTGTAGAGCGAGCCTTCTCGCTCTCTACATAACAGAGTTCCATCGGCTCTGGACCTCCGTTGTCATATCGTCTCGGTTGACGATATGATGTCGAGCTGGCGCGAGCCTGTCTCAGACTGAAGTCTTCCTGCTCCGCAATGGAAATGGCTTGTTCTAGTGAATCTAGTTCAAGCCGGAACAGGTGAGTCTTGACGGGACCATCCGCAAGACCCTGCATGAACACCGAAACCAACGTGTGTTCATCCACCGGATTGGAACTTATACAACTCGTGAGATGTCGTATATGTTGAGCGTAAGCGTGCACATCACGCTTACCCTGTTTGAGCTTCAAGAGTTCGGTTCGAGCTCTGAACTCAGCTCTAGGCGGTTCAAACGTTTGTCTGAGCCGCGACTTGAAGACTTCCAACGACCCAAACGCATGTGGGTCGTGCAACTTGAGCCCCAGTGCCCAAGTCTTGGCACGTCCTGCCAGATTTGACTGGGCAAATGCAACTTGCATATCCCCGTCGTCGATGCGACGCGCCCTTATGGCGTCATCCAATTCGATGAACCATCTCAAGAGGGAGTCTTCTTCGACCCCCCTATACTTGGAGATGTCAATCTTCAAGGTTTCGGGTCGACGCGAGTGCATAGACCCACCAGCAGCAGCCTGCTGCTGTCTCAACAGTTCAAACTGTTGAGCACCTTGTTCTCTCAACAACTCTGCTTGTTGAGAACCTTGTTGGTGAAGCAAGGCTACTTTCTCGCGTCCTGCGTCAAGTTCATTTTGAATGAACTTGGTGATAGTAGCATGTTGGGCATCTCTATTGAGAGCCCTCTAGCATGACGCTAACAGCATGGATGCCCATGGTTGAACCCATTCGTTCAACCGCATCCCATTCGACATCGCTCAAATGGGAGTAGCCGTCACGCGTAGCGTGAAAGCTTTGGTCATCTTCATCATCCAACACATTCATGTTGGATGTGAACGTGGTCCTTGGACGGACTACGAAGTGCTACCAGGTGTAACGGGGCACCCTGAAGCTTGTACTGGTGACAGTACAAGCTACTTATTCTGATGACAGAATAAGGCGGTGCCTCGTAACTTCACGTACACTGGTACGTGCAGAGGAAGACGGTAAGAAGAAGCGAGTACTTGGTTAGAGTAAAAAGTAGAACTGTATTTAGTATGGTTTAATGTCTGTTAATAAATCACTGTTTGTCCTCATCTAACTATGTCTGAATACAAATGTGTAAATCAACTATCTGCTCACCACTCATTGCGTGCGTCTGTCGTGGCGCGTCTTCGTTTGTTGATATAATGGCCTATATCAACCAATTAGGAACTACTCGTAAGTGCTACAGAATATTTGTCCTTATGACAATATTCTGAGAATATAACTCTTAAAGTTATGTTCTATTAACAATTTCTTATAAATTGTTATGTAACGATTCACCCCGTTACATACAACATGCTTGCGTGCCAGAGAGACTACCAAGGAAGGAGCAAATGAGCCGTTGGCCATACTTGCAAGACAATGCAGACCAGACGGACAAATGAAGCACCGAAAGATCTGGTGAGATGGTGGCTGATCCGAGTGTCAGCCTGCAACTGATAGACAAGCCGTCTGGATGCTCACTTGGCTATGCTTCATCATAGGGTCTGTCCACAAGATGACTGACATCGCACACTTACAACAAGTTGTTCGGAACACTTGTCATCGAGTAACGTGTCTTATCTGCTTCGTGGTTCGATCGGGTACTTGCTGTTGTGGAAGTGTTTTATGGTTCTTCGACTTTTGGTACTGTATCAAGTCATGCATTCCAGAGCGGTGACACTATCTCATCATCGCCACGGTTCTGTGGATCAGCACAACACCACGACGTGGGAGCAAGATGGTTTTTGGATGGTTTGGTTGGTACAGGAGGAGTGTTGTAAACCACTTTCCTCTACTGTCGGAGGCGCCTCGAAGAACAGTCAAGCTCACAGTACATATGCTCGTCGTGAGGGTGGCCGGTATCGTAGGATACACGGAAGTCCATCGCACAATGTCGAACGGTACAAACCGACCTGTAAACACATGATGCTGGATCTGCTGGAGATGGTGTCCTGAACAAAGAACGCGCTGCTGGCCAATCAAGCAGAGCTAGTATCCACTTCGGCAGTGATTGCGTTGCATTGACGTATGCTTGTTTACAGCTTTCCGCGCACACCTCAATCGAAGAGAGTTGCGAAACCGGCGTCAATGCCAAGCCGCACCGCATCGGAAAAAATTGACGTTAGCCATTCACATGTTGTGCCGGATCTCTTCCATGGGCTGCACAGTGGTTGGACGCGCTGCTTCAATCCCCTTAGCTAGGTAGCTAGCTAGTTGGGAACCCTCGCAGGCGAGTTGCATTCGCCTGGTTGGACCTATCCTCATTAGAATTGACTAACGACGCCAGACGATGTCGCCGTCACTGTTTTTCGGTAAAGAGCACGATGTTCGTACTATTCTTGATGCAACGTGATCTGCTTTCAGATGTAGATGATGAAACGTCGCATCTCGCACCGAAATCTCAGCCAGCAACAGTCGCACTCGCCTGTCCGGTCGTTTCGAAGACTCATTCATTTGATGTCAACAGGCGTACGCTTCTTTCACTACCGACACCGAGTGCAACAGAAGTTCATCTCCCAGAAAACGGTCAACCTGCTTTTGATTCAATACGATTGACTCGAGGCCCGGTCCGGCTTGCACGTCTACTTGCTTCTTATCATTCTGCAACTTGCCAAGACTTCCCAGCATCCCTCACCACCTTCACTCTAAGATGAAACTCTCCATTTGCCTCCTACTCGCTGCGGTCACAGCTACGACGATCTGTGTACAAGCAACGGATACCCGTCAGAACGAACTTCTTGATGGACTTGACGTGCTTTCTCATATCCTCACGGATAAGGACAGTCGGGTGTATGTCGAAGATGGTGGACATGACCACGACCACCACCACTTCGACCACTAGGACAACTTCGACCACCACAACGACCACATCGACTACCAGGCCTTCGGCTCAGACCTATCTGCCAAGCTTTTCATGCGATCAAAGTCTCGGCGACCGCGATGACATTGAACGGAGTTGATGACGAGAGACAAGCTTATCCTGAACCTGTCCCACGAATCGACTGTATCTGTTCAAACAGTTCAAGCCGTAGGCGTGGATTCGTAGACTAGTGAAGGGGTAACGCGACATCAATGTAGCCAACCTTCAACTCGTTCAAAATCAATTCTGACTTCTTTATCCATTGACTTCTGTACTCTCGTGTAGCAATCAGCTATCGCAAAAGACAGTACGCCCATGTGCTAGACCCGACACATGAGGCTCACCTTGAGCTTCTGTATTCTTGCCTATCTATCTATCTATCTATCTATCTATCTATCTATCTATCTATATGTCTGGGTAGTCTTCCCTTCGTGTGTTTGAGAAACAAATCGGAGTTTCGACGACAATATCGGTGAGCGAGCCGGCATCAGCGTGAGTCCTGTACAGGTTATGATGCGCCAAGCATTGCGGGATATCATTCGAATGTAGGCTTGAAGACCGACGGATCAGCATATACGGTACGGATCACGACGTTCATCCGACAAGCCTGCATGGTTGTGAGCATGGTTGTCGACTACGGCAGCACGTTGTATGACGAGACTCTCACGCGTGTCCGAAACACGGTTTATGTGTCGCATGACAGAGACGAAGTACATAGCGTGTTTCGCTTTATTTCGTCCTTGACAGGCAACGAGTGTCAGCTAATATCTCGTGTCTGCTTCATCGAAACTGGTACCACGCTGCTCGAAGACGATACGAATGGGTCATGTTATCCCCACAACAAGGTCGGTGCTGTTCCCACGAAGTTCGCGCGCGCTACTTCATGCGTTGGCGAGTGCAGTCACTACTCGGCATCATTGCGCTCCCTCGTACTGTCGTTGACAACCTGGTCTTTGCGCACATCTACGACAATGTCGCCGCTTTCGGTGGGCTGAGAGTTCCTTTCTATTCTGCTTGCAGTGCAGTAACAAGACATTTACGCGAGTGCCTACTGCATGAAACGAGGAGTCCACACACTGGCTTCTTCGTCACGATTCAGAGGCATGCGGAAAGCTGCGTGCAATTCGTGATCTTGAAGAGCAATTCGCTGGAGGACAAAATTGCTGGTACGAAGATGACGTGTTTGTTGTGACTGAACAGCTCGATACCAACCTTGCACTCAGCTGTATCATCGGGTATTGCGAGCAGATAAACATGCATCATTCTAAAATCGGACGCCTCGGGAGGCGCTCATTCGTTTGGCGCATTCTTTTTGCAGCCATGCGTCTACAACATGCTTGCGTGCCAGAGAGACTACCAAGGAAGGAGCAAATGAGCCGTTGGCCATACTTGCAAGACAATGCAGACCAGACGGACAAATGAAGCACCGAAAGATCTGGTGAGATGGTGGCTGATCCGAGTGTCAGCCTGCAACTGATAGACAAGCCGTCTGGATGCTCACTTGGCTATGCTTCATCATAGGGTCTGTCCACAAGATGACTGACATCGCACACTTACAACAAGTTGTTCGGAACACTTGTCATCGAGTAACGTGTCTTATCTGCTTCGTGGTTCGATCGGGTACTTGCTGTTGTGGAAGTGTTTTATGGTTCTTCGACTTTTGGTACTGTATCAAGTCATGCATTCCAGAGCGGTGACACTATCTCATCATCGCCACGGTTCTGTGGATCAGCACAACACCACGACGTGGGAGCAAGATGGTTTTTGGATGGTTTGGTTGGTACAGGAGGAGTGTTGTAAACCACTTTCCTCTACTGTCGGAGGCGCCTCGAAGAACAGTCAAGCTCACAGTACATTTGCTCGTCGTGAGGGTGGCCTGTAACGGGGTGAATCGTTACATAACAATTCATAAGAAATTGTAAATAGAATATAACTATAAGAGTTATATTCTCAGAATATTGTCATAAGGACAATATTCTGTAGCACTTCCAAGTAGTTCCTAATTGGTTGATATAGGCCATTATATCAACCAACGAAGACGCGCCACGACAGACGCACGCAATGAGTGGTGAGCAGATAACTGATTTACACATTTGTATTTAGACATAGTTAGATGAAGATAAATAGTGATTTATTGCAGACATTAACTATTATAAATACAGTTCTACTTTTTACTCTAACCAAGTACTCGCTTCTTCTTACCGTCTTCCTCTGCACGTACGAGTGTACGTGAAGTTACGAGGCACCGCCTTATTCTGTTATCAGAATAAGTAGCTTGTACTGTCACCAGTACAAGCTTCAGGGTGCCCCGTTACACCTGGTAGCACTTCGTAGTCCGTCCAAGGACCGCGTTCACATCCAACATGAATATGTTGGATGATGAAGATGACCAAAGCTTTCACGCTACGCGTGACGGCTACTCCCATTTGAGCGATGTCGAATGGGATGCGGTTGAACGAATGGGTTCGACCATGGGCATCCATGCTGTTAGCGTCATGCTAGAGGCTCTCAATAGAGATGCCCAACATGCTACTATCGCCAAGTTCATTCAAAATGAACTTGACGCAGAACGCGAGAAAGTAGCCTTGCTTCACCAACAAGGTTCTCAACAAGCAGAGTTGTTGAGAGAACAAGGTGCTCAACAGTTTGAACTGTTGAGACAGCAGCAGGCTGCTGCTGGCGGGTCGATGCACTCGCGTCGGCCCGAGACTTTGAAGATTGACATCTCAAAGTATAGGGGGGTCGAAGAAGACTCCCTCTTGAGATGGTTCGTCGAATTGGATGACGCCATAAGGGCGCGTCGCATCGACGACGGGGATATGCAAGTTGCATTTGCCCAGTCAAATCTGGCAGGACGTGCCAAGACTTGGGCACTGGGGCTCAAGCTGCACGACCCATACGCGTTTGGGTCGTTGGAAGTCTTCAAGTCGCGGCTCAGACAAACGTTTGAACCGCCTAGAGCTGAGTTCAGAGCTCGAACCGAACTCTTGAAGCTCAAGCAGGGTAAGCGTGATGTGCACGCTTACGCTCAACATATACGACATCTCACGAGTTGTATAAGTTCCAATCCGGTGGATGAACACACGTTGGTTTCGGTGTTCATGCAGGGTCTTGCGGATGGTCCCGTCAAGACTCACCTGTTCCGGCTTGAACTAGATTCACTAGAACAAGCCATTTCAATTGCGGAGCAGGAAGACTTCAGTCTGAGACAGGCTCGCGCCAGCTCGACATCATATCGTCAACCGAGACGATATGACAACGGAGGTCCAGAGCCGATGGAACTCTGTTATGTAGAGAGCGAGAAGGCTCGCTCTACAGGCTACAAGAAGTTGCAGAGATGCAACAGATGTCAAAAGACAGGACACTACGCTTACGAGTGTAGTGCCCCTCGTCCAGTGTCTCGCGACACTGGGCGTAGTGACCGTCCACCCATGAGAAAGGGGCAGGGACGAGGGTCCGCAGTTGGTGCAAAGACGCAACAACGGGATGGACCGTCAAAAAAACGGACAGGATCAGTAGGTGCGGAGAACCCTACTGGTCCAGCAACGTCAAGAGAATTTGTAGGCCTCTTGATGAAGGTTGCTCCCAACACACAGACATTGTGCGTTGCTGCTCTAGGTAATGAGATCTCACTCATTACCTTGAAACTCGAAGTGACGAATAAGTTGTCCCTTCGAGCTCTAGTCGATTGTGGGGCGTCCAACAATTTTGTGCGACGCCAATCGCTAGAAGATGGTCACTTTAAATTCAGTGAATGTGACACACCTCCTACGAGGATGACGGTACGTCTTGCGACAGGCGCATCCGTAACCGTCATGAAGCGTATAGTGAAGATCCACTATATGCTAGAAGATACCCAATACGACGATGACTTTATCGTATTGGATTTGGATGACAAATTTGATGTCATCCTTGGAATACCGTGGCTCAGAAGGTACGAACCACGGGTAAACTGGCAACATCGGACAGTAACGATGCCTGCCGCTTGTTCATGAGATGGCCATCTGATGAACGTTTTGGAGAGTCCGCAAGCGTGTGGATGTACTACGAGTGAGTGCGATGGCCTCACTTGTGGTACGGTCGTTAGTACGACTGCACAAAACCTTAGTGTACCAAACGGTTACACTTCGGAGCAAAGTTCCGGCGGCTGTGAGGAAACACAGGCTGCGCCGAAGGTCCACCACTCGAATAAGTCGGGTGGACTGGGACAAAGATGTATCCCTAGAGGGGAACATCTAGAAGAGAAACAATCGATCGCTCAGGTTAAGCGAAACGATAATCCTAGATCGACTGGAGAGTCTTTCGTAGAGGATCTCGCTGTGGTTGCGCAACCCCAGCTAGAGGAAGTAAAGGGAATAAGTCCCAAGATTACAAATACGGCGGAAATAAGTTCCCCGAAACCCGCGGGAATAAGTCCCCGGGAAGACGAAGGAATAAGTCCTTCGAAGCCTGAGGGAATAAGTCCCCAGGAAATGACAGAGACATTGAATGTCATAGTCAATAACGGATCATGTGTAGGCGCTTATACACTTGATCTGATTGCGCCTCCGAAGTTAACTTCGGAGATCACTCAGTTGCCAACGCTCGAACATAAAAAGATTCTTGCGTGATCTGCGTAGTGGCAAAGTCAAGCAGATCTGCATACTCGTCGCTGAAGACGAGTATGTAACCGACATAAGGTCAGCAACAGTGTTTACTGAGAACGAGAGAGTTCTCAGTAGTTCATCTATGGACGAGAGTGTCCTAGATGAAAAAGACACGAATTGAGCGATATGAGTCCCAATCATGGGAATCGCTCAAGGAAAATCCTCTCTATGAAGATTTGGTTGAATTCAAGGATGTATTCCCTGAAACTGTTCCGTGCGAATTACCGAAGGATAAAGGTATTCGACACGAAGTCGAGCTTAAACCAGGCTCGAAGTACTGTGTCATGAAGCAGTGGCCACTGCCTCGTGAACAAGTACTTGCGATCGACAAGTTCTTTGCCGATCGTTTAGCAGCGGGCCATGTGAGGGAATCAACTTCCCCACATAGCTCTCCGACCTTCTGTGTGCGAAAAGCAACAGGAGGGTGGCGGATAGTGCACGCGTTTAACAAATTGAACGCTGCAACGGTACCGGCTCAGACGCCGATACCGAGGAAGGACGTAATCATTGATGGTATGTCAAAGAGTACCATCTTTTCGTCCATGGATTTGATGGATGGCTTCTATCAAATCCTAATGCGGGAACGGGATATACCCTATACCGCAGTTAGCACGCCTAGCGGCATGCTCTGGGAATGGCTAGTAATGCCACAAGGGCTCAGTAATGCCCCTGCCACGTTCAACAGGTGTGTATCACATCTGTTGAGGCCAGTACGAGAATTCGCGCCGAGTTATTTCGATGACGTATTCATCCATAGTCGAGCTATGGATGGAAAGTCGGACGTTGAGGTTCACAAGTACCACGTCCGACAAGTTCTTACAATCATGCGAAAGCATCAATTGTATGCAAACCTCAAAAAGTGTATATTTGCAGCAAGCGAAATACCACTTCTTGGGTGCATCGTTGGTAAGAACGGTGTACGTCCTGATCCCGAAAAGATCAAGGCGATCACCGACTGGCCTGTGCCGGTCGATGTCAAAGGTCTTCGAAAATTCCTTGAGCTAGCGGCGTATTTGCATAAGTATTCACGCAATTACGCCGAGATGACTGTACACCTCTCTCGTTTGTTGAAAAAGAACGAGAGGTGGTTATGGAACGCTGAATGTCAACGCTCCTTTGAGGGTATCAAGTAGAGCTTGATACAATCCCCAGTCCTAGCAATAGCCGATCAGGACAGGCCATTTCATGTGGTCTGTGATGCCAGCGATTTCGCAATCGGCTGTGCATTAATGCAGTACGACCTTGAAGGCGTTGAACGCGTCGTCTGCTATCAGTCGCGTCAGCTGCAACCAGCTGAGCGGAACTATCCGGTGCATGACAAGGAACTCCTTGCCATGAAGTATGCACTCGCGAAGTTCAGATTCTATCTATTAGGAGATAGACCCTTCGTTGTTTACACTGACCATGCGCCCTTACGCACGGCAGTGAACAGCCCGCACCTTTCACAACGAATGGCGCGGTGGTTGTCATTCTTTGCAGAATACAACTTTACGGTCGAGTACAAACCAGGACGACTTAATGTCGTCGCTGATGCACTCTCACGTCGTCCCGACTTTGAAACAGTCGCGAAACCCAACAGTGAGACAGTCACTGTTGCGGTTATGACGTCCTCAGTCCCATCTACAACGTTGTATGATGATGTGAGGCGGGCATACGCCCAAGATGGTGAGATAGTGAAGTTGTTGTCACATCTCTCCCAACCATCTCGAGAATCGTTGAAACGATTGTCGTTCTGCGTATCGATCTGCATCAGATCGATACACTACTCGTAACGGTTTACTGTACTATACAGCCGTTTCTGGTGACACACCACGTGTTGTCATTCCAGATGATACTGATCTGCGTTTGCGGATCATGTTCGAGTATCACGATGCTCCTATAGGAGGACATCGTGGCCGAGAGAAAACATATCTCACGGTAAGTCGAGACTTTTACTGGCCCCGCCAGTATCAGTTTGTGCGAAAGTATGTTCGCGCATGCGAAGTCTGCCAACGAGTGAAGTCAAGTCCTTCACTGCGTGCACCTTTACAGCCTCTACCGGTTCCGGCTGAGTGCTGGGAATCCATCTCAATGGATTTCGTCTTCGGGTTACCCAAAGACGCACGCGGGAATACGGGTATTCTCGTATTTGTTGACAGATTCAGCAAAATGGTACACCTTGTGGCTGTACCAGAGACAATCACGGCAAGTGGCTGTGCTTGTGTCTTTATTGACACCATCTTCCGACTTCATGGGTTGCCCCGTGAACTCGTATCAGACAGAGATCCACGATTCACTGCTGATTTCTGGCGTTCCGTGTTCAAATCACTCGGAACGCGCTTGAAGATGTCAACATCTGATCATCCAGAGTCAGATGGTCAGACGGAACGCGCTTGAAGATGTCAACATCTGATCATCCAGAGTCAGATGGTCAGACGGAACGTGCCAATCGTGTCCTTGAAGAGATACTTCGAGGATACGTACACTCCTATAAAAAGGAGAGAGAGTTTTTGGGGGGAGGAGTTTGCCATCAACAACTCGGTGCATGCGTCCACGACACATACACCGTTTTACGTGAATGGCTTGCGCCATCCGCGTGTACCCACCTTACTAGAGTGTAACTCTGGTTTAAGGGGGGGAGGGACTCGCGCGAGCAAAAACCGATTTGGTTCACGCTCATCACGCTCTGACGAAGAAGTCATTGCGTTTGATGCCGATATCGATAACATCAATATCGAAGAAGATGATGCCAGTGAGAGTGCGGAAGCCCTCACTGAAGACAATGATCCCAGTGAGAGTGCGGAAGCCCTCACTGAAGAAAAGGTTGTTGTCGCTGCAGTGCGCTCACAGCACACTGAAGCTAACGAGTCATCAGATGAGTTCATACTGGCTCGTGAAACGGTAGTCCGTTTTGTGCAAGACTCCATCGCCGAAGCGGTGGATAAGCAAAAAGCAAAACGCTGACAAGAATGGAAGGGCAAACACTCTTTTATTTAATAAAGGTGACTTAGTCCTACTGTCTACGGTTAATCTACCAAAACATGTAGTGACTAACTTGGGTAGCAGTAAACTACTACCCAAGTACATTGGCCCATTTCGTGTATTGCACCGCCTAGGCAATGCATACACGATCGAGTTACCACGTAAGATGCGAACGCATCCCACGTTTTACGTTGGTCGGCTTAAGCCGTACCATCAGTACGCTGCTTCTTCCGATGAAGAACGCCCTTGCGCTCAAGCATCTCGCAGAGAGCCTTGTGCTCCCGATGGTGGGCATCAACAAGGGTCTGAAGAGCAGTTATCTCAGCCCGAGACCGATCAGCAATCCCACGAGCTACCCTTAGCTCGTCACGAAGAGATGTCAGAGATCTCTCGTTCTCAAGCTGAGCAAAGGCAAACTCAGCTCGATGCTTCGAGGCAGTGTCCACCATCTGGAGACGCCTATTCCGCTCATGCTCGAGATCGTCGCGTAACCCTTGCGTTACGCGATCAAAAAGCTCTCGGGAACACACCGATCCACATGATCGTGTGGAGAGCGTCTTTCCTCCTCCTCCACCCCCATTAGAGGACTCTCGCGGTGGCCAGCGCTATCTAGTAGAGCAGCTGTTGAACCACCGCGACGTGAACGGACGTCGGACGAGTTACCTCGTCCGGTGGCGCGGCTATCCCCCGTCCTGGGATTCTTGGGAGCCCCGCTCCCAACTGATGATCGACGTACTGGGTCTGGTTGAGCAGTACGACGCGACACATCCTGTGCCGCAGAAGGACCGCCGGAGAAAGTCTTCCCGGCACGGTCGTAAAGGGATTTCAGGTTGTCAATCCCTTCGTACATCTCAGTAGAGACACGTACGCGCCACCACGGGCTGGTAAGGAGGTAAGCCTCCTTAGGTGCTCGTGCAGAGCTGTTCACACAACATGGGCACGAGTCTCCCCAAGAGAGGCAGGGTAATCCTTTCTCCCTTGACAGACGATGCAGCTTGTAGCGTGCACCTGTCGGGGTTCGCTTTTCAAACTTATCACGAGCTTTGATAAGTTTGTCGTTCCAAGCGTCACGACCTACATCCTCGAGATTATGGATGTAGGCGTTCCACGCCTGAAGTAGTGAGGGACCATCACGTATGTGATTCCCACTGTACCATCGATGTCTGAAGAAAGCATCGATGAAGAACTCATGTTCAGCGCGATAGTCTTTCGCGCTGGGGTCAAGGTGATGAATCCTTGACGAATCGAACAATCGTGTTCGATAACGATCACTCGTCGTCGCCGACAAGTGATCCATGACAGATTTAGGAGGCATCCATGCCTTCTTTTCTGGAGCGAGACGCAACACATTGCGGTCCCGCTCTTCCTGCGACGTGCCGACAGAAGTACTGGCACCTCGCTGTGAAGTGGTGTCCATTGGAGAAACGACACCACTATTAGCGCCCGAGTCTCGCGACCTCGAGCGCCTTCGCTTCGGCGATGGTTCATCTGACTCATCAGATGAACCAAAGATGCTGCGACGCAAAGCATCGTCCATGCCACGCTTGGCAGGCGGCTTGGATTCAATTGCCGTCGATACGGATCCGTCATCCGTATCAGGAGAGTACGAGACACCGAGCTCGTACTCTGTGAAGACACGAGTGTCTTCATGACCAGCGCCTGCATCACCAGGTGATACAGGCTGAGTCGATTCAGCAACCGATGGGACATCAGTTGCTGTTGTTTCTGCTTCGGCGTCCGCACAGAGACGTGCAGACGCGCTCTCGGCGGCCTTGCTCGCGCATCGCATGGGCTTGTTTACCATGCGATGAGATGTTGGAAAGTGGACGCGGACCAACAAGTGCAAACCCCGTCCCAAATGATTTGGGACGAGTATCCATTTAGTCAATCAGTCACTAAAGTGACTGATGGTTAAGGGGGGTGATGTAACGGGGTGAATCGTTACATAACAATTTATAAGAAATTGTTAATAGAATATAACTATAAGAGTTATATTCTCAGAATATTGTCATAAGGACAAATATTCTGTAGCACTTCCAAGTAGTTCCTAATTGGTTGATATAGGCCATTATATCAACCAACGAAGACGCGCCACGACAGACGCACGCAATGAGTGGTGAGCAGATAACTGATTTACACATTTGTATTTAGACATAGTTAGATGAAGATAAATAGTGATTTATTGCAGACATTAACTATTATAAATACAGTTCTACTTTTACTCTAACCAAGTACTCGCTTCTTCTTACCGTCTTCCTCTGCACGTACGAGTGTACGTGAAGTTACGAGGCACCGCCTTATTCTGTCATCAGAATAAGTAGCTTGTACTGTCACCAGTACAAGCTTCAGGGTGCCCCGTTACACCCGTGTAGCAATCAGCTATCGCAAAAGATAGTACGCCCATGTGCTAGACCTGATGTAACGGGGTGAATCGTTACATAACAATTTATAAGAAATTGCTAATAGAATATAACTATAAGAGTTATATTCTCGGAATATTGTCATGAGGACAAATATTCTGTAGCACTTACGGATAGTTCCTAATTGGTTGATTAAGGGCATTATATCAACCAACGAAGGCGCGCCACGACAGACGCACGCAATGAGTGGTGAGCAGATAGTTGATTTACACATTTGTATTTAGACATAGTTAGATGAAGATAAATAGTGATTTATTGCAGACATTAACTATTATAAATACAGTTCTACTTTTTACTCTAACCAAGTACTCGCTTCTTCTTACCGTCTTCCTCTGCACGTACGAGTGTACGTGAAGTTACGAGGCACCGCCTTATTCTGTCATCAGAATAAGTAGCTTGTACTGTCACCAGTACAAGCTTCAGGGTGCCCCGTTACACCTGGTAGCACTTCGTAGTCCGTCCAAGGACCGCGTTCACATCCAACATGAATATGTTGGATGATGAAGATGACCAAAGCTTTCACTCTACGCGTGACGGCTACTCCCATTTGAGCGATGTCGAATGGGATGCGGTTGAACGAATGGGTTCGACCATGGGCATCCATGCTGTTAGCGTCATGCTAGAGGCTCTCAATAGAGATGCCCAACATGCTACTATCGCCAAGTTCATTCAAAATGAACTTGACGCAGGACGCGAGAAAGTATCCTTGCTTCACCAACAAGGTTCTCAACAAGCAGAGTTGTTGAGAGAACAAGGTGCTCAACAGTTTGAACTGTTGAGACAGCAGCAGGCTGCTGCTGGTGGGTCTATGCACTCGCGTCGACCCGAAACCTTGAAGATTGACATCTCCAAGTATAGGGGGGTCGAAGAAGACTCCCTCTTGAGATGGTTCGTCGAAGTGGATGACGCCATAAGGGCGCGTCGCATCGACGACGGGGATATGCAAGTTGCATTTGCCCAGTCAAATCTGGCAGGACGTGCCAAGACTTGGGCACTGGGGCTCAAGTTGCACGACCCACATGCGTTTGGGTCGTTGGAAGACTTCAAGTCGCGGCTCAGACAAACGTTTGAACCGCCTAGAGCTGAGTTCAGAGCTCGAACCGAACTCTTGAAGCTCAAGCAGGGTAAGCGTGATGTGCACGCTTACGCTCAACATGTACGACATCTCACGAGTTGTATAAGTTCCAATCCGGTGGATGAACACACGTTGGTTTCGGTGTTCATGCAGGGTCTTGCGGATGGTCCCGTCAAGACTCACCTGTTCCGGCTTGAACTAGATTTACTAGAACAAGCCATTTCCATTGCGGAGCAGGAAGACTTCAGTCTGAGACAGGCTCGCGCCAGCTCGACATCATATCTTCAACCGAGACGATATGACAACGGAGGTCCAGAGCCGATGGAACTCTGTTATGTAGAGAGCGAGAAGGCTCGCTCTACAGGCTACAAGAAGTTGCAGAGATGCAACAGATGTCAAAAGACAGGACACTGCGCTTACGAGTGTAGTGCCCCTCGTCCAGTGTCTCGCAACACTGGGCGTAGTGACCGTCCACCCATGAGAAAGGGGCAGGGACGAGGGTCCGCAGTTGGTGCAAAGACGCAACAACGGGATGGACCGTCAAAAAACGGACAGGATCAGTAGGTGCGGAGCACCCTACTGGTCTAGCAACGTCAAGATAATTTGTGGGCCTCTTGATGAAGGTTGCTCCCAGCACACAAACGTTGTGCGTTGCTGCTCTAGGTAATGAGGTCTCACTCATTACCTTGAAACTCGAAGTGACGAATAAGTTGTCCCTTCGAGCTCTAGTCGATTGTGGGGCGTCCAACAATTTTGTGCGACGCCAATCGCTAGAAGATGGTCACTTTAAATTCAGTGAATGTGACACACCTCCTACGAGGATGACGGTACGTCTTGCGACAGGCGCATCCGTAACCGTCATGAAGCGTATAGTGAAGATCCACTATACGCTAGAAGATACCCAATATGATTACGACTTTATCGTATTGGATTTGGATGACAAATTTAATGTCATCCTTGGAATACCGTGGCTCAGAAGGTACGAACCACGGGTAAACTGGCAACATCGGACAGTAACGATGCCTGCCGCTTGTTCATCAGATGGCCATCTGATGAACGTTTTGGAGCGTCCACAAGCGTGTGGATGTACTACGAGTGAGTGCGATGGCCTCACTTGTGGTACGGTCGTTAGTACGACTGCACAAAACCTTATTGTACCAAACGGTTACACTTCGGAGCAAAGTTCCGGCGGCTGTGAGGAAACACAGGCTGCGCCGAAGGTCCACCACTCGAATAAGTCGAGTGGACCGGGACAAAGATGTATCCCTAGCGGGGAACATCTAGAAGATAAACAATCGATCGCTCAGGTTAAGCGAAACGATAATCCTAGATCGACTGGAGGGTCTTTCGTAGAGGATCTCGCTGTGGTTGCGCAACCCCAGCTAGAGGAAGTAAAGGGAATAAGTCCCAATATTACAAATACGGTGGAAATAAGTCCCCGAAACCCGCGGGAATAAGTCCCCGGGAAGCCGAAGGAATAAGTCCTTCGAAGCCTGAGGGAATAAGTCCCTAGGAAATGACAGAGACATTGAATGTCATAGTCAATAACGGATCAAGTGTAGGCGCTTTTACACTTGATCTGATTGCGCCTCCGAAGTTAACTTCGGAGATCACTCAGTTGCCAACGCTCGAACATAAAAGGTTCTTGCGTGATCTGCGTAGTGGCAAAGTCAAGCAGATCTGCGTACTCGTCGCTGACGACGAGTGTGTAACCGACATAAGGTCAGCAACAGTGTTCACTGAGAACGAGAGAGTTCTCAGTAGTTCATCTATGGACGAGAGTGTCCTAGATGAAAAGACACGAATTGAGCGATATGACTCCCAATCGTGGGAATCGCTCAAGACAAATCCTCTCTATGAAGATTTGGTTGAATTCAAGGATGTATTCCCTGAAACTGTTCCGTGCGAATTACCAAAGGATAAAGGTATTCGACACGAGGTCGAGCTTAAACCAGGCTCGAAGTACTGTGTCATGAAGCAGTGGCCACTGCCTCGTGAACAAGTACTTGCGATCGACAAGTTCTTTGCCGATCGTTTAGCTGCGGGCCATGTGAGGGAATCAACTTCCCCACATAGCTCTCCGACCTTCTGTGTGCGAAAAGCAACAGGAGGGTGGCGTATAGTGCATGCATTTAAAAAGTTGAATGCTGCAACGGTACCGTCTCAGACGCCGATACTAAGGAAGGACGTAATCATTGATGGTATGTCAAAGAGCACCATCTTTTCGTCCATGGATTTGATGGATGGCTTCTATCAAATCCTTATGCGAGAACGGGATATACCCTATACCGCAGTTAGCACGCCTAGCGGCATGCTCTGGGAATGGCTAGTAATGCCACAAGGGCTCAGTAATGCCCCTGCCACGTTCAACAGATGTGTATCACATCTGTTGAGACCAGTACGAGAATTCGCGCCGAGTTATTTCGATGACGTATTCATCCATAGTCGAGCTATGGATGGAAAGTCGGACGTTGAGGTTCACAGGTACCACGTCCGACAAGTTCTTACAATCATGCGAAAGCATCAATTGTATGCTAACCTCAAGAAGTGTATATTTGCAGCAAGCGAAATACCACTTCTTGGGTGCATCGTTTGTAAGAACGGTGTACGTCCTGATCCCGAAAAGATCAAGGCGATCACCGACTGGCCTGTGCCGGTTGATGTCAAAGGTCTTCGAAAATTCCTTGGGCTTGCGGCGTATTTGCATAAGTATTCACGCAATTACGTCGAAATGACTGTGCACCTCTCTCGTTTGTTGAAAAAGAACGAGAGGTGGTTATGGAACGCTGAATGTCAACGCTCCTTTGAGGGTATCAAGCAGAGCTTGATACAATCCCCAGTCCTAGCAATAGCCGATCAGGACAGGCTGTTTCATGTGGTCTGTGATGCCAGCGATTTTGCAATCGGCTGTGCATTAATGCAGTACGATCTTGAAGGCGTTGAACGCGTCGTCTGCTATCAGTCGCGTCAGCTGCAACCAGCTGAGCGGAACTATCCAGTGCATGACAAGGAAATCCTTGCCATGAAGTATGCACTCGCGAAGTTCAGAGTCTATCTATTAGGAGATAGACCCTTCGTTGTTTACACTGACCATGCGTCATTACGCACGGCAGTGAACAGCCCGCACCTTTCACAACGAATGGCGCGGTGGTTGTCATTCTTTGCGGAATACAACTTTACAGTCGAGTACAAACCAGGACGACTTAATGTCGTCGCTGATGCACTCTCACGTCGTCCCGACTTTGAAACAGTCGCGAAACCCAACAGTGAGACAGTCACTGTTGCGGTTATGACGTCCTCAGTCCCATCTACAACGTTGTATGATGATGTGAGGCGGGCATACGCCCAAGATGGTGAGATAGTGAAGTTGTTGTCACATCTCTCCCAACCATCTCGAGAATCGTTGAAATGATTGTCGTCTGCGTATCGATCTGCATCAGATCGATACACTACTCGTAACGGTTTACTGTACTATACAGCCGTTTCTGGTGACACATCACGTGTTGTCATTCCAGATGATACTGATCTGCGTTTGCGGATCATGTTCGAGTATCACGATGCTCCTATAGGAGGACAATGTGGCCGAGAGAAAACATATCTCACGGTACGTCGAGACTTTTACTGGCCCCGCCAGTACCAGTTTGTGCGAAAGTATGTTCGCGCATGCGAAGTCTGTCAACGAGTGAAGTCAAGTCCTTCACTGCGTGCACCTTTACAGCCTCTACCGGTTCCGGCTGAGTGCTGGGAATCCATCTCCATGGATTTCGTCTTCGGGTTACCCAAAGACGCACGCGGGAATACGGGTATTCTCGTTTTTGTTGACAGATTCAGCAAAATGGTACACCTTGTGGCTGTACCAGAGACAATCACGGCATGTGGCTGTGCTTGTGTCTTTATTGACACCATCTTCCGACTTCATGGGTTGCCCCGTGAACTCGTATCAGACAGAGATCCACGATTCACTGCTGATTTCTGGCGTTCCGTGTTCAAATCACTCGGAACGCGCTTGAAGATGTCGACATCTGATCATCCAGAGTCAGATGGTCAGACGGAACGTGCCAATCGTGTCCTTGAAGAGATACTTCGAGGATACGTACACTCCTTTAAGAGTTGGAGTGAGTTTTTGCCAATGGTAGAGTTTGCCATCAACAACTCGGTGCATGCGTCCACGACACATACACCGTTTTACGTGAATGGCTTGCGCCATCCGCGTGTACCGACCTTACTAGAGTGTAACTCTGGTTTAAGGGGGGAGGGACTCGCGCGAGCAAAAACCGATTTAGTTCACGCTCATCACGCTCTGACGAAGAAGTCATTGCGTTTGATGCCGATATCGATAACATCGATATCGAAGAAGATGATCCCAGTGAGAGTGCGGAAGCCCTCACTGAAGAAGATGATCCCAGTGAGAGTGCGGAAGCCCTCACTGAAGAAGATGATCCCAGTGAGAGTGCGGAAGCCCTCACTGAAGAAAAGGTTGATGTTGCTGCAGTGCGCTCACAGCACACTGAAGCTAACGAGTCATCAGATGAGTTCATACTGGCTCGTGAAACGGTAGTCCGTTTTGTGCAAGACTCCATCGCCGAAGCGGTGGATAAGCAAAAGCAAAACGCTGACAAGAATGGAAGGGCAAACACTCTTTTATTTAATAAAGGTGACTTAGTCCTACTGTCTACGGTTAATCTACCAAAGCATGTAGTAACTTACTTGGGTAGCAGTAAACTACTACCCAAGTACATCGGCCCATTTCGTGTATTGCACCGCCTAGGCAATGCATACACGATCGAGTTACCACGTAAGATGCGAACGCATCCCACGTTTTACGTTGGTCGGCTTAAGCCGTACCATCAGTACGCTGCTTCTTCCGATGAAGAACGCCCTTGCGCTCAAGCATCTCGCAGAGAGCCTTGTGCTCCCGATGGTGGGCATCAACAAGGGTCTGAAGAGCAGCTATCTCATCCCGAGACCGATCAGCAATCCCACGAGCTACCCTTAGCTCGTCACGAAGAGATGTCAGAGATCTCTCGTTCTCAAGCTGAGCAAAGGCAAACTCAGCTCGATGCTTCGAGACAGTGTCCCCTATTTGGAGACACCTATTCCGCTCATGTTCGAGATCGTCGCGTAACCCTTGCGTTACGCGATCAAAGAAGCTCTCGGGAACACACCGATCCACATGATCGTGTGGAGAGCGGCTTTCCTCCTCCTCCACCTCCATTAGAGGACTCTCGCGGTGGCCAGCGCTATCTAGTTGAGCAGCTGTTGAACCACCGCGACGTGAACGGACGTCGGACGAGTTATCTCGTCCGGTGGCGCGGCTATCCCCCGTCCTGGGATTCTTGGGAGCCCCGCTCCCAACTGATGATCGACGTACTGGGTCTGGTTGAGCAGTACGACGCGGCACATCCTGTGCCGCAGAAGGACCGCCGGAGAAAGTCTTCCCGGCACGGTCGTAAAGGGATTTCAGGTTGTCAATCCCTTCGTACATCTCAGTAGAGACACGTACGCGCCACCACGGGCTGGTAAGGAGGTAAGCCTCCTTAGGTGCTCGTGCAGAGCTGTTCACACAACATGGGCACGAGTCTCCCCAAGAGAGGCAGGGTAATCCTTTCTCCCTTGACAGACGATGCAGCTTGTAGCGTGCACCTGTCGGGGTTCGCTTTTCAAACTTATCACGAGATTTGATAAGTTTGTCGTTCCAAGCGTCACGACCTACATCCTCGAGGTTATGGATGTAATCGTTCCACGCCTGAAGTAGTGAGGGACCATCACGTTTGTGATTCCCACTGTACCATCGATGTCTAAAGAAAGCATCGATGAAGAATTCGTGTTCAGCGCGATAGTTTTTCGCGCTGGGGTCAAGGTGATGGATCCTTGACGAATCGAACAATCGTGTTCGATAACGATCACTCGTCGTCGCTGACAAGTGATCCATGACTGATTTAGGAGGCATCCATGCCTTCTTCTCAGGAGCGAGACGCAACACATTGCGGTCCCGCTCTTCCTGCGACGTGCCGACAGAAGTACTGGCACCTCGCTGTGAAGTGGTGTCCATAGGAGAAACGACACCACTATTAGCGCCCGAGTCTCGCGACCTCGAGCGCCTTCGCTTCGGCGATGGTTCATCTGATTCATCAGATGAACCAAAGATGCTACGACGCAAAGCATCGTCCATGCCACGCTTGGCAGGCGGCTTAGATTCAATCGCCGTCGATACGGATCCGTCATCCGTATCAGGAGAGTACGAGACACCGAGCTCGTACTCTGTGAAGACACGACTGTCTTCATGACCAGCGCCTGCATCACCAAGTGACACAGGCTGAGTCGCTTCAGCAACCGATGAGACATCAGTTGCTGTTGTTTCTGCTTCGGCGTCCGCACAGAGACGTGCAGACGCGCTATCGGCGGCCTTGCTCGCGCATCGCATGGGCTTGTTTACCATGCGATGAAATGTTGGAAAGTGGACGCCGACCAACAAGTGCAAACCCTGTCCCAAATGATTTGGGACGAGTATCCATTTAGTCAATCAGTCACTAAAGTGACTGATGGTTAGGGGGGGGTGATGTAACGGGGTGAATCGTTACATAACAATTTATAAGAAATTGCTAATAGAATATAACTATAAGAGTTATATTCTCAGAATATTGTCATAAGGACAAATATTCTGTAGCACTTACGAGTAGTTCCTAATTGGTTGATATAGGCCATTATATCAACAAACGAAGACGCGCCACGACAGACGCACGCAATGAGTGGTGAGCAGATAGTTGATATGCACATTTGTATTTAGACATAGTTAGATGAAGATAAATAGTGATTTATTGCAGACATTAACTATTATAAATACAGTTCTACTTTTTACTCTAACCAAGTACTCGCTTCTTCTTACCGTCTTCCTCTGCACGTACGAGTGTACGTGAAGTTACGAGGCACCGCCTTATTCTGTCATCAGAATAAGTAGCTTGTACTGTCACCAGTACAAGCTTCAGGGTGCCCCGTTACACCTGACACATGAGGCCCACCTTGAGCTTCTGTATGCTTGCCTATCTATCTATCTATCTATCTATCTATCTATCTATCTATCTATCTATCTATCTATCTGTCTGGGTAGTCTTTCCTTCGTGTGTTTGAGAAATAAATCAGAGTTCCGACGACAATATCAGTGAGCGAGCGGGCATCAACGTGAGTCCTGTACTGGATATGATGCGCCAAGCATTGCGGTATATCATTCGAATGTAGGCTTGAAGACCGACGGATCAGCATATACGGTACGGATCACGACGTTCATCCGACAAGCCTGCATGGTTGTGAGCATGGTTGTCGACTACGGCAGCACGTTGTATGACGAGACTCTCACGCGTGCCCGAAACACGGTTTATGTGTCGCATGACAGAGACTGTAACGGGGCACCCTGAAGCTTGTACTGGTGACAGTACAAGCTACTTATTCTGATGACAGAATACGGCGGTGCCTCGTAATTTCACGTACACTCGTACGTGCAGAGGAAGACGGTAAGAAGAAGCGAGTACTTGGTTAAAGTAAAAGTAGAACTGTATTTATAATAGTTAATGTCTGCAATAAATCACTATTTATCTTCATCTAACTATGTCTAAATACAAATGTGCATATCAACTATCTGCTCACCACTCATTGCGTGCGTCTGTCGTGGCGCGTCTTCGTTTGTTGATATAATGGCCTATATCAACCAATTAGGAACTACTTGGAAGTGCTACAGAATATTTGTCCTTATGACAATATTCTGAGAATATAACTCTTAAAGTTATGTTCTATTAACAATTTCTTATAAATTGTTATGTAACGATTCACCCCGTTACATCACCCCCCCCTAACCATCAGTCACTTTAGTGACTGATTGACCAAATGGATACTCGTCCCAAATCATTTGGGACAGGGTTTGCACTTGTTGTTCGGCGTCCACTTTCCAACATTTCATCGCATGGTAAACAAGCCCATGCGATGCGCGAGCAAGGCCGCCGAGATCGCGTCTGCACGTCTCTGTGCGGACGCCGAAGCAGAAACAACAGCAACTGATGTCTCATCGGTTGCTGAAGCGACCCAGCCTGTGTCACTTGGTGATGCAGGCGCTGGTCATGAAGACACTCGTGTCTTCACAGAGTACGAGCTCGGTGTCTCGTACTCTCCTGATACGGATGACGGATCCGTATCGACGGCGATTGAATCTAAGCCGCCTGCCAAGCGTGGCATGGACGATGCTTTGCGTCGCAGCATCTTTGGTTCATCTGATGAGTCAGATGAACCATCGCCGAAGCGAAGGCGCTCGAGGTCGCGAGACTCGGGCGCTAATAGTGGTGTCGTTTCTCCAATGGACACCACTTCACAGCGAGGTGCCAGTACTTCTGTCGGCACGTCGCAGGAAGAGCGGGACCGCAATGTGTTGCGTCTCGCTCCAGAAAAGAAGGCATGGATGCCTCCTAAATCTGTCATGGATCACTTGTCGGCGACGACGAGTGATCGTTATCGAACACGATTGTTCGATTCGTCGAGGATTCATCACCTTGACCCCAGCGCGAAAGACTATCGCGCTGAACATGAAATCTTCATCGATGCTTTCTTTAGACATCGATGGCACAGTGGGAATCACAAACGTGATGGTCCCTCACTACTTCAGGCGTGGAACGCCTACATCCATAACCTCGAGGATGTAGGTCGTGACGCTTGGAACGACAAACTTATCAAAGCTCGTGATAAGTTTGAAAAGCGAACCCCGACAGGTGCACGCTATAAGCTGCATCGTCTGTCAAGGGAGAAAGGATTACCCTGCCTCTCTTGGGGAGACTCGTGCCCATGTTGTGTGAACAACTCTGCATGAGCACCTAAGGAGGCTTACCTCCTTACTAGCCCGTGGTGGCGCGTACGTGTCTCTACTGAGATGTACGAAGGGATTGACAACCTGAAATCCCTTTACGACCGTGTCGGGAAGACTTTCTCCGGCGGTCCTTCTGCGGCACAGGATGTGCCGCGTCGTACTGCTCAACCAGACCCAGTACGTCGATCATCTGCTGGGAGCGGGGCTCCCAAGAATCCCAGGACGGGGGATAGCCGCGCCACCGGACGAGATAACTCGTCCGACGTCCGTTCACGTCGCGGTGGTTCAACAGCTGCTCAACTAGATAGCGCTGGCCACCGCGAGAGTCCTCTAATGGAGGTGGAGGAGGAGGAAAGCCGCTCTCCACACGATCATGTGGATCGGTGTGTTCCCGAGAGCTTCTTTGATCGCGTAACGCAAGGGTTACGCGACGATCTCGAACATGAGCGGAATAGGCGTCTCCAAATAGGGGACACTGTCTCGAAGCATCGAGCTGAGTTTGCCTTTGCTCAGCTTGAGAACGAGAGATCTCTGACATCTCTTCGTGACGAGCTAAGGGTAGCTCGTGGGATTGCTGATCGGTCTCGGGATGAGATAGCTGCTCTTCAGACCCTTGTTGATGCCCACCATCGGGAGCACAAGGCTCTCTGCGAGATGCTTGAGCGCAAGGGCGTTCTTCATCGGAAGAAGCAGCGTACTGATGGTACGGCTTAAGCCGACCAACGTAAAACGTGGGATGCGTTCGCATCTTACGTGGTAACTCGATCGTGTATGCATTGCCTAGGCGGTGCAATACACGAAATGGGCCGAT